>JAIUCV010000458.1:0-683666 GCA_026724425.1 Erythrophleum ivorense | reverse complement strand
ACCTTGCTAATAAAGGCTACAAGATGATTATCTTGTATAAGAATAGCCCTAATTCCCATATTCAACAAATTTATTTCTATTAAAAATGGTTTATCCAAACTCAGTAGAGCAAGGATAAGAGCTGATGTTAGTGCCACTTTAAGATCTTGAAAGGCTTTTTCTATCTTTACATTCCATTGAAAATCTCTTTTCTTCATTAAATTAGTCAAGGATCTAGCAATAATGCTATAATTTTTCACAAACTACTTGTAGCAGCTTGCCAAACATAGAAAGCTTTTTAATTGTTTCACAGTTGTGGGTGCAAGCCATTCAAAAATAACTTGAATCTTACTTAGGTTAGTTCCCACCCCATTTACCAAGATAAAATACCCCAAGTACTCTACTTTCCTTACCCTAAAGGCACATTTGCTCTTCTTGACAAAATAATGGTTGTCTCTCAACAACTTTAACACCTTTCTCAAATGCATTAAGTGTTCTACTTCACTGCTACTATACACAAGAATGTCATCAAAGAAAACCAATACTAACTTTCTTAACTAATCCTTAAAATGAGTATTCATTGCCTTTTAGAATGTTAAATGAGTGTTGGTTGGTTCAAATGGCATGAATAAAAACTTGAAATGATTGGAATGTGTCTGAAAAGCCATTTTCTTTGTGTCCTCTCTCTTCATTCTTATCTAGTGATAACTACCTCGAGGATTCAACTTAAAGAATATCATAGCCTTTCTCGATTCATCTAATAGGTCTTCTAGTAAGGGTATCGGGTATCTATTTTTCATTGTGATCTTATTGAGGAACCTGTAATCTATGCACATCCTCCAAGAGCTATTCTTCTTCTTCTTTTTTACCAACATAATAAAATAGGTAAAAGGTGAAGAACTAGGCTGCATAAGACCAGAAACTAGCATTCCATTCATTAATTTTTCAATTATATCCTTTTGAGTCACTAAGTATCTATAAGGCCTTTTGTTAACAAGATTAAATCCCTCTTTAAGCATTATTGTATGGTCTTGGCCTACCCTATGAGGAGGCAGCATCATTGGCTTATCAATTACCTTATGAAACTTAGTTAACAATTACTTTATAACTGCTAATAAACAAGTTTCTTCTTCCACCGTCGATGTAGAGCAAATGATTTTAAATTGATAAGGTACAATTTGCATTATGAATATGTGGGGTTGATTAGCTATGATTTTATGCAATCTATCCTCTAAAATTTCATGGTTTTGTCCCTCCTTAACTCCCCCCTATTTGGAACTTTTCTCCATCTTTTTGAAACTCTATCACTAAATTTAGACAATCTAGTTTAATGACCCTAAGTGTCCCTAATCATTGCATACTTAACATCATATCACAACATGAAAAGGGCAATACTATAACATTAGTATTGAATTTTACCCCTTGTGTTGACCATTTAAGTCCTTTACACAATTTTCCCTTCAGTTTCTTTCCATAAGCTATTGTTATTGTCATTATGTCTATTGATTTTGACTTCTAGGCATTTATTTTACAAAACTTTTAATGTAAAAAGGCATGGATGTTACCAGTCTCAATCAATATATGCAGCATTTTCTACCCCACCACACCCTTAATTCTCATGGTAGGTATTATAAGTTACCAATAATTCCATTCAAAGAAATAACTAGTTCTGCGCTAGTTTCTACTTCACTTGCTTTTGCCATTTGCTCACATTGCTCCTTTGGTTCTTCTCCTTTCTCTTCAACCTCCATAAAAAATAATTGCATTTACTTCCTTTAAAGACAGTCATGGCCTAAGGTAAATCTTTCATGGCATAAGTAATAAAGACCCTTGCTTCTATAATTCTTAACTTCCTCTAGAGTTAATCTTTTTTCAAATCTTAGGGCTAGTTTTCCCAAATTCCCTTCAGTGGCAAGCTTAATTTTTTCACCTTGGAATTCATTCCTTCTTTGGTGGCAACTTTTATGACTCCCTTGCCATTAGAGAATGACTTAGTTACAGTTGTGTTCTTGAACCCATAATTCACTTTTGACTGGCTCGTTCCCTTTTGAATCAATTCCACACTCAATGCCTATAATTTAGGCAGTTGTGTAGCATCAATTAATGTCTAAGGATGGAAAATTTTCACACCCAATGGTATTTTTGGTTTTTAAACTAACTATATAATAGCTTAATATCCATTTTTCTATTAATTAACCTTACATGCCAACCTATCAAATGACTTTTGAAATTTGTACAGAGCTTTAGTTTGTTTCAATTGTATTAGTTCTTGCAATAGATTGTCAAATATCATGCCAAATAGAATTTTGACTCCTTCCATAAAATTTGCCTAAGTTAGTTTACCATTGAATCCCTTTTCAAAACTTGAAGCCATTGAAAGCTATGTTCATCAAGTACCAAACTAGCTTAGAATTACCTTATTCCCTTCAGATGTATCGTCTAGGAGGAAGAAATGTTTGCACTTAGCAACCTAACCAACGACATCATCCTTCATGAATTATGGTATATCTACCTTTGTGAATTTGGTAGCCAATTGATATCCTTCATTATCCTGGTTCATTTCTTATTGTCCACCCCTATCTTGTGTCTAATTTATCAGCTTTGTAAATTGGAATGAAAGACCTCGAATTAATTCATGTATAATAGTTACTCGTTGGTTTTTGAAACTAACCTCAATCTCTTATATCTCTAATCCGTCTACTTTAATTGGCCGTGGCCAAAGATCGTCAACTTTGATACCAATGGTGCAATCTAAATTTGAAATGGAGAATTCTGGAGAGAAGAAGGAGAAAAGAGAATAAGAGGAAAAGAGTGGAAAGAAAAGAGAGAGTAAAAGAGAAGCTCATTTAGCTACTTAATACCTTCTGTACATATAGACCATGCCTCTTAAACGTAATAGAATTCGATACAAGAAAATAATGAAAATACCCCACTAAAACATATAATTGCAAATGACTCCCAAGCTTAACCAACCCTAGACTCAACTCTAACTATTTATAATTAACTACAAGATAAATACTTAACTATCACCTAGACTTATAATCAACTTTAACCACTTATAGTTAACTACAAGATAAATAATAGTTAACTAAAACTTAAATTTAGTTGACTATACTTTTATTGTTTTATCATTCAGATTATCCATTTTTACTTTCTCCTGATCACAAAATTCCCTTTCCTTAATTTTTTTTTTTTAATTTTGGCATCAAAATTTAGTATGGTTAAAACTAAAGTCAAGCTCAAACTTTGTGGCCAGTATTTGAAAAAAATTATTCAATGTGAGGTACATTTTTAAGATTATTAAAGATTTTTAATTTCAATTGTTGTTTAAACTAGCAAAAAAATATTATATCATATATCCAAGGCTTAATTATTGCTTGTATATTTATTACCCAAATAATTATAACTGGACTAAATTGACTAATTCAACTGGTTGGATCGAAAATCGAATTCTGATCTAGTTTAAACAACTTTATAAACTGATATTTCTAAGAACTAGTTAATGTTAGTCAAAATGTGAGTTTTACCGGCCAGATTTTGACTAGAATCGATACAAACAGACTAGATTAAACCGATTCTACTTAGATTTAGGCAAAATTAATGATGCATTTTCAACCATTTCAACATCTTAACCATTGTGTTGCCTTGCTCTCTTTGATAACATTGTTCATAATATTATATAAATATAATTATAGTATTTCTTTTGAAATTTATGATATTTAACTTAAACATTTATCAATTATCATTTTTTTTACTATGTTCAAACTTTTAAAACTAATTAAATTTTGTTATATAATTTTTTTAAAGTAATAATGAAAAAATTAATATATTAAATAGTTAGTTTTTATAATATCTTAATTTCTATACTTGTTTTAATACATTAATATTTAATGGTTATATTTATCAATAGATAAGTTATTTTAGACTCAAATTTTAAAATTAAAAAAATCAATTGAATTTAAATAATATATTATATTTAATTTATTTTTATATCTAATTAGTAATAAAATATTTCAAAATTTATTATTATTATTTTGTTATTATTTATTAAACTAAATTTTAATATTGAAATAAATAAATACATATATATATATATATCACTAATTCAATTATTGTTAAATTAATGAATTGTAAACTAATATTTTTACTAATTTAATGATCTGTTTGATATTAAAAATGTTATTTATTATGACTTATATACCTTTTTATCTGTGTTTTTTTTTAATTTCAATATTACCGTTCCTCTATCAACTGTTAGTAAATTAACAAAAGTTAATGACATGAAAATTTAATTTACATCGTGTTAACTATGTGTGGCTTGCCAGTCCGTGTGAACAACCTTGTATTAAGAAGCCGCTTCTACTATTCTCCCAAACTCAGACGTGGCACAGAATTGAATTAGACCCATTGTACGAAGTTCAAATAATGTGGTCTATCCTTATTACGCCTTTTGTGTCTAACACATCCCAAACTACAATTCATAGGTAATGTTTTATTGTAACATTTGCTTGGATAGAATATTAAGGAGAATAAAAATGAAAATAGAAATAGAAATACATTGTGATGGAATTAAATCTTATAATCCATAATTATATTTGGGGTAACATAAAAAAGAATAAAAATATTATTCTATTATTATATTTGATTGAATAAAAATAATATAAAAATTAACAAATTAACAAATAACCATAATATTTTTAATGAAAACAATATTTTTTGGTAATTCGTAAAAAATATTTAAAAAAAAACTTAAAGGATTTATTTATATATTTTTTAATTTCTTGAAAATAATTTTTGAATTATTAATAATAAAAATATTAAAATATTTATTTATATTTGAACAAGTGAAGGCTAGAAGGACATCTTTGTCATTTTGCAAATCATTCCCAAGAAAGAACATGATTCCATCAAATTTTTTTATGGAAGCTCAATTCCCACAAGTTGGAATAGGCTCTATCTTAACTTAGGAATGGAATCCTCAAAATTAGAATCAAACATTTTTTTTTAAAAGAGATTTCCTTTTTCTTTGTTTTTTCATAAGGTTACCAAATGGACCCAAAAGTTATTATATTTAATTATTCTTCTTATGTTGAGAGGTGACTTAATTCATAATGTTTCTTTCTATTATAAATATATATAAACTACATTTGAAATAATACATAAATAAATAAGCTACAAATTCTCTCTATAATATATATATTTTATTAAAAGCATAACTTATTAAAAGTAAACAAAATTTTAATTTATTATAATTTTTTTAACGTTTATGTTGATTATATATATACGTATGTAATAAATGAGTTAATATTGCTGAACATAAATATCATTAACTATTATAATTTCTTTAGTGAAATTTATTTTAAAAATTATTTTGTGAATATATTTTCTTTTTTAATACATATTTATTTTTTAATTAAATGACTTCAAAATTTATGAAATTTCTTAGTAAATTATCATGGTAAGACCTCGTATACGAAATTTTCATTGAGCCTAAGAATTATCTTCTTAAAAAAATTATGAGTTTTTTTTAATATATAAATATAGACATTTGTTTATGATGATCTGGTCATTATTTGTGTAATATGGTTATTTAGACATAATTGCTTGGCATTTTTTATTACAATAATCCAAGTTAAAACAAAAAACAAAAACAAAAACAAAATGCCCACAACCTCCGCGCCAAAAGTATTTTCTCAAACATCCCACCACGTTTTTTTATTTAGAGTTTTTTCTCCCAGGGGATGATGAATCAAAGTGTGATGAACCAAACATTAATTTTTTAATGCTTAAGCCATCAAAGTGTGTGATAAATCAAACAATTTTTTTTTTCTAAATCTTAATGCAGAAACTCGCTTTCATTAGGATTAAAGTGTAAAATTTGAAAACATCATGACATCCATTACAAATTGGAATACAAATAGAAAAATTACCTAGATCTAATAGTTGCCAGTCCTACATAGTGACTCTCTAATTTCTCCTTCGGATCATTTATGCACCAAGGATTGTTCATCTTGTTCTTGTTCTTCCCATAGATTGCTTTTATTGGCAGCGAGCCGATCATCTTTCTCGATTTTAGGCATATGAAAAAACGGGATCAGTCGATTTAGAGTCACGAAGCCTTATTGTTTTCTGTGCAAGAATCCATTGTGTTGAAGAGACTAAACATATCTCTGCATTATACGTTGACAAATTAGAAAATAAATTCATGAAGGACCTAAAATTGTGCTAAATCTGCGATAACACAAGTGAATAAGAAGAAGACTTAGCACATCAATAATCCTTATGGGATGGCATTGACATATAATAGGATGGTCCAAACCTTCACAGTGTCCTTGTCTAGCGGTGTCGATATATAGGAGGATGGTCGGACAATTTTGAAGTCTTTTTGTGGCTGTGCTAACATGTAAAAAGAGAGAGCCATGCCTCCAAAAGTTAAGGATGAACTAGTTGGGCCAATGGCAACGTTATCCTCATTATCATATGATAATAGCCTTTTGTCTTGTAGTCCATGCCTTATTGAATGCACTATATGTCCAAACATACTCTAGATCCTCTATATTATCTAAGCAATTGACACGTTTGGCTTCTCAATTACTATAGCCACAATGCATGATGTTATCACATTAGAATTCAGCTTCAAATGTGTTGGAATAACGGGTTTTCAAAAGTCCCACATTGGTGGAAAAAAGAGAAGAAGAGGTATGGAGTTACTATAAATAGGCTCCTTTATTATTGGTCTAAGCACCACAAGAAACCAAGCATTAGGATTAATACAATGGTGTTACTAGAGTTTTGGGTAACTATGATTAGGAGAAGGTTTGCAATTTTGTCTATTTAGAAATTGTAAGAATTTTATTTTAATGACATTATCTCTTTTGAGATGTGGATGTAGGTCTATTTGAAGGATTGAATTAGTTATATTAAAATTTTGTATTTTTTTCCTTTTTTTTCTTTGTGTTTGTTTTTGCATTTGGTTTTAACAAGTGATATCAAAGTCCTTGGTTTAAGTCTAGGGAAAAATCTAGGGAAAAAAGAGAAAGGAGCAAAAGGTACCACATCAATTGGTTAGTAGGTCCCAGTACTGTGATTTAGGTGAAGGCATTTAATTAGAATTTATTAAATGCCATGAATATACTAAAGTATGAAATTCCATTGTTTGAGGAAAAGATTGGTTTTATTTTATGGCAATGTACTATTCAAGATTATTTGGTCCAATAGAGTCTTGATTTTGCATTACAAAATAAAAAATAGAATGAGATGAAAGATTTAAAGTAGAGTACAATAAAAAAAAAAGGCAATTTGTACAATTCAGTTGGCCCTAATCCATAAATAAAAATTAAAATATTGTAAAAAACATGACCAAAAAAGTTATAGGACATGTCAGAAGACAAATATGCCTTAAAAGTATTAACTAATTGTTTGATAATGAAGATGGATTTGTACTCGCTAAAAATGGAGGAAGTAGTTAATATTATTGACCATGCAAATAGATTTAATGAGTTAGTATTTAGACTTTTGAATGTATGAGAGACAATTACGGAAGAAAGCATCTATTGCTCTTATTGGCTTTGTTACTCATATCCTACAAATTATTGATATAGTCAATGTTAGTAGGGAAAAGTACATTGTAATTAAATGAGGTGATGAATGCTTTGAAAGAGAATCATTGGATGATGAAAAATGAAGATTACCTTGGAGATAGTCAACTATTAGTTGTGGAGAGTTTTGAGAAAGAGAGGAAGAATAAAAGTGACCAACCTAGTAGACAATTGATATCTTAGCCATCAGACTTCAGCATTGTTAAATGTTATTACTATAGAGAGTTAGGTCACATTCAGATTTGTTGTCCAAAGTTCAAGGAAGACTTGAAAAGTTTAAAAGAGTTGAAGAGTAAATTAAAAGATGATTCTTATTCTTTAAATGTTGTTAATTATGATGATGAACTTTACCTTTCAAATACGGCTACTATTAAGAATAATTCTACCTAGGTGATGGATTCTACTACTAAAAGCTATGTATACACTAATCAGAACTTGTTTGACACTTTATATGTTGAGGGAAACTTTGGTTATGTCACTATGGGGAACAAATTAAAGCAAAAGATTAAAGGCTTTAGGAGAGTTTATTTGAAACTCCACAATGATAAAATCAAAGTAATTCCCAATGTAAGGTATGTGTAGTAGAATTAACCTTATTTCATTAGGTGTGTTTACTTCACATGGAGACAAGTATGTTGGTTGGCACTGGGAATCAGTGTAGAGTATACAAAGATAGAGACTTATTTATGTAACAAAGAAAGAAAGGGAAGAACATCTACTACTTAAATGAATTTATTTTGTCAAAGAAGATAGATCGCAACATAAGGAAACACATTTAGAAGACTAAGAAGAGATATTAGTTTTCTAATAAAGTAGAGATATTTGAGATTTTAGAAAAAGGGAGGATTTATTGGAATAATGGGTTTTCCAAAGTTCCATATTGGTGGGAAAAAGAAAGGAAGAGGCATGGAGTTTCTATGAATAGGCTCCCTTAGTATTGGTTTAGGAACCACAATAAACTAAGCCTAAAGATTAATGGAAGGGTGTAATAAAAGTCTTGGGTAATTGTGATTAAGAGAAGGTTTACAACTTTATTCATTCAAAAATTGCAAAGATTTTATTTTAGTGAAATGATCTCTTTTGAAATTATGAATGCAGGTTTATCTGAGGGACCAAATTAATCACATTATATTTTTGCGTTACTTTTCTCCTTTCTTTCTTTGTATATACTTCTACTTTCAAAATTGTCTTGGGATAATAACATGGACACATATATGGGGTCATTGTATTTTGTGATATTTTAGTGGATTGAATTTAAGGATTTACATGCCCAAAACCTCCAGTTGCAACGATTATCATAATGAGAACATCATAAACCTATGTACCTTTCAAATGAATTAACTCCCCTAAATATACGTTAATGCTTTATAATAGAATACATTTTCACTAGTTAATGAAATGCCAACTTGTCCAAAATTCCCAAGCTGACAACCAATCCTTGGTTGTCACTCCAATCAATAGTGTTGGCTTAAGGTTGCAGGCCCAAGACTTTGATGATAACAAAGCCCAATTAATATTTGTATAAAATCCCATTTGATGTTTCTAGTCTATTGTGTTAGTTTAAGTGTTTCAACCTATATAATATGTCTTTTTGTAGCTAAGTCTAAATAATATAATGAGCTAAATAACAAACTAATTAATGTATAAGAGACAAAGAAGTTATGGACTTTTTGTAAATATAAGATGATGCAAAAAAGATTTTGCTATAGCTACCTCTGATTATTAGAAAAAAAATGTTTTATTTTTTTAACTCATGTTTTTAGTTTTGTAATAGCATTAATGACAAGTTGACCAGTGAGTTGCTTGGGAAGAGCATCATGAACGATAGAAGTTAGCAACACTAAAAGCATTTGAAGGTTATAATCATAACAAGCATTTTAGCCAAAAAGAACATTAAGCTTTACATATGTATCTAATGGCTAGGAGGTGCATATTGACTATAAATACGAAACAAACTTAAATGAAAGAGTAGAGAAAATTGTGTAAAAAAAAAAATGAAGTATAGCTCTTTCAAAATTACTGTAACATACATTCACTTAGTCTTTGGTTTATCAGCTTGTAGAAGCAAAGTTTACTCAGCTTAAAAAGAGTCTCGATAGAGATAAAGTTGTCTTAGTGAATCTATGAAAATACTGAGTGATAAAATTAAGGGCTAGCTATATAAAACCTTAGTGAAAATTTATAGGTAAGTGTGGAAGATAGTGTTGTGGTGAGTACAAAAGAAAAACCATCATATTTGTAAGTGTGTTATTCTTTAGTAAAGAAAATCCCTTAGTGGTTGTTAAAGGGATTGGATATAGGTCAAGGGGTTAAATCAGGATAAATTTCGGTGTGCCATCTTTTATTCTTTATATTCTTAGTATTGTTGACCTTGCCTTCTTTACTTTTAGAGGACCACGTATTTTGCTGCATAATTTCATAAGTACTAACTTTGTTTGCATTACGCTTATATTTGTTGTTCCATTTTATCATTTACCGGTTCTAAACTTGATTATTAATGTGTTTATCTTCTATAATTATTGGTTTTGCATTTATCTTTGCCTGCTTACCTCTCTACTTGAACTATTGATTTTAGAGGACAGCTGGTCCTCCATTTTTGTAACTGCTAAAAATATATTTTCTATTTATACATTTATTCACCCCCCTTTAGGTATGTTTATAAAATAGCATCAACAAGTCTAGATAGAAAAATCAAAACCATTGATGCTGTCCATATTAAATTGTGAGAAGGGTCATGCAGGTTCCTCATATTTGCTAGTAGGTTTAGCAGGAATTCCCTCACCAATAACTTCCCTATCATGACCTTTGTTTTTTGCATCATCATGACCATTAACAACAGGAACACTCGCCTCATATTACTCTTCACATTCAATATCATCTAAGATTTCCTAGGGAAAAGGACAACTACTGTCAATTGGTAGATGTGATGAACTTAGCTACAAGGTTAGCTATTGTGAGACTTCTTAAAGTTGGTGATAGTACATATCTAAATTTGCAGGGTATAAGCTGAACTTCAGGACTTGTTCATCAATCCCAAACAATTGAGATAATGGAATAGTGGTTGGAGTCTTGTTTCAGTTTTGGAAAAATGGTCAAAGTCTCGTTTCTATTTTCTATTCAATAGACTTGTTTATAGACAAATGCAAATGAATTTATTCAATAAAATTCTATTTATATTCTGATAATTTATGTATTTAGTAAAATTTGGTTTCATGTATGTAATGTCTTAAAAAAAATAATAACAATAATAATAATACAATAAAGTAAAATAAATAATTTTTTTAATTTTTTTTGAATTTGTACATTTTCTTGGGGATCTTTTTAAAATATCTTGAGGACCTTATTGAAGTGCATAAAAACCACCTAAGGCAAAAGAGTAATTTGAGCTTGGGACAATAGTGCAATTTGAGCTAAAGAATAAAATAATCATCCACTAACATTCTCTCTTCTATTCCTTCATCTTTTTTCCTGATGCTACGTCTCACCCACTAAACATGTGAAGTTCTATTTTTTCCTTTTTCCATATTCCCATGAAGCTTTGTGTTTTGTTTAACACTTCATCTCATCAATTTCTCAATCATGATTTCCCTATCTTTCCCTCATACTTGTGATTTGCTTTTCCTTCTTTTTTTTCAGTGGGATTTCATGGCTAAAGGTTAGAGTGCCATTATTATTTACATGCCTTCATCTTATCTGTTCCTTTCTCTATTTGGTGGTGATTTTTGGAAGTTTTGTAAAAATGACTCCTCACCTTGCTTCTTTGCTTTCTCCTCTTCAATTTTTCCTTTTCTTCTATTATTATTGAAGCATGATTTCTTATACGGCTCGCTCCTTCTTCATAGTGCCATGGGTGAGCTCAAAATTGGGGGTTTCTTGAATTGCAACCTTAAAGTGTGAATTAACACTTCCAATTTCATCTTTAAAGTTCCAAAAAGTAAGTTTTAAATTTAATTTACCAAGAAGTAAGTTTTAAATTTAATTTAAGTTATGGAAGCTTAAATTGAAATCTCTCAAATTTAGGGTTAGTATTTAGGATAGCCAAGTATGTAAAAATTTAGGGAATTATGTTTTAGGAGATATATTAAGTTATATAAATAATTGTGGATGTTATTGGAGTTGTCAATATAATTAATTCATATTGGTTAAAATTTTAGGTGATACTAGAGAAACTCTTTCAATTGAGACTCAACATTAAACAATACAAAATAGGGATCTATACTATTGGTCCCAACTGGTGAGTGTATAAATAATGGAGTGTCATATCTATTTTATTCCATGTTATATTTTTGTAGCAATTTTTTTTTTCTGCGAACTATGCACTTTGCTCCCTAGGGAAACAAATCGGTCTTTTCAAAACTTCAAAATAGGTGCGTATACATATTTATATGATGATTCAATAAGTTTATTAAAGTAAATAGATAATTGAAATGTGGCAAGATACATACTTGTGGAATGCAAAAGAAAAAATTGAATGAAAAGAAAGTAATGGTGTATATATATATATTTGTGAGAGAAATGTTTATGTTGTTTTATGGTTTCATATGTTACATTGACCTTATATTTAATTAATTAATTATTTCCTTAATTCCTTATTTATTTTATCTAGCTAAATGCTATTTTAGAGGATTTTATTTTCTACCTTTTTAAAAAAAATAATAGATGAAAATCTAATTAGGACCTCGTAGTCGTTAGTGAAGGTAACAACTTAAGTGCATCTAGAATAAGTTGTGAATTATGATAGCACTGTGATGTGATGTATCCAATGCTGCGATATGAGATACTAGATATATACTATAAAAGTGATAAGATGGGATGGATCCAAATAAATGACAAGATATATGATGTTGTGGTTTGATAATTTGGTTTCTCTCTATAATGCCTATTTCCATAATATTTTTCTTATACTTATGAAATATAGTTTTTATTTAAAAGATTTTTTTATTCATTAAATAATTATTTTTCATTTCAACTATAAATTTTTATTGCTTAAATTATTCGATAATCATTTGATTTCTAAAAACTTCGACATGCACTTGTTTTCCTTCTGCGCATTTTATTATTTATGCACTTACTAAACTAGTGGTAGGCTTATCTCTTTTATTTCATTATTTTACAGATTAGCAGGTAAAGGAGTGAAGTAATCTGGGAGCTCATATGCTATCAAACCCTTAGAGTATATGTTCATTTTTGTGAAATTGTGTTAGACTCTATGATGTGGTGACATTTAGGTGTGGAGAGAGTATTTTGGAATTGGTATATGTTGTATGGTCACTTAGAATATGTAAACATTATTCATACTTTCTTAGCTAGGTATTTTGGTTGTATGTAACTTGTTGTTGCTGGAACTGGTGTTAGTTTGATTTATTTTACAGGTTGAGATGTCCAATTTTTAGAGGAGATGTTGCCGCATTTTTGGCAGTCCCCTAGTGATGCAATGAAATAAATACTTATTTTAAAAAAAATTATATTTTTTTAAAAAAATTATGGGTTGCACGAGTTAGTTTAAACATATGATATAATGGTTAACTATAGATTTTTAAACTTGTTAGGCTAATCTAATAATTAAATTGGTTTAGCTTACACGCTGATCGTGACTTAAAAATTGGGTAGTAACAAAGTTGGTATTAGAACAATGGTTTTTCTAGGTCCTTGTATCCACAGGATTGTGAAGTAGTAAAATCTTGTGTGTAATTGTGTACTTGACCAGTATACTTTACATGCAAGAGGTTATTATTGTCAAATCCTAGTCACAGAGTCTCACATTGTAGTCTATGTGTAGTGTATATTTAAATTTTTATGTTTTTGTTGAAATTATCAACCGTGTACATATTACTCTTATTTTAAGTAAAGATACCACCAAGAAAGAGGATGACGCCTAGGAGATATATTCCTAATGAGGCCTTTAACTTGCCTCATGACACTGCTCTGGCACCAAGAGGCTGAGGGCGAGGTGGTGGTAGAGGTCGCGAATGTGGTAGTGGCTATAGACTTGGAAATAATTAGAGAGTGAAAGTTGCTGAAGCGGCAAGGGTTGAGTGTCTGAGGCTGAGTAAACCAATCCGACATTAGCTGATATTGTAGCTAGGATGCATGTGATATAGCATACTATGATGGTAATGTTAGGTATGATACAGCAACAACAACAACAACAACATGAGCAAGAACGACATGTGGATCTTAGGCTTGAACAAGAACTTAGGCCAGAAAGGGAAAGGCCAACTCCACAGGAAAGGGGTAATGAGGTTTGGTTGGCTGAATCTATGAAACTCAGACCTCCTTCCTTCTCAGGTACAGAAGTAAGTGAAGACCCACAGTACTTTTTGGATGAGATAGGCTAACTTTGTAGGGCACTGGGGTGTACATCCACTAGATCAATCAAATTAACAAAGTTTTGTTTAGTGGGTATGGTTCGGACATGGTATAAGACCATCATGCAAGAAAGGCCGCGAGATTTACCTCCTCTAGGTTAAAAGGAGTTTTTAGAATTATTTATGAAGCAGTTTATTCCACAGATTGTTAGGGATGCTAGAGCGAGGGAGTTTGAACTTCTTAGATAGATAAAGGATATGACAGTTTCAGAATATGACATATTATTTACTCAAATGTCTAGATACGCTCCACACCTTGTGGCTACTAAAGAAATACAGGCAAAATGGTTTGTTCAGGGTTTTCTAGATTATTTATTTCGATTTGTAGCGAGGACCCATTATTATTCATATGAAGATGTGGTTGAAAGTGCTAAATTGTTTGAAGCTCATAATAAAAGAAGTAAACTATTATAAGAGCCGTGTAAGTGACAGCGTATTAAAAGTACTCAAGGTGGCTATCAGGGCCAAGGTAGTGGTATTGTATCAAGAGAGATTGGGGTAAGCTATCAAGGCCATTAGCAGGGCTCCTGACATCAGGGGGCTATAGTGGTTATTCATCCAGTACGATATCGGTTAGTGGAAATGATCAATCACGTTTCTCTCAAATTAGCCATGATAAAAGGAGATCTTTTGGGACTCTCCATCCTTATCTGACTTATGGAAGAGTTTATATTGGAGTTTCTTTTGGACTAAGGAGAGTGTGTTATCAGTGTGGTCAGTAAGACCAACTTAAGAAAGATTATCCTACATTATCAATTTAGCCATCCTACAGTCATGCATCAAACCCTATAATGCTACCATCTTCTCTAATACCTGCAGCACCTTTAAGGCAAATTGGGGGTTTTGGAGGTCAAGGTTCTAATAAGGTCCAGTGTAGTTGTAGAGGGTTTAGAGGTAGAGGTCAGGGATAACTTGGAAGAGGTCAAGCTGTTTTTGCTATGACATATCAGGATGCACAAATATTTAATGCAATCATTGCAGGTATACTTTAAGTTTGCTATTTTGATGCACATATTTTATTCGACCTTGGGGCTACACATTCTTTTGTATCTCTATTCTTTACATTGCAGTTTGGTAGAGATGCATCACCTTTAGATAAACCACTAATGGTGGCTAAACCTATAGGAGATGTAATTATAGCTGATTATGTGTATAGATCATATAAAGTTCTAATGGAAGAAAATTAGTTACTAGTCGACTTAATAGTCCTTGACATGATGAACTTTGATATGATCTTGGGAATGGATTTGTTATCTTCCTTTCATGCCATACTTAATTGTCGTAATAAAATGGTAAAATTTGAGTTGCCAAAAGGAGGAATTATTACTTTTCAGAGTGATCAAAACTTGGCACCTAGTAATTTAATATTTGCTTTGGGTGTTAAAAAGCTATTGAGAAATGGGTGTAAGGGCTATTTAGTGATGGTTAGAGTCATACGGGTGATAGGGGTGACAGAAGTAAGTCTAGAAGAAGTACCTATAGTATGTGAATTCCCTAATATTTTTCTAGAAGAGTTGCCGATTTTACCATCAGACAGAGAGATTGAGTTCTATATAGATTTGATTTTTAACACTTCACCTGTATCTATACCCTTATATTGTATGGCTTCAATAGAACTTAGAAAGGTGACAGAGTAATTGTAAGATCTTATTGATAAAGGCTTTATAGCCCTGGTTTTTCTCCTTGGGTTGCTTTGTTGTTATTTGTAAAGAAGAAATATGGCTCTATGCAGTTGTGTGTTGATTATAGGAATTTGAATAAGGTAACAGTAAAGAATAAATATCTATTACCACAAATAGATGAATTGTTTGACTAACTTCAGGGGGCTAAATGTTTCTCTAAAATTGACTTGAGGTCAAGGTACCATCAGTTGAAGATTAAAAGAGAAGATATTCTAAAAACAGCTTTCAGGATTTGTTATGGGCATTATGAGTTCCTAGTGATGTCATTTAGGTTTACAAATGCTCCATCAATTTTTATGGACTTGATGATGTTGGATCTTCGACCCAAGGTTATTAGGCCCAATGACTTTGATGATAACAAAACCTTTGTTAAACTTTTGTAAAAATAACCCGTATTGAAGATTGGCTTAATAATTTCCTTTTGATTTATTGAATGTTCATAAGTTTAATATTGTGAATAGATTGGTCCTGCTTATGAACTAAATGACAAAGTATATTATGTATAAAAGACAATCAAATGATGGGTACATGTGTTAAGGAAGAGCAGGTATAACAGAAACAGTGATTGATACAAAAAATATAGTTGAACGTCAATCTCCATTTCAAGCTCAGTGGCTAACATTAAATGCGAGAAGACCAGCCAAGATTTTGAAGATAAACAAAATCTGAGAAGACCTTTTTGAACGTTAGAAAATAAAAAAGGAGCCAGTGAATTCGGAAATGTCTTTAATGGATAAATAAATCAAGATGCATATAAATACTTGAAGGGTTGAATACTAAAATGAGTATGAGATTAAGAAAAAGCTCTGAAAAGAAAAAAGTATTGTAGTTTGCTTATCATATTTGTTATCTGCTTATAAGAAGCAAGTCAAGGAGAGACTGTGCAAATATATAGAAGTGTATTATAAGATTCGAAAGTAGTTGATGGTGATCTATAAAAAAAACCCTACTGAGAAATCATCTGGTGGTGAAAATTATAAGGTGGTGTTACCACATTTCTGTAAGTTCTAATTATTGAGTTAAGAAAATTCCTTGTGATTTCAAGGGGATTGGATGTAGGTCAAAGCTGATCGAACTAGGATAAATTATCTGTATTAAGATCATTCACTCTTATCTTTTCATTTGTCTGTACACAGGTCATCCACTTTTCTTTCCTTATATAAATCTTCCACCTTTCTCTAACTGAATTAGAGGACTTTTGGTCCTCCGCTTTCAAACATAAAAAAATTTGCATTTATTGCATAACACACCTATTCACCCCCTCTAGGTGTGTTTATCAGATGAATTGAGTCTTCAAACCATACTTAGACCACTTTGTAATTTTATTTATTGATGATATTCTTGTATACTCAAAGTGCAAGCAGGAACATGAACAACATTTATGAATGGCTTTGCAAACCTTGAAGGAGCATCATCTGTATGCTAAATTTGCAAAATGTGAGTTTTAGTTAGATAATGTGGCTTTCTTATGACACACAGTGTCTAAAGTTGGGATTAGTGTGGATTTGAAAAAAATAGAGGTAATTTAAAATTGGCCTTGACCTACTACGGTGATGGAGATACGTATTTGTCTTGGATTAGCAGGATACTATTGTAGATTTGTTAAGGATTTCTCCAAGCTTGCAGCTCCTTTAACTAAGTTGACGAGGAAGGGTATAAAATTTCAATGGTCAGATGCTTATGAGCATAGTTTCCATTAGCTAAAGGACTGCCTAACTTTTGCACTAGTGTTGGCTCTTCCATATGGAAGTAGGGGCTATACAGTCTATTGTGATGCTTCAAGAATGGGTTTGGGTTGTGTTTTAATGCAATATGAAAAGGTGATAGTCTATGCATTTAGACAACTTAAGAAGTATGAGTAAAACTACCATACTCATGATCTAGAGATAGTTGCAGTGATCTTTATTTTAAAAATATAGAGGCATTACTTGTATGGCAAGACTTATAAAATTTACGTTGATCATAAGAGTCTTAAGTACATTTTCTAACAGTGAGATTTGAATTTAAGGCAGAGGAGATGGATGAAGCTTTCGAAAGACTATGATTGTAATATTTTATACCATCCTAGTAAAGCCAATGTGGTTGCGAATGCATTAAGCAGAAAGTTAATGGGTAGCTTAGCCCACATAGTTGAAGTCAAGAGGCTTATGGTGAAAGAGTTCTAGAAGCTTGAGGAGAATGGAGTAAGGTTAGATATCACAGGATCTAGTGCCTTATTAGCCCATGTTCAGCTCTATTTTAATTTGGTAGATAGAATCAAGAATATGCAAGACCAAGATCCTCAGATGAAAAAGATCATTGAAGAAGTTCATGAAGGGAGGCTGCAAGAGTTTTCAGCGGATTTCAACGGCATTTCAAGGTGTGGTTATAGGTTATGTGTGCCAAATATAGAAAACTTACATAGAAAAGTGATAGAAGAAGCTCATCACCTAACATATACTTTTCACCTAGATTCTAATAAAATGAATTAAGATTTGAAAGAGTTATATTGGTGGAAAGGGGTGAAAAAAGATGTGGCGAAATTTGTATCTGGATGCTTAGTGTGTCAACAAGTGAAAGTTAAGCACCAAAAGCCAACAAGCTTGCTTCAGCAAATTGAGATACTAGAATGAAAGTGGGAGAGAATTACTATGGACTTTGTAATAGGATTGTCTAAAACTATTAAAGGTTATGATTCAGTATGGGTGATAGTAGACCATTTAACCAAGTTCGCTCACTTCTTGCTGGCTTAATATGCTAAGTTTTACTTAGATGAGATTGTCTCTCTTCATGGTATACCGATATCTATTATCTCATATTGTGGACCATAATTTACAGCTAACTTCTGGAGGTCTTTTCAAGAAGCACTTAGAACCATATTAGATCTTAGCACTGCCTTTCATCCTTAAATCGATCGGTGGTCTGAACGTACAATTTAGATGCTAAAAGATATGCTACATGCATGTGTCTTAGACCTTGGTAGGAGTTAGGATAAATACTTACCTTTGATGGAGTTTTCTTACAACAACAGTTATTAATTAAGCATTCAGATGATTCCTTTTGAAGTGTTGTATGGTAGGCATTGTAGGTGGCCTATCAGGTGGTTTGAAGTGGGTGAATCAAAACTATTAGGCCCAAACCTAGTTCAGAAGTCAATGGCCAAGGTAAAGCTAATCTGTGAAAGGCTATTGACCACTCAAAGTAGACAAAAGTCTTATGCCGATCACAATCACAAGAGACGTGATTTAGAATTTGCAGTTAGAGATCTTGTGTTCCTATGTGTATCGCCAATGAAAGGTGTTTTGAGATTTGGTAAAAAGGGAAAGTTAAGCCTTAGGTATCTTGGGCCATTTGAGATTCTTAAAAGGATAGGAAACATAACTTATCATTTGGCACTTCCATCAAACCTTGCAAATGTGCATCCTGTATTTCATTTATTAATGCTTCGAAAGTATTTACCTTATCCTTCTTATATGCTTCAACCATAAATAATATAATTGGATGAACAACTCTTTTATGAAGAGCAACCTATGGCTATAGACAAGTCAAGAGATTAAGGAACAAAGATATAGCTTTCGGTGCAAGTGATGTGGCGGAACCATTCCAAGGAGGAAGTGACATGGGAACCTGAGGAAGTCATACGTGAGAAGTATCCGCATCTCTTTGAATCTTTTGATAAGGAGCTTGCTTGAAATTCGAAAGATCGAATTTCTTAAAGGGGGATGATTGTAATGCCTTAAAAAAATAACAATAATAACAAAAATAATACAATAAAGTAAAACAAATAATTTTTTTAAAATTTATTTTGGAGTTTATACATTTTATTAGAAATCCTTTTAAAATATCTTAAGAACCTTATTGAAGTTTATAAAAACCTCTTAAGGCAAAAAAACAATTTAAGCTTAGGGCAATAGTATAATTTGAATTAAAGAATAAAATAATCCTCCACTAACTCTCTCTTTTCAATTCCTTTATCTTTTGTCCTGATGCCGCATCTCACCCACTGGACATGTGAAGTTTTGTCTTTTTCTTTTTCCATAGTCCCATGAAGCTTTGTGTTTTGTTCAACACTTCATCACATCAATTTCTCAACCATAATTTCCCTATCTTTCCCTTATATTTGTGACCTACTTCTCCTTCTTTTTTTAGTAGGATTTCATGGCTGAAGGTTAGTGTGCCATTATTATTTATATACCTTCATCTTATTTGTTCCTTTCTTTATTTTTTGGTGATTTTTGGAACTTTTGTTAAAATGACTCCTCACCTTGCTTCTTTGCTTTTTCCTTTTCAATTTTCCCTCTTCTTCCATTATTATGGAAGCATGATTTCTTATGCAGTTCTTTCCTTCTTCATAGTGTTGTGGGTGAGCTCAAAATTGGGGGTTTCTTGAATTGCAACATTAAAGTGTGAATTAACACTTCCAATTTCATCTTTAAAGTTTCAAGAAGTAAGTTTTAAATTTAATTTAAATTATAGAAGCTTAAATTAAAAATTCCCAAATTTAGAGTTAATATTTTGGATAGAAAAGTATGTAAAAATTTAGAGAATTATGTTTTAAGGGGTATATTAGATTATATAAATAATTATGGATATTATTAGGGTTGTCAACATAATTAGTTTATATTGGTTAAAATTTTAAGTGATACTGAGAAAACTCTTTCAATTAGGACTCAATATTAAACAGTATGAAATAGGGACTTATATTATTAGTCCCTACTAGTGAGTGTATAAATAATTGAGTGGCATATTTATTTTATTCCATATTATATTTTTGTAGTGAAAATTTCTTTTTTTTTTTTTTAAAAATTATGTGCTCTGCTTCTTAGGAAAATAAATTGGTGTTTTCAAAACTTCAAAATAAGTGTATATACATATTCATATGATGATTTAATAAATTTATTAAAGTAAATAGATAATTGAAATGTGACAAAATATATACTTATGGAATGCAAAAGAAGAAATTGAATGAAAAGAAAATAATGGTGTATATATATTTGTGAGAGAAGTGTTTATGTTGTTTTGTGGTTTTATATGTTACATTGACCTTGTTTTTAATTATTTATTTATTCCCTTGATTCCTTATTTATTTTAGCTAGCTAAATGCCATTTTAGCAGATTTTATTTTTCACCTTTTTAAAAAAATAATGAATAAGAATCTAGTTAAAATCTCGTAACTGTTAGTGGAGTTAATGACCTAGGTGTACTTAGAATAAGTTATGAATTGTGATAGTACTACGATGTGATATATCTAGTGCTGTGATATGAGATACTAGATGTATACTGTGAAAGTGATAAGATGTGATGGATCTAAAGAAATGACAAGATATATGATGTTGTGGTTTGATAATTTAGTTCCTTTCTATGATGCCTATTTTCGTAATATTTTTCTTATACGTAGGAAATATGATTTTTATCTAAAATTTTTTTTATAATTGTTTTTCATTTCAACTATAAATTTTTATTGCTTAAATTATTCAATAATCATTTGATTTCTAAAAACTTTGACATGCACTTGTTTCCCTTCTGCGCACTTTATTATTTATACACTTACTCAGCTAGTGGTAAGTTTATCTTTTTTCTTTTATTATTTTACAGACCAGTAGATAAAGGAGTGAAGTGATCTAGGAGCTCATATGCTACCAAAGTCTTAGAGTATGTGCTCAGTTTTGTGAGATTGTGTCAGACTTTATGATGTGGTGGCATTTAGGTGCGGAGAGAGTATTTTGGAATTGGTATATATTGTATGGTCAGTTAGAATGTGTAAACATTATTCATACTTTCTTAGTTAGGTATTTTGGTTGTATATAACTTGTGGCTCCTGGTTTGATTTATTTTATAGGTTGGAATGTCTAATTTTTAGAGGAGAGGCTGTCAGATTTTCGATAGCCCCCAATGACGCAATGAAATGAATACTTATTTTTTTTTAAAACTTGTGAGTTGTACGAGGTTAATTTAAACATACGATATAATGGTTGACTATGGATTTTTAAGACTTGCTAAGCTAATTTAGTAATCAAATTGGTTTAGCTTATATGCTCATCGTGGCATAGAAATCGAATAGTGACAATGTATCCCATAATTGCATGCTTATTGCTGCTTCTAAATCTAAACCTCGTCTCCTTCATTCTCTCTTTTGAAATACCACTGTTAACGTTTGTGCTTCTTTTCGCCTAGCTCTCAGTTATAATTGGAATACTGCTGGCTTATCTGCTTGGCCTTTTTGTCAACTAGAGAGTGCTTACACTTCTAGGTAAATCCCAATTATTTAAGTGTTTTTGGTCTTTCGTCAATGGATAGATGAAACTCTTAATGCTTGCTCTTATTTGTGTTCAATGTATGGTCTTATATTAGCATGCTTCCTGTAACAAAGATGCAAAGGTTTTTTAGTTAAAATGCTACACTTCTGTAGCTCAACCATTTACAATTATTTGATTCACTGGTTTCTGATGATTAAAATGCTAATGAAATTATAGCTGATTTTAATTACTGGCATGCAAATTGAATGTTATATTTCGTTGTTAAATACTCAAGGTAGCCTTTCGGTATATAGAATTTAGAGATATCAAGCATTTTAATTAGTTTGTGAATTATATCTAATCATTGAGTATCTGATCAAATGCAGATTACAAGATAGGACTGTATCAATATAAGCTTGTTTAGGAAGGTATTAAATAACATTACATTATTTAATATAATCTTCTATTATCGGTATAACATTGGTGTTGTACTATATTATCTAAAATCTTTAAAGTTAAATAAAAGATTTTTTCTGTGGTTTATATTCTTCTTCAGCGTAGCAAAGTTAAATAAGCGATTTCTCTACGGATAATATAACAAAGATATTACCCAGTGACCTCAGGGCTGTCAAACATATAGCTCGGATTATTTTTCTTACATCAAGCAATGCGTATGTGAGATCAAGAATTATTACATTTGTTAAATTATAAAAATATATTTGAATAAATTATATAGACTTCTTGTTAAAATTACACATATTTCTCATTTATTTTTAAAATATTTACAGATCTCGCTTGAAACAAAAGATTATTTTATACTTTAATTTAATTTTAACTTTTTTAACCAAGATATCAAAATACATATTTTTTTTAACTAAAAAGGTTTAAATAGAAGATATTTTAATCAAAAAATTTAAAATTTAGATAAAGTACATGATAACATTTTATCTTAAAAAAATCGATATATATATTTTAAAAATAGAAGAAATATATGTATAATTTTAAAAAACTTCAAAAAATTTTTTGAATAGTTTACTCAAATGTCTTTGTTAATTAGTTTGCTGAGATATATCGGTAGTTTTTGACAGCCCTGAGGTTATGGGGACCACGTCTCTCCAATCACTCCTTCCTCGTTTCCAATGAAATTAAAAATATTTATATTAAAAAATCTTAAATTTTAAAATTATTTTAAAGGATTATATAATTAAAAATTTTTATTTAAAATTTTAAATTATAATTTTTTTACATAATTTAAATTTTGATTTTAAGATCTTTTTAAATAATTTTAAAATTTAAAATTCTTTAATATAAATATCTTTAATTTAAAATTTTTTAATTATAATTTTTCCATGAAGCTGTATCTAGACCAAATAGCATTGGATTTTCTACACGTTATGATTTTTTTTTTTTTTTTACACATTTTGTTACATTTCTAGGGAGCCTTTGGTTAGATGATGGAATTAGAATATTCTAAATACTATTTATTATATCTTGTAATTATTATTCAATAAATTTATTTTATTTTATTATTTTTTTAAAATAGAAACACTATAATCATTTTTTATTTTTAAAATTATTTTTTTATTTTTATTTCTATCCTAATAATTTTACATAACAAATCTATGCATCCTTTGGATATACAAAGGATGTACAGAGTGCTTCTACTTTTTTGAGTTTTTTTTTTAATTTTATTTATTATTTTTTAATTATTAATTGAAAGACTATTTTTACTTTTTATTTTATATCTTAAAAGAATTAAATAACAAAAGAAATATTTTGAAAGCCAGGATTGTATATGCATGATACGTAAAGGATTCAATTTCTATGTTTTATGGGTAATTTAGTTAGATCTTAAATGATTATTAAGTTGTTTTTTTTAAATTAGAGTATCATGTGTTAGCACTTAGATCAAATATAACTTGTTTAATATATAAATAATAGATGGTTCCCAAAATGTAAGAAATTATAACTCAATAATTTAATTTCATAATCTTTTTGGGGTCTAATTTATCTATCGATATCATTTTACAATGCGTTTGGATTGAGAGGAAAGTGAGGAGAAGGGGAGGGAGGGGGAGGAAAACGAAATTTTACTCCGTTTGGTTCGGAGAAAAAATCGAAGAGAAGAAAAAAAATGGAGAGAAAAGTACAATGAGTCCCATCATTTTTTTTTTCTCTCCGAATATGGAGAGATTGGAGGAGAAAACGAGTGAATGATTATGTCCGACTGCAAATTAGTCGGAATATAAGAAATAATAAATATATATATTTAATAAAAATTTTTTTAATTAATTAATTAATATATTTTACAAAATAATAATATTTTGTAATATAAAAATTAATAAATGATATATAATTTTTAAACAATTATACATAATTTAAAAAAAAATTACAACTGAATTACAATCGGACTGTAATTTGGCCACAACATTGTCCGACTGCATCGCAGTCGGACATATATATATTTGCATCAGACAACACACACACATATATATATAAAATATTTACATATTATATATATATTATATTATAATATAATATTTATATATTTTATATTTAAATTAATTAATACATATTAAAATAATATTAATATTTATGATTTAAAAAAAATTATAACCAAATTACAGTTGGACATATATGTCCAATTGTAATTTGGCCACAGCATTGTCCGATTGCAATGCAGTCGGATATATATATTATATATATAATATTTACATATTATACATATTATATTATAATATAATATTTATTATATTTATATATTTTATATTTAAATTAATTAATATATATTAAAATAATATTAATATTTATAATTTTAAAATAATAATTTATAATATTTTTTATAATATAAATTTAATTAATTTAAAAAATAATAATATTTTAAAAATATTTTTAAAAAATATATATTTTGTTATTATTATTTAAATTAATTTTTATATCTTTTATTATTTTTATTTTTTAAAAAAAATATAAAAATTTAAAATAATAACAAAATTATTATTATATTAAATTAACATATGTTTTCTAATGTTAGACTGTATAATTTGTGAACCTTGTGATTATATGTTGTGTGTACAAATAGGGTTTGGGTGGCTTCAAGTTAAAAATAAAATAGTAGCAAAAAAAAAGGTTAAAATAAAATAGTGTTAGTTGAGTCAAAAAGTAGTAAAAAATATAAATAAATTAAAAAAAATAGTTTGATGTTTTTTTTTTTGACAAATGTGATATTTGAAAAAAAGAAATTAAATAATATGTCGTGGATATACATGTTCAAATGGACGGTAACGAACTTGCCATCTTCACTTGCTCTCAATTCAACGATGAGAGGATACGCTTTGCCGTTACCCAAGTTGGCGCTTCCCCGCATTACCCATAGTAGCTTCTCTTTCGCTTTTCCCATTTCTGCAAATCAATTTCGTCACTCCATTAGCCTTCACAGTGGAAATCCCTGCACTTTGTTCTGTACTCAGCAAGCTAAGGCCAATGCAGAGTTCTCTTCCTCTTCGGTTTCTGCCCAAGACGGAGAAAACGAGGAAGAAGAAAGCTTTCAAGTGCTGACGGCTGTGAAAAGCGATTACAATGACATATGGATTGTCGACACCAGGAAGTCTAGAATGCTACTGCTTGATTCCTCTCGTATTTCTCCACCTTCTTCTCTCTCTGTGTTTCTCCAAGTCTTGTTTGTTGTTCAAATTGTGTTGATGCTGTCCATTTGAGAGCAATCCAAATGGGGTTCCTGAATTTGTTGCGATTAAACCTTAGAAAACATGTGTACAAGCTATGAAAATGAAATAGACCCCTCTCTTTTTTTCTTGCCATCTTGCCGCAGCAATACCAATTTTATTCCAATTTGAATTGTACTTAATATGTTAAGGGTGAATAATCTATCCAAATTTCTCTTCTTTTGTTGCAGCTAATGTTCATAGCATTCTTTATAAGGAGCAAAAATGGACAGAATCCTACTGGGTACGTTAGTTTTCCTTCTTTGTTTTAGTATTTAGTATTTAATTATGTATAGCAGTTCATTGACGTAAAACACAGACTTTATGCATTGTTGGCCAGAAACCAAAAGGATGGATGTGCAATCATGCATGTTCTGAAAGAAAAAAAGATTTATTGAAGTTATCTTGTACTGTGGTACATTTATCAAAGTCATCCTATGTTGATAATTATGGCATGGATTCCCAACTAGCCGTTAGGAATCTTCTTTGATTGTTGCCTTTCCTGTTGCATGTCTATCCCAGATTTCATGGGATGGAGTCAACACTTTATTTCTCATTAACGTCCCCTGATTTCTGCTGCTTATTTTAGTTTTTTCCCCCCCTTTTTAGGCTACTATTTTCAGAGGATTCTCGTGGCAAACATGTTGCCATGGTCCCTATAAATGTTTCTCCCTGTCATTCGAATAAAGATGAAGCATTCAGATTATCCTTTCTTCTACTTTCCTTCATCCTGATATTGACAATAGGAGCGCTATATTGTTAAATGTACATTTATCAAAGTTTGCTGACTTTAACTTACA
The DNA here is from genome assembly GCA_026724425.1 of Erythrophleum ivorense. Taxonomy (NCBI): domain Eukaryota; kingdom Viridiplantae; phylum Streptophyta; class Magnoliopsida; order Fabales; family Fabaceae; genus Erythrophleum; species Erythrophleum ivorense. Next base: position 657,302 of record JAIUCV010000458.1, on the reverse strand, counting down.
AGGTTAGAACCCATCCAAAATTTAGATCTTTAAGTCCTAGAGTGTCAATTACAAGGCTAATTGTTCTGTGCTTGTGAAATCACTATCTACTTCTTCTTCTTGATTCAATAACCTGTAAGTTTATCCTATATCTTGTTATATGATGTTTCAGGAATAATGACATGCTTTCTAGTTGATAGCCAATGTATAATCACATAAGAGCTGAGAAGAAATTTCCACTTGGTATTAAGGGCCACTCCAAGCAAGCAATTTTTAAATTCTAAATTGGTCTGAAAGCAACAGAATCATTTTTATTTTCTCCAAGTTTCTAGAATTCAAATATTATGATGAAAATATGGCAAGTCGGGTTTTTTATTACTATTACTATATAGCAGCCTCTTTAAAGAGTTAGTAAAGTAGTGAAATGACCAGCTTACCTTTGCCAGCCCCTCCCTCTACGATGTTAAGCTAGGCTTTTTTATGAGTTTAACTCATGTCATATTTGTTTCCACCTTCTTTTCCTTTTTTCATTTTTTCTGTTTACTTTTACGTTCTTTGAGCATTGGGATATGTTGGAATCCCATGATTCTTGGGAAGAATCATATGGGATATTTGCTATTAATGGGCTAAAATCAAATGTCTTTGTTTCCTTATTTAATTACTATTTATGAGCCTTTATTTTTCATTTATCTTGAATGATTATTTCCTTTTATGTTGAGGTTGATTAGCTGAAATTTTGTGGCTTACTTCCTCTATAAATTTTACTGCTATTTTGAAATATAATAAGGAATTTCAAATCCTTCATAATATCAGAGCCTGCAAAGCCTAAATGACAAAATATGTTGGTGATTAGCATAAAAAAAAATCATATATTAGTGGTTAGTGTAAAATACCATACGTTGATGGTTAATAAAAACCAAGATCTTTACCTCATAGAAAGAATGAGGAGAGGATACCAAATCTCCCAAAAAGAATGAGGAGAAGATACCAAAAATCAAGACTCTTATTACAAAATGGGGAAAAGAAGACAGTCAGAAATCAAAATAAAAATGCCAAGAATGAAAAAGATTGGCCATGCTAGTTCTAAGCTGCGACTAGTTTGAAGGGGGAGGGTTGGAATCCCATGATTCTTGGGAAGAATCATATGGGATATTTGCTATCAATGGGCCCAAATCAAATGCTTTGTTCCCTTATTTGATTACTATTTATGAGCCTTTATTTTTCATTTATGTTGAATGAATATTTTCTTTTATATTGAGGTTAATTAGCTGAAATTTCGTGGCCTACTTCGTCTATAAATTGCTGCAACTATTTTGAAATACAATAAGGAATTTCAAAGTGGAATCCTTTAGGATAGATATATCTATAAGTAAGTCTCATCATTGCTGAAATCTGTAACTTATATAATGTAAATGAATTTGTTTCGAATGATATGTGTTTTTCTTGTTGCCCATTTTTGTAATAATGTGTATGTTTACGTTAAACAGGACGAATTTGCTAGCTTGCCGGCTATAGTTCCAGAGGGTCCCATTGCTATCTTAGGTTTGGTAATTCATTTGTTTTTATGATGACATAGATGTTTCACAAAATTTATAGTCAATGATATTTACAAAAAATAGGTGTCCTTTTAAGTAATATCATAATGCTTCCAAATCTTTCAGGGTGGTGGAACTGCTGCTCATCTGATGCTTGATTTGTGGCCTTCGCTGCAGCTTGAAGGGTGGGAGATTGATCAAATTGTAATGGATTTTACTTTTCTGCACTGTACTTTCTTTAAGATATTTGAATGCAGTGTTCATGACTTACCCCTTTGTTTATTTATGGGGTCAATTCTCCTCTTTAAGGCAATCAGGAGATTCACTCTGTTACATAGTTGAATGGTTTGGGGTATTGATTTCATTGCGGTAGAGGCTACTAAACATAAAAGCAATCTTTGCCTTGCCACATGATAAACGTAAAAGTAATCTTTTTGCCTTGCCAAATAACAATGTCCTCTTTGTGTATTTTCTTTCTCTGTGATGAGCTTGTTTTAGATGAACTGCTTGGATAACAAGATAGAGCAATCTGTAGTCTAGCAATATAGCATGCCATCATCATAAAGCAGCTAAATCTAATTATTAGTTTTATACCTTTATGAACTAAAGCTAATTGTAATGTACTGATATGAAGTTTGAAAGTAAGCATCTTCTATTTGAAATTTGATATAGAGTACTTTTTCCCCAAGTAACTTGGGAAATTTACTTAATACACAAAATCTCTAGGTTAGTCTTAATGACCTGTTCGCCAATTCCACTACTTGTACTTATATAGAGCACTTAAAAGGAACTCTAGTTGATAAGTTTTCCTCTGCAGAACTTGATGATGGTAATATCTTGTCTATACCTTCTAGGTCTCAGTTGATGATACGCTAATTTTCCTTTCTGTTTAAAGCAATATGATTGCATGATTTTAAGTAAATTTCATTGATCCCTGATGCATGTATCCTAACCAAACCTTTATTTTCCTTGAAAAACCAAATGATTTAGTTGATTGATAAAGCGAGAGATTATTTTGGTCTATCTGAGCTGGAGAAAACAACAGAAGATGGTGGCATACTGAATGTTCATATTGGCGATGTCTTCATTCCATCAGAGAATATGAGCAGAAGATATGCCGGTGAGTCATTCATGTCATTTTACCTAGTTTATCTGGTTCATTGGGTTTTAAATATTTCTTGTCTGATCAAATTAAACTTTTGCTACTACCTTTGCATAGTTACATAATCTATTATCCATTTTATACTTCAGAGTAAACAATCTCTATACCTGTTTGGAACTCCGTTCCACCTGTCTACTTATACCTTGGAATCTAAAAGAAAATAGCAAACAGTGAAGTGCAATAGACTTCACAATGTAGATGTAGTGAAGCACATTTGGACTAATGATGTGGATGCTATCTTTTTTTCATGCCATACATTCTTGAGACTGCTTTTCTCCACTTTTTGTTCAATTCTAATAGGAAGTAAATCTGTTACTGTTGACCAACCACCAACATATGTTTGAACATTTCTCAGGCATTGTTGTTGACTTGTTCTCTGATGGAAAAGTTTTGCCTCAGCTGCATGAGGTATGTGGTTATTTTCAGCATACTTATTTGCATGTCTTAAGTGATTATGAAGTTCTTCGTGGCCAACCAGCAGCATCAAATGCTTAGGCTGATCAAGAACAAGAATTTTATCTATCAGAAGCATCTGATCAAAAAAAGAATTTTATCTATCAGAAAAAGGAATTCTTACTGTCTCTAGTTTTGTTTTAACATTTTTCGCTTTCAACATATATAAATATGAGATGCAAAGTTTTTTCAACTGCCAATCATGGAATCTCAAAGCAGATGCTAAGCCTTAAATGCTTGTAGAACCTATTAAGATTGAGATTTTCTGAAGTACATATAGGAAAATTGTGTCTTTATTTTCTTGTTTGATTAAGCTCTTCTTCTTGGTTTTCTTAAGGGAAGGCATTGAAAAACAAAATTACATAGTAGTCTTTTACCTTTTGGCAGCATACTAGCATTATGTTTCACATTTCTTACTAATGGGCTTTGCCAGGATAGTACTTGGTTAGAATTACATGATAGATTGATGCCTGGAGGTCGATTCATGGTGAATTGTGGTGGCATTGATGGGGGAGCTGATGCATCGGATGCAAGTGCTGATTCAGAAACTTTACCAAGTGATAGGATATGGTTACAAAATCCAGCATTGAAAGCATTATCCAAAGCATTTCCTGGACAAGTATGGTTTCCGTTGTTTGTCTTGACTTCTGTACCGTTTCATGCGAGATCTTATAATAAGTTGAAACTAGATATATGATAAGGTTTATTTTAGTGCAAAATGTGCCTGAGAATAGTTTAGTGACATAGTATAGGAAGGAAAATAAAAGAGAAAGCACAATTTTCTCAAAATATTGGATATCAATTCAATCTATAATGAAGGGGGTAACTAATTTATTTGAATAAAGCCCTGTTTATGAGCAACTAAAATAAAAATCCTAATCCTACTAAACTACCATGATGGGATAACAACTTCCTAGACTCAAATGCCTTTATTGATAATTCTTGAATAATTCTAAAATTACCCCAATTAACTAATTACAAAATCATAAATCTCAAATAATAATTAAACCATAAAATAATTAAAAAAACTAATTTTTCTCTCTCATCTTGCATCAGTTAGCTATTGTGTTGTGAAACAATATAGACAGGTTCCAGGGTTTGGTGCGCACTCATCAGCATAAATGATTTGGACCGGGTAACTAAGATTGCCAGTAGACTATTAACTAATTGAGACTTAAACTAGAGTACAAGTCCTCAAACTGATTATCACGCCTGAGCCAGGGTATAGGACTGCCATATAGATGATGATAGGAAGTCAAGGATTCCTTTTTTTTTTTAATGAATATTCTATGATAATATGTTACACTTACAAGATCAACAAGACACAAATATTTTGCAGTTGAAGACTTGCACTGCTGGTGTAAATTGGTCATGCAAGATTTGAAATTGAAATATGGTTCCTTGATTGGGAAATCTAAAGGGACATACTTATGAAATGCATAAAAGCCAATTTTTTGTCTTTTTGGAATTAAATTATATACAAATGTATTCAAATGAATTTAGTATTTAGGGGTGCTGTCGGAAATAAACCAATCTTGGACCTTCACTTAACAACTTAATACTTTGAGTTAAAGTGATCTTTGATATGGTATCACATCCTTTATGACCAAGTAGTCAGAAGTTCAAATCTTGCATTCCCCATCCTTCCGAATTTCTTTAATTTTTTTTTTTGGGGTCAAAAGTGATACTTTATTCTAGAAGAGACAGCACTAAGACCCTACAAAAAGAAGATGTAGGGCAGAACTTAGAGCAAATTAATCTAGACCCACTCTTCTGAAACCAGTGCAAGAACTAGAAACAAAGGCAACACACCCTTAAAGCACTTTTCTAGGTACTAGAAAATTTACCTACCAAACTCAACAAAGAACAACTATAAAATTACAAGAAGAACAAATAGTAGACATGGAGGGCAGCACACCTATCAACCCTCTCTAGGGATTGAGTCTTCTAAGTTCTTCTTCCTTCAAGATTTGATCCCAATTTCTTTAATAAAATTAAATTTCAGCACAAGATATGATAGACTTGTGTTTTTCCCACACTTCAAGCCCAATGAACTTTTGTATGACAAGGCATGTCAGAGATATTTATTGATTAAACTAACCTTGCGCTTTCATTTAACAGCTTAAAATCTTGAGTTGACTCACTATGTTCTCTGTAATTCCTTCATTTTTTCTTTAGGGATGCTTATACTTTGTGTTTGACTTGCTCAGTTGAGTTGGAAGAGATTACCGAAGGAAAATGGTGAAAATTTTATGGCACTTACAGGACCCTTGCCTGATTTGCAATCATGGTCTGGCAGCCTTCCATCTTCTCTGAGCACAAATGTGAAGCATTGGAGACCCTGTGAGCCTGTTTTCTAAGTTTGAACTTAACAGCTCGTAGCTGAATTGAAAATATGTTCTGTGGGCTGAGATGTGTAATACTACATTGAAAGCTTAATTTCCAAGTTTGACCTGGTTGTAAAATTGCCACATGCCTTGTTTATGAAATAGTAGTTGATCTTCTGATTTTCGTGAAGGATCCTGAATTCCTGATTTAGCAGGGTAGATGAAAACCAAGTGTGATTCATATAGCGCATTTGTATCTTCAATATGTAAGATTCTGAGAGGTTTTTACTGGTGTCTTAATCTAAAAAGTTAGTAAATTTTAACTGGTGGATTCTGAGTAATTATTTGAAACTTTAGGCGTTTGTTTAGTTTTCTCTTTGTTTAAAATGAAAATAAAATGAAAAAGAAAAGTAGATTAACACACATTTCATACATGTCACAGCACTAGTTTAAAGAATAAAGTGTAAATTCACTCTTCCTAGATTCTGGAAACAACTTCTATATTCAAAGGCATGACACGACTATGACTCACAACAGGAAACAGTTCTGGTTTGATTTTCAGAAAACATGCAAAGGCATGGAAAGCTAGCCATCGTAAATTTTCTGTTATGATTTAGTTGTAAAGTATGAGATTTGAGTCTCATATTGAACATATGAGATTTATATGACTTTAGACTTTCCAATTTAATGAGCTAGTTTTTCGACTCTGCTTCTTTCAAAGATTATGTAGAAGAAGGATTGACGTGAGATAATTCTTTTTTTCCCCTCTGTATTAGAATCAAGTGGTGTGCAAGCTAATTTGCACTTTTCTTACAGAAATCTCTTGCTACTTCGCCAAAAGTGGTTGGACTACAATTCGAACTTGTGACTGTATATCTCATTATCGATTGTATGCTCCCCTCTACACTGAATCCTTTGGCATTCTTGTTAATTTTACATGTACAGATTGATTTCTGGTGTGCGAGAAAATCAGGGGAATGTGCCTTAGAAAATTGAATGTAAATGAGAAAACGGCTGGAAACGGCTTTCAAATTCAATGTGTCTCCAAAAGTGAAGTCAAGAAGCGGCGCTCTATACTTTTTTGAGATTTAGTGAGTTATTTAGTATATGATTGCGCTAAAACAGGTTCATGAGGTACCCAAGTTCAGGCTGTTCAAACTTGTGTGACCATATATATCGAGTTGAGAAATGCACTGTATTATTATATTACTTCCTTGGCATTTTTTTGGGCCATAGCTAACCACTATTGAGGTAGAGAAATCAACTTGTATCCAAGTGGGTTTCTTGAAATTAAATTATCTGCAAATGGGTTTATCTTATTATAACCAAAAAGGCAAGCTACTCTTTGATATAGTGTTTACCACGTTAATCATGGATCATACTTACAGATAAATTTGTCATACAAAATTTAAAGAGTTCTACTATATTGACATTATATATTTTATTATTGATTCTCACTTACTTGTGGGTATAATTTATAGACGATATAATAATACTGGTTATCTAAAAAAAATCTCAAGATGAGTGGAGAGCTCTATTAGTGTTTCCCATTATGTCATTTTCACATCAGCCCTTAATGAGGATTAGAAAGATGCTAATCTCCTTTAGTACCCCAACATCAAACTCAATGTTCTAAAAATCAGCTCATTTAATAATTTCAAAAAATTGTTAAGTTACGAGTCAATTAATTTAATTAATTTAACCAGTGATCAAACTAAATAAAATAAAAATGAATGAAAAATATAAAATAGTGAAATTAGGTTTTTAAATCATGATTAAAGAAAATTAAATACGTAAATTTATGCATGCAAAGTTTTTACTTTTGAAGTAATTTTTCTCGGTTCAACCTGGCTTTCCCCCACTCAACTTAGTTAAACCTTCTTGACAAATTTGGATCGAATTTGATTGGTTTTTTTTTTTTTAATAAATGAAGCTAGTTAGCCTTGTGTTCATTTCAGAGTGAGTTAATTATATTGTTCTTGGAGTTTAGAACATGTGCACCGCTGAACTCCAGATATAGCAGAGTAGGCATTGGATTCTCATATCAATAATTAAGCCTCAAACATTAATGTCATGCAGTGTTCGTCAAGGGAACGGCACCACCACAAGCAACATGCATGTGTGTGTGTGTGTGTGTGTGTAAAATTAACTGAAAAAATGGTTATAATTAACATTGGTTTAGCATATTGGATACGTAGTGAATGGGTTGATTAAGAGAGGAAGTCACTCAGAGTTATAATTATAGGTAGCCCATGATTAGGATTTTCCATTCATTACAACATCAGCGTGTTTGACCAGCTAAATGCTAATTAACACACAGTGATGATATATATTACACATTCGAAGAGTGAGGTTGCGTGAGAATCCCTTTGTTTTGAGAGTGAGTGAATGAGGGAAACAAATAAAAGCCATCCACATCGATCCATCCCTTTGGTTTTGCAATACTTTGTTAATCGGGATTTTTATGTAACCGAGGCCTTGAATTGTGTATAATTTGTTGGATCGGCACATGCGTAAGCCACGGACTTTAAATGCTTTTGCATTCTCATTTCTATCCCTACATATATATATATATATATATATATGCAGAGTATTAAGGAATAAATATTATGGGCACTTATCCACTTGACCTGAATTTTGGAGGCATTGTGCTGTATTTGATTTTCGGTTTTTGGTATTACTGAAAAGAGTGTGATCAAGAGTAAAATGTGATCAAAAAAATAGGATTCAAAAGAGTTTAAGAGTAAATGTTGTATTAAATTAATACTTTTAACTGCTTAATCACTTACCATTCCATAAGCATTGGATTCTTCGATTTTTTTTTATCATGATTAAATAAACTTAAAATTGAATCTCCCCTTTACCTTTACCGAAGAATTAACTTGGACAAAAGTTACAACACAATATTTAGTAGTTCACGTAACTGGCAAATATTATAACTAACCATATTGTGTACAAAAAATTACAGATAATTAATATAAGATTCCGACAAATTAATTTGTTGGCTTTCACCACATTTCTGCATCATTTCGGATATATAAGTTATAACAACCGATGTAATTGATACTCAAGATTCTGTCAGCATATATATGTATGAGAAAGGTAACATTTTGATCAGAAAAATTCAAGACAAGGCCACAGAAAGTGTGGTCAAGGATATGCTGTATTATCCGTGTATCACGTACTAGCAAACAAGCATGGCCTAAACTCTAAAGAAACAAACAAAGGTTGCCTTCCTTTTTTTATGGAACATATATGAAAAAATCTATACAAATTCCAACATATATAAACAAGCGAATATTATCAGAGTTCAAACTCAAAAAGTACAATAATCAGGACAAAATTACAATCTAGATACATTCCCCAAACTTGTGGGGCTATATGGTCATTTTCTTTGGCTTCTATAGCTTAATTGATTTTCCCAGATTTTTAATACTACCTAGGATCCGGAATCATGACCAATAACCCAAAAGATTTAAACTCGCAATTAATTAATTAATAGTTTATATGTTCTTAGTGAATAATGATTATAAGATAAAACCCCTAAGTTTGACTTACACTGAATTTGATGCAAATTCTCCAATTTTATGAACATGATTCAAGGCTAGCCGCTGGATTAGTTGACTGCAGATTTGCAAACCGTCAGTGTGAAATAAAATATATTGATATAGCTAACTTTTAGCAGGCTAATAACGGGTAAAAAAGAATTACTAAGCAAATTAACACACACACACACACACACACACACATATATCTGCAAAGCACACGCTCATTTGTGTACAGATTCAACCTCAGGGTATAATTATGGACTAAATAATAATAATAATAATAATAATAATAATGAGGTAGATTGAGAATCTTGGAATGACCTGAAAATGCCTTTATCATTCTTCTTTGACTTGACCAGAGATCTATGAGTGAGGGAGTAATTTGAAGACAGCTGATAGATTTTTTATATTTTAATGAAGGAAAAACAAAACCCACACTTTTTAGATTACAATAAAATGGGAAAAAACCAAAAAGAGAGTTAGTATACGTAAATGTGTATGGATTACTAATTGAGAGTTAGGCATATTTTCTTCATTGTTATAAGGCGATTCTTAGGGGAGTAAGGTCTCCCATTCAACCAACATTTACCAAAGCCCATTTTATTAATTGCATAATACATACATACATACAATGATACAAATATACAAAAACATTACCCACTTGAAAAAGTATGGCACAAGAGGTCAAGAGGCAGCCTAGCCATAGGCATAATAGCCCTCTTGCTCCATATATATTTGCGTATATCTGGGGTAAACTCCATTTATCAAGTAAAGATATATTAAGTTAATTATAAATTAATATATTAAAAATAATTTTTATTGAAAAATTTATATAATATAATTGATTATTTATTTATAGGTGATCATTTTTCTAATAGATAAAGAAAGTAATATTTTTTTATCAATCTGTATTTCATTTTTTAAAAAAATAATTTAGAAATAAAATCTTAAATGCATTCATGTCATATTGATGTAAGAAGTTGTGCCTTTTATGCATGTATGTATGTATGTATAAAACACCCTAGTAAGCTAAGAGCCCTCGATTATTCATATTCTTGCTCCTTTGGTTTGTGCAATATAATACAATATTTATATATTTCTGTGCCCATTCTTGGTTGTCAGTCCTTGTTAGTGAAGGCTTGCACTGATCCAAACATATATCTTTCTCTCTCTCTCTTAAAACCACCTCCGTGCCCTTGAAGCGAAGGAACTGCGTAACGGAAACCTAAGCTTCGCTTCGCTGTCTGCTTTTCCTCTGTACCTCTTTGTCTGCTTTCCTTTGTCCTTGACGGATTCAATTTTTTCTTATCACAATTCACAAAAGGTTTGTATTTTCAGTTCTACCATTTCTCATGAAACTGGAAGCCTTTCACTTCTGTTTCCTCTCTTCTTTTATTGTGTCTTCTAATTTGATGAGAACCACTTTTTAGTTTTTTCGTGGTTAGGACTCGGACTTTGCTTCCTGAATGGCTGAATCTAACTGATCTTTCTGCTCTTAGTCTTGAGTTTAATTAGACTCGAGACATATGTTTGGTTTAAATGAGAGTTTTAAGAGGAAAAAAAGGAGGCTAGGGTTTGCTTGTTTTCCTTTTAATTTGTCATGTAATTTCATGTAGTTTTTTTTTTTTTTTGGGGGTGGGGGCTAAAGTCACATGAAAAATCAAATCATGATGAGTCTTCATCATTCCTTTCTTTTCTCTTTCTTTTTCCTCTCCATGGATCCGTTTCATCCACGTAGGAAAAAGAGGAAAAGATCATTTTCAGGCTGTGCATGAATACACACACACACACAAAAACGAGGTAGATATGGACCGGTGTTTTCTTGCCGCTGTTTTTAAAGGGTTGTTTTCTGATGTAAACATATCGTCCAAAAAGTTTTTGTTATATGCTCTTATAAATTACAAGAGACACCTTTAAACCAAGACATCAGTTTTCATTCTCTGCCGAAAAGTGTGTTGGATCGATCACTGACCACTTTATCACTTTTGGAATATCTAGGAAAGGTATTCCACTTAGAGCAGTCCTGGTGAGGATAAAACTATATATATAATATATTCCTGTTTCATCGATCGACTTTGTTTTGAGCTATTTGCATGCCTGAAATTATCATCCACATTTATATATGAAACCTACCTTCTTTCTCAGGTGATAATCATCAAGATCAAAGAGGTGGAGAATGATGCAAGGAAGTGGACAAATAACAGTGCCTCCGGGGTTCAGGTTCCACCCTACAGATGAGGAGCTTCTGTACTATTATCTGAGGAAGAAAGTTTCTTTTGAAGCCATTGACCTTGATGTCATCCGAGAAGTTGATCTCAACAAACTTGAGCCTTGGGACCTCAAAGGTGTTTACATACATATAGGCATCTATATAACATGTACCTACCTTTATCAAAAAATTAAAATCATGCACCTGCTTCTAAATCATTATTTGGCTTCTTCTGAGATCTGTTATCATAGTAATGGTAAAGCTTGCTTGCGTATAGCTGAAAGCATATCCTTGTGTTTGTTGTTCCCAGCATATATAACCATTCTGCATGCATATATTTTACTGCTTAAGTTTAATGAGGTTCTCAGTTTGCTGGATCTAGCTAGGGTTTTATTATGATGGAAACAAGTTAAGACTTTTACAAGCATATATTTTACCGCTTATGTTTAATGAGGTTCTCAGTTCTCACAATTCATGATCAATATATCATCATAGCATAATTATTGTCAGATGTACAGGCTTGTTTAAAATTTCATAAGTTTATTTCTGACTCTCACTCATTTGTGAGTAGAGTCTAAAAATAATGTGATAAACTAAGTCTACTGAAAAAATATTATGTATTATATATAATTATTTTATATAAACATATTTTGCCATATCCATATGCGTACCCGTGCAACATAGGTTCACTTTTACCGCTTGAGTTGAGTTTATATTTAAGAAGTAGCTCGGTAAAACTTGGGGCTGGTTTTGTGTGTGCAGAAAAATGTAGGATTGGGTCTGGACCTCAGAACGATTGGTACTTCTTCAGCCACAAGGACAAGAAGTACCCGACGGGAACACGAACGAATCGGGCGACAACGGCCGGATTTTGGAAAGCAACGGGGAGGGACAAGGCCATATACCTGAGCAATTCCAAGAGGATTGGGATGAGGAAAACCCTAGTGTTCTACACTGGCCGTGCTCCTCATGGCCAAAAGACTGACTGGATCATGCATGAGTACCGCCTAGACCAAGATGATGCTGAGGTTCAGGTAGAAATAAAGCCACAGATTTAATCGTTGTTTCATTCTCTTGACATCTTGATATTTTGAGCCACAGATTTGACGTTGAATAAAGCCGTTACATTTTGTGAGAGAGCCTTGCATTAACTTACACTTTGTGCACATACGAACGATGATAAGTATTTCAATTTGATTTTTTTTTTCTTTTTACAGATTTCTTCTTCTTTTTAATTTAAGATTAGGTTCAATTAAGGATTTGAATATTATAATAAGTATAATATTTGAGTTGTTAGAGTTTTTTTTGTGTGTGTTTTTTCTTGGCTCTGCAGAAAAGAATTAGTACAAAAAGCATAGACATTAATACATACAAGAAATTGATACACCAAATTTGAAGTATTATATATAATAATTTTTTAAAAAATTATATGCAATACCTTATATCTTTATTATTATAAGATTTGTAATTAAAACATGAGTGTGTATTTTGTAAATAAATATATAATTTTTATGACTTAGTATCACATTAATTGAGTTTTTTAAAGAATTTTTATACTTGATATAATTTTATTAAAAAAATTAATAATAAATATATAAGAAAGTGTACATCTTAATCTAACCCTAATCTAAAATGCATTTTATACAAATGTTAGATATTCGTATCATATTTTGAGTGCTTGGTACATGGTAACCATTTAGGAATAGCATTTTATTTGTACTCCCCATATCCATGTCGTACATATACAGTGACAAAATGTTCATTTTTTTGTGAAGCAGGAAGATGGGTGGGTGGTGTGCAGGGTATTCAAGAAGAAGAACCCGAATAGAGGATTCCAACCAGACATGGAAGAAGATGAGCAGCTATTGAGCCCCATGACATCAACAAGTGCTTCTAATTGCATGAAGGTACTTGAACCATTAAAACAACACCATCATCATAACATTCATCAAGGACTACTATCATATGACCACTATAATGATACCTGCTTTAATGCCTCAATGCACCTACCACAGTTATTCTGCCCAGAATCAGCCGTACCGCCCTTTCCAACCTCATCATCATCATCTATGAACCCCATGGACGTCCTTCACTGCTCTCACAACTTACTTAGGCTTACACCAAACTGTCCTGGAGGACTTATTAATAATCTCATGCAACAACAACAAGGTGACCAGAGACTGAGTGGAGACTGGTCATTCTTGGACAAGCTCCTAGCATCACAACAACAACAACCAGTGGCGCCTGTGGGTGCTTCTTCTTCTTCTTCAACCCACAAATTCCCATTTCATTACCTTGCTTGTGATCAGAGTAACATCATGAAGTAATGTTCTCCTTTTGTCATGTGTTTATGCATTGGGTTCCATTGGCTCCACCAGTAATATTGAAGTCCTGTTAGATACTTGTTGAAATTCTACTATTAATTATCCAGTTATTGATTTTGAGTGAGTACTATATCAACTGTATATATATATATATATATATATATATATTTAAGCTTTAAACTGTCAAGAACGTGATCAATATCACAAAAATGTGAGATGCCACGAAATGTGATACCCCACTAATCCTGCTTAAGAATTTAATTATTCATCTTAACTTTTGATAGGTCACGCAGCGTCCGGAATAATTTATTCGCACCTCAATTAATTCATCTTTTTTTAATTCGGGTAGCAATAATTAATCCATGCATGCCAAAACAAAAGGGTGTATATTTAATCTATATTACATGCTGTTACTTCTTTATTTATTTGTATTTACATTGGGTGTTTGAAACAGGCCTTACCCTACTGGCCTAATTAGTAGCACCATTTATCTTTCGAAAACTTCTTGAGAATATATATGTACCAATGATCTATTTCTCCAGCGGGAAAATTAACCGTAATATACAAATTAAATAGAGGAACCCTAGATATTAGTATATATGTAATAAAATGAGTCTGAAATAACTCACAAATACCATAAGTTAAAAAAATGTATTTATACACATAATTGAATGATAATATAATACTATGCTTATTTATCATATAAATATGTATATATGTAAAACCTTATAAAAAGAATTCTACAATATAGTGTATGCGGGGGCGCGTTTTTGTTATAATTTATGCCTGCAATTTTTAACAAAATCATATATGAATAGGAATGTATATTAAATTATATTACTTCCATATAATAAACCATACATTACAGGTTTAAGAACTAACTGTACCAAATTCAAAGTTTAATTTGTTTAATTAAATGAATTTAATGTTGTGAAAAGTGGGTATTTCAAAAGGACGTCCAAAGTTGTTTGGAATAGAAGGTTGTAAGTACTTATATATGAAGAAGCTACATTGAGCTTATAAAGGGCTTGAAAGAAAAGCGATCTCGTGCACATAAGATTAGGTCAAATTATCCAAACACGGTGCAAATAGTGGATTCCCCCCTTCTCATGCTCACGAGTTAACTGTGTGGGCTAATTTTTTACAAAATAATATTTTTACCTATCTAAAAATAATTCTTTGAACTCGTCAAATTCAACTTTTACTTTTTAAATACGTGGCTCTTCCATTATCTAAGTATTTTCAATTTTGGAATTTTAAATTTATCCCACATTCTCAAATTATCTCCTATTATCTGCTCCATTATCTCTTTAGCGTTAATATTAAAACATTATTATTTTAATGATGAAAATAATTACGTCCAGATACATTCTTCTAACTATACCTTTTCTCCTACTACTGACTACTAGATTACACATGATTACTTGTTGTTCTATCACTTAAGTTTTTTAAAAGAGCGTGTTTAATCCTGGGAAACTTTCAGATTTAATATATGCTACGGCGAAATAGTTCTTAAGGACAACGTGCATTTATGTGACTCAGGCTATTGTTTTTCAAATCATTTTCATGTTTATCACACTTCTGCAACAATCTTAAAAACTATTCATGGAGCCTCATACTACTGTTGTTGCCCTCGCAGGCGTAGTTGCTAACAACTCCTCTGATGCTACCACTACCACAACTGCCATTAATGTTATTGTCCATGGTCCACCCAAGCCTATTGTTCCAGTTGTTCCTATTATCCCCTACGCCAAATCGTTTCCAAATATCTCCAAAATTGAGATATTTAGAGGACAAAATTTTTGAAGATGGTAAGAATGTATCTTCTCTATTCTTGATATGCATGGCATTGTTGCTGCTCTCACTAATTAGAGATCTACACCAACAGCTGATCCAGATCAAATGGAAGCTTGGAAATATGAAAATAAGATATGTAGACATACGATTATTAGCAGATTGTCTAATGATTTTTTTTATGTCTATTGCACGTACAAAGAGGGTAGTAAGATTTGGGAGTCATTAGTTACCAAATACACTACTGAAAATGTTGAAAAATAGAAATTTGTAATTGAAAATTATTACAGATGGGAGATGATTGATGACAAGGATATAAAAGTACAGATCAATGAGTACCATAAATTATTAGAGGACCTACGAGCTAAGAATATCATCTTCCCTGAAGAATTTGTTGCAAGTATTTTCTTTAAAAAATTGCTTGACTCATGGAAGGACTATAAGCAACAACTCAAACATAAACACAAGCAGCTATCTCTATCTAGTCTAATTACCCATATAATCATTGAGTACACCAATAGAGGGGAGCTTAAAGTAGCTAAAGCAAAAGAGATGACTTTAAAGGCGAACTTGGCGCAAGAGAAATCTCATAAAATGAGGTATGACAAACAAAAATCTGGTTATAAGCCTAAAGTTACCAACCCTACCTCAAAAAAGAAGGGAAATTGTTTTGTTTGCGGTAAGTCAGGTCATCATGCAACTTAGTGTAGAAAGAGAGTAAGAAGTGATAATCCTCCTAAACTAAATGCAAATTTGGTCCAAGGAGATGATATTATTGCTATGGTCATTTCTTAAGCTCTCCTTGTGGCCAATATAAAAGAATGGGTGGTAGACTTTAGGACTACCAAACATATATGTGCAAATAAAGATGTGTTTACCTCCTACACACTAGTAGGGGATGGAGAAGAACATATGTATTTTGGAGATTCTAGGACAACTAAGGTCCATGGCAAAGGAAAGATTTTTCTAAAGCTCACATCTGGCAATACCTTAGTTGTAAATGAAGTGCTTCATGTGCCTAAAATTAGAACAAATTTGATTTCAGTTGCATTATTAGAAAAAGTTAGGGTTAAAGTGTTATTTAAATCTGACAAGATTATAATGACAAAAAATAATACTTTTGTGGGGAAAAGCTATTGTAATCAGGGACTTTTTGTATTTAATGTTTCTAAACCAATTAATGAAAATGCATCTACTTCCGCTTGGTTAATTTTATTGATATGTGGCATGCTAGATTAGGACATGTTAGTATTTCTTATATTAAGAAAATGCAAACTCTTGGTCTAATTTTTGAAAGTAGCAATATATGTTTGACTAAATATAAAACTTGTGCAAAATCTAAATTAACTAAGAAGCTTTGTCATATTATACAAAAAGAAAGTGAATTACTTAATTTAATTCATATTGATTTAGGAGATCTAAAACAAATAATGACTAAGGGTGGTAAAAAATATTATATAACATTTATTGATAATTTCTCTAGATATACTAAGGTTTATTTACTTAGAAATGAAGTTGAGGCATTTGACACATTTCTTTTATATAAGGCTGAAGTAGAAAATCAAATAAATAAAAAGATTAAAAGAGTTATGTCAAATAAAGGAGGTGAATATATCTTATTTAATGAATTTTGTGAAAAAGAAGGAATAATTTATGAAATTACTCCATCTTATTCACTTGAATCAAATGGAGTAGTAAAAAGAAAAAATAAGTCCTTAAAAAGAAATTATGAATACCTTGCTAATGAGCTCTTTTGCATCATATAATCTTTGAGGTGAAGTCTTATTATCTGCTTGTTATTTACAAAATAGGATTTCTTATAAAAAAAAACTAATAAAACCCCATATAAATTATGGAAGGATCATGCACCTAATTTAAAATATTTGAAAGTGTGAGGATGCCTTATAAAGATTATGTTACCTGAACCTAAGAAAAAGAAAATAAGTTCTAAGACTTCTAACTGTATATTTATTGGATATGCTAAACATAGTGCTGCTTGTAAATTTCTTGTCTTGAAAAGTGATGTATTTGATTGTAATACCATAATAGAAACAAAAAATGCTGAATTCTTTGAACACATTTTTCCTATGAAAATTAAAAATATTTCTCATGCACTTGCACAAAATAATTTTAAAAATTTATCTGAGGATTTGAGAAGAAGCAAAAAACAAAGGAAGGAGACTTCCTTTGGAGATAATTTTTATACCTTTATTGTGGAAGATAAACCTTCAACTTATTCTGAAGCAATTGCATCATCTAATGCAAATTTTTGGAAAGAAGCAGTTAAAATTGAAATTGATTCAATTAATAAAAATAATACATGGGTTTTAGTAGATTTACCCCAGTAGCAAAAATTATTAGTTGCAAATAGATTTTTAAAAGAAAATACAACCCTGATAGGTTAATTGAAAAATATAAAGTAGGGTTAGTAACAAAAGGCTTTATTCAAAAGCAAAATGTTTGATTATTTTGATACTTTTGCTTTTATTGCTAGAATTTCTTCTATTCGAGTTTTAATTGTTTTAACTTTAGTGTATAAACTCTTTATTCACCAAATGGATGTCAAAATAGCATTTTTAAATGGTGATTTAGAAGAAGAAATTTATATAATACAACCACAAGATTGTGTTAATCCTAGATGAGAAAAAAAAGTTTGCAAACTTCTTAAATCCTTATATGGCTTGAAATAAGCTTCAAAACAATGGCATGAGAAACTGGATCAAATATTAATTGATGATAGTTTTTCTTTTGTTGAAGTTGATAGGTGTGTGTATACAAAATAAAAAAATGATGAATGTGTAATTATTTGTTTGTTTGTTGATGACATGTTTATTTTTCGTACTAGTTTAGGCATTGTACTTGAAACTAAATATTTTCTTACATCAAGATTTGATATGAAAAATATGGGTGAAGTAAGTGTGATTTTGGATGTTAAGATCATAAGGAATGGTGATATTATATTACTATCATAAGAATATTATATTAAAAAACTTTTTAAGAAGTTTGGTCATTTTAATGACAAACCAGTGCATATTCCTTATGACATTAACACTTCACTAAAAAAAATAAAGGTGAGCATATTGCTCAATTTGAGTATGCACAGATTATTGGGAGTCTGTAGCATTTAATGAATTTCATGCGACTTGACATAGTATATGTTATGTATAGATTGAGTGGATATACATATAGTTCCAATTGTGTTCATTGGACAGCGTTGGTTAGATTAATGAGATATTTGAGAAGTATCATAAATTATGGTATTATGTATAGTAGATTTCCCACTGTATGAAAAGGATATAATAATACTAACTAAATTTTTGATTCAGATAAGACAAAATTCGCTAGTGGTTATATATCTATCTTTGGTGGTGGTGCAGTAACTTAGAAATTAGCTAAACAAACCATTATTGCTAGATCAACTATGGAGTCAGAGTTTATTGCTCTAGAATTGACTGGTAATGAAGTTGAGTGATTGAAAAATTTCTTAGCAAATATTCCATTGGGTATAAAACCAACACCATTTGTGTCTATGTACTATGATTGTTAAGTTGCAATAGTCGTTACAAAGAATAAGACTTTCAATGGTAAAAGTAAATATAAACGTTTAGACATAATGTGGTAAAGCAGCTGTTAAAAGATGAAATTTTATCAATCGATTATGTAAGGTCAGAAGTGAATTTGGCAGATCCTCTAACTAAACCTCTAGGAAGGAAATTAATCCTTAAAATATTGAGAGGAATGAGACTTAAGCCAATTTGAAATTAACAATGATGGTAGCCTAACTTTTGTGATAGAAAATCTTATGAAAAAAGGTTCATATGAGTAATAATAATTCATTTGTTAATTCTTCTAACATCATTATTTTTAGTCCCTTCTTATGATATGAGAAAGTGGTAGAATGTATTAAATGAAAGGATGAGTGAAATGCTCTTAATAATTTTTATATCCCTTATGGTGGTTTATTCATTGCAGATACACTTGATAAAATCACTTATATGAGTGTAGAGTAGGACCGTTCCTATGAGATCATGGCAAAATCTCTAAAGCACTTATAAACTACCAAATGCGCGCATGGCTTATTAGTGCAAAATAGCATTAACAGCAGAAATTGTTGGGGGTGTAATGTGACTGATAATACCTCTAACGTTCTTGAGAGTTCTTGGTTCATAGAAGTTGTAAATTTAACCAATAACTCTATATCTTAAGTCTTTTTCTATCTAGATTTGGTTCATAGTTTAAAAGACACTAGATTCAAAACATTTACTCTCATATGTATAACCCAATAAAACCTTTTATCTTTAATTACTCTTTTAAAATATGTGGGGGATTGTTGTAAAAAGTGGGTATTTCAAAAGGAAGTTCCGCATTACTTGGAATAGAGGGTTGTAAGTGGTTATATATGAAGAAATTATATTGGGTTTGTAAAGAGTTTGGAAGAGAGGTGGACTCGTGTGCACGAGATTGGGCCAAATTATCCAAACGCAATGCAAATGGTGGATTTCCCCCCCTCCATGCACGCGAGTTAACTATGTGGGCTAACTTTTTACAAAATATTATTTTTATCTATCTAAAAATAATTATTTAATCTAAATTAATTAATTATGGCTACATTTAAACTGGTTAAATTCAACTTCTATTTTTCGAATAAGTGGCTCATCCATTATCTAAGCATTTTCAATTTTCAAATTTTAAATTTGTCTCACATTCTCAGATTTTACCCCTTATCTGCTCCATTATCTTCTTAACGTTAATATTAAAACGTTATTATTTTAGTAATGAAAATAATTACGTCTAGATATATTCCTCTGACTACACCTTTTCTCCCGCTACTGACTACTGGTTACACATAGTTACCTACTGTTCTGTCACCTGAGTTTTTTCAGAAGAGCTTATTTATTCTTGGGGAATTTTCACATTTAATATACATTGTAGCAAAATAGTTCTTAAAGACAACGTGCATCTACACAACTCAAGCTACTATTTCTCAAATTATTTTTGTGTTCATCATACTTCTACAACATTTAATTCATATATTAATTAAGTTATTAATTTAATAAATAAATGGAATGAAACCTAGGTTTTTAATAGCAAGCAAAATTGAAATAACTCATACCTTATGTCATCTTTTCCCCCCAGTAATAATCATGTCAAGATATTTTAATGGTGAGGAACTGACGATCAGAAAGGGTAGAATCTCCTTCCGCTTTCTATGGTTTAAACGTTCAAATATCCTTAGTATATGGAAAAAGTTACAAGAATAAATTCACCACCCCTTTCCCTTTCTCCACTTATTGACCTTGTGATAGCATCTGGTTCCTCAAACAATCTTAGTGGGAGAAAGGTATATGCTGACACGCTGAATAATAAGTACCTGCATGTACATAAATATCTAGATCCCGAATGATCAAATATATATGTATGAATTAAAGGAAATATTGTTTTTACACACCCTAATTTTTATTTTTAATTATATATTTTTTTAACAGTTAAATTTTCAATTGACCCTTCGATTTATTTATTCTAATGTTAAAATTTTTCTCCACCTAAATTGAATATTATTTTTAAATGATTTAACATTATGTGAGAGAAACTGCACTTACAATTGATTAGGAAAATTTTGCAATTTGAGACGAAGTTTTGGATAAGTAAGTGCAATTTTTTTCTGGTAATGCTAATGTCGTGTACAAAATAATTTTAATTCAGACCGTGAAGGAGAATTTTGCAATAGAACAAATAAATAAATATATCAGTGGCAAAACTTAATTAATTGGAGAGAAATCGAAATTAAAGACAAAAGTTAAATAAGTACTATTTCCTCTGAATTAAGTATACATGTTTAGTACAAAAGAATCACTATGTACGTAATGCAATCTCAGAACTCAAGCATCACCGATTAATTAATCCACACTGCAAACAACTAAGAAAAGTCATTTGAATTAAATATTGAGCAAAGGTGTTTGTTCATTTCTGATCCTTATATTCCTCGACAAGCTAACTTCAGTGCAAGAATTTTTTTTTAATTTAAAAAAGTGCATATATATATATATATATATACTCAGAAGATAAGAATGCGAACAAACAGAATAACAGATGTCCAAAAAGTTCACACAGCTCTAAACCTAATCCATCTATGCTATAAACATTGGTTGGTTTGATATAATTATCAATCATTGAAAGGAACTAGCATGGATTATTACGGGATGATTCCGCATGCGTTGAGTTCTGTGATAACCTTTTTTACTTTTTTAATGAGCAGCAGATTTAGCCCACACACGTGGCAATTAATATTAGAAAAAGTTAGAGCCAGAAGCCTAAAAGTAGGAGTAGGATATATGGATTATCCCTTTTGACACTGTTTCATCGATCACAAGCTGGCGTTGGACTGTAATTATAATACTAATACTGGCAACAGTATTATAATCAGAACATATCGAAGAGAGGGAATTTTAGGGTACCAAGTGTACTCTCTCGGTGAAAAGAGCCTTAACTGTCCATGTAACAAATGATGTTAGAGTTCTTAAGTCTTGTCTTTCTTGCATATTAGGAAACCAAGTCTGTCATTTTCACTAGCTAGCTAGTTGATTTTGCATACGTTCTCAATGAAGAGGTGGAAGCTAGCTAGCCTAACTTGTGGGAATCCAAACCTCATTAAAGGGGTATAGGATCTCATACATGGTGGGAAATCAAACTCCTTTTGAAGTCCTAAAACTATGTTCACACTCAAACAATCAAAAGTAGATAGATTACTTAGTTAATTATGAAATATACATATAATACAAAAAAAAAATTAAAATTTAATTTCAACAATATTTTAACATGTGGGTCCCACATGGTGCAAATTAAACCCTAGCTATTTACATATATAGTATGCTATCTAAGAATTTTTTTAAACACAGACGTTAATGAAACTCCTAATATATTTCCATATTTTTATTCATAGTTTGGCAGACGTATTTTTTTTTTAATAAATCAATTTTAGTTAAGAATTAGTGAAGCTTGTTCGTGCAAGCACGAGTAATAGAACCAATGATAAGAGAACAAAGTTAAGAGAACCCTTGCAATGATTCTTTTAAAAGTAAATGATAGAGGATTTTTTTTAATTTTATTAAAATTATATAAAATTTTTTAATTTTAAAATATTTACTTTAAGTCATTTTAAAATTTTTTTAACTAAAATACTTTTTATTAACATTTTTTTGAATCAAATCCTTTATTAATTTAAATATATAAATATGTATTATATTCAAATATGCACAAATAAAAATAATAAATAATAAATTTTGTTTTCATTAAATTTAACAAATATATATTTAGTTTAATAAAAAATATTTTAATTAAAATTAAATTAAAATATAATACAATTTTGTATTTTAAAAAATTCATATATATTTTAAAAATTAAAATGAAAAACTTACAATTTCAACCAAACACCGCAAAGTGCGTGTAACTTCCTCTTCCCCTAATCAAAATTGATTCCTTGTACCACATTAAGAAGAGTTAGGCAGATCTCCATGATCAGATAAAGATTTGTGTGAAACCGTGAATCACACAATGTCCTAAAATGTTCCTTTATTCGACATTAGTGTACGATGGGGACACCTAAGTGAGTGGAGTGGCCAGTGTCGCACATGCAAGTGGCTCCTTGAGGTAGGGAGAAGGGGGATATATGCAGAATCCTGTACGTCCGATGTTAGTGGTTTTACTTTCACATTAGCTTTTGAAATTGTGGGAGATAAAAAAAATTAAATTTTGGTTATTAATAAATAATTTTTAAAATTAAAATTTAAGTCCCCTGATTTTTATATTTCAGAATATAAATTATTTTATATATCTTTCTTAACAATGTTAACTTGTCAAAAATTATTATAATTGACATAATAAAATTTCATTTGTCTTTAATATCAAGATGTCATTTAATATTGAAGTTTAATGTAGCGTTTAAATTAATATCGTTAGAAAAATTAAATAGACATAATGAATTATTTTTTAAAATGCAAAAGAAAGAAAAAATATAATTTTATATTTTAAAATTTTTAAAATTATTTATAAATAGCTCAAAGTTTGTTTAGGATTTTTGCAATTTTTCCTAAAACTATATATATTGTTTTACAAAGATAATGAGAGTACACTTCTCTTTTCATGAGCCAAGATATTATAATAAATAAAGACATTATTTACAATATCTATAAAGTATAAGCTTTTAGTTCAATGAATTAATATTATTGGTCAAAGATTATAGGTTTCGGGTAATAGGACATATAAATGTGGCATATGCGGAGGTTAAAGCTGCAAGTTATTTCTTTGTCATTATTATTTTAGTTTACTTCCATGTGATTCTTCTGCTTTTACGTAATTAAGTCATTCAAGTTACATGATATAATTCATTTGACCGCTTTGTAGTTTTTTTTAATTTAAGTTTAAACAAAAAGTAATCTCTAAATATTACAATGATATAGTATATACACACTGTTAAAATTTATTTTATTTATATCTTGAATAATTTTATAATGTTATAAAATAATTATTGGAATTAAACTAACCAGTTTAATTTTTGAACGCAACAACAATTACATCAAACACTATGAAATTATGAAATATTAATAAATTAATGAATGTTCAATCTTGAAAATGCTCATCTTTTCTTTGAAAAAGATTAGGATAAAATATACTAGCTATAAGTTTTCTTTTTGATAAAAAAAGTGAAAAATAAAACTTCATTCAGATAAAAAGCACTTACAACAATATGTAGAGATTTTAAATTAAATATAATCATAAATCAACATAAATAAATGTTCATGTTGAATTAAAAGGTTAATAAAAGCTCTTCTGATTATTGAACTGTATTTTTGGGATGAAAACTGGTTATTATCGTCATCAATGCCACAAAAAGATAATCACAAAAATTAAATGACACATTTTAAATCATAAACAGGCACACTAATTTGGAGCCAAAATCATATGGGGGTACAATAGTTTATCCTTATTATTAGTTCACTTGGCACCATAACGGGCTTAGTTAACTAGAATCTGCATTAATCCTGTCTAATTGTTACTCATTATCTTAATGATGATTAGAGTTTAAGATAACATAGCATTTCTATATGATCATAAGGTAGTTAAAACTTTTTAGCAAAGCTATATTACATATTGTTTAATGTATACACTATTTAAAAAGAAAGGATATTTAGTCATGGCACTACCCAAAAAAAAAATTTTGTGACGTAAGTTTAATCATGATTGTTTAGCCACAATTTCAACGACCATGATTAAATCAAAAATTTAACTATAGTTAACTATGATTTATTATAATTGTGATTAAGCTATAATATACTTTAGCCATAGTTATTATAAATTATAGCTAAGTCATGATTTCGCCATGATTAATAGAGAACTATGGCTAAGCCACAGTGGATAGATAATCGTGGCTAAGCCACATATGCTTAGCCATGATTTTTAATAATCATAGCTAAGTCAATGGCTTAATCACAATTTGTTGAAAACTATGGTTAAAACCACTAACTCATTTCAAATTTGCATGAAGAAGGGCTTCACCAAACGCACAAAAGCTCCTTTCAGCCAATTTTTCATATCTACATAAAGAAGCACCTAAACCCAAATGCATAAAGAAGCTCCCAACACTATTACCACTGCGAAGAACAATGCTCCTTCTACCTGTCGTCACCAGACTCCTAACACACAAAGTTGCACCTCATTTTCAGATCTACACTGATTTCAAGGTTTTTTTTTTTTTTTCTTGTTGTTGTTCTTATTTCTATTTGGTTCAATTTTGACAGAATTTTGCTTGTTTTCACCTTTTGCCCCTTCCATGCTATCGTTCTATTGCTTCTTAGACAAAGCTTGTTTGCCTCATCTTGCTGGTTTTCGTTGCTTGCCTTGTTGGTTCAGCATTTCTATTTGCCTTGCTTTTGGCTCTTCGTTTTTAGCATGCTATGCAAGTGTTTTGCTTCTTGCCCTAAGGTTTCGCCTTCTACTCCTTCGAATTATCAATTTGGAATGTGTTTTGTGGTTTGGATTGAGTTGTGTAAGTTAATCTACATGCCATTCTAAAAAACTTTAACCAATAAAGTGGGCTTTCTCATATCTAAACTATTTTTTTTTATTCAGCTATATGAATTGATGACAGAAAAAATGCAATTTTATTTCTGGTTGTTTTAGGAATTTTATTTGTTTGTGATTAGCGACATCCAAAGTCATTCTTTCTTTTTATAATTTATCGAAAGTCTCATTCTTGGTTCTAATTACATGTGTTAGCTTGAAAAAGATTCAATTAAAAATTTAGATGTAAGCTATGATGGAGTTTAACTGCTTTTAGCATGAATATATGTTTCTTCTTTACATCTCTTTCTCACTCAAATTTTATTTGTAAGAAATAAATATGACAACTGTTGATAAATGCTTGTGTTTATCTAACATTTGGCTCAAGAAAAAATTATTTGTCATGAACAACCGGGGCAAGATTGAATAATTAAAAAGCTGAAGAAATCAATTGCTAATGTGCACAAAAATTTTCTAGGTAGAACTAAGAGCAGAATTGGTCTGCTACAAAGGAGGCCACTTTTGGGTGGAGATTGAGAAAAGGAATATGCAATATTATGTTGAGCAAGGGCTAGTAAGAAACTAATTAACCCTCTTTTCATATGCTTGTGACTTTGAAGTGAGAAAATTTATTTATATTCTTTACACACTTTAAATGAATTCTTTCCAAATTTCCAGTGATATGCCTTTGTCCCTGAGGGTTCTTTGATATAAACATGATCTAAGACCAATATTGCAAGGTAAAAGGGCAACTTGGTCTGCATGAGGCTAATTGTTTTTGGAATAATTTACTAATTACAATGTTTTAAATTTACCTTCTATTTAATATAATCATTATATGAAACTTCAAATGAACATAAAGATTATATTTTCATGTTCACACATAGCATATTTGAAAGAACATCTAACTCCCACTTGAGTTAATCAATATGTTGAGTTGCAAATTTTATTTCTATTCTTTTGCTCCTTTAGGTTGCGAGTTTTGAAGCTTCGTGAGTATCCTCCATTCAACAATTGTCTTAGGATAGAATTGAAGGTGCTATCTAACTTGCTTATGCATTTCTTAACAACTACAATAGCAAAAAGAATTGATTTCTAAAAACTAAAATTGGATATTTAATTAATGTTGCTTAATATTTTAGCATTAGTTTTGATTATGCCAAATAGCTCTTCTTTTATTCTAATAAGTTACCCTTCTCTGCATTTGTTTTCCAATTAATAGTTAAAAACGAAAGGGAATAAGAAGCTTGCAGACTCAAAACTCTAAGAGAAATGAAAAGGTTTCATGGCAAAGACCAAATATGTAGAAGCTGAGACTAAGACATAAATACCACTTCCATATAAATATTGAAGACTAAGAAAAAAAGGGATATTCAAACCTGGATAGAGTTTACTAAGATAATAAGCCTTAAAAATATATAGACAATGATAAATTGCATGGATAAAGTAAGTTTAAGTATAATTGGAAATATTCATAATACAGATATAAAGTTCCATGCAGACATGAAAGTCAACATGATTCATTGTTGTGGTGGTGGACTAGCTAAAAGCCTAAAATTTTATTATAAAAAAATATTTTGTAACAACAATTAAAATGGCCACTAAAAAAAATATAAATCTATCCTTAATTATAATAATTGTGGCTAAACTATAATCTAACTATGGTTAAGGCAACTATGGCTAGACCACGGTTTAGCCATAGTTAAGAGAACTGTGGCTAAACCATAGTCTAGCCATAGTTATTTTGAATAGTGGTTAGATCGTGATTTAGTTACAATTATAATAGCTATAGTTAGACTATGTCTCAACAATAGATATTTTTATAGTTATAAAAATTGTGGTTAAAATGCTTTGTGATGGATGTTTTCGCAAAGGATAGCCAAATCATTGTTAAATAGCTTCAACAATTATAACTGTCACTCAATCTAGTAAAAAATCATAGCTAAAACCACAATTTTTTTTATAGTGTGATGCCTTAACTATAATTATAAATACCTAAGCTAATAAAGGGTCTAACTATAATTTTCACAACCATAACTAGGCCTAAGCCCAAAGGCCTAGCTATGGTTTTGTACAAACTCCTAGCAACAATTTTAAAAATTGTAGTTAGGTTAGTAAAGGCTTAGCTATGATTTTGTAAATTGTAGCTAGGCCTAAGCCTAAAAACTACAACTCCTTTAAACCCTCGATCCTTCTAGCCACCTCTTAACCCCAACCACCTACAAATAACAAACCTCAACCTCCTCACCCTTATTTGAACCTCATGTCCCCCCACCCTCATTTGAACTCCAACACCTTACCCTCATTCAAATCTAAACCCCACTTTTCCTAATCTTGTCTCTCCCTTTAACAACCACGTGTGATGAGAATAGAAATAGATAGATCATAGCCACCTAAATAAGGATTTGTCATTTAAGGAATTTTAGCAAAGATATTTTTTATTTTCTTGATGAATTTCTTCTTTTCTTCTCCTATTGCATTTGAGGAAAGGGAACAACAAGAAGTTGCTAAGCCATCATAGGAAGAGAAGAAAAGAAATTGGATGGTTTAAATCTAGGGTAAGTAAGTCAAAATCCTTTAATGCGTTGAATTCATTTGATCTAAGGATGAGTCTTAATACTTTACTTCTACAAATAAGGCAGGACAAGTTAGACTCATGAGTTTAGCTTCTTGAAGGGTTTGGCACCTTTCAGAAGGCTACAAAATTGTCATGGACTAGAATGAGCGAGCTTAATCCATTAGAAAGGGGATAGGCTGGTAGGTGTTTTCTTAAGGAATGCTGTGAAAAACTTTGCAATATTTCTCATTAGCTATTTGAGTTGGACAAAAGTTATCACTTAATATAAGAATGACACTTTTAAGAATATTGTACAAATAGCATGTTAATTATTGAAGTATTTAATGGCTCATTCATATTTGTTTAGATTAACTAACAATTATATTTTATGCTGCAAACACATTTTATGGCTAATGAGAGACATAGGAAGTATTGTCTACGGTTTATGGGGACAAATGGAGGCAAAGGAGGAAAGACTTGTATGACAAAAGGCAAGATAACACAAGAACAAGAGATTATCTATTGCAAATGGCATCCAATAGGATTTCAAAAGAGGAATGGGCATTGTACGTTGATTATCAGCTTAATTTGAGGACTTTGGTAATAACATTTTTTCAATATCTTTAATTTTCTTGATTGATATACTAATTGTATTTTTGTCAATTACCAATGATTGTGGAACAAAATAAACAAAATAGAAATAAGTGGAAGATTCACCATACTTATGAATCAAAGAATCTTGTAAGAAAAAAAGTTGAGATGTTAAGAGATATTCATAAATAGTATAATTGAATTTTCATTGTAATATAATATGTTATAACATTTGTCTTGTACTTTGTAGGAGGCTAAGCATAGAGACCTAGTAGCTCGAGGAGATATATGGACCGTCACACATAAGATGAAAGATATAACTCTAGTGTGTGAGGAAGTTGGGGTCGTCATTGTCTAGTAATTCAATCACAATTTATCATTGATATGTAATCGCAACCAAGGTTATCAAATTTGTAAGTTTAAATAAACTCATAAATAAGAGATAAACTCGTAACATAAATTCGTAAGAGTTTATATTTATTAATAATTATATATAAAATACAATATACAACAAGAAATTTATTAAAATATAATTTAAATTATACTAATTTGTAAAAAAAATTATTTATATTTCATAATTCATTTTTCTCAATATAGATATTTTAATTAAGTTCAAATATAAATATTATTTTTGTATAATTCTTTATTCGATTGTATTGAATTTAAGAATTTTTTATTTTTTTTAAACTCAATTTGACTAAATTATACGATAACTCGTCAAATTTGATTGAAAAAATACTAAATTAATCGAGTTTATTTGAGTTAAAGATGAATTAAATCAAATTTGTATTGAGTCTGAGTTTATAAACGAGTTGACACGATTTTTTTAAGTAGAAACTTAAACTTGGTAAAATTGGAGAATCAACTTGTGAGTTTAATAATAATGATCACAACAATAACTTCATACAAATTCAATCAAAATTTATCATAAAAATTCAAATATATTAAATTATAATCAAAGTTCAAATGTAAATCAAAATACTTACAATGACAACTGGAAAATACAGCTAGGACATTCTGTTTTTTTGTAGTGATAACTCTTGCACTACTTTTTCCATGGCTCCAAAAATAATGCAATCATTGATCTGTGTGTTGGATATTTAATGATTTTCACAATTTCCACTTATCTCATCAATAGTTTCTAATTATTTATTAGTTACAATTGTAGACATAATAGCGTTTTAAAGGTTTTTATTTCTATTAATGGTAGAAATAATTTTTTGTTTGGCAATATAGGAGTTCCTGACTGAAGGGCTAACTTACTACAACCACATGTGTCCATCACACCCTTGGCTTGTCATCAGTTAGAAAAACTCTTGGTTTTATTGATTTTGAAAGCTCCTACCAGTTTTAGAGCAAAACATATCCTTTCTAATTGTACAGACGACGGGAAAAGATCCAGTTAAGTCTAAAAACTCTTTTTTTTTTTTTAAATTTTAGTTTTAGATTCTAAATTTTAAAAATGTAATTTTCTCTTATAGTTATAATTTTTAACCTCTTAATTACAATTTTTATTTTCAAACTTACAATTTAAAATTTAAAACTAAATTAAAAATACAAATGCTCTAAACCTTCGACTATGCCTTCTCCAATTGCCTCAACGAAAATAAGAGGATCCGTGCTATGTTTTAAAGTTTGATAGACTTCCAACTTGGCAACGTTGTCTGCTCTATATAGGCAGAGTAGCACAATTTTCACGCTTTCACGTTTCCGGGTATGATATTGTACTATTCTTGCATTTTTATCACTGTACGGATTGTAGTCATATTTTTGTCTGGTAGCCTTACACTATGAATAATGCATCATTCCCGGCATAATCTTAATTGATCCATTTTAATGTTGTTACTTATTAGGTATACTTTGTGTTGTTATAAAAAGAATATCATTTTAGAGAGGCAATTCTGTTATCTATTTTATAGAATTATCAAAAGTTTCTAACTGAAAAATTAATTAAATGAATTAGTTGTAATTAATATGGCTTAAATTTATATTTTTATTTGGACTAATTAAATTAGTATTTTCTTAATTTTGATAAGTTCCTATCAATTTACCTCATGAAATTGTTAGTGAAGCCATTAATAGTTGCCAAATAGGCACTTGTCTATAAACGTTTGAATTAGTTTATTACTACTAATTCATAAACTTGAAAATAAAGTTCTTGCCAAAATAGTCAAAATAATTTAGGTATTTATATAATATTTTGAAGCTTTCCTTATATAAACACTTCTCAAATTGTTTATTTAAAATTAAATTAACTTTTTTTATTCTGTATTTATAATAGTAAATATAATTATTTAGCACCAAAAATTATATAATTTATTTAGTAAAGAATTATTAAATCATTTATACAAAATGAGGCAAAAGTACTCATATGCATACAC
Organism: Erythrophleum ivorense; assembly: GCA_026724425.1. NCBI lineage: Eukaryota > Viridiplantae > Streptophyta > Magnoliopsida > Fabales > Fabaceae > Erythrophleum > Erythrophleum ivorense. The sequence continues at coordinate 626,386 of JAIUCV010000458.1, read as the reverse complement.
AAAAAAGTACAATTCTACAATAAGGTCAAAAAGAAGTTCTACAATAAAAATGGGTTAAATACAATTTTTTTTAATCTATGGTTTAGCCTGTTTTTACCTTATTATCTTGTAATTTAAAAATTTGTAATGTGGTATTTTGTTGCTTGTTCAATTAACACTTTGTTATCTTGTGATTAAACTTCGGTCAAATTTTTAGTGGCTCTAGTAGATGAGGATTATATGACTACTTATTTCTCCCAATTGGAACCAAAATTTCTTATTCTTTTCATTTTGCAATCGAAATCCCTAATCCCAACTGAGATCCAATGTAGAAATTCCTCCTTATTAATCCGTCCTTGTTGAAATAATCTGAGATAAATTCATTCCCATTCTTATGTCTTCTCAAATGTTCAATTTACAGTTAGGGTAAGATTTAGAAATGTGATTGAAGATAATTTAAAGTGAAATTAGAACTGATAGGTTTGTTGACAAATCTCTCTCTATCTCTCTCTCTCTCACACACACGCGCGCACACACCAGGAGCAGTGTGACTCTATTTTGGATTTCATATATAATTTTTTTTCTCTATAATTTTTTTTAAAATATTATTTTATGAGTCCTACACAAATATTAAACTTTCCTTGTAGATACACGAGCAGCTCACGTAATCAATATTAAGATGTCATTGTGGTTGTTGAAAATAATAATAATAATAATAATAAGAACAGGAGGTCGGTAGGAAAATTCTCAACCACTTAAACTTTCCAAAATATTTCTAATACTCTCTTATATATCATCGGCTGCCTTATTACAAAATGCATGGGGTGGAGAGTTCTTGCGTGAACAAACAGAAAATATACAAAAGACAAAATCGAATGGATAAGATTGTGAGAGTTTTCAGAATGTCAAAAGCGTGGAGTTTCTTTTGAAGTTTCCATGCATGATGCATCCCCTAGTACATGGATTTTCAAAAGGTTGATGCACTTGCTGCTACTTGATTGGAATCAAAGAAAATATTGCTCCTGCCGTCTGTGCAGACAAAAGAAAATAATGGCGAACGAGTCATCTTGTTTTATCCATTTTCTGTCATGTCATCAACTTACAGTTCTTAATTATACATATATATATATTATTCGATCAACAATTGGTATCTTATTAATTTCTTTATTACCGTCGGCGTGGTAATGAAAGAGTACTACAGATTATAATAACAATAATTGACATGGGAGATATCAAAAAATTTAAAGAAACTTATTTGCTTTTATATTGGTAATCACATTTCAGATGTACATAATCCTTTTTCTTTTTTTTGTGGTTCTCTTCTGGTTTAATTAAGTAAGTAATTGATACTCTTATTTATTTAGAATTGGCTAAAATGAAAAAGAATTATTATTTGAATTATCAGGGTGAAAGTAATCTAGAGACACTATAAAATTTTAATTTTAGAAAATTAATTTTTTATTATAGAAGCTCAATATTAATTCAACTTAAATGTTTAATTTATTAATTGAAAGTTCATGGATAATTTTATTATTATCTCTAAAAATATCTAATAATTAATTTAAAAAAATTAAAAAAACTATAATTATTTTCTCCAAGTGTTTGGAATGAAATCTTGTGGGCCAAAAAAAGATACTATGACTTGTAAAAAAATTAAAAAAAAAGATTACATCTAAATTTTATTGTTATAAAATGCGTACTTACTTTAGGATTTATAAATCTAGCTTAATATCTTTTACTAAAAAAACTTACTAATACTAAAATGTATTTTAATAAAAAAACCATTTCCAATGTAATAATTTTAACCCATCATCACTTAACGAACAAAAAGGCACCGGTTGAAAATTCGGTACCAAGATGTCCCAACTACCCACTTGGGGGGAAAAAAGGGCCACCAACTACCATCTCTATCAATAATTTTTCATCTATATTTTAAGAGAAAACTATATTTTATCCAAGTTTGAACAAAAGTTTAATTAAAAGATTATATATATATATATATATATATAAATATAACATCTTATTAAACTTTAAATCCAAGTTAAACTTAACCGTAAGAGGCCACATAATATTAATTGTAATAGTAATACTTGGTTTAGTTTAATTTTAGACTGCAAAAAGTTTAATTTTATTGTCAAAAAGTTTTCTTTCTAATTTTAACAATTAATTAAAATTTAATATTTTTATTTTAGTCTAAAGTTTGAAGAAATGTTTTATTAATTATTTTAAAATTAATGTACTATAAATGACTTTATGTAAATTCTTCACTCATCTCTAATCTTGTAGAGCATATGGTCAAAAGGACAAAATTGATGAGTTAGTCAAATTAAAACCAAGACTCGGATATATTAATATAAAGTTTTAGAATTTTGTAATGACCAATTTCAATTCCTTTTACCAATTTTGTTGGAACATGACTCACTCCCACGTATGATATGTATTCCCGAAAGCTAAGGGGAAAAAGAAAGCAAATTCGTATTATTTTTAACCAAAAAATATTGTAAGTTTTTTGACTTGAGAGTTGAAGTCGTTAATATTACTTGGTTTCTTCAAATTACTAAATATAATTAAAGTCGCTTCATTATTCTATAAGGTCGTTGATTTTAATATATTAATGCTTTAGTATTACATATATATGCTTTCTTTATTTTACATATTTTTCTACTCCTACAGTTCATATCAATTTTTTTTTATAAAATATATATGTTTATAATAAAATGAGGACAGTAAATTTCTTAAACATGTGACAGTAATATAAAGTTCGTGAAAGATACTTCATGCTCTCCCACTTGGAAGTGCACATGATCCATTTTGTCTTAAGTTCTCTTAATAATTTATTGAAAAAAATGTAAATACACTTTGGCTCCAGTTGGCGTCAGGAATTAAAATTAGAATGCAAAATTATATTTTTAATTTCAATTCCATTAGAATTGGAATTGATTCGTAATTTGAAAATTAATGTTCGTATCATGTAACCAATTAGAACATGAAATTATAATTTCAAATTCAATTCCAATTTTTTTTTGTTTGGACTAGTAATGAGTATTAAAAGAATAAATAACATGAATATATATATATATATATTAAAAAATAATTAGCGTAACTAGATGTGAGCTCCTGTAATTCCATGAGACCCATGTCAATTCCATGGTCTAGTTCAAATTTTAAAAAAATAAAATAATTTTTAAAAATAAAAAAATTTTAAAAAATGTGACTCATAAACAGTTTAAAAACAATATTCTACAATATAATTCATTCTCCTTATATATATATATATATATATGATACAATATTATGATTTATTTTTCGTATTAAAATGAAAATATCTAAGTGATATTATTTTTGGAATTTTATTAACGAAAAGTAAATTGAACAAAAAAATTTGCAATATTTACCAAATTTCAAAAGAATAAGGTGACATTTTTACAACGAAAAGAATAACAAAAATAATTTAACTAGATCTTTAAAAAAAAGTTAGTATATATATATATATATATATTAAATTCTTGTTCTCTCCTTGACAAATGAAATTAAATTTGACGGAAAAAGGTTCAAAGGGGCAGATTTCAAGGTATGAAAACGAAAGGAGAAATGGTTAGGGTGTTTGACGCCATATGGATATGTGATTAACTTGTCTCTCTAGGGGACTTTTTCTTCTTCTTGTTCTTCCTTTGAAATAGACATTGCAGAGGGGTGGGAGGGCAGTAGGTGAGGGAGAAACAGAGGGATGCAATGATGTGGGAGCTGAAGAGTCTCAATTTTGACTTGTGTAGAATTGTAATTTTTGAGGTTGAAGATAAAAGTTGAAAAGGACTCTCACTAGTTATTTTTCAATTATGTGGAATTGCGGTTTTGGAACTAAAATTGCAATTCTAAAAGATAAATCAAATAAAAAAAATTTCAGTTACCAGATCCAGTTCTAATTCTAGACCCTAATTCTAAACCTAATTCTTGACGCAAACTGGGGTCTAATGGAACTTGGTCTTAATTGAATGTTTACTAAAGATTTGCTTTTGTTGTTGAACAATAATTATGTATTGTTGAATAGTTTAGATGATTTAAGTGGTTTTCAAGTACTTATATGATTAGTTTTGTTAAGCCATTAATGGTGCTCAAACGATAGTCTATTGATGAAAATTCTACCGAGATTCAAATTTGAGTTGTCATTGCACAAACTGCTTTTTGTATCCTATTAGAAATGAATTTTTAGGAAACACAGCATAGCCCGTAAGGCTATTAGCCACATCTCTTACTCCTTTTTTTTTTATCCTTAATTGTTTTTAATTAGAAAACAACTTAGTTTTAGAACGTTGTAGTTAATATTAGTATCAAGAAGATTCCTTTTTGTTCTAACCTCTTAATGATTGAAATGTTTTTCAATAGGAAGTTCCCTATAGAATACTGAGTTAAAATTAATATGGATGCATTTGTAATTCAAAACAAAGTTGAGGGGAGAGAAGGTATTATCAAAGACACCTTAGGCTGCTGGTTAACTGGTTTCTGAAAAAGTCTAGGGAACTATAGTATTACCTACGCAAGTACATGGAGCATTATCATTGGTCTTCGCCTTCCTTGGGAGGGCTTATCGTAAGGTTGAAGTGGAAGCAGACTCGCAAATTGCTGTGAAACTTGTTAATTACTAAGCGATGTGAAAGGAAGCCCCATCATTATTTTCTTCATAATGTAGGTCAAGAGTCTTTCAATAGTGAAGGTCACCCTTATAGAGCGGCGGATTCTCTGGCTAATATTGACTCATCTAGTAGGGTTTGGAGACCACATTTTGCACGATGTGTCAGAAGGTAATGGCAGGATCTTGCTTGAGGATCTGAGAGGAGTTGTTTTGTCCCGTGTTGTTCTGGCTTAGTCTATACTTAGATCTTTTTGTTCAGCAAACAGACGATGATGATGATAATAACTAAAAAATTATTATTATAACTCAAAAATTTTAGACCGTTAAGAAAAGGCGGATATATAGTTTATCACAATTTCCAGCACATGGGTGTCCTTGTTCTTCCTAGCAGGAGCACGCATCAACACCGAATTCAAAGTATATTGCATGCAGCCACTATGATTGACAACCAAGGAAATTAACAATTATCCATATGAGAAAATAAAATTAGGAATCAAAAGTATTGTCACACTAGCCACAATTATTTAGAATTATTTGGGTCAAAATCCATCAATCTCCCTCTTGACAAGGACGCTGTCATTTTCAAATTCGTCTATGAAAGTTCGGCCTGTTCATTAAAATCTTCTTCAATGCTGAAGCATCAAACAGAATTTGCCCCACCTAATGTTATATTGTATCCACATTTTTTGTATAGAAAATATGACAATCTAATCAGCTCCACCTCAAATCTTGTCACCCCTAATTTTTTTTTTTAAATTCTTCACCATTTCAAAATTCAGCTTGAATTCTTAGCTATGACTATGTTCATACGAGATTTGTTGGGGAGAAAAAAAAACTCATAGGACACAAAATAATTTAACATAATTATATTTGCATAAGATTTGCAACAAAAACTAAACTCTAATATTATTTTGTTGGGATAGTGATTTTTTTTTATTTTATATATACATATATATATATATATATAATATTTAAATTATGATTGCAGCAAATACCCAAAGAAAAAAAAATTGCAAAATTTGTCAATGATAGCGATATTCCAATTGAATTGAGTGACATGATTTACAATTTGAAATCTCCATGAGAAACAATTTAAGTGTAATTTTTAAATCTTTATTATAAGATTTACAATTAGTTTAAGGTATCTATATATATATCATTAAAAAATCAATGATGTACTGTTGAGTTTAAAAATTATTTATATATTATATTTTTATTCAAAAACTTAATAATAAAAATTTAAAAAAATTAAATGTAAGTATTATCCTAATTTAAATAATATCTTTAATTTTAATGTAATAATGTTTTTCACGAAAAAAAATTGTATAGACTTAACCTACTAGTTTGATATGCACATGCTAATTAATTAATCAATGAATCTCACTTTTCATATTTGCACATTTTTATAGGCTTAAAGTCAATAAAATGAGATGGTTTAAGGACCAGACTAAATCCGATACAGCCGTTTTCTTTAAATGTTTGTTATAAGATTTTTAAATAAAAGAGATTGAATTATTGTCTTGGTTTTTATAATTTTATTCAATTTTAATTTAGTTTTTATAGTTTAAAAATTTTGTAATTGGATTCCTATATTTTAAAAAATTATTAATTTAGTTTACATTCTTATATTTTTATTAATATTCTATTATATTTTGCTAACGTGGCTACTATGTGTCATGTTAATAGTCTAAATATGTATAATTTATGTTAAGAAAAGGAGTAACAGTAGATAAAGAAGGAAAATTAATCTCATGTGTAACATGCCATGCAACACATGATTTGAGTGAATTGATTTTAATCATGTAAGTTCAGAGTGCTAAAATATACATGATCCACTGCGTCATTCAAATTTAATGAAATATTGACAAAAATTTAACAACAAGAACTATAAAAAATATTTATTCATCATATTTTTATTTTAACAGACACTTAATAACTTACAATATGTTTGGTTAAATAATATAAAAAGAAAAAAAATATAAAAAGTGGATAAGTAGGATAAGAAATAATTTTTATGTCCTTATTTTTAAAATAGTAATTTAATAAATAAAATAATAATTATAAAAATATAATAAATATTATATAAATTATATACAAAAAATATATTTATATTACATTGAACTAAATGTTATATCTAAATTTTTTCCTTGAAATAATGACCCATCTTTCCGGTGCACCCTCTATTATAATTTGAAACCAGCTAGATGGTGAAGTCTGGCCGAAAAAAGACAAAAAAAAGAAAAGAAAAAAAGGGCCTAGATGGTGAACTAGGAGTCTCAATGCACGCTCACATGTGAGTCAGGAACCAGAACGCAAGAAAACGCAGCAGATGCATGTGGATTGTCTCTGCTCCTATGTTATAAAAGAGAGGAAGATAATCGGAGGTAGCTCTAATAAAGACAAATGGTCCTTGGGATTGACCATCTTTTCTACATTTATATATATTTTTTAGAAATTTTTAACTCATTTATGACTGAATTCATTTTTTAACCGTCCTGCTGGGACCATTTGATGACCTTGATGGCTACAAGTCTCTCACTCAAAAATGAAAGCATGTGTAATCAAATCTATCTTCACAGCAAGAAACAATATGATATTTAAGAAAAGAAAGGTTCAAAAGATGTAACCTAAGTAAGGGATAATGTAAAATATATACACCAAATCAAGATAAACTCAGTAGGCAGGGCATATAGGCCAACAGCAACCGAAGATTTTTAGGTAATCCGTACCTAAATTTTTTTTTTGTAAAAGTTAAGCATAATTTGATTCAAAGAATTAGTTCAATTAATGAAAAAAAATAACTAACTTATTGATCTTGGTTCAACTTCTTTAAGAATGCTATGAGAATAAAATCCCAAAAATCAAGAGTTTTTACTTAAATGGCATGTCTCTGGAACATGAGTGTGAAGGGGTCTTGATGCCCTTAGATTTGATATTTACTCCACCTCTTTTTTCCATTCCCTAATTTCACAACTTTATGCTTCATTTGTAATAATAATAAAAAAATTTAAAATGCATCAAGTTAATATAGAAAAAGTGAACCTTAAAATTATTTAGAGAAGAGATTTAGCCCAAATTGAATTTGAAGATGTTTTTGAACTATAATAAGTAAAAAAAATACTAATATTAAAAAGTCATACAAACATATATCAGACATAAATCTCACAAAAAAAAAATACTTAATATGTTTACATAATTTTTTATGATAAACTTCTTTTATGTTTTACACTAAATATATTGAAAATTTTCCCACATCAGATAGAACTTACCATTTTCGGCACGGTGGTGACCACTGCTAGCAACATGGAGTCAGTGGCATGGGCTTGGGGAAGGAGAGTGGTAAAGCCCTGTCTTCTTGTCTATGGGTAATTAGGCTGCCAAGTGTTGCTTTGCTCACTTTATGAAAACTCTCATTTGTCTGGTGTGAATGAATGACTCTTTTGAGCAAAAACAGCCCCTTTTCTTTTCTTTTCCTTTATTTTTTTTTTACTTCTCTTTCTTGATTCTTCTTTGTTGAAAATCTTTTATGGAAGCAACCAATTAAAGGAAAAAGATTCTTCCCCCATTAGAAAAGAGGGTGAGAGAATCTGATACAAACTGCTAAAGGGGTTGAACGGTTGATTATACATGTTATATTATCGAAAGATATATTATTTAAATATTTATAAAGTCTGATTCTGAAAAATCTGCTTGGACCGGCACATTATAAGAGGGGGATTATGGGGCTATCACAATCAATCTAAAATGTTTATTGGGTATTGAAAAAAAGGAAAAATTTTCTTTTCTCCGTCTACCTGTAATTAAAAAGTGGAGAAAGAAAAGAAAAAAAAAAGAATTTTTTTGTTGTGGGTTTTGCTACTTTTAAAGTTGAAAGGTAAGAGTAGCTTCCTTGCTCACCGCCGCCTGGAACAAGAACGAGGAAGGAGAGGTGGCATTTGGGGAAAAAAGGCATCTTCTTTATCAGAATTTTCTGCCTTTCTCTTATATATATGTATCCCCTAATTCCTAAATATTATCCCATTCATTGGTTGATTTAGCCATTCTAAGGTCAACAAGGGGATTTTTTTCACCTTGTTGGGGGGTTATAAAAGCGCAACCTTCCCAGACAGAGAGATAGAGCCATAGAGAGAGAGATATAAAGGGCTTGCAGAAAGCAGTAAAAGAAGAACCTTTGTAAAGCCCGTCATTGTGAACAAGGTTGCTCATTATTTTCTCCGTTTGGTTCCAAATTCCCCCTATTTCTCGTTTTGTAATTTATATTTTGGGCCATGATATCTATGTAACTGCTATCTATTCCTCCTATCCACGTCCTCACTTCCATTTCATAGCAGAAACCATCACTCTACATTTTTTATATTGTTGTTGCCATCATTCTTAGTTTTATCAGAGCAAAGGGAAGTGGGTCTAAATATAAATATACCCCAGTGGAAGTGGTACTACATATCTTTGTCTGTCTAGGTTATGTTGTTGTCTTTGTTATTTCTTAGTGCTAAACTACTATCTGGGTTTCTTCTTCTTCTGTGCATTTTGACTAGGACAAGTAGTGAAGGACCAGTTTTGTGTGGGGGATATTGTAAAAACTAAGAAGGAAGAATGAAGTACGTGTTGGTGACAGGTGGTGTTGTCAGTGGACTCGGGAAAGGGGTCACAGCTAGCAGTATTGGGGTCCTCCTCAAGGCCAGTGGTCTCCGAGTTACTTCAATCAAGATTGGTATTTTTCTTGTTCTCATTCTTCTTTAAATCGAAGTCTCACGTTATTTCTAAAGAAAAAAATGGTAATTGCAAAATACAAGAGGAATTCAATTGCATAAGGCCATTGGAACAATGGAACGAGAATTTTTTCCTTTTGGTTTCCTTCTATTTAACTTTAGTCTATTTATAAAATTTACCATTCGATTTATTCGCTGAATGGGTGACCAACTTGACCATTTCCTTGACTGCTTGAGGTTTCATATGAAAGGAATTCTTTTGCTTGTTTGGGAGAAAAAAAAAAAAAACAAGGGGCTTCCTTTGTCTGATATGCGGAGGGGCTGTTTGCTTTCTCTGAGCCGATGTATTTCCTTATTTTTTCTTGCTTTGATGTTTTCTTCTTTGCTTAAGGAGGACACTGCTTCTCATGCCTTTTGTTCGTTTTCTCATTGAAATGTTCTTTTATATCAAAGGAGGCAGTACAAAATTTTATGCTGAGTATTGTACTTCCATCCTATATGCAATTAATTACCCTGCCTTTCTCTGAAAACTATTTTAGATAGTAAGATAATGCAGTTTATTCTAATTTGTACTTATTGTGTTTAAACTTGACTTTCACCTGCAGACCCCTACCTGAACACTGATGCGGGGACAATGTCTCCCGTGGAGCATGGGGAGGTTTATGTCTTGGACGATGGCGGTGAGGTAAATGGAATTAGCTTGCTGTTATTTCTATGTGATGGGGTGCAAATTGCTACTTCCTTTGCATGAATAAAATGCAAGCTTGGGATTGTGTCTATATCTTATTAATGGCACGACATTAGCCATCATATATATTTACACTTACGTGGCATCCCCCCTCCCTTGATCTGACTGGTACTAGTCATAATAACAGAGGATAATTGCATTTTTTTATTTTTATTCTTCAATTTCTTTTTGATGTTGAAGGTTGACCTTGATTTGGGAAACTACGAGCGTTTCTTGGATATCAAATTAACCCGTGACCACAATATCACTACTGGAAAAATATATCAGGTAACTGAAATCCCTATCTCCTTATTTTAAAAAAATATATTTTGTTTCATTTCTAACTAGCTATGGCTATATTTGCTTATTATTATATATATATTTTAAATTTATTTTGAATGCATACTAGTCCGTTATTGAAAAGGAGAGAAGAGGCGATTATCTTGGAAAGACTGTCCAGGTGTGTTTAATATTACAGATTTTCCCCTTTAAAGTTACCTGCAATGGTTGATGGTACCTTGGTTTTATATTTCACCTTTTTGTTATTCGTAGGTTGTTCCACACATAACAGATGCCATCCAAGACTGGATACAGCATGTGGCAAAGATACCGGTTGATGGAAAAGAAGGGCCTGCTGATGTTTGTGTTATTGAATTGGGTGGAACCATAGGTAAATGGGTATTGTTAGAACAAACTTTAATTAATACTTTGGGAGTTTTTTTTTTTTTTGGGTGTTAGGACTATTATAACTCCATTCAAATTATACTATGTATTATTTTCTAAAGTTATGGGTGGGGATGGGAGCAGAAATTTATTTATTTTTTTCTTCTAGACGGCAAACTATGAGCAGGAGGAGTTTTGATTTTAGCAGTACCATGAAAATTTAGAACTTCTTTATTTCGAACAGTAAATTTAAGAATACTTTTCTTTTGATGTAGGTGATATTGAGTCTATGCCTTTTATTGAGGCACTAGGCCAATTTTCATACCGCGTAGGTAATGTTTGCTGTGTTCAAACCATATAGTTTACTAATTCATGTACTTTTATATTAGCTTCTCTGAAGCCCTTTTGCTTATTTTAGTATTTCCTGTTATAGGCTCTGGCAACTTCTGTTTGGTTCATGTCAGCCTGGTGCCTGTTCTTAATGTTGTTGGTGAACAGGTATACTGAATGATATATGTAATTGTCATTAATGTGATGCTTATATATGCTAATCATAATTAAATAAGAAATGAAAATAATTTAGTTTAATAAGTCGAGTATAATATTGAGAAATTTAATATATGTTAATTGTTCTAGATCTATGATTCACTAAAAGGAAACTGACTGGAACATAGCCATGTGCATCTTGTCTAACAGTATAATCAATTTAATATTGTCTTTACATACATCTTGAAAGTTTTAATGTGCAGAAAACAAAGCCAACTCAGCACAGTGTCCGTCAACTTAGAGGATTAGGTTTGACCCCAAATATTCTAGCTTGTCGCAGCTCAAAGGTGTGTCTGTCTTTATTGCTTTTTCCTATCATCCTGTTTATTTCAGGGAATAATGGTCTAAAAATTTAAACCTTCTTGTCTTTACCAGGAACTTGATGACAATGTTAGGGCAAAATTTTCTCAATTTTGCCATGTTCCGGTAATATGACATATGTTGACATCTTTCTCCTTGCTTTTCAATAGAGCCTAATACATCTTCCCTAAGCAAACATTTTTGTTTGCAGTTATCAAACATAGTTACTCTCCATGATGTTCCAAACATTTGGCACATTCCTTTGCTATTAAGAGTAAGTAATTTTATAGTTCTTTTAGACCTGTTTTCTGTGGTTGTCTTCTTGTACTACTGGAACCTTCTCTGTGAAATTTTCTTTACTTATTTCATGATTTAATTAGTGTAATAGTATAATAGATATTTTGTCTACTCTCCTGAATATTTGATTCGAGGTATTTTATTTTTTTCCATTATTCTTCAACAATTGATTAATTTGTACAAGAACCTGTACTCTTTATTCTGATTATATTTTTTTTAATAGGATCAGAAGGCACATGAGGCGATCTTCAAAGCATTAAATTTGACAGGGTTTGTTTGACATACTTATTCTCTATTTGGTGTATAAGTCCCTCCCCCTGAAATTTCCTATTGGCAGTGGTTTGATGTTCTGCAAAGCTTTATTTTATTTTACTGCAGCTGTTTGCTTTATGGTCTCTGTCATGCCATTAATGTCCCTTTTATTTGCAGTGTTGCTACTGAACCTAATTTGGAGGAGTGGACTGCTAGAACAAAAGTTTGTGACAAATTGAAAGAACCTGTGCGTCTCAATAAGTTTTATCATTTTTTTAATCAAAAAATGCAATAAATGAATAGATATTCATTTCTCTGTACTGCCAAATATTTAGCTTACAACTATCATATGCTGCCCAGGTTAGAATTGCAATGGTAGGAAAATACACCGGCCTTTCCGATGCTTATCTTTCTGTTTTAAAGGTACATTGCTTTGTATTGATTTGCCGTGTCTAATGGCAATACTTATGAATTTCTATTTACTTTTGCATTCTTTGCAACTTGTGTATTTAGTACTTCATTTCACAAGGCATCATGAATTTTGTTCTCTAAAGTATTATTATTAGCATGTACTCGCCCTTTATTTCTCTCAGTTTTTATAAGTATTGATTGCCGTTTATCCTTTGTGGTGCTCATTTTATTATCTACCATAGACAGACTTTGGATGGCTGATCTGTCAGTCACATCTATAGTACCTATAGCAACCCATCCATATCTGATGCAGGGAAGCATGAATTTAGACACTGTTCAGGAAGAGTTGCTGGAGGATTTAAATTTAAGCATCAAGGGTCAAAGAAGATTAGGATTTCTGTGGATACTGTGGGGAACAATACGACTACAATTGGATATTAAAGAAATTGTGCTGCCATATAGTATTGGTCTTGAAGACATTTATGGCTCACTAAAGGATCATCAAATTTTCATAATTGGTTGGTAGTCACAAATTAAGACAAAATTATGCACCACATGTACGTTTGTATTAGAAAGAAGATGATGAACTGTTGTTCAGCTGCTCTCCTTATTTTTGTATTCTTGCAACTTCATGTGTAATGTCAGAAGCAAAGCATTTGAGTGCATAGTTCTAGATATTTCTATTTCTATAAGACCACTGAGGAAATGTTTTCCATGATAGCTTCTCTGTCATCCCCATGGAATATGGACTATCTCTGTATGACTAAGTTCTATCTCAATTACGAACTTATATGCTTCATTGTTTTATCTTTCTCATGTCATCAAAATTTAATGTTTGTTGCAAAGAGAAGCCAGAAACTACTTTAAGATGCATATAATAATTAATGAATGAGGTACGTGGCTTTGTGCATGTATTGGCAGTGAATTTTCTTTGTTTCTATTGACTTTGATAAGAAACAACTTTTAGGAAACTTTGAATTCTGCCGTATCATAATGCATTAAACTTGCTTTTTTGTGCAGGCACTTCTGCATGCTTCTGTTGCTCATAACCGTAAACTTATTGTGGACTGGATTTCAGCTGGGGATCTTGAAGATGCTACATCTAAAGAGGTGATTGCTGATCTTTCTGCTGTGCTGCATATCTTGGTTAACTTTTTGCTAGATCTCTGATGATTAATTTACTTCTTGCAGGATCCTGATGCACATAAAGCTGCTTGGTGTCTTTTAAAGGTTATCCTACTACTTGCACTTTGTGCTTTCTTCTGTTTTCTTTCTTTAATGTTACTGTAAGTTGTACAACATGCATTCAAATGGGAGGTTAAATTTTGTTTTCCTCAATGGTCTTCCATTGCAGGGTGCTAATGGGGTTCTGGTTCCTGGGGGTTTTGGTGATAGAGGGGTGCAAGGGAAAATCATCGCTGCTAAATATGCTCGAGAAAATAATGTTCCCTTTCTGGGTATTTGCCTGGGGATGCAAATTGCTGTCATTGAGTTTGCACGATCTGTTCTGGGTCTGCAAGATGCTAATAGCACAGAGTTTGACCCTGCAACGAAGACCCCCTGCGTCATATTTATGCCAGAGGTATATTGTATTATTATATTAATCTTCCTTTTGGAATCTAGTTGACCTGGATTCTATTCTATTGATAGGGTTCAAAGACTCATATGGGAGGGACCATGCGTCTTGGTTCAAGGAGGACTTACTTCCAAGTTGCGGACTGCAAATCTGCTAAGTTGTAAGAACTAAGAACCAGCTCAAGTTTACATACATGCATGTGCACATAATACATATGATTCCATCTCCTATGGGATACCACACTGATGAATGTAGTTTCTTTCTTGATATTTGTTTATGTGATAATATTCATCATGTCCAAGAAAATTCATCATCGCATGTATCATGATAGATCATTTAAAATTGGCATTTAGGGATCCTTATCAAATAATAATTAGGCATATTTGTATAATACTATAATTTGGAATTGTGCATAGGTATAATAATGCAAGTTTTATTGATGAGCGACATCGGCATAGATATGAGGTAAATTATGTTTTCATGTTGAAACTCTCTTTATGGATGAGGATGCAACAATAGTCACTTGAAACAATTGTAATGCCATACAGGTTAATCCTGACATGATATCACAGCTAGAGAATGCTGGTTTGTCTTTTGTTGGCAGAGATGAAAGTGGGAGGCGCATGGAGGTTTGTATTTTCATGAAACCCTAGTGGTGTGGATCTCAGGCTTATCCTACATATTAATAATTTTAATCTTGGTAATTATGTGCATGACTTGAGTGCAGATAGTTGAACTCCCTGGTCATCCTTTCTTTATTGGCGTTCAGTTTCACCCTGAGTTCAAGTCCAGACCAGGGAAACCTTCCCCACCCTTCCTAGGTACTTCTCCAGAGAGTCACCTTACATCTTTTGACATTTAAATTCATTTGTTGATTTTTTGGATACAAGCAAGTGATGCACCTCGTAATATCGATATTCTTGATGAACATTTTTTGAGGATTAACCTTTTAATTACATGTGTCCTTCAAAATTGTAATTGGAGTTCTTTTGCAATTATGATGGTGTTCTTCCATTCCATATGGCTATTTTATGAGCCCTTCATTTGGGTTGAACCATACATGTTTTTGGATGCATTGGCTAAGCAATAAACCTGTGTGTGTAAAATGGAAGTTCCAAACTTGGTTAAGGGTTTTAATTTTTCTCTTAATCTTTGTTGACTAAGTCTTTTTGCTAATCCTATGCAAATTCTCGTATAATTGTTTTCTTATTTATCAATGGTGCATTTTGGAATCATTTCATGAATTAACTAAAATGATGATGCAACAGCTTAAAAGGATTCTTAGATTGTTTTTCCTATAATCTTTGTCTGAGATGATTGTGCTGGCATATTGTCAAGAGACTGTTGGGTAGACTTGGTCTATGAAAGATAAGTAAATTAAGTCAATTATCATAAATAAACATGTAAGTATATTAAAGGTAGATCCCATAGAAAGCATGCTTGACATGGCTATTCATAATTGGTTTGGCCTACCAATATTTCATAAACTAAGTCTTTTAAGAATTTTCTTATTGCGATACTATGTATTTAAGAATTTTCTTATTGCGATACTATGTCACTGGGAGGTGAGCAAACAAGTGTTGTAGGAAAAAAAATGATAATAACCCTATATTGGTCCTAAAAAATGGTGTAATTATATCTCTGGATATTTTGTATAATTTTAGTGCCAACAAGTATGATTTTGTTTCGATTTCATCCTTCTAGAGGTACTCAAATGATATTATTCAATCTTTTGAGGATTGATTATTCTATGCGGTTGAAACAAAACCATATTTCCAAGTAATAAAGTGATACAAAAAAATCTATGGAGTATTAAATTGATAATGACATAATCTTTTGAGGACCCAAAATAGGGTATTTCTCAAAAGAAGAAAGAGTGAAAACTGTTAGTTTTTCCTCAGAGCAGAGTGGCATTGTATAAACAAACATCTTACTGTGAAACAGGTTTAATAGCAGCAGCATGTGAACCAAGGACAGTTCTACCAACAAGCAATGGCCACGCCAAGTTAAGTAATGGGATATATAACAATGGACATACACCAATGTTGAGAGCACACCGCAATGGAAATGGGTTCAAACCTTCCAACGGTTCCTTAAATGGTGTGTATGCCAATGGCAATGGAGTATATGTGGATGGAAGTTGGTAATCATCATCTGGGTCTGCTTCTTCTTCTTACCTATAATCTTTGCTCTAAATTTCTCCAGGGGCTTTCTTTTTGGTTGTCCTCGGTTACTCTGTACAGTGGGTAGAGAGATCTTTTAGCTCTGAAAAGGGGGGGCTTGGACTTGCCCCAGCATGAAGCAAATTTTGAGTCTAACAGCATTTATATTTTCCATAAGTATAGGGGCTGAAGGTGCAAAATTACCCTTGCAACCAAAGTGTCTTGTTTTACTGAGTGGCCATTGGTTTGAAGGAGAATGTACACTGTTTTTTAGTTATGTTATGAACAATGGACTTGGATTTTGTTTGGTTTAATGATATTTATTTCAATGAAATCACATCTCTGATGTTATTAATGGTCCATTTATACTGTGGCAATAGCTATACATTGATTGCCGCCTATTGGCAGGCTATGTGTACAATCAATCAATATAAACTCAAAAATGATGTTTTAGGTGGTATAATTATTTTTGTGAGCTTTTATCAGCTACATGCACCAGCTGGCTGCACAAAGATTATGTAAATTTCTCAACCAGAGAGGAGAGAGAGAGAGAGAGAGAGAGAGAAATAAAAGAAAGATCTTTTGCATCATGCTTCCTCCCCCGCTATTTTTAGTAATGCATCTATTTTATGCTGAAGGAGTAATAACCTTACAAAGGCAAGCATAAGAACGAACAAGAAGCTTAAGTTGAAGAAAGCATATATTGTAATAATTTATTTGACTTACAATTTAATTTATACAAGTTAATACTGATTTGACAACGGGTTTGGAAGCAGTGAAATTCAATCAAGCTGTCTGTTTCTTTCCTTTTGTTTCTGATTCTCGTAATTGTGAACACTTAAATAAAACTACATAACCTTCTCTGGTGCGAGTCCTAAATAAAATTGTCATTGCTATTGCCGCCAAATATTAAACACTTTGCGCCTTATATCAGACAGATTCTATGACATGTTCAAACATGTTAGCACTTCTTGTCTTGCATTTTAACAGATTCTAATGTGGATTTTTCTTAGACAGAATTGCTGGCCACTTCATTTTTGGGCACAATCATTTAAAATGTAATAGAAAAAAATGAAGCAATTATATAGTGAGATTAAATGAATTTATTGATTGATGTAATTATTAGCCATTGCTTATAAAAAAATGCCTCTTATTTTACGCATCAAATATCTCAAGTGCGCCATGTGGAAGCCTTGTAATATTCCTTTGACCATGTCAAATGTATACGGAAGTGTCATCTTTGCCCCTATTTTGTTTTTGTATTTTTTTTTCTCCATCCTATAGTTTCCTTGCTTATAGAAGACTTAGAAGCCTATCGTACAATTTCATGTTACAATATAAGTTTAGTAATTGAGTAGTTCAGGAGGGCAGATCTGGTTCACTCAATCTAATTTCAATGGTCAAGATTTCTTTTTTTTATTATTTTTGTTTAATTCTCCATCATCTATGCTTCTCTTCCTCTTGGCTTCTCACTTCTTCAGGAGGGAAAATTATAGAAGAAATATTGAATTTCTTCCCTCTTTTTTTTATTTATTAGGGATGAGGGCTTGTAAAACAGTAAAAGAAAGCACTTAAAAGGAAATGATTTATAAATCATTGAGGTGATAAAGATCCATAAATCTTCATATATATTTTTTTAAATAAAATGTTATCAAATGGGAGCTTGGATCCCTACAGTAGGAGATCCTACTACAAGGGCACAGCAACACCATTTAAAGCATTTTTTAGAGTTTAGGATTTAATTAAGTATCTACAAATTGTAAGTAAAAAGATAAAAATTTAAACTTTGAGGAAAAAAATTATACTTTAAAATTCTTAAGTGTACTATACAATTAAAATTTTTAAAGTATAATTTTTCTCACAATTTACATTTGTCCTCTTAGTTACAATTTTTAAATACCTAATTAATCCCTAAACTCTTAAAAAACACCTTCTTAGGCATTACCACACCCCTGCAGTAGAATTCCCTACTGCAGGGAATCCAAATGCTATAAAATAGAACTAACAACATGATTTACATATTAAAATTTAATCTAGAATATTTCAAAAGCCCCGACCCCATCAAGCTTGACAATTTCAGGAGTACAGTTTCTTTCCCTCCCAGGAAGGTACCCCAAAAGGCCCAAATCTCACACCATCAGAATAAGCTCGTAATAACAGTCAGACTCGAAAGATTCCAAAAAATCTCTCCAGAACCAAGCAGGAAAAAACAATAAAAACATCTTCCAAAATTTTATGAATTAAAAACTGTTAGTCTTCCAACTATGAAGCGGATGCATATCGATCTTAGTGCTTCCATGTCATTAATACAATAGAATTCCCACAACTCTTAATCAACCTGGATATGAAACTTTGAATGTAATAGCAGCTACTTGCAGGTAAGGAAACATCAAAAGACTGGCACAAATATTCAGTATACATGAAAATTATTATTCAATGAATTTGAAGCATAGATGTTGCCTAAGAAGGCAGAGCAGCCAAACAAGGCAATCAATTTTGAAGCCAGCTACCATCATAGCTCTGAAAAATTATGAGGATTGACATCTAATGGATTCAATGCACCAATTGGGCTCTTTACTGTTAGAATTCACTGTGGATATGCGTAAGATCCTGTTGTGGTATTCGCGCAAGGTTTGTCTGTGGCTAATACTGATGTACGTTATGCCTGCTGCTCCAATCTTCTCGTACAAATGAATCTGTAAGCCAAAGCACAACAAAAATGAACTTATACAATGAAAGGAATATATTTTAGTTCCATGTAGAAGATCTGGCCACATGCAGTGAGTTAAGCTAGTGCGGTAATTTAAATTAGATGAAACATGAAAAACCAAGTAATTTTTGTCGCTTGAATCAAAATACTTCAGAGTATAGTAAGCATGAAAAGGCACTAGCGTGATGGGGCAGGTTAGAGAGAGTAATAAAATCTGTCTTGATCCTTAACCTAACAGCTTAAGTTTTTAAAATGAAGTAGTCCTTGACAGATCCATTTGTGTGGTTAACAGGTCCTTAGCCTCAATCATCCCCAAAAAAGTTTCGTGGGGCAGGGGGATATTTTCTTCACAAGTACTTCTCAGATGTTATGTTATATGAATACAATATATGCCAGCATGGAGAATTGCAGTCTGCCTATCGAATTGGTTAACATAAGTTTTGTTGATGAATTAGATATATGTTGGATAAATATTGGAATTTATGAATACCTCACTGGATTCATCGAGTGCACTTGTCGATTCATCCAATAAAACCAACTGAGGTTTTGAAAGCAAAAGGCGGGCAAAAGCAAGCCGCTGCTGCTCTCCCAGAGAGAGAACACTTGACCATTCATGTATTGAATCCAAACTGAAACGAGCCAACAAATAGCCAAGGCGGACATCCTCCAAGACCATTATCAACTCATCTGCTGTCGGATACCTAGGTTCTTCGTTCTTGTTATCAGAGTTTGATGATTTCATCAAGAAAGGAAGCATGCCTGCAGAACAAGTCAAAATAACCTCAATTAGTGAGCATTCCCACCCATCAGCCAAAAAAAATTATGCAGTAAACGTAGTTCCCATAGGATATTCCCATTTAATCACAACATTACATAGCATTTACATGACAGTTATGTGATTAATTAAGCTGTTCACTAAGAATTAGGAAAAACAATACTCTGAAGAAAGGTAACCTATGAAATTATCTATGACAATCTGTTGTAAGAACCAAAAAGGCAATATTCAGAGTTGGTCAATCTGACAGCAGTTGTTATCTTTGTCATAAAGTTTAGAGAATCATTCAGGATGAAACACATACATAAGAACATAAATTCATTTGAGTTCACCTTTCAGATCTGGGTTGATTATTTATGACAAAAAATTTAATCTAACCAAGATCCTTAAGCTGATTAATGCCTTTACAAAGAACCAAAAAGGGACCATCTTTGCAGAATTTTGGATTGCTTCAGCTCCAATTCATGGAGCCTAATGAATATTGAGAACAAGATGGGGCTGAGTTCACTGTTAAATTAACTTAACTATGCAGGTAGTGTTTACTCAACCAAAGATAAATGAAATGCATTTTTGTCCATTAGTCTCTTTAAAGTTGCAACTTTTTGCCTATGACGAGCCTTGATGCAAATTATTTTTCATAGCCGGTCTCAAGCCCGAAAAAAAGAGGAGGGTTGTGTTAGGCAATCGACAGCCAACGTAAAACTTTGTCGAATCTTTATGACATGGACAATCGATATATTAAATGTAATGCTAGGGTGTTGCCCGGAAGTAACGTGTTGTATAGCTTGAGTACAGTGACAAATGAGCAAGAGCCACTGCATCGTCGCCTGAGTGTAGTGAAAAATAAGCAAGGGTTTCTACATTTTCGTGAACAAATATGAGTAAAGAAATTAGTTCACGAGAGTAGGATTCATTTTGGGACTTGGAATATAGGTACACTTACGGGTAAGTCAATGGAAATAGTAGATACCATGATTAGGAGAAAGATTAATTTTATGTGTTTACAAGAAACTAAATGGGTAGGAGAAAAAGCGAAAGAATTAGACACTTCGGGTTTTAAACTTTGGTACATTGGGAAGGCTAAATCTAAAAATGAGATAGGTATAATTGTAGATAAGTTTTGGAAAAATGTTATAGTGGATGTAAAAATGTTAAGATGGAATCATTGCATTAAAGTTAGTAGTAAAAAAGAAAATCTTTAATGTTATTAACGCCTATGCACCACAAGTAGGATTAAAAGAATATCACAAAGTAAAGTTTTGGGAGGATTTAGAATGTTTAGTTCAAGAAATACCATTAGGAGAAAAGGTTTTTCTAGGAGGGAATCTAAATGGTCATGTGGGAAGTGTATTTTCAAGTTACGAGGGGGTTCATGGAGGACATGGCATAGAGGAACCAAACGCAGAGGATAAAACTATTCTAGACTTTTTATTGACGTTCGATCTCATATTAACTAACACTTGTTTTAGAAAGCGTGAGGAACATCTTATCACGTACAAAAGTTGGAGGATATGTTCTCAAATTGACTTCCTTCTTATAAGGAAATCAGATAGAAAACTTTACATAAATTGCAAAGTTATACCTGGAGAGAGTTTAACTACTCAACATAGAGTTTTGGTTATAGATGTACGAGTTAGAAGGAGAGTAAAAAGCAAAGACGAAAAGCGTGTTAAGGACTAAGTAGTAGCAACTAAAGGGGAATAAAGAAAAGAATGTGCAGAGACGGATTATGGAGGAAGGACCTTGGGAAATGCAAGGAAGTACTAACGATATGTGGAATGGAATGGCTAAAGAGATTAGGAAAGTGACAAAGAAAATATTAGGTAAATCAAAAAACTTTGGACCTAGAGATAAAGAATCCTAGTGGTGGGATGCAAGCGTGCAAAATAAGGTTAAAGTGAAGAGGGAGTGTTATAAAGTGTGGTCATTATGTAAGAGTAATGAAAATTGGGAGAAATATAAAGTAGCTAAAAAAGACACTAAGAAGGCAGTGAGTGAAGTGAGAACGAGAGCATTCGATGGGTTATACTAATCTTTAGGTACTAAAGTTGAAGAAAAAAATATTTACAAGTTAGCTAATAGTAGGGAAAGAAAGACAAGAGACGTGGACCAAGTAAAATGCATTAAGGATGAAGAAGGAAAAGTCTTGGTCACGGAACGAGATATTAGAGAACGGTGGAAGAGTTATTTTCATAAACTTTTTAATGAAGGTCACGAGATTTCATTGCAATCGGATAGATTAGACACTATAAAAGAGGATCAAAATTATACATTTTATCGTAGGATTTGTGAGACAGAGGTAAAAGAAGCATTAAAGCGAATGGAAAGTGGCAGAGCAGTTGGACCAGATAATATACCTATTGAAGTATGGAAGGGTTTAGGAGTGAAAGGTATAAGTTGGCTTACAAAGTTATTTAATGAAATTATGAGATCTAAGAAAATGTCAGATGAGTGAAAGAGAAGTTCTTTAATTCCTATTTATAAGAGTAAGAGGAATATTCAAAATTGTGCAAATTATAGAGGAATTAAGCTCATGAGCCATACTATGAAATTATGGGAAAGAGTAATTGAGTGACAATTAAGGAAAGAGACCCAAGTTACGGAGAATCAATTTGTTTTTATGCCAGGAAGGTCAACTATGGAAGCAATATATTTGTTACGAAGATTAATGGAGCGATATAGAGAGAATCAAAGAGATTTACACATGATGTTTATCGATTTGGAAAAAGCATATGATAGAGTACCAAGAGAGGTTCTATAGAAGGCTCTAGAGAAGAAAGGAATTCGTATAGCTTATATTCGAGCAATACAAGATATATATGATGAGGCTACAACTAGGATAGTAATAAAAGGTGGACCTACAGAAGATTTTCTGATAACTATTGGTCTACATCAATGGTCAACTCTGAGCCCTTATCTTTTTACTCTAGTATTGGATGTGCTTACTGAACATATCCAAGAGCCGATGTCACGGTGTATACTTTTTGCAAACGATATTGTCTTAGTTGAAAAATCGAGAGTGGAAATGAATGAGAAGTTGGAGAGGTGAAGATTAGCTTTGGAAACTCATGGATTTCGTTTAAGTAGAAGTAAAATGGAGTATATGGAGTGTAAGTTTAGTAAGAGACACACCACTTCTAGCGCAGAAGTGAAAATTGAAGAACATATTATATCACAAGTTACACGATTTAAATATCTTGGATCTGTCATACAACATAACGGGAAAATAGAAGAAGACGTAACACATAAGATTCAAGCGGGGTGGATGAAGTGGAGGAGTGCTTCGGGTGTTATTTGTGATAGAAGAGTACCACTCAAACTTAAGGGTAAATTCTACCGTACAGTTATAAGACCTGCAATGTTATATGGAACTGATTATTGGGCAATAAAAAATCAACAAGAGAATAAGTTCAATGCTGCAGAGATGAGAATGTTGCGTTGGATGAGTAGATACACTAGACGAGATTGGATTAGAAATGAATACATTAGAGAGAAGGTGAAAGTCGCACCTATTGTGAAAAAGATTATAGAATCAAGACTTAGATGATTCGGTCATGTCAGGAGGAGACCTATAGAAGCCCTAGTTAGGAAAGTAGATGGGATGGAGAATAGTCCAATAATTAGAGGTAGAGGAAGACCAAGAAAAACTATAGGAGAAATTATTAAGAGAGATTTAGATTTAAATGGTTTGTCTAAAAATATGATTTACGATAGGTATTTATGGCATTAATTGATCCATGTAGCTTACCCCACTTAGTGGGAAAAGACTTTGTTGTTGTTGTTGTTGTCTCTTTAAAGTTGCATCTTCAGAAGATCTTAAAAAATATTTCTTGCACAACTTCATATTTCCTACATACAACTATTTTTAAAATAATAAAACTTGTCTTCTTGGTCAGAAATTTCCCCCTAGGTCTGATTATTATAAAGCCTCCCACACAAAAAGCCTTTTCACTATTACTACTGTAACAATACTCCCTACACCATGATTTCAGCATCTACCATGTGATACTTACAGATAATGAAAATCATTATTTAAATGGTATAATACTAGAGAAGTATTACAATTTCTCTAAAAAATTGCAACAGGCCAAATGCAAGGTAGACAGAGCACAACAAAAATATTAAATTAAATTCGTGGAGTTAGCATCATAATAGCAAAATTAGGGGGTTAAGGAAAACGAAACTCGATATCACATACTTTTTGATTTAGCACTATCAGATGTGGGGAGAGCATTGTCAGCCCATATTGGATAAAGTAATTGTTGACGAAGAGTGCCCAAAACCATATACGGCCTTTGAGGAAGAAAAAAGTTCTTGGAATTGTTGTCTACAGATTTTCCATTTATTTCATATGCATTACGAGCAGTATTTACTGTAGGAGTATTCGCATCTGAACAAATGGGTTGCTGAGGATCTTCTCCGTTTCTGTCATAATATGTGATTTTTCCAATTCCATTATTCCATAGACCAGCCATAGCTCTTAACAAAGAAGTTTTACCACTCCCACTTGGTCCAATTATCTGTAAATTGTTTATATTAGAAATGCACTTTTACAGCCTTAAAATGTTACCAACTTAACCAAGCAAACTACTTAAATAGATTGCTGACCAGTAAATGATCCTTTTCCTTGATTGTTAATGACAACTCTCTAATAAGTGTGGCTCCACTTGGTGTCTTCAAAGTCAAATTCTTTATCTCCAATAATGTTTTAAAATTTTCTGGTGGGTTCAATCCATTGGATTCCAATACAGATGAACTCTTCAAACTTTTGTAAGTAACACATATCTCTTCCAAGGTATCAGGGTGTAATTTAGAGCTGCTGCTACTGTCCAAAACATCATCAAATTCACCTGCATATGCAACACAGAGAAAGTTTTTATCAGTTTGTATTTCACTATGTTTAAATCAACAGACTTAACTGATGGTGAAGCATCTCATTTCCCAGGTTCTGTAAATAGCATCAATGCACGATGACTCATATCGTGCAAACAATATAAGAGAGTAACTAAACAAATTCACAATAAGTAGACAGATAAAAGTAAAAAGTTACAAAAACATACATAAGATTATAGATAGACTAAACGGATATCCTGAGGACTGAAGAGTATAACTACTTTCCAACAACAGAAAATGCAGTGCACAGACAGAAGACAAAGAACAGTACAATGATTTTTAAAAAAAAATGCAAGGCTTATCAATGAAAAGACAAAAAATTAAGAAATTTTTTTACATTAAAAATGATTCTCTGTCATCTGCAGAGAAAAATTGCATTCATTAATTTATGCTCATATCTTTCATAAGATCCTCATAAATAAAGTGGTGGGAAATATAGAGAAGAAAAAATACCAAGCCGATTAATAACAGCAGAAAATGCACTTATAGCTTGAAACTTGAACACAATAAGGGAAAAGTCATCAAGGATATGCGTAAAAGCAGAGACCGACTGATTGATCACACCAATCTCAATTTTTCCTGAGAAATACATGGGAGCAACAACGGCAGCAGGAAGAATTTGAATAAGATAGCGGTAGCCTTTGGTGAAGAATTCCAGATTTCTAGAAGAGATCAGCAATTGCTGTAAAGTGAGAAATATATAAGTTATGTCATTCATCAGCACATTATTGTAAGCTAAAGGATGAAACTGCATCACATAACTTACAGCTAGAATTTCAATATTAAAAAGGAAAAGAAGCAATGCAGAAAAGAGGTTGCATTTGATATTCCACTGAGTTGACCAATTCCCAAAAACCAGCCAGTTCACATGGTTATTGGCTGAGGTTGGTTAATCCCAAATAGGGGGTGTTAACCACAGTGGTTCCCAGTTAATCCAGCCAAACCAGTTGGTCTCTAGGAAGCATGGACACAAACATGGCAGCACGAGAAAATGTTAAGTGTCCAAATGTAATTTAAACTAGTGTGTGTACTTCATAGGTTGGTCTAATCCAGTTTTAAAAACAGTGCATGCTATTGTTTGCTAGACATAGATTCGTAATTATAAGACAGGAATCCAACTCCGTGGTGGGGAAGGTTTCATTAAGTAGACACTTATCAGTCATTAAGATGAGAGTATGGCATTTATCTTACTTCACTTTTCAAGATTTCCAATAGTTGTCTAGCTTTCTAGGTTAAGTTTCCTAGTTACATCTGAATCAACTGATTAAAATATCATAAGGGTTTTGATATAGAACGTCAAATGTCTATATAAAAAGCACAACAACAACAACAACAACAACAAAGCCTTTTCCCACTAAGTGGGGTCGGCTACATGGATCAATCGACGCCATAAGCACCTATCGTAAATCATATTTTTAGACAAACCATTTAAATCTAGACAGTTCCATGGTATTTTATTTTTCTTGCTCCATCTGTGAACCTGCAGTGAAACCTAATTTCCAGATTTCTGTGCAATGAGATTCTAACACACCCATCCTTCTGTAGATTTTATATCTAAGACTGCAATATTTTGTTTGGCAGTTCCACAGTTTCTCATGACAATTGTGATATCATCTAAAAATTCCTGCAACTAGAGTTCTTGAATTGAACCCCTTTGCTTTTGAACCACTATTTTACCAGATTGCCCCCCTTTTTTTGTGGGGGGGGGGGGTGGATGCAAAAAAGATTCCCTGTACCTAAAAAAATTGAACTTTGCAGGCACTGACATGAAAGAATAACTATGATTAGCTTTAAAAAACAACCATCACCCAACCACCCATAATGAAGTCAATATATTCAATGTCGATCCACTTTTTCAACCTTTGAAAAGAAAACAAGAGGATCAGCATACCTTTGACTATGTTAAATGCTGCAAAAGTAGATTTGCAATATCTAGCAGTTTAAGGGAGAGAAATATATGTAATAAAAACTCAAGAAGCAAAGCAAGTTGGATTCAATATAGATTGCAGCAACATCTTGTACAGAAATATTTTTTTAAAAAAAATGTCCTACGGTTAGATTTTCAAAGGCACTTCTGAAGCTGTGCAGAAGAATTTGCATTTCACTTTCTTCACCACCATAGAAAGCAACTGATTCAGCATTTTCTCGAACCCTAACAAGCCCATAACGAAAATCTGCTTCTTTTTTCTCTTGCAAAAAATTTAAGGTCAGCAATCCCTGTTATTAAGAAAATTTCAATTAATAAAAATGGCACTATTTTAAAGCTCCTCATATATTTTGGGGGCAAGGGGTGGAGGTTTTATGGCTTTTGCCTTACATTCCAAACTGTCACTCAAAAAATAGACTCATTACCCTTCCAAGGAAAATGCTGATAGCTGTCCCACCGATGGAGTATATGAGAAGAACAACGAAGAGAGGAGGATAGATGCCATACAAGATGTTACTGAATGAAATTAAGTCCACGGCAGCATTAAACAGAATCAGAGAGAATGAGAGGGCTGTCACAGTGAAAGAATTCAGATCATCAACAATTCGCTGGTCTGGATTATCAATGAATGATTGTGACTGAATCTTATAGAAAGTCTGATTCTTAAAATAGCGTTCCATGTAATAGCTTGTCATCCAAGATCTCCATCTCAAAGAAAGAGTTTCTCTTGCAAAATTTCTCAATACAAAAAACTGCAACACGGTGATGAAGAAAGAAACACATGTTCAAGATTGGAATAAGGTACTACAAACCAAAAAATAAAACAAAATGACATCCAAAGAGCAGAATTCCATGATACAAAATAATTTGGAAGAAAAAATGGGAAATGGATTACGTAGGTGTTATACTCTATTTCAAGATATAATACTTCTGTCTACATGTTTATTAAATGATAAATCTACTTATAACTTGTTGATAGCTGCTTATGAAACAATTAAGCACTTAACTAAGACACCTGAAAATTGCTATCAAGCAATGCCCGTGTAGTTTTGTTACATTTTCTTGGGGGATAAAATCTTCATATACTCAATACTAAAGTCAAGGATTCTTTCGTTCCAAAATGAATTACAGATTTAGAAGAAAAATATTTGATGCAGTTAATGAATGTCATTACTTATTACTGCCCAAAGCAAAGGGGGGTAGTCATGATTTTTGAGCCCTCAAAGGGCAGAGACAGGCCCAAAAACATGATAGGCCGTGATTATTAGTCACATCTAGGTGAGTTGAAAGCATGTTAGTTCTCTTTTATCTTTGCATCTTTCCCATTTCCAGGCTGCATAAGATAAAATGCTCAAAATTGGAAGAACTAAAGCAAAGTCTAGCAGATCTATACCTAAGAAAGTTTAGCAGTGTGCTCACCGGGATTCCTCCAGCAAAGCCACACAAGTAGTAAAGTAATTGCCTCGTGAATTGCTCTTGGTCCTTGTCTTGCATTAATAAATTTAAACCAGTTCAGTTGTTTGTTGCTAAATCATACAAGATTAAAGCAAAATCTCGCACATAGGCAAAGTATAAATGCCCAAACAGGTAACAAAGGAAAGATACTCCGAAGCAGTTATGTCAACTTATATACATGAACCTACTGGCAAGTGCATTATAAAAGTCTCGCCCAAGGAAATTGAAGCCCACATTGATTCCAGTGGTAGCCAAAGTGAGAGCAAAAACAGCAGCAAGCCGTAATCTTGCTTGAACTTTGTCATCTGACGACCAATAAGGAGTCGCCACTTTCCAGAACCTTCTGAGAAGCGTTTGTAGATCAGGACCTTTCTCCTGTGCAGCCCCAGAATCGGTTAGTTCCTCTTGCTGCTGCTGTCTCTGCCATTCAGTACATTTTCCCAATTTCAACTCTATCTATCAAACATCTTGTCAAAAGATATCAGAGAAGAAAGAACACAACCAAACCTTATGTGGGTTCGGCAGCAATGGAGTTGGTATTGTTGCAGAAGAAGAGAAACTACTGGTGCGGTTGCTCCGATTCCTCCTCCAGCGAGGCCTGCTTGTACAAGTGGTCATGATGGGCACTTCTTCAACTTCAATCAAAATTTAAGACAAAAAAATGATGGGCATTGCAAAAAAGGGGCGATCACAGGAAAATGATGATGAAGATGCTTCCCGATCCTCTGCGAATAGGGACGATTCCCACGCCATGCGCAGCGACAGAACGACGTTGTTTTGTCTATCTCCAGCCAATCGTTCACGTAACGGCACGTGAATCATCTGTTGAAAGTAGCTCAAAACGCACGTTTCACAGTGAAACGACGTGTTTTAAGTTATATAATCTGGCAAAATTTTAGGCAATTCACATTGTTCATTTTATGCAATCTCAATCGTCCATTTAAAAGGCCCAAAACTCGGGTTTCCAGAACTCCAAATGTGCCCTAAGGTGTATGTTCCATCATTTGCTTTCTTCTTCCTCTGGTTCTATTCACAAGTGCCGAAAAAGCTTGGTTTTGCTGACAAAAAGCATCAATCTTAAGGTAGTATTTTCATGAACTAAACAATAAACTATTTTCTTTTTCTGAGTTGTAATTTTTTAGACGTGATTTTTTTCTTCAGGTTGTGTGCCACTCATCCGTTAGTTGCTGTTGAACACCATTAGCACAGGGACCATAAATGTTTTAGAATTGACATTTTTTTCTTTTCACATAAATGATTATATACTACGTCAAAGTTTCTTGAAAAAAACAAAGCTTTTTTGAAAGCAAAAAGCATATAATATTACTAATAATATCATTCTTTAAAAAATAAAAAATTCAACCACGCAATCAATTAAGTTTAAGCACTCGCTGAATCAGTTCAGCTAATATACAACTACTCAATTCAAGAAATATTTTTTTTGGTAAGTAGTTATACTAAAAAGAAAATAATCTTGTATTGCCAAGTTTTAAAAGAAATATTTGGAACCATACAAAAATAAAAGTTGCAAGTGCAACATAGAACTAAATTAATAATATTATTACAATCCAAATCACGTGGTCTTTTATAGAGAATTTGAAATTTGATTATGTTATAATAAGGTAAGAAGTTAAAGTATTTGATGTTGTTATAATAAGCATCAAAATACAAATGATATGTTCAAGAAGTTGTTTCTAATATAATAAGGTGCAACGTTATGATTAATGATGACAAATTTGAGAAATTAAGTAAAAAAAAAAAAAAGCAAAAAATAGAGTGAGACAATCTACATGCGTTTGATTCATCAAGCAAATTTTGTTAAATTGAATCCAACCGACTAGGTTATGTGACTAAGTCAAGGCAAAAACAAATCTTAAACTAAATACACATTAGCTATGTCAACTAAGTCACACTTATCTAATTAAATATGTAATTGAATATTTGATTTAACATAATAACTAGTATAATTTTTAAACACTAAGGTTTATTGCAATAATTTGCTTTGAAGTTTAATTGCCATTATAGTTCTTATCATAAGTTTTTCTATTATTTTTTATAAGAGCATGATTGTTACACTGAAAATACGACTGCGTAACATCTAACTGAAATCAAAATTAAAAGTAGTAAGAGTCGCCACCAAAATTTTATTTTTGAAAAGGCAAAATTTTGAAAAAACTTTTTTAATTTGAAAAATGGCCTACGAACTAAAAAATGGATTTGAGATTCGATTGTGAATGGGGAAGGTGTTAGGTATCCTACTACACTCGTTCTTAAGAACGATTACTCTAACTTAGTTGTGCAAAATTATCATGGCCTTTAATCTATTTTAATTCTCCTTAACAAATCAGATACAAAATAAGAAGTAAAGAAATTAAATGAAATAAGATTAAGAGTAAAAAAAAGAAAAAGAAATTAAAGAAATAAAATTAAGAATAAGAGAAAAGAAATTAAAAAAAATAAAAAAAAATATTTATTTACAAGGGCGGTCTTGACTTAGAATGAGAACCTAAGGCTTATGTATCTTTTGAAAGGGATCAAAGTCCACATAATTCGAACTCGAATTATTTTTCAGTTGATATTTTGTTTTTGTTTTTATTTTCTATTTAATTTTTTTGGGGAAAAAAGAGAAAGAAATAAGAACTACTTTTATCTTTGGCAAATAAAATGAAATTAGCATTGGTTGATGTATTTTAATCTGCCTGAGATAGAATTAATTTTACTTCCTTACCTTTTCCCATTTTGAGTTTCCCTTCTTTTATCTCTCTTTTTTTTTTTCATTTTTCTCTAGGCTCTTCATTTATTCAAAGGATTTTTAATCTTTGTTTTGTTTTGTTTTTTGTTTTTTTAGGTGAATTTTGTTGATTTCGTTTTCCTTTTAATTTTTTGTTTGAAAATTAGTTTTTGTTTACAATTTTTTTTGAAATGGGGACTTTAAAAACTCAATTATTTAAAATCGACTTTTGAAATTGAAAAGTTTTTCATCATTTTTTTAATTCCTTTTTTTGTTGTTTTCTTCTTTTTTTATTTTTTATTTGGTTTTCTTTGTGAAAATCTTTCTTTAAAAAAAACCAATTTGATGTTGATTGATAGAGCCCAAACATATAAAAATACAAATTTGTAACCCAATGAATACCAAGAAGGCCTATTGTCTGACATGATCCATGGGTTTATTATTACGTGTCTAAAGGGATACAAGAACCCACATGACAAACTCAAACAAATCAAAAGTAACTAATATGAAAATAAATTTGAAAATAAGGCAAAACTAGGTACATATAAGATCCATGTGTGCTTGGTGTATTTCTTGTTGTACTATTGCACTATGTTTGAATACATTTACATGAGAGTGGAGAAACTGTTCAGCACAACAGGAATTTAGTCCCATACAATAGTTCCCTGAGGCTCTGCAGCCTAAGTTTTCTATACACCACTCCACGTCTACGCTTGTGCCTATATCTCAGGTTAAATCAATGCCCAATTTTCGCTTATGGTTGCAAATCAGGTTCCTCAGGTGTTACTTCTCCATAATGTTCGAGTAGCAAATATGATATTTAACAACCATAACAAACCAGCAAAAGCAAGGCAAAAAGAAATAGCGTAAAAAGGCACTTCAAAATTAAGACTACCTTCAGATGTTACTTCCCCGCGATGTTCAAGCAGTAAGCAAACAATACCACCACATCACCCAATAAAAGTATTGCAAAATGGAACCATTAAAAAAAATCACAGAAAATAAAAACTATGACCCCCTCTGGTTCAATATGCCTGATTACCTACACAGCAATTTTTGTCAATAAAATCCCAGTACTTTAATATCTAATCCACACATCAGGTTTCCTTTAGGCATTCTATCAAACACCTACATGACGCTCTCTCAGAAACGCACAGATAGAGATAGGATTTCACACCTTGCCGTAACCTCCTAATACATAGTCACTAATAGCATATGATCCAGCACTCAACATTGTATTTCAAACAAGGAAGCTCTAAACTAATTTTATTTTCATATCATCAATACACGTAAATAAAAGGCCTTTAGCACATTGCCAATGAAATGGAGATGAGACAAACTAGTTGCAGAGGCGAAGCTAGACAAGATGTTATTCAGCAATTCAAGATTAAACAATCAATACAGATCGAAATTGAATCAATACCTGGCAAATCACGTTGTTCAACCTAGAATGCTTCATTGTTTTTTTTAATCGTGTCAACTCCTTCCTCTGCTTTCCTTTTCTGGTCTTAGTTCCCCTTTCTTTTCATCTCTTCTTCAATCTTAGGATCCTTTTTTTTTTTTTAATCTGAAAATCCTCCTTCTCTCTCGATCTCTTTTGTCTCCGTCTCCCCTCGCTTCTTTCCTTCCCTTCGATTTGCTCTAACTCGAAATATAACCCCCAAAAGCCCCATCTGCTTCTCATTCCAATCCTCTCCCTCTTTTTTCATCTGGTTCCCCCTCTTTAAAATCCCAGAGAACCCTTCTTGAGTCTCCCTTTCCCTTATGATGTCTTCTCTTCTTCCATCGATCCCCATTTCTGTCTCCTTCTTCCATTTTCGCGCCTCTTTTTCTCGGCCTTAGATGGTGAAGGGATATAAGGGGGAGGTCAGCTCTTTGGGCGTATCACTGACCCTCTGTCCTCTCTTTGTCAACTTCTCTACTGCCCTGCTTTTTTCTTTTTCGTATTTCCTTAGATAGGGAGCTGTTCTGTGCCTTTGTGATGCGTCCTCCATGCAGTAGCAAAACGCAAAACTCTGCGTTTTGTCTTCCTTCCCATTTCCTTAGTCTAATCTTTTTTTTTTTTGTATAAGTTAGGCTGAAGTTTTTTCTTACATTGGGCTAAAAGGCAAGATAAAGGCCCCTTTTTTTTAGAGTTTTTTTGTCCTTTTCTTATTTTCTTCTTTTGTGTTGTTTTTGTTTTTTTGTTTTAATTATTTTTTTGGTTATTTAAGATCTTGAAATTTGGAGAAAAAGAAATGGATATTTT
This sequence comes from Erythrophleum ivorense, assembly GCA_026724425.1. NCBI lineage: Eukaryota > Viridiplantae > Streptophyta > Magnoliopsida > Fabales > Fabaceae > Erythrophleum > Erythrophleum ivorense. The sequence continues at coordinate 593,395 of JAIUCV010000458.1, read as the reverse complement.
CCTCTCTCTTAATTTTATTTTTGAAAAGGAATAGGTATTTTTTTCTCTCTCTCTTTTCTTTTTTCTTCATTTTTTTCATATCTCTTTTTTTCATTTTTTTTTGCTATTTTGATTTTTGTTATGACCTGACAAAATACAGTGTTCACAATGATGTTTTTTCTACTTTTAAGTTTTGCATGATATTCTTACATGTTAAGAAGTTTTTATAGTAAGGTTTTTTTAGGAACCAAAATATAGGGATTGATTTGACTCCTAGAGTAAGGTTGAAATTTGATTGACTAGAGAAAGCATGAAACTTTTGGATTGCTTATGCTAGGAGAACTAGATTTAGAGTAAGGAAATATAACAAGACTAAGAGTAAAAAAGATGACTTTATGGTTTTGGCAAGGTGTGTTTGGTGTAAAGAAGATTTGCAAACACAAGACAAGGAGGACTTTGTGTCCACTAAACCTTGGCTTGAGATAAAAACTAATTGTAAGGCAAAAATATTCATTGCACACGTGGATGAAAAATATAGAATCAATGCCTTTTGTTAAGTATAATCACCCACTTAATCTTCTAGAAATAGTTTACTTGTTGGTGTCACAACGTGAAGTAACTGAGATTCAAACTCATGAGATTCACTTAACAAAGGATTCTCAATAGAAATCCTCTTTTGATTTGATGAGTAGGCACGCTGGAGGAAGAGCTAATCTTGGCTATGCTTAGTTGGATATAGAAAACTACCTGAGAACTAAAAAACAAATAAGTATGGTGCATGGAGAAGCTGGATGCTTGTTGTATTATTTCCAAGAATAGTACTAAAAAAAATTTATCATTTTATTATGCTTATAAGATGGATACAAAAGGATATATTACAAATTTTTTTTAGCTGATGTAAGAATGTTGCCTGACTATACTTATTTCAATGATGTGATCTTTATAGACACAATATTTAGTATAAACTATGATCATAGACCACTCACATTACTTTCACAATTTAATATCAATAAGAAAGTGGTCATTTTTGGTGTGGCGTTGTTAAATAACAAAACTAGAAAGTCATGTAAATGGCTATTATAAACTTTCCTGAAGGCATACTAGTAAAAAGACCTCAACTACTTTTACTGATCAAGATTAAGCGATAGTTAGAGCAATATGGGAGGTGATGCTAAATATAAGGCATTGATTATGGACCCAAAATTTAATGCAAAATGACATTAAGCATCTAAGAAACTTGATGAAGGGTGGATCACACTTTTTGATTAATTTTAGAAAGTGCATGTATCAATACGAAAAGGATGTGTCATCTGAGGAAGAATGTAGTTGGTTGCTTTCATCTTGTAATGTCAATGAGAAATGGGCATGGTATCATATGAATAAGCCTTTCACGCTTGGGGTGCAGAGCACACAAGTAAGTGAAAGCATGAATGCTACTATAAAGAGTTGTATAAGAGTAGGGACATCAATAAGTTTTTCAAGCATTTTGAATGAGTTGTAGATGAAAAGAGATAAAACAAATTGAAGCATAAGTTTAACTTGAGCCAAAAATTACCTCGATTGTTTGTACAGAGTCCCCTCATGCTCCAACAACTTTTCAGATTTACATGGCTCCAATCTTTGACTTATTCTAAGAATAGTGGGACTTAGAGCTTTCATCATAAGACATAGTTATCTGTACTGTTGCGTGCTTTCTAACCTAGGATCTGCTTGGACTTTATTTTCCTTAATATCATGTATGATACCACTTCTTACTTATTTTTTCCACCTTTTCATAATATAGTGATCAGGGAGTTTTTTCACATCCCTTTCATCATAAACCTTCAAAGTATGACAGCGTAATATTCCAATGGTTTCAAACATCCAACGGCTACATGAAATTGGCCTGTTGTTGGGATTAAGCTAAACTCTCCATTTACCCTTTTTGTCAACCATATTAACAACATTATCAAATAAAGGCTCTTCATTTTTCTATTGAAACCTTAAATCCTTTGTTAAGTTAATCTCATGAGCTCGAACCTCAGTTACTTTACGTTGTGACACTAATAAGTTAACCATTTTTGAAAGATTAAGCTGGTGATTATACTCAACAAAGGCATTGATTTTATATTTCTCATCTATATGTGCAATAGATATTTTTACTTTACAGTTAGCTCTTATTTTAGGCCAAGTTTTAATGGACATAAAGTCCTTTTTATCTTGTGTTTGCAAACTTTCTTTACAGCAAACGCACCTAGCCAAAATCATTCTCATTAGTGCATAAAGGTGTGTTAGAACTGACTAAGTAAGTAATAGAACTTTGGTTGAGCCAACAAAGTCTAACCAACAATAATGAGCACACATAGCACTACCAACAAAGTTCATTCATTAGGCAAAAAGATTAAAAAAAAGGATAGAAATAGGAAAAAGAAGTGAGAAAAGGGTTAGGTTGAGAAACTAAAAAGCAAAAGAATAAGAACAACTTCTATGGTATGGATGTACTGTGTAACACCTCAAAATTAAATTAAGAATAATTATGAAGAATTAAGGAATTATTATGACAATTTGAGGAGATTAAGGAAAATAGTAATTTCTAAAGAAATAGATTTATTTTAGACATTTTGAAATAATAATAATTATTTAGCCATTATTAGGTAAAAATAGATTAATTATAGGTTTGGGTCAGTTAAGAAATTAATTAAGGGTAGGTGGACACTTAATTTGGGTCTTATGATCAATTTGTTTATGTTAAAAGCCAACTATAGAAGCTCAATGTTAATTGTACAAAGGCCCAATTTCATTTCTTGGAAGCTTAAAACTTGGAAAATAAACCTAAGTAGGTCATAGACTTTAGGGTCAACTTAAATCCACTTAAAACCCTAAGAAAACCCATTTGCCATTTACTTTTATGTTGAAAATTTGAAGGGTTCTACAAAGGGAGGAGAGTATTTTCACATCTTTGGGTGGAGCTAAGGTTTCATCATAGTTTGGCTCCATTTTGCACGCCTAGAGGAAGAATCAACCAATGTGAGTTATATAGAATATGTTTCTCTCATTTTCCTCTACAATTTGGTCCAAATAATTTCTAGTTTAGTAGATTTCCACCTCATTCCCAAAGCTGAAACTTGTTCTTTTAATGGTCCCTTTGTTAATTTTCAAAAGTTGAGGTTAGAGGGATTATTAGGTAAGCATCTTTTTCTCATTTTAATGCATTTCATGCTAGAAATTGGCTCTAAGGACTGACTTTTATACTGGATTTTGTTAATGTACCAAAATGCTAAGGATTGGGAGAAGCACATTGAGGTTTTTGGTGTAGGAACACCTAAGTCTGAATTTGAGTTCATTTGAGTCTAGGTAAGTGCCTCTTAGATAGTTTATGATGCTAGAATGATGGGTAACTAATTTTCATATTGAGTGTTAACTAAGAAATTGGTTTTGATAAATTAGGATCACTAGAGAGTTGGAAACTTGTTTTGACTTCAGAATTTGACATAACTAAGTGAGGTAATAAAGGTTAATTTTTAATTTTTCACATATGCCACTTTAATCTTATATTTGTTGCATATGTATAATTTTGAAATACAAAATGATTGGCTAATTTCTTGAATTATTGCTTGGGACCATGAGTAAGCTTTAGTGGAGTTGTGGTGCGGCTGCTATCATCCCATAAAGGATGGCACATATTTTTCATTATTATATGTATATAATTTTATTTTTCTTATTTTCAATACTTTTAGTAACAAAATAAACCAACAGTAAAGGCCTAAATTCTCCATTTTAGTGTAAATACACAATTTCAACCTACCAATCTCAAAATTCATCCTTAACATATTTGTTCCACTAGAGACATCATAAAAAGGATCGTGAAATTCAGGTTTCAAGCCATATAGATCAAACTAGTAATTTTGCATAACTTTTTATAGGTTCCCATTTCGATCACTAATTTTAAAAATTCATATCTTGAGTTAAAAAACTTTGATTTATGCAAATTAGGACTCTATGGAAAGTTCAAAATATGAACCATATGCTTTAAAAGTTTTAGATGAAAACAATTTTGTTTGAGTCATGAAAATATAATGGAATAGTAATGATATCAGATTTTCTAGCACAACCAAATCTAAAATTTTAAGCATGTATATCTCTGGCTATATACCCTATTTTGCACAAACTTGGTGGCTATGAAAAAGTTATAATGTCAACTATATTTTTATAAAATTTCATAAGTATTGGAATCCATTTGACCCTTCAAATATATAAAAAATCAAAATTAACTGTATGAACAGTACCTAAGTAATTCTACATTTTTAAGCTAATTTTGAAAAATCATAATACATTCTATAGAGTTCCAAAAATTGTATTCTTTAACTTTGTGAAAAGCTTTAAATGAGATCTAAATGTTCATTAAATTTCATCTAAAATTCATTTATTTGGTTTAGTTTTGGTTCATGAGCAAAATATAGCTTAAAATGGTATATATATAGTACCAAATGGTTCAAAATGAGCTTCTTCAATGCATGTGACCATTTGAGCACATTCCAAACATAAAATACAACATATATGACTATTTCATTAGGTCTCAAATATTATGCAACTCAAAATTACTCTTCCACTTATTATCATACACACACTTTCTAAGGCACGTACATAGTTAACTTGCACATTCTTGCGTATATACATCCAAAAATGGTATTTACATCATAATCTTATATTTTTACATATGTGAGAATATTTATATTACAAGAATAACATGTACCATCTTTCATTTGCAATATTTACTTAAAAACCTAATCTATTGTCAAAGTAGCAATATTTATACTTGTTGGCTCTTATTCTTGGCTTTTTGAGAGTTTCCTTGACATAGTTAGAAATAATATAAGGGAGAGTGAGATTGTATGAATCCTAATAACTTATTCACCCTTCAAGCATACTTGTAAGGTATGTTATCATGTCAAAGAAAGTAAGCATGTATCATAGGTATCCAAATATTAAATATAATCATATTTATGAAATCATATGGATCCATCAAGGTTAAAAACAAGCCTTAAGGACTTTTGGTCTAGTCTCACCCAATTATTTAAGATTTTTAGATTAGCTTCATCCATTTTTAAGGATTTTTGACTTATCCTTATTCATTATTGAGACTTTTGGCCTTGTCTTACTTTTATTTAAGGACTTTTGGTTTCACCTCACCCAAATCAAGGGGCTTTTGGTACAATCTCACCCATCAAAAGCCATTACACATTCTAAATGCATTCCAAGAAACATATTGGCATTAAATCATCAAACCAATAGCCATAAACATAATTTATAATCCATACACACATACAAGTATTCAATAACACTCAAACAACTAAGATAAGCATATAAGAATAGATGAAGAGCTATCTTTTCTCAAGAAGCACCAAATTTCCTCCTTGGTTCCTTACTTCTCCTTCTTAGCTTCACATCAGGAGAAACTTGACTTGCTTGACCTAGACACATCAAATAAGACCCAAATGCATTAATGGAACCATGGCTAAGACATGTATATGGAATGCCACCTATGGTGTTTTGTTCATTCTTCTAAGGAATTTAGAACTTACGTGATTTCCTTAGCCTCTTATTAACTCAATCATACTTTTACATGGTTTAAAATATTATTTTAAAGCTTCATATTTTCTAAAGTGCAATCAAAACCCTAATTTCCATAACTTGCTACTAATGGCTTCCTTTTGAATTCTTTTAGTTCTATATGATTTTTCATATTTCAAAACCTCATTTTCTATCAATTTTAGGCCAAAACCAAGCTCCCTCCATAGTGCTCTTGGTTTAACTAAATAGGAGATACCATAAAAGAATTAAGAGAAGCAATTTCACATGAAGAAACATACCTTATCTGCTTCCTTATCGAGTGAGCTTTCTTATATTGCTAAGGTTTCCTCCAATCTCCTTCTTCTTTCTACTAAACTAGTCACAAAACACCACTATTCAAAACTTCAAAATTATGGGAAGAGAGAAGATAAGAACATTCGTAAAAGGAAGAGCATGAAAAGAGAGCATTTTCTTATCTTTTTGCTTGGTTTTTTTCTTTCTTTCTCCTCCTTCTTATGTGCCATAAAGAGTTGGCCTTGGTTTTTTTTGGGATAGATTGAAGTCAATTTAGAAGGGAGGAGAAAAGATGGCATGATTTTAAGAGAAGGGGAGGGTCAATTATAACATTTTCAAATTCCATTTTTGTTCCTTTGAACTTTGATTTCTCTATTTGAGCTCATTTTAACTCCTTTTTTAGAACTATCTTTTCCATCATAAAATTTAGGTCTTCTAATTCATTAAAAGTCTTTGGTTCACATTAATTGGATTTAAAACTTTATCGAACCATCTGGTCAAAATTTTGATCAATTGACAACTTAAATCGTGTATCGAAAGAGTTTTAACCATTCTAATAGTTTTTATAATTTTTTAGACCTCTGAGAACTTTATCATTTAAATTTTCATTCTTTGAGTTTTTAAAAAGTTGCTCAAAAGTATAATTTTGCCATCAGCCTTTGTCTCATACTATTTGATCATTTTGGCTTTGATTTTGGGTTATTCTTAAACTTTAAATTACATTTTTAGATATTCTAATTAACATTTATAATCTTATTTAGTCTTAATTTTCTTTGCTTTAAGGTGATCTTACATTAATTTATAGGTTCCAGTTTAATTTCTAAAAACCTTGTTATTACAGTTGCTACTCGTGCATTGTGTTTTGATTGGGCACCGAGTTGTAATCAAACTTATGAATGCATCGAGTCATAAGTGTGCTTAATAGGGAGTTGGCATTATGGATAGGTCTTTTCCTTTGTTTTTGGCTACTAACATATTGTATGTGATTACTAGCATGTGATAATAGTCACCAGTAACTCAACTAGTTTGTTTGCTGATTGGATTGATAATTCTAGTATTTGCTGTTATAAAATGCATATATGTTGATTAATATATTCATATGTATGAAAAATTTTCTTTGGTTACTAAGATTCACATCTCACCCCATTTCATAGGCTAATAATCTCAAGTGAAGGTTCCTTAGGTAAGGAAAAGGGAAAGCAAGTGAATAAATATCGTTAGGTTTAGGCCTGGTGTGGGACTTCTACACTTGGGAGGCTTTTGAATTGTATAAATGCTAATTTTTTTTTTAAAATTTTATTGTATATCATCATGATGCATCCATTTTTGCCAAGTGTAGGTATTTCAAAATTTTGTAACTTAGGATGCATTCCCCAAGACTAGACTTTAATTTACATGAATTCTGATGTAATGTTATTATTGACCAATTATGGACTGACATGTATATATGATACTTAAATGGTATTTTATGATTGAAGATGTTACTGTCATATGAAGACATGGATTGAATTTTTGTTTCATAAAAGTCTGTACTGATAGCTATGCCTTGCAAGTGAAATAGGTAAGATAGTATAGCCATTTGAGTTCAAGAGCAAGCTTACTTAGTCCATTAAAACTTGTACAAAGTAGTTTGAGTTCAACTAGTTAGGAATAACACCATTTGAGGTAGTCACTTGAGACTTCATAATCCTTTTGCTGTCATAGAATGGAACATACTGATATAAATTAAATTTTAGTTGCTCTAATTCAATCCTAAGTCCTTAAGTTATGAAGGTTAATAAGTGAGAGGTATAAAAAGGACAATATCAATAAAACCATATGTTTTACTTTAAAAGAGCTCCAAAGTGAATATGGAAGAATTTAGGAGTAGTAGGAGTCTAAGTCGCGGCCAATATATCTTGAGTCACAATAAAAAAGGTGAGTTTGGCGTAACAGAGACTAAGAGCGCTATGGTGCAACTTGAAGAAAAAAGAGAGAGGTAGAGTTCTAGAGAGCAACCTCGTTGCAGTACGAGTAGGGCTCGCCTTAGTGAGAATCGAAAAAACTAAGAATAGTGTTCCAATAATGCATCTCACCACGGCGCAAAATTTTTTAGTCACAGTGAGGATAGTGAATTTTAGCTAGTGGAGCTATAGTAGGCAACCTTGTAGCGGCATAAAGAACTTAAGTCATAGTGGGGAAAGAGAATTTTACACATTCTAGTTCTTGTAACGAGTTAAGTCATAGCATGGATACTCCAGGTTGCGGCGTAACTCTAAAATTCTAATTTTTGGAGTTATAAAAGCCAACTTGGCCATGACCAAATCTTCTTAAGTTGTAGCCTAAGTTTTCAAACCCCTATTGTAATTTATGAATTCTTAGTTTTCTTTATAGTAATGACGTATATGGTCTTAAAAACAAATGGAAATGAGTTGTATGCTTCTCTAAATGATTAGGAACAAAATGGAAGTCTAATATGAGGATTTGTTTAACCACACACATTAATTCCCTTGTTCTTTTAAATGGTTATTGGTATTGATTAAATAGGTTCAAATTCCTCCATATTTTCATCTTCAAACAAATTATTAATGACAATCGACCTTCAGCACCAGTGACTAAGAACTCAATTATGATTAATTAATTTTATTAGTAGTTAGGGTTGTTATGTAACACCATAACTTTCAACTCATCATATCATATATATACATGCCTCACATCATTATATTCATGAAGATATAAGGCAAAAGGAAAAAATAGTGACTTTTTTTGCGTTGCGTCATATTTAAAAATTTTATTCAGTATCACATGGATCGTGTGAGCTCATGTTATACATTTTCATATTCAAATACATTAATACAACTCATTTTCATCTCAAAATCATGCCTAAAACTCATAGAAACTGAAATGGAACTCAAAATAATCAAGTATATTTTCGGCCAGATTTGGCCTCTTTTCTGGTCAAACTTTGAAAAATCATAACTAATTCTAGAAAAATTGAAATCATTATGGAAAGTTATGGATGTCTACTTAACAATAAAAATACTCCCAAACCACAACATTCATCACAGAGCGCGTTTGACATCTAAAATTGTCCAAAGGTTAGACTGAATTCTGGAACTATTATAGAATTCTGCAGAAAACTTTGAAAATGTCCAATTAATTTCAAAAAAATCAAATCCATACAAATGATACCAATTTGGAAATATGTGGATGTTAACTAGAGAGAAAAAATATCTTCAAATTAGTTCATCAAGCCCAAACCTCAAAATTCGATGGAACAGTACTTCTGGTCAGGCAAATTTACTGATACTAGACAGAAACTTCAAAAATTCATATCTCCCTCTCTAGACCTCCAAATGAGGTGTTTCTAGTTGGCAAGAGTCATTGTGATTGTCTAGTTTATTTGTATAAAATTTCATGGCAATTGGACATCATTTGAGCCTCAGGTGACACTTTAATTTCGGACCAAATGAATAGTGCAGCAAACCAGAAACATAATTTTTTTCAACTTTGAAAAATCATCAAATATTTTGTAAACCTCAAAAAATTATGATCTTTAGCTTTCCAAAAAGCCCTCAATGAGACCTAATTGAATGCCAAATTTCAGATCAAGACTAACTCATTTGGCTAGAAAGTGATATAGGGTTCCATAATGGTCAATTTTGGCTCCATATAGGGTACCAAAGTTGCCAAATGGAGTTCCCTTGGTCTTGGCACCTTTTAGGCAAGTCTAAAAGTACATTTAAGACTTGTGTGAGCTGCCCAAATGGTCCTAAATCTCATGCATCTTATTTTGGTCATTCAACCCACATTTATGCACATTTCCATCATACTTTCATTTCTACTTCATATAATAGCATATTTATACATGTCTCAAGGGTCATGGTACATTTACGACAACATATACATCAAGAAACACAATTATGGTTTCAAAATAGTTAAAGCTAGACATAAACTTGTCATTCTTCCTTCTTCATTGATGTTGGCTTCCTTTACTTGGTCCATCTAACATGTTAGATCATTGAAAAGGAGGGGATGAGATTCAAAGAATCCAAATAGCTCATCTCCCATTCAATCATACATAATATATACAAAGAAAGCCTTAAAAATGCATGTATGGACATAATACAAATCATAAGTGTTCAAGAAGCAAGTTTAGCATGTGAACAAGTCATACAAATCATTCAAGAGCTCACCAAGTGTTTGGATTGACCTCACACTTCTCCTCATGGATTTTGGACTTGCCTCGCCCATTCTTCAAGCACTTTGGACTCAACCAAACTCTTGGGAGCTCACTTTGCTTTTGAAAGACTCTTTACTTTGTTTCAACCAAGTTCAAGGATTCTTGGCTCATCCTCACCATGGTGAAGGGTTCTTGACCTCTCCACACTCAAGCAAACTCAAGAAATATCATACATTCACTTGAAAATATGACATGACATCATGAAATTATGGCAAACAAGATCATACTAGCATACTTTTCATGATTTGAAAAATACACATATACATATTTTAAGGCAAGCTAAACACATATCCATACATGAGAGAAGGTGGAGAGAGCTACCTTGCTTGCATTTATATACTTTTTTCTTAAGCCTTGAGTCATCTCCCTTGACCTCACACACTCAAGAAGGTGGAGATCATTTCTCTTGCCCTAGACACATCATATGGAAGCTAATTACACTCTTGAAACAAGTTAAGACATTAAACTTATATTTAAGAACATACTTAGTTCCATAAGTCACATAATGGTTCCATAAATGGCCTATTGAAGCAACCATCATGATTCAAGTTCTTGGCTCCATTCTCTTCTCATTTCTATGCCTCTTGACCTCATTTAAGGTCCTTGGAGCCATTACATATTCATTTACAAAAGCCTAGACACAAGTTGCTTCATAAGATCACATTATGGAAGTCATTGCCTCATCTCCCAATCCATGGCCTCTAAATTTTTTCCAAGGGTTCCTCCCACCTTCTACCATAGTAAAAAGTCTCAAACTAAGATTAGAATGAATTAAAACACTTCTTAATCTATTCAAGTAACCTAGCCGAGACATGAGGGGGATGAATAGTTCATGGCCTTCTTGATTTTTCCTTGATGGGAGACACACTTGGGAGGCTTCTTAGAGATCTTAGGAGCTCAATCAAATACTCACACATGCAAGGAAACTCATATATCAAATCAGTTTTTGCAAGGTATTCAAAAGCTCTACGCTTTTCTAACTTCGATTTCATTAGTTTTTCTTGCAATTTCTTTGCTTTCTTGGATGGGAAGTGCATGTGGGATGCTCTCTAGGGGTCTTAGAAACTCATACAAACATTCACATAGGCTTGGAGACTCTTAGATAAAATCATATTTTTGCCTATGTCTTTGAATCCCTAACTTCTCATTCTTAGTTCTCTTTTGCTTCTTAATTAATTCCACTTGTATCTTCCTAATCCTCACATTATAGAACCCCTAATTCTACCCTAATATGGTCAGAATTTATCTCTTATGGAATGGGCCCTAAGGTGAATGAAAATCCCATGGAGAAAACAAGCAAGGAGAAGCAATAAAATAAGAAGGAATACCTTAGTTTCTTGTTTCTTTCAAAGCTTCTTTCACTTGGTGTAAACTCCTCCTTGAATTCCTACCTTTCTCCCTCTGAACCAGACCCAAAAACAGCCCCACTTCATCAAACAAAACTATAGAAAGGAAGGTAGAAACTTTGCCTCCATCACTCATAGGTCAAATGGTGTCCAATGGATACAAAATTTTACAATGAGAAACTAGACAATCACAGTGACCTATGCCAACTAGAAGCACCTCAATTGGAGGTCTGTAGAGGGAGAAATAATTTTCTAAAGTTCTGTGTCAGTATCAGGAATGCCAGCAGACCTTGGCTACTATTCTATCAGTTTTCGAGGTTTAAAGGCTTCTGAACTGGTCTAGACTTAATTTTTTCCCCTAGTTAACATCTGTATCTTTTCAAGTTCCAAATTGGATTTTTTTGGAATTAGTTATGAATTTTTGAAATTTATATCGGTAAACTATATCAGAAACATTGGGCAGTCTAACCTATACCACTTTTTATTGTCAAACATGGTCCAAACGATGCTTTATGGCTTGGAATTATTTATAGTATAAAGTTAACATCCAAAGCTTTCTAGAAAGCTATGTTTTGCCTAATTTCAATTTTTCTAGAATTAGTTATAATTTTTCAAAATTGTTACCAGTAAACTAGAATTCTAACTCGAGGCTAAAACGTGAAAATTTTGGTTTTTGGCTCCAAATTTGTGGTTTGTAGATGTTTTAAGCCATTTTTAATTTGTATGGACAGAGTAGGAGTAGGGAATGTTATCGGTGAGTTCACGGGGTTCACATATCGAAATTTGAACTTTAAATCCCAACGTAACTCAAGAAATTTTCATTATTTTATTCCTTTTTTCTTGGTTTTTCTTTGTTTGTACATGAAAGTCACCTTGAATATGGGAATATGGAGTCTAATATACTATGGTGTGACAATAAGTTCTTGTTCTAAGTACAAGTCCTTGATAATTACATTGACATTGTATTTTTTATCTCTAACTGTAAACTATAACTAGTCACAGTTCTAATAACAATACACCTTGATAAGTGCATATTTTATAATTAAATAGGTGTAAATTTTAAGATATAATAGATTAAATTTATAAATATTTTATACCTATTTAATTATTTTATATATTTTTCTCCTAAATTTAATTCTTAGACAAAAACAAGATTGGGATAGAAAATTATGGGTTAAAGATAAATATAAGAAATAATATTTCATTAGAATTAGAAACAAACATTTAAATTACTTTATTTTATTAGTTATTTTGTTATTCTTAATTATCTTTTTGTTAGACTTTAATAGTTATCTTTTTGTTAAGATTGGAATTCAATATTATTTTTAATTATTAGAATTTATCTTTTACCACGATTAGGATTTGTTATTAGAAGTTATTTTATGGATTCTATATATAGTTTATAGGAATTAGGATTATGAACCTTACTATTGATTGAATAATAAAAGTATTTTTTAGATTCTAAAAAGAAGGGAGGCTTCCAATCACTATTTTGAGTACCTCAAAAAGTCTCTTCGAGATATTTAGAGTCTGTGGAAGTAATTCTGAAATTGAGTGCAATAATTTTTTAGAGTATTAAGGCTGGATAATTTCTCTTCTCTATTTCTTTATATTCTTGTGATTGATTTTTTAAAATTGGGGAATTTAGAATGATTTTATTTGTGAATTCTTCAATTATGTGTTTCTAAATTTTCCAATTAGGGGCAGGGATGTAGCCTAATTGGGAATTAGTTTTTACTATTTATTTTGACTCTTTATAGATTTTTATTTATGAATATATTTTCAAATTTGTATTATATCTATTTCTCTCATGTGTTAATGTTGATTTTATTATTGGCTACCATTAATCAAATATATGGGTAATCTTGATGCATTGGAAGGTGAAGAGAGAACTTAGATCTAAAGAAATAGACACAAATATTTAGGCTAGGATAATTCTCTAGATTTGTGGTGACTTAAAACTATTACTTCATGATTTAATTGGTTGTTTGGATATCTTGGGAAAGAATTTTACTCTAATTAAATACGGACTAGTAATTCGGGAGAATATTAGGACATTTTAGAAATAGTTGTCACTATAATTGCTTAAAAGTCAATCCAACTAGTAGAAACTAGTAACCTATAGGATAAATCTTAAACCCCAATACTTATAGTGATTGTGTTCTTCTCATAATTAATTCATACTTGCTTTTATTTTTATAGTTTTTACATACTTTCATCAATTAATTTATTTTATATCATTTTTTCTACTATTAATTATTTGGATTAGTAAAAGTGCAACCTATTTGTGGGTTTAACCCTAGAATACTTTGGGAATTTCTATTACACTGATCCCATATACTTGTGGGAGTAATCAAGTTTTTGGCACCATTGCCGGGAAGGTTACGAACTTACTAATTCTTTAATTTTTAGTTTTTTTTTCTACTTTTTCTTTATCTTTATTATTTTTATTTTTTCCTTTTAATGTAATTGCGAAGTTCTTATGACTTAAAATTGACTCCTATTAATTTAGAAATTGAACAATTTTGCAGGAAAAGTAGAACTCAAAGAAGAAGTAAGATGGTTGACTATGAAAATAATCGAAATAATGATGCTGTTGTTGTTGTTGTTATAGAGCCACAAATTACGTTCTGCGATACTCAATGCCCCTTCATCACTTCCAATCCGTCATGCATTCAACTAAGCTATGCTACATGTAATTATGAATTTAAAAATATTCATTTAAATCGGCTACCTTTTTTTAATAGGCACCAAACTGAAGACGCCTTGGATTTTATATGGGAGTTTTACATAGTAATTGACACACTGCCACTAAATGGCCTATCAGATGATGACTTAAAACTAAATTGCTTCCCATACTGTCTGAAGGGAAAAGCTCATCAATGACTTCTACGTTTTCCAGAAGCTTTTATAAGATCTTGGACTGAAATGTACGAGCAATTTAATTCACAGGATTATACACCTTTTCCTAGTTCTAATGAAAAAAAAAAGTGCAGTTGGTATATTGAAATATTACTCTCCTCAGAAGACTTCAGAAATAAGGGACAAGATCCATTTCTTCACCCAACAAAATGATGAATTGTTTCATGAAGCATGGGAGCATTATAATCTCCTCATAAGCCAATGTCCCCATCACCAATTTCCACATATACTCTTGATGGATTCTTTCTATGATGAGCAATACCAATCAAAAGTTGATAATGCAACCTATGGTGATCCAAGTAACATGACTACTAAAGAAAGAGAGGAGATTTATAAAATGTTAGCAACAAATTCTAGGCAGAAGGCAGTTCAAGGATGGAGGGTGATGGCTAACGAAGTCACTACATTTAATGTCTCTCATGAATTATAGGATTTAACAAGGAGTTTAAATTTATTATTGAAAAATTTTAATTATGTTAATTCCCTTTCTTCTTCTGCTATTAATAATTCTCTTCATACAGGTTATGATGGTGACTATGTGGAAGAGGCTAATTATATGGGAGCTGGAGCATATAGAGTTAATCCTAAGAATGACTCATATTCCAGCACATACAACTTGAGGTGGAAAAACCATCCAAATTTCTCTTGAAAAAATTCTGCCCCTCAGAGGTCACAAGTACCACTAAGCTTCCAACAACAAAGAAACACAATTGAGGATTGTATAACAAAGTTGGAGGAGGCTTTGGCTCAAATGGCGACTCACCAAGTAAACAGTATGAAGAGTATGAATCAAGAGATTGATCAACTTAAACAAGCAGTTGCTTTAACTTAAGCTTCTATGAAGAATATGGAATCGTAGATGGGCAATTCTATAAAAAATATGGAAGCTTAGATAAGTAATTTGGCTAACTTAATCACTGGAAATAGTCAAAATAAGTTCTTGAGTAATACTGAAGTCAATCCAAGGAAAGGAGTCATGGCAGTCACCCTACAAAATGGTTAAGAACTCCAAGAAGTTGATAATAGGGCTAAAAAGGTAAGTAAACAAAAAAGTGATGAAGATGAGGAAATAATTGAGGTACTTAGAGCTAATATTGCAACTTAGAGTAGCCCTTCGCCTTTTGAAGTCAAACCTTATGCATTTCCCATTCCATATCCTGAATATCTTCAAAAGAAAATCTAGATTCAAGCTTCTAGAGATTTCTTGAGATGATTAAGAAAATTCAAATCAATATTCCCTTTATAGAGGCGTTAGCAAAAATGCCTGTTTATGCCAAATACATCAAGGAGCTAGTTTCAAATAAGAAAAGGTTAAAAGAACATGCCACGGTAACACTTATAGAAGAGTGTAGTGCAATTCTATAGATAAGTTGCCACATAAATTGAAAGATCCTAGGAGTTTCAATATTCCTTATGATATTGGTTCTAATATAATTGAAAATTATTTATTTGATTTAAGTGCCAATGTTAATTTAATGCCTTATTTTTTATGTAGGAAACTTGGGATGACAAATATCAAGCTGATCAATGTGACTTTCTAACTTGCAAATAGATCACTCATATATCCACGAAGTGTAGTTAAGGATGTCATAGTTAAAGTTAGTAAACTTTATATTCCCGTAGATTTATATTATTTTATATATTGAGAATAATTAGACTGTCTCTCTAATTTTAGGGAGACCATTTTTATTAACTGGTAGGGCTTTAATTGATGTACTTGCGAGGAAATTAATTTTTAGAGTTAATAATGAAAGGGAGATATTTCTAGTATCTAAGGCTACTAAATTTTTCTCTTTTGATGAAACTGCTTTTAAAATTGTTGTTATTGATATACATGCCCAAGAACATTTTAACAAGTATTCATATAGTGACCCCCTTGAGGTATGTATTGCATTAAGCTTAAATGAAAAAAAAAAAAGAGGGTGAGGATGATTTTATAAAAGCAATAATGAGTTTGGAAGCTTTTGAAATTGAAAATAAACGTTATAAAAAGCAATACGAGGATTTAGAATTAGATAATTTATTGCCCTTACCTCCCCCAAACTACCACCCTTTATTGAATTAAAACCTTTTTCCTCTCATTTAAAATATGCATTTTTAGGTGATTCTAACACTTTTCCTGTTATAGTTTCTTTTACTTTAAATTTTGAATAGAAGGATACGTTGTTAAGGGTCCTAAAGAAGTTTAGGCCAGCCGTTAGATGGTCTATTATTGACATAAAGGGCATTAGTCCCTCTATTTGTATGCATAGGATCCTTATGGAGGAAAATTACACACCTAAAGTGCAACCACAAATAAGACTCAACCCCTATATGAAGGAAGTAGTTAGAGTGAAAGTTTTAAAATTGATCAATTTAGGTATTATTTATCCTATCTCTAATAGTTCTTGGGTAAGTCATGTGCAAGTGATTTCAAAAAAGGGAGGTACAATTGTGGTGAAAAATGATAGGAATGAGCTTGTCCCCACACGAGTGGTCAATGGGTGGCACGTATGTATAGATTATAGAAAATTAAATGAAGTAACATGCAAAGACCACTTCCTTTTCTTGTTTGTGGATAGTATGTTCAAAAGGATAATAGGGCATGTTTATTATTATTTTCTAGATGGTTATTCTAGGTATTTTCAAATACCAATAGCATGAGAAGACCAAGAGAAAATAATTTTTACTTGCCCTTATGGCACATTTACTTATTGTAGGATGCCCTTTGGGCTCTATAATGCTTTTGCTACTTTCCAAATATGTATGATGGCTATATTCTCTAATATGGTAGAAGATATAATTGAAATTTTTATAGATGATTTCTTTATATTTGGTGATGCTTTTGATTTATGTTTAACTAATCTTTCTAAAGTTTTGTAAAGATGTTAAAAGACTAGCCTTGTGCTTAATTGGAAAAAATGTCACTTTATAGTGATTGAAGGTATAGTCTTAGGCCATAAAGTTTCTAAAAAAGGAATTGAGATGGATAAGGCAAAGGTTGAAATTATTGAAAATATGCCTCCACCCACCTCAGTGAGAGGTATAAGGAGTTTTTTGGGTCATGCAGGTTTCTATAGGAGATTCATTAAAGATTTTCCTAAAATTGCTAAACCTCTTACTAACATTTTTGTTTGAATACATTTAATAAATTAAAAATTGCTTTAATTTCTATCCCCATAGTTGTTCCCCCTGATTAGAGTTTCCCATTTGAAGTTATGTGTGATGCTAGTGATTTTACTATAGGGACTATTTTAACACAAAAATAAGGGCTTACATGTCATATATTATACCAGTAGGGTCTTAGATGGAGCAAACTTAACTATGCTACCACTAAAAATGAATTTTTAGCTGTAATTTTTGCATTTAAAAAATTTAGATCCTATCTTTCTTATTCTAAAGTGATTGTTTATACTGATCACCAATCTTTAAAATATTTAATGAGTGAAAAAAATGCTAAAGTTAGGTTGATTAGATGGGTGCTTCTTTCACAAGAATTTGATATTGAAATTAAAGATAAAAAGGGTGCAGAGAATCTAGTTGCAGATTATCTCTCTCGACTAGAGCATCTGCCCCAAAATAATATTCCTATAAATGAATAGTTCCTAGACGAGAGACTTTAAATGGTTAAATCCTTACCTACTCCTTGTTTTGTAGATTTTATTAATTATATTGTTACAGGTAGAGTCCCTAATAACATGAATTCTCATCAACAGAAAAGGTTCCTAGAAGAAGCAAGACACTACCTTTAGGATGAGCCACTCCTCTTTAAAAGGTGTGCAGATTGGATCATACGGAGATGTGTACCAAATGAGGAGATGGTCCCGATTCTTAAAGGATGCCATTCTTCACCTTATGTAGGCCACCATAGGCCTGATAATTGAGGTACCTAGAGCTTGGTATGACCAAAGAATTCTCAAGAGAGAGTTTAAATTTGGACAAAAAGTTTTATTATTTAACTCTTGCTTGAAGCTGTTCCTAGATAAACTGAAATCAAGGTGGTCTAGACCTTTTGAAGTTACAGATGTGAAGTCATATAGAACCATTGAAGTTTGAGCTAATGATGGAAGGACATTTATAGTCAATAGAAAACACTTAAAGTTATATTATGAGGGAATCTACATTGATATATCTAAGTCCATCTCTCTCAAGGAAGTCTAAACCCACTACAACTGCATCTAGTTATAGATGTAAAATTTAATGCTTATTGGGAGGCAACCCAATGGTTTTCATTTTTATTTCCTTATTTTCATTTTTTTTTTTTTTACTGTCTATTATCCTAAAAAAAGTCACTAACACCTCTCCCAAGATTTGTTGCAAGAAGGCGATGCATCATTAAATAGACTCAAGGAAGGACTTCAAATGTTAATCACAGAAATTAATTAGGGAAGTACTAGTTCCTTTCTCTTTTTATTTCCATCTATAACATTGAGGGCAATGTTGGATTTTAAGTGTAAAGGTGCTATAACAAATAAAGCTCTTACCCTTATAACTTGTATTAATTAGAGGCTATTTTATATATTCCTTCCAGTAGGCAGATGATAACTATCACTCTTATAACACTTGTTTTTATTTAGTACGTAAGGTAGTTTACTCATAAATTAAGTAACAAAAATTTTAGGGCTAATCTAAAAACCCCATTTGAGTTGTTAACCATAATTTACTAAGTTATAGGTGGATGGTTATAATATTTAATTTTGAATTCATTTGCTTTCAATTAATTATTGCTAAGACCTCATTCGAAAGGGGATGTAAAAAAAAGAAAAAAATGGAAGAAAAAAAATTGATTAGAGCAAGGAAAAGAAAAAAAAATGTATACGTGCTCAAAATTTCCATTCTAATGACTTAGAATTGTGCTTAATAACTAGGGATCTTTATCACCAATATCAATCTTTGCGTCAAACAATGCAAGTAGAGTTATGAGTGTGCTAGTAACATCTTGGTGCCAGTCATGTTATTAAAGCTTAAGTAGTAAGGTATTTGTATCACCAATATGAAGGTTTGTGATGGGTATCGTGTAATACCATAATGCCTTAACTCCAACTAATCTCCCTTCTGACTTAATTCCATATGATTTCTAATGAAAATGACTAAAACCGTGGTATTTCAATACTTTAAGCCAGGGTTTAAACAACCATATTTTGTCCCATGGGTCCCGTGAATCCATCATTCATATTCTCTACTTAAACACCATTTAAAAAACTCATACATAGCCTCAAACAACCCATAAACCATGGATATGAAGTCAAAAACCAAGAAAATGCAATTTCTCAAATGGGTTTAAAAGTCAGATTTTTGGCTCTAATTTTGGAAAATCATAACTAATTCTAGAAAAATAGAAATCAAGAAAACCATAGCTTTTTGGAAATTTCTAGATGTTAAATTTACACTAAAAATAATTCCCAACCACAATCTCAGCTTTTGGACCATGTTTGACATCGAACAAGAGACAGAGGTCCGGCTGTCCCTGGTACTGATGCAGCTTGCTGTCATAAAATTCAAAAATTCATAACTAATTCCAAAAAAATACAATCTAGGTAAACCATACTAATTTGGAAAGATACAGATGTTAACTAGAAGATAAAAATAATTTCAAATCATTTCAATAGCCTTTCGACCTCTAAAACTGATGGAACAGTAATGAAGGTCGGATGGCTTCCCTGATGCTGACATAGAACTTCAGAAAGTTATTTCTCCCTCTACAGACCTTCCATTAAGGTGCTTCTAGTTGGTATAGGTCACTGTGGATGTCTATCTTATGCCCATAAAATTTCATGACAATTGAACATCATTTGGTCTATGAATGACACAGATTCATTTTCGGACCTAGTTGCACAGTATAATAACCAAAACCAGAAAATTCTCCAACTTCAACAATTCACCAAATATTCCCTAAACCTTCAAATATTACCTACTTTAGTGTCCTAAGACGCTCTCTACAAGCTCTAGAGGCATTCCAAATTTTATATTAATAAGAGCTCATTTGGTCATTTTTTGTCAAAGCTCACAAATTTGGTGAATTTGATACCATAAAGGGTTCAAAATGGGGGTAAATGGTCCCCTACATACTCTGACACCTCTTGGGTAAGTTTTAAAGTATAAGCATAGCATATATGAATTGCCCAAGTAATACAAACCAATATACATCTCAAACTCACTATGCTACGAGCAAAAATACACTACTGCATATAAGCCACAAAGAAGCCAAATCTTATAATTTCATTACTTTGGCTCTATACATGATTCGTACATTGTTTATACATGTTTCTACACTTATTCAAATATTTACATCTCAAAAAGAATATGTATACATAAGCACTTGGCCTTCCTATACATCAAAAGAACTAAAATAGCTATACAACTCCCTAAACATGCTTAACTAGGCTCCTTGGTGTGCACTTTGATCTCCTTGAGCTCCACCTAACATGTTAAGATGGGAGAGGGAAGGAGGTGAGATTTATGGAATCTTAATAGCTTATACACTCATTCAAGGAAGCAATCAAGATATATAAATAAGTCAAAACACGCAAACCATTCACAATTACACAACACATGCTTTTCATGCCATGAATATCATATCAATACCAAGAATAAGCTCTAGGGACTTTTGGTCTAATCTCACCCGATTTTTGGGACTTTTGGATTGGCCTCACCCTTAATTTAGGAACTTTTGGCTCCACCTTACCTATCTCAAGGGACTTTTGGCACTACCTCACCCGAGCAATTTTCATAACCCAAAACATAAACATATTGGTACCAATGCATCAAGGCAATATCGAATGGCATATCTCACAATACAAGCATATACACAAGCATACAATGACTATTACATATCTAAGAATACAACAAGAAAGAGTGGAGAGCTACTTTATAAGCTAACACAAGTCTTCCCTTTCAATTTCTCTTCTCCCTTCCTAGTCTTACAATCACAACTAGATAGAGCTACTTCTTTTGAGCCTAGACACAACAAAGAGCATAGAATTAATCTCTCATAACTCAACAATTATTCACAAAGTCAGGGGGTTCTTCATAGCAAACCCTACAAGGCATATAAGAAACTAGGGGTTTTCTCTCTCTCTAAAATTTCACCAATTCTTCTTCACCTTTCTTTACATTTCTTAACTTATCGCACTCTCTTTCAAGGGTTTCTTGCTCATTCTTGGCCAAAACAAAGCTTTCTTACTTAACAACCCATAGAAAATGAGCTTAGAAGGAGAAGAATAAAATTAAGAAGAAGAAGTATAAGGATCTTTAAAGGTTCTTATCTTTTTTCCTTGGCTTCCTTCCTTCTCTCTTAGCTTTTCTTAGTTTCCCTCTCTGTCTCAAGCCTTTTCTCTACCTTGGATGAAGCCTAAGTCGGTTTTAAAAAAAAAAAAGGGATTTAGATGCTTTAAAAAGTCAAATTCTCTTTTTTCATGCTTTTTCGGACTAACCCTCACTATGGCGAAGAATAACCCTCGCTACGACGAGCACGTATCAGTCCCAAACTCCTGTTTTTGCTACGGCGTGTGCTATTGCGCGGAACTCTCTGGTTTTTGTATGAGATGCTCGCACTCGCTATAACTAGAAACATTTTCGCTATAGCGAAAATGCACTCTCGCTATAGCTAGACCCTTTCTCGCTATAGCTAGCAAACTTAGAAAATTTTGGGACTTCGAAAATTTTCAGCTTCTTTTTTTTTTCTGGTTGTTACATGTCGAAGCCACCAAAAATAATTTTCTACTTTATAAATAATTTGTTATCGTAGATAGAGTGAGTAGAGTCGTATTCCACAAAGACTAATCAAATTATTTAATTTGAAATTAAAATATAGATGAAAAAAAGAAAATAAGGGAATTTTTCTTTTTAATAAAATAGAAATAAATAATTAGAAAGTATTTTTAAATAGAACTCAATGCAAATGACTTTTAGCCAAGATTTATTTCAGATCTAGCTCAACTAATTTGATTATCGAAAACTCCACAAGAAATATTTCTTTTTTAAAATAGATTGGTTATAAATATCAATTAACTCTGATGATTTACTCTTTCTTAAGGATATTTAAAGGGAATAAGCTTTCTAATTAAACCTTGTTCATTAATTAATTCTAAATAAGCTCTCAAAATTTAAATTATAAACAATGTTAAGAAAAAAAAAAGTCACTAAGGTAGTGTTTGGTTCAACCAAGGGGAGGGGAGAAGAGAGATTTTAATGGAGGGGAGGAGAGGGGAGGAGTTTTAATGATATATTATTTGGTTGATTTGAAGGGGAGGGGAAGGATTTTAATGAAATCTTGTTTGGTTAAGGAGAGGAGGGGAGGGGAGATAAAATTAAATGGACAATTATATCTTTATAATATTAGAATTAATTTTTTTTGTTTTTAAGATATTTTTATTAAAAAAACTTTTTCTCATTTTCTATTATAAAAAATAATTTTTTTATTTCTATTCAAAAATATTTTTTATTTTTATAAAAAATTATCTTAAATCCCATTAAACAATAAGATCTATATTATGTTTTAAGCGAAAGCAAAGTGGGGGTAATTTAGCTAAATAAAGCTAAAAAATTTATCTTCCCTCCAAAAACTCCTACTTTTGGAGTGGAGGGGAGGGGAGGTAAAATACCCCATCCTCTTCCCTCCCCTCCAATTTTTTTCATATCCCCTCCCCTCCAAAACCCTCCAACCAAACTATGCCTAATTACCATTCAACAATATATATACTCGCATGTTTAAAATGAAAGAAATATTTTCATCAATACACAAAGACAATTTTAATTTATCAAAGGTATTGAATTGCTACTCTACTAAATCTAATGAACAACCAATTTAAATTAACTGAATAATAACATAAAAAAATAGAAAATATTTCAATACTCAAGAAGAGAAAAATAAATGAATTAAAGCTCTCATAAATTATTCATTGAGCCAAACCCTTAATAACCTTAACTAAAAAACTAAAAAATTAGCCATCCATGGCTTTGAAGAACTCAAGAAAATCCTACAAAATTTGTGAAGAGGTAGAAAGAAAAAGAATATGAAGACAATATATGGGAAGAAGGGAACAAAAATAGATCTTGAATTTGAGTTCTTCTCTATACGCTTTCAACCTCTGCTTTTATAGGTCTTCTTTGTCTTATCTCTATCTTTATTTTCTTTTTAAAATCTTAAAAGAAGATATGGATAAGTCTTCTTTACCGCATTTTTATCTTTATCTTCTTTCTGTACAAATATATCAAAAAAAAAAGAATATAAATAAGCTATATAACAGAATTTCCTTTATTTTCTCTAATTAACTATAAAAAGATATATATATATATATATAATTAGCTTATTATCCATATAATATTTAAAATTTATATTACTTTTAATCTCAAAATTATATCTATTTAAGTGTATAAAATATACTCGTCAGTTCGTGTCAAAAAGAGCTTATGTAATGGCCCAAGAAAGAGAGAAAGAAAGAAAAAGAAAAGAAAATTCATAAAAGGATAAGTGCAATAAAAATCTCTACTATACCAAAGTTAGTTCTAGCATAGTTAATTAGAGTATTGTGAATTTATAAATAAGTATTATAATTTTCCATCCTATCGCTTAGTAGGTTATTTGGGTTAACACTTAGCACATACACACAAAAGCCTTTGAATAATTGTGAATTGATGATTTGGTGACTATTGATCCTTTTATATATATATATATATATATATTTGGGTGATAGTCCATCTTGAGTAAGGAAGATATATACGGTAACTACATATACGGTAACTCTAATTGAAATAATTGTAACTTGAGGACAAGTAACGAGCTAAGTGTGAGAGAATTTAATAAGTGCATATTTTATAATTAAATATGTTTAGATTTTAAGATATAGTGGATTAAATTTATAAATATTTTATACTTATTTAATCTATATATTTTCCTTTTAAATTTAATTCTTAGACAAAAATAGAATTTTGATAAAAAATTATGGGTTAAAAATAAATATAAGAGATAATATTTCATTATGATTAGAATTACAAACTAACATTTAAATTACTTTATTTTATTAGTTATTTTATTATTCTTAATTATCTTTTTGTTAAGATTGGAATTTAATATTATCTTTAATTATTAGAAGTTATCTTTCATTAGGATTAAGATTTGTTATTAGAAATTATCTTATGGATTCTAGATATAGTTCAAAGAAATTAGGATTATGAATCTTACCATTGATTGAAGAATAAGAAGTGTTTTTCATATTCTAAAAGGAAGAAAGGCATCCAATCACTATTCTGAGTACCTCAAGAATTCTCTTCAAGATATTTAGAGTCCGTAAAAGAAATCTTGAAATTGAGCATCAGAATTTTTGGGAGTATTGAGACTAAATCAATCTCTCTTCTTTATTACTCTATAATCTTGTGATTGATTTTTCAAGATTAAGGATTTTAGAACAATGTTATTTGTGAATTCTTCAATTATTTGTTTCTAAATTTTCTAGTTGGGGGTAGGGATATAGCTTAATTGAGAACTAGTTTCTATTATTTGTTTTGACTTTCTATGGATTTTTATTTATGAATATATTTTTAAATTTCAATTATATATATTATTCTCATGTTTAATGTTGATTTTATGAGTGGCCACCATTAAATCAAATATATGGGTGATTTTAATACATTGGGAGGTAAAAAAAGAACCTAAATCTAGAGAAATAGACCCAAATATTTAGGTTAGGGATAGTTCTATAGATTTGTGGTGATTTAAAACTATTGGTTCATGATTTAATTAGTTGTTCAGGTATCTTATGAAAGAATTCAACTCTAATTAAATACGGCCTAGTAATTTGGAAGAATATTAGGAAACTTTAAAAATAGTTGTCACTATAATTGCTTTAGAGTCAATCCGACGAGTAGAAACTAGTAATCTATAGGGTAAATTCTAAACCCTAACACTTTTAATGATTGTGTTCTTCTCATAATTAATTCTTGCTTGCTTTTATTTTTATAGTTTCTATATACTCTTATCAATTAATTTATTTTATATCATTTTGTCAACTATTCTTGAGTGCCAACTGTCTGTTATATTAACTAGTCACAGTTCTAATAGCAATACACCTCTTAAAGAAATAGGCAACTGCACATTGATGCTTATGTCTTGTTTTTTGCTTTATCTTGTTTCATGCTTATATCTTGTTTTTTGCTTCGTCTTATTTTTTGCTTCATGCTTTCATACTTGTAATAGTTGTTCCAACATCACATTTAAAATGTATTGAGACAATAGCCCACAATTGTTCAAAGTTGTAATCTCAACTTTCATTATTCAATTGTTCACAATTGGAAAAACTTCATAAGCATATGTACAAAACTAATAAGCTCAAGAATTTGATTATGCCATAATAAGGTTTTTTCCTCTCTTGATGCTTGTCTTTTGTTTTTTTTCTTCATTTTGGTTTTTCATTGATGCTCTCGTTGTATCTTGCTTCATACTTCAAGCAACCAAGAAAAGATTCACTACATACTACTTTTAATGTTAATCCTACAATGCAAATATTTCACATACAGAGTGGAATGAATTAGGATATTGGCATGTTTGTCTTTAATTATCTACAGTGAAGATGGAGGTAAATAATATTAAATGTATTGAACAATTATCAATTTGATCAAGTTTAAGCAGCTACTTCAATATTAAAATTCTCAATATCAACTTTAAATATCCAAGTAATTTTTAAACCATTAAAAGTTTTTGTTTCCCCATGACTGATAAATTTGTGATGGTTGAAAACATGAAAGATAAAGGGAACAAAAAAAGACCTCAAATTTTGCTACATATATTGCTCATGAACATATAATGCATAGCCTTATTAATTATCCTGCATCTTATATTATGTATGAATAAAAGTTTCAGCACGCTGCATACTTTTACATGCAATTAAATTTTAATAAATTAAAAATTGCTACTCTACAAATACAAAGTCAACTATAAAATTTTATTTAGCAAGCACATATACATTTAATAATCAACTATAGTATTCTATGTCATTACAATAATTCATAATATAAATGCATGTAACAAAATAGATTGATATGTCATTGCTAATTAAATCTAAGCTATTGTCATTTTACATAGTTGATAAATAATTATGTCACTTGACAAATAAATCCATGCCACATGTAAACTTTTATTATTGTAGCCAATCAAAATTTATCATAATAATGATCTCTTAATAAAAATAAAACAAAAAGATAATTAATTATTTAAGTACTGAGTTGAATGTTGAATTGGGATATTTTCTTTTATTATCTACAATGGCTTATCAAAATTTCAACATGTTTATTCTTCTAGGTTATAAATAACATTACATTTGGATTAGGGTTCAATTTTTGAACCAAAAGTATCTAAATACATGTTTAAAAAATTCAACCTAAGTAACAATTGCATGAAAAGGGAAAACAAATAAAAGGGGAACAAGTTCAAAAGCCTTGTCCTAGTTAAATAAAGATGAGCTTTTCATATCACAAAACATTAAGCAATTCCAATATTCTATTTTCAATAAAAAAACTTCATTTAAGATTTATAATCAGATGCTTGAAGCAAGATAAAACATATATTACCTAACAAATGCTAAGAAGGGGAAAGCATTCTTCCACTTACATAAAGGTCAATTACACAATGGGAAAACATTCTACCAGCCAAGCATGACTTTAAGCAATCAAAACAACATCAAATACCACACTGGTTGTGAAAAGTAAAAGATGAAAGACACATATTGCACTTGACATTTTACATATGACTCATGCCACTTGAGCACCAATATTTATAACATTGCAGTAAGACTTTCCTGGTCAACCAATTTTATATGACAACCATCAGAAACCAAATAAGTTTTGATCTAAGAAAAATTGACTACATATCTTGGACATTAATTAACAAAGATCCACAAGCATGTCTATATATTTTTTCATATAACAGGTAAACTAGGTGGTATCTTCAAAAATAAATAGCATAGATTATATTATAAAATAGGGAATCTCTTAGTTCAGATTCAGAAACAGAGTACATTTAACCCAAATGGTAAGTTGCCAAGTGCCAAAAACAATATTAATGTCATTACCAAGATATATGTGTAGAAGTTCCATACATTGATGTTTTATGGCATTCAAGATTAGTTCTTGAATATTGTTCCATACTTCCATTATATATACATTTTATTTCAGATAATGAAGCAGGTCAAATAAACAAGATACAATGAAGGAAAAAGGAAAACATAAATCTAAAAATTACATTAAAAAGGAAGATTCTATCACATATCTAGAAATTGCATTAAAGGATATTAAGGATCACATGTCATATTAAACAGAAAAACCCACCTCAGATTGCCCTTATGAGCTTCTGGCAATGTAGATAAACATGATAACATATATAACAATGGTTGAAGATGAGCGCTGCATATCAAGGGTTGAAGATGCTTTGATATAGTGAGATTTAGGGGTTAAAAGGATGGTGAACAGTCAAGATTGGTTGCAATTTGGCAAATAAAACCATACAAAGTAATGCCATTTCATTGTTATGTAGCTTGCGCATCCTTTGCAATACATAAAGGATCTAGTTCTTGATGATGATGGGGATAAGTTTTTATTCCTCCTAGTACTTGGAAAATTTCATAAGAAAGAGAAACATTGAGGTAGGGCCCATTGGGACCATTTACCTACTCTACTACTGAAGAGGTCTTGTTTCGATATATGGACATGCTGAATTGCTATTAAGATGGAAGGTTAGGTTTATAGGGGAAGGAGATGAAACATTAGTGTACTTGACTAATGTGCAATTTTTTATAAAAGAAAAAAGTTATATTTTTTAATATAAAAATTATATATATTATATATAAAAGAAAAATCCATTAACACTATAAAATATCGTGCTTAACTTGTTCATAAGTCTCACTTTTTTTTTACTTCTTTCTGTAACATTCGATAGTTCGTAAAAACACCAAAATGAGTCAGTTTGAAAAGCAAGTCCCCTTAAATGAGAGATTTAAGACCAAATAAAATTAGAATAAAATTTTAAATAATGGATAATAAGAATCCAATGTCTAAGATGCCTGAAAATCCAAGTCAAGGTAGTTCAATAAAATGGCTGAAAGTATAATGACATTTTTGTAAATATAAGCACTTTTTGAAAAACTCATAGGATGACTTTTTAAATAGAAAATTTAATCTTTTTGGAGTTTTCAAAGGCTCCAAAAACTATAGAAACCCTTAGAACAATTAAAATCCCTCTAGTATACGTTTTTAAGTATCAGTTGATCCAAACTTTGACTTTTTCACTCAGGAAGATTTTAAATTTAATTTGAGTGATTCCAAAGCTATTTTATAAATTAGAGGATCTAAATTTTATGATAGAAAAGACAATTCTAAAAAAAGCTAAAATGGACCTCAAACGAAAGTGCCAAGAACACAAGACATATATGGAATTTCTTTGCAATAATTTTAATCTTTTCTTCTTTAAATGATGTGTCCCTCTTATCTCCCTTATTAACTGACTTTATTTTTTCTCTAAGACAAGAGGAGAATTTTGATAGGAAGGGTGCATCATAGGAAGGGAAAAATAGGAAGAAAATTCCAAAAAAAAGGTAAGAAATTGATGGAATTTCATAGCTTTCCTTTTAGCAACTTGATTCTCCTCTTTCCCATCTTTTTTTCTATGATTTTATTGATGTGTTTAGTGCTATTATGGGTCTGGTTCAGAGGAGGAAGAGTAGAAATTAAAGAAGAGGAATCCATCACTTGAAAAAGCACTTAAGAAAAGATAAAAATCAAGGTGAGTTTAATGTTTTTCATGCTTCTTCTTCCTTGTTCCTTCTTGGGTATGTTTCGGCCTCACCTAGGATAGCAAAAGGGAGATTAGTTTTGAACTAAACCAAGTGTGAAACTTATGATTTAGAGTGTGGGAAATAAGATAGTGCAAAGAAATTCAAGAAAAAACCATTGATTTGTAAGATGTCTAGCCTAGGGTTTCAATTGCACCTTAACTTGTAGGAAGCTTTCTAATCATAATTTAAGATATCTAAGAGTTTGTATGAGTCCCTAAGAAATTAAGGAAGCCTCCCACATATATCTCCCATCAAGAAAACTAAACAAATTCTATTGGTGCTCAAGGAAGACATAGTTTCGGCCTAGAAGGGTTCAAGCACCTAAGGAGTGTTTTGAATTTTTCTAAGCCTATATTTGTATCATATATGATGGGAGAATATGAGAGAAAGCTTTGGAAAAAAATTTAGAAGGCCTAGGATATAAGATGAAAGTGTAGGTTCCATAATGTGACTTAAAAAAAGTAACATATAAACAAGCTCCTCAAAATAAATGTGTGATGACTCCAAAGAATCTAAATGGAGTCTCAAGAGTCATAGATTAAAGGAGAGAATAGAGCCAAGATCATAAATTCTTAAGGTTGTTTCATTAGATACATTATGGAACCATAATTGAACCAAATAAGAAACCAAACTTTTCTAGAGTGTGTGTGGTGTTAGAGTTTGTTTCAAGAGTATAATTGGGTCCTATTGGATGTGTCTAGGCCAAAGGGATCATACTCCACCCACTTGCAAGTGTGTAGCCAAAGGAAGGGAAGAGAAATCAAGGAAAAGTATGGGTGTTTGCATTCAAAGTAGCTCTCTAACCTTTCTCTCATGCATGCTTAGTTGTTTTCTTGTCTTTAGATGTGTGTATGTATGATTTTACCATGATAAATGCTTCTAGTGATTTCCACATTCCATGGTACCATTATGTGCACATTATGTGTTTTATGAATGCTATTTAGCTTGAATGAACTTAGTGAAGCCAAAGGTCTCTTCGCAAAGGTGAGAATGAGTTAAAAGCCTCTAAGATTGGGTGAGATAAAGCTAAAAGTCTCAAGAAAAGTGAAGCCTAGTCAAAAGTCCCTTGAAATAGATGAGGCAAGTCCAAACATCCTAAGGAAAGGGGGTGAGGCCAAACCAATGCTTTTAAAGGCCAACATATGATGTGTATGAGTTTCTTGCATATGAAAATGATTCTATGTATGGTTATTAGTAACAACATGTTCATATATGCATTATTTAGTTTGAAAGTATGGCTATTATGTATGATTAAAAAGATTAAAAGCTATTGGGATTCCTAAAATCTCACTATTCCCTTTCCATTGCCAAAACATATCTAGGTAGACCAAATGGGCAAAGAGAAGGAAGCCACTACACTGGAAAATGAGAGATTGACAAAAGAATATGTTATTTAACCATATTGTTGGCAAATGATGTAATCCCATGTTATAAATGATGTATAGCCACTTGTACATATGTATATTCATGGATATATGATGTATGTATGGAAATTGAAAGCATATGAATGAGAATAAATGTTTTTGATATTGAGATGCACAGATGACTTTATAAGATCTCATGTATGTGAACAAGTGGGATAGTGATTTTGTGATGTATGGATATTTAGACTCCTTAAACAAGTTTAATGGAATATTTTTAAGCTTTCCCACGTGCCCAAGTGGTCTTGGTTCAAGGGGAAGACCATTTGACATATAAATGAACCATTTTAGGACAAAAAATGACCCATTTTGTGAGTTGAACCCCAACATGACCAAATGAGCAATTTTAAGGCTGAGATTTTTCATACATATAAATATCATATAGAAATTTTTTCTAGTCCTAGAATCGCATTATTTGGATATCTATAGAATTTATTATGATTTTTTAAAGTTCATATCAGAAGTTAGTTTTGGGTTGGGCACTGTTCACTTAAGCAGATTACATCTTCATGTTATCTGAGAGCCAAACAAGGTCCAATGGTTCTAAAATTTTACTTGAAAAAACTAGATATCCATAGTGATTTGTAGCAACTAGAAGCACCTCATTTGGAGGTTTATAGAGAGATAAATGAATTTTTAAAATTTTGCATCAAAAATAGTAGCTCCAACCGACCTTATGTACTATTTCTTTATAATTTAGTTCCTAAACAAGCTTAACATGGTCCAAAATTATTTTTCTCATAAATTTAACATTCATATATTTCCAAAATGGTATATTATATTAGGTTTTGATATGTTTAGAATTAGTTATGAATTTTTGAAGTTCATATTAGTAACCTATGACAGCAAACCTAGATAGTTAGACCTTTGGTATTATTCTATTATCATTCATAGTCTAGTTAATGTTTTTATGATTTGGAATGATTTTTAACCTATAGTGGACATTTATAGCTTTCCAAAAAGATATTGCTCTGTGCTCTCTATTCTTAGCAGCCTGCCTTGCCTATCGGCTTAGCTTGTAATCAGTATTCCTGCTCTGTCTATTGGCTCTCCCCTGCCTTAGGATCTAGCCTATCTACAGGCTTCTGCTTACGTATCTATGTAATCAGTAGCGTAATCTATTCCATTTACTTGATTTCAATTTTTTTATATTTAATTATAAATTTTCAAAGTTGATGACAAAATCTTAGTACTGGAATCCGAAAGAATTTTGCAATTTTTCTGATATGTGGCTTATAATCCGAGGAGTATGTGATGTTTAGTGAAGTTTATAACTTGTATAGATGGAATATGAGTAAAGGAATATATTAGGGAGTTCACGCGGTTAAAAAAGCATGAAATGAACATTTAAAGGCTTACGTAACTCAAAATAATATATTATTATTCCATTTTTCCTTGAAACTCATGTATGAAGCTTAGTGTATGTGAAAGTGGGGCTAAAAGAATATGGTGTTACACTTTCCATTTTCAAATTTCAAATTCTTATTTGCATCTTCAAATTCCAAATCCAATGTGACATCTTAATAGGCCAATATAGCATCTCCAAAATTTAAATCTCAAATATGTTCTTGATTTTGCTCTCTATCTCTCATCTTCCCAACTCCGTCTTTAGATTTTATTAATTAGTTACAAAGACATATTATAGAAAGCCCAGCAATAAATCTTCTAATATCCTTTTATTAACTATTGCTGCAACCCTTAGTTGCAAATTTCTTGATTGATTACAATTTTCATCATTGGTGAGCCAACAATGATCTCCTTTGTAAATAGAATGCCATTATTTTTCCAAGTCTAGCTTAATACAAGTAAAGAAAACTTTAGAAACAAATGTATTGATTATATATTCAATTATATAAAAATTATAGATTCACCCACTTATAATTTCATCGTAAAACTTAGTCCAAATAAAGAAACTTGGAGAATTTGTATTCGAGTCATTCAATTATGGACTGTTAAGTCATGATTTCTATTAATGAAATCAGTTCTATTGGCGTGGTCCTTGTAGATGAAGAGGTATCTTTTATAATTTCACATCTTCACCTTAGGAAAATATATCTTTTTTGCCCTTGCTAACAAATTCTCCTACCTTCTTAGGGAGCAAAGATTGAAGCCTCAATAGTTATGAAACAACTCATTCGTACTTACATTTAGAACTTAACATTGTCAAGCAAATACAAATTCATTTGTCTATTAGTGATGACACTACCATAGCATCTATTATTGTTTTTGATGATATGGACCTTAAATTGCTTCCTATATCTGCTCAAGAACTCTACTAGCAATTGATTTAGGTTATATCTTCTTATCTTCAATAAACCTTAAATGTGTTCTCTCTCCTTTGCTCTTCCTCATTGCTTTTGTTTATACTATTTTTTTTAACACACTTTGTAACACCATACTTCTAGGACTCAATTCATACAATTCTCATGCCTCATCTTATGTTTATTCTATGGAAACAATATAGTGGCATAGGGAATTATGAATAAAAATACATTTTTCTACAGGTAAAATTTTTCTTTCAGAGTCCCATAAGCCATATGAAAGCATCTATCACGTTCTCATACTTAAACACATGAATATAACTCATTTCCATCATCAAATTTGGCCTACAACTCGTGGAAAGCAAAGGAGTACATAAAATCCATGTTTGTATTTTCGGCCAGAATTTCCTCTTTTCTATCACAAACTTTGGAAAATCATAACTAAATTTAGAAAAATCAAAAACATGAAATCTTCATCACTATGGAAACCTTAGGATGTTTATTTCACATTAAAAATATGCCCAAGTCATAAAATTCATCACACAGGACGTTTGACATCCAAAAACCTACAGAGTCGCTGGCTGTCTGGGCTGTTATTTAGTTTACTGATACAAATTTCTGAAATTCATAACTAATTCTATAAAAATAGAAATCACACATATTTAGTCATTCTAGAAAATTACAAATGTTAAATTAATAGTAAAAATAATTTTAGAATGAGACAGATATGTTTAGTTAGCTGGACCTTATGGGACAGTAACGGGACTCATGGGGCGCTACTGATATTGACAGTTAACTTTAAACGTGCATAACTCACTGCTCAGACCTCTAAATGAGGTGATCTTAGTGGCCACAGAAAGATTATGACCTGCATGTAAAATTTCATAAGCATTGGACACCATTTGGCTATCGGGTGATATAGAATTCAAAACTGCCAGTATGAACAGTACCCATACCAGAATCCATAAAAAATCCCAACCTTGAAAATTCATCAAATATTTTCTAGGTCTCCAAAAACTATGATCTTTAGCTTCCCAAAAATCTCTTAATGAGACCTAATTGCATGCCAAGTTTCAGGGCAAGACTAACTCATTTGGCTAAAAAGTGATATAGGATTCTATTATGGTCAAATTTAGCTCCATATGAGGTACCAAATTTGCCAAATGGCCTTCTTTTGGTTGTGGCACCTTTTGGGCAAGTCTAAAAGCACATTTGAGACTTGTATAAGCTGCTCAAATGGTCTCAAACCTCATGCTTCTCATTTTGGCCATTCAACCCATACTTATGCATACATTCATCAAAGTTCCATATTGCACACTTTGGCCTTACATACTCAAAATAAGTGCTATAGGTCATATATCATTTTCATACATCTAAACATCACATAATAGTATATTTACACGTCTCAAGGTTCATGATATATATACAACATCATATACACTATGAACCATCATTATGGTTCCAAAATAGGTAAAAGAATACTTAAGCCTGTCAATCCTTGCTCTTTATGGTTGTTAGCTCCCTTCACCATAAGTACTTGATCCACCTAGCATGTTAGATCATTGGAGAGGAGGGGATGAGATTCAAAGAATCTCAATAGCTCATCTCCTATTCAATCATACATAATATGTGCAAAGCAAGCTTTACAAATGCATGCATGGAGAAAATAAAAGCCATAGACATTTTAAAAGCAAACTTGGTATGTGAGCAACTCATACAAATAATTTAAGAGCTCACCAAGTGTTTGGATTGGCCTCACACTTCTCCTCATGGGTTTTGAACCTGCCTCACCCATTTCTTGAATACTTTGGACTCAACCATACTCTTGGGAGCCCACTTTGCTTTTGGGAGACTTTTTGCTTTGTCTCAACCAAGCTCAAGGGTTATTGGCTCATCCTCACCAAAGGGAAGAGTTCTTGGCCTCTCCACACTTAAGCAAACTTAACAAACATCATACATTCATTTGAAAATATAACATGACATCATGAAATCATGGCAAACAAGATCATGCTAGCATACTTTTCATGGCTTGAAAATACACATATACACATTTTAAGATAAGCTAAACACACATCCATGCATGAGAGAAGGTGGAGAAAGCTACCTTACTTGCATTCGCATACTTTTTTCTTAAGTCTTAAATCCTCTCCCTTGACCTCACACACCTAAGAAGGTGGAGATCATTCCTCTTGTCCTAGACACATCATATGGAAGCTAATTACACTCTTGAAACAAAGTCTAAGGCCACACCTTTACTAAAAAAAAAAAGGCTAGGTGACTCATAAGGCTCTTTTATGGTTCCATAATGCACTTAATGAAGCAACCTTTGGAAAACATCATCTTGGCTCCACTCTATCTATTTATTCATGATTCTTGACTCCATTTCAACCTTTCGGAGTCATCATGTAATCAATTCTAGGAGCCTAGCTAGGTGTTACTTTTTTAGTTTATAATATGGAACACATAAGGCAATCTTACTTTCTATGACTTCTAAACTCTTTCCAAGGCTTCCACTCATACTCTCCCATCATACATGATGCAAAACTAAGTTTGGAAGAAATTAAAACACTCCTTAGGTGCATGGACTCTCCTTGGCCAAAGCTATGCTTCCATAAAGCACCAATGGAGTTTCCTTACTTTCTTTGATGGAAGAATCATATAGGAAGCTCTCTTGATGTCTTAGGAACTCATATGAATCCTTAAACATTATAAAATATGGCTAGGGTTCATGATAGAGTTTAAGGTGCAATCAAAACCCTAACATTTCTATTTTGCAAAATCATGGTTTTTACTTGGATTTCTTTGCATTACTCTTCTTCCTTAAATTGATGGAATTCACCCTTGGTTCTCCTCAAAATTTTAGCCCTCTTGCATCTACATATATGGGGCAAAATAGGGAGAAGAAGGGAGAGGAAGTTTCTACCATGGAATGAGAGATTTACCTTAGTTTTCCTTATTTTCTCACTTGATTCTCACTTTCTTTGGCTTCTTCTCTTCAAATCCGAATTTTCCCCTCTTGGTCTGACCTTAAAATAGCACCAAAAACTCTAAGAAAGCCATAGGGAAAAAGGAGAGAAGGAGGAGAAGAGATTTCCTAAGGAGAAACTAGGAAATTCTAACAATTCTTACCTTTTTCTTGAAAGTTTCCCTTCTCCTTTGCCTTAGTCTTGTACGCCTCCTTCCCTTGAGCTTTCTCTGGTTTTTGGGTAGAGTTTGGTTGATCTAAATAAAGGGAGCAGAAGAAGGCTTTATATATATATATATAGGTTTAAGAAGGACTTTTTCAAAAATTCCTATACTGTCCTTTGTTCTTAGTAGTTTCGTTTCTAACTCGTTTTAACTCCTTTTTTAGAACCTTCTTTTTCATTATAAATTTTAGGTTCCCAATTTAGTAAAATTCCTTTAGAATCACTCGAATCGGAGCTAAAACCTTTCTGAACTAACCTGTCAAAGTTCGGGTACACTGACGTTGAAAAACATCCACCGAAGAGGCTTTAGTTGTCCCGGGGCTTCCCATAGTTTTTAGGACCTCTGAGAACCCCGGAGAGCTCAAAATTTCCATTTAAAAAGCCCTTCATACTCAATTCTAGACCACACAAGTTTTAACACATTATACAAGAAGACCTTGTACTTACTGGCGAAAACCTTGTCGATAAGATCACAGACTACAGGATCTTGTCGACAAGATCTTTGACCCAGGTAATGAGATCTTATTTCAGCCCATAAATTAATTTGGTTCGCTGCCATACTTCATGCTCTACATACATTCTAATGGTTGCATAACATAATCTCTCATTTTCAAAGAATCGAATATTACACACTTTTCCTAATAAGTTAAAGATTTTTG
This sequence comes from Erythrophleum ivorense, assembly GCA_026724425.1. Classification (NCBI taxonomy): domain Eukaryota; kingdom Viridiplantae; phylum Streptophyta; class Magnoliopsida; order Fabales; family Fabaceae; genus Erythrophleum; species Erythrophleum ivorense. Next base: position 556,752 of record JAIUCV010000458.1, on the reverse strand, counting down.
TTGATTAAACCTTCCTTTTCAAGCTACAGATAACTAAGTTTCAATTGATAGAAAATCTAACTACAATGTCAAGTGACTTACTGAGAGGCAAGACTTGATTCAATTTTTCATCCTTTTTACAAAATCGAAGGTTATCATAATCTTCTTGCTTTTTTTCTTTACTAATATATTTGATGATAATGTAACTGACTTTATTTGTTCCTTTCATATGAAACATCTTTAGTCATGGGAGATAATGAGATAAATCTTGTCTAATCCTTGCATCCACACTTGACATTGTTGAAAAGGTTAATAATTACATCCTAAGCTTAATACCTGGAAAGCAAAAAAATTATTTCAATTATGACTCTATATGCCTATCAACTACAGAAAGTGATTCAATTGACAATCTTTACCCATTGAGTTCTTGAACAGCCTTAATTGCTCTAACCCCTACACAAACGTTCATTAAAAGTTGGAATTCTAATGATATTACTTAGAAACATTGATCAATCCTAAGGTTTATGCAATGGAACATGACTTGTTCTTACCCAACTAGGCAAACATGTTCTTGGAGCTGTGATTACTACTAGAAACATGGTTGATGAAAAAGTTTTCATTCCAATTATGAACATAACCCCATTAAACACCAAATGACCTTTTAGGTTCAAAAGAAAACAATTTTTTTTAGTAATTTCATTTATAATTACTATAAATAAAATTAAGGGCAATAACTTACAGATGTTGGCTTATATTTACCAAAACCCATTTTACACATGGGCAGCTTTTTATGCCTATATCCAAGGTCAGAAGAAAATCAGGGTTAAAGGTTCTCATCCATAATTCTAACAATAAACCTTTGTTTGCAACAAAAAATATTCTTCAAAGAAGTCTTCCAAAAACTTAACTAATCTTTATGATGGTAATATCCTTTTTATAACATCCTCACATCCTTATTTTACTTGTGATATTCATCCAACATTATGGTCTTTTGATATATTAGCATCATCAAACTAAGTCAACTATTTATATTACTTTGTACTTGCTGGTTGTTGTATTCAATTCAATGTAAAATACACTTTTTATTAATAAGTGTTGACTATACTAGAGTACATAAACATTCAAAATTACAAACTTATACCAGCCTCTTACATTATTCTTTCCTTGTAGGTTCTTCTAACCAAGACAGGAATTATTCCAAATCTAATCTTGCTTATTCTCAAGTTCAATACAACAATTTTTATTCACTCTATATCCCCAGCATTTTATTTTGGACGTTACACTAAACTTGTTGGTTTCTTATGTTAAAGTAAATATCAAACACCTTACATTAATGAAAATTTTTTTATCTTGGTGTTATGTCTAACAATAATCCTCACTTCTGATCATCTGCTTATATTTAAATATCTTATTCATATTTATATATTTACTTAGCATAAGGAATTATCTTAATAAATTGTTTTTTTACATCAAAGTAAACTTTTAACATGCTAAACATGTTATCCCTTTTTTTCGTCTCTTATCAACTTTTGCCTTTATTATCCTTAACTCTTGAAGAGAGATGAAAATTTTGAGGAGAGATGAAAAACTTCTATCTCTACTATTCTTAACTCTTACTTGCCTTAAATTTTTTGTCTTTCATCAACTTCTATCCCTACTATCCTTAACTCCTGCTAACCTCAATTCCACTTTTGCTTCTACTTCTCTTAACTCTCCATACCTCAACTAAACTACTTTACTTTCTATAACTATTTCTTTTATTATAAAAATATACACAAACCTTTTTTAAAGCATATAAATAATCAAAATATATTTAAAGGTAATATTGATTTTTTGATTAAAAATATAATTATTAGAAGTGCATGTATTAAACTTTTATTTTAATTATTTTCTATTAAAAATGATAACTTTAATTCTTGTAATTTTAAAAAGTAATTATTATACATTGGTCAAATGCATATTTAATATTTATTTTATTACATAAGTAATAAATGATAAATATTTATTTGACTTATATATGACAATTACTTTTTTGAATTTAAAAGAATTAAATTTATCATTTTTAATACAAAATAATTAAGACATAACTTTAAGAGATATATTTTTAATGAATTATATTTTTGAATAAAAAATAATGTTATCTTTAAATATATGATGATTATTTTTTTACTTTAAATAAATGTTTGTATATATTTTTATAATAAAAGAAAGAGTTAAAGAGAGTAAAAGCATAAATTCAATTAAGGTGTGGATAGTTAAGGAGAATAGAAGAACAAGTTGAGTTAAGATGAACAAAAGTTAAGGATAGTAAAGACAAAAATTGAAAAGAGACAGAAAACTTCTATCTCTACTATTTTTAACTCTTGTTCCCCTCAAGTTTTCTATTTCTCCTCAACTTCTATTTTTACTATCCTTAATTCTGCCTCTCCTTAAGTTTTCTATCACTCAACTTTTGTCTCTTCTCAAGTTTTACATTTTAATTATTTATTTCTTTTAAGAAAAGGTTGTGTGTATTTTTATAATAAAAGAAAGAGTTAAAAAGAATAAAAACAAAAGTTTAGTTAAAGCACAGAGAGTTAAAGAGAGTAAAAGTAAAAGTTGAATTAAGGTAAGTAAGAGTTAAGTATAATATAGACAAAAGTTGGAGAAAGACAAAAAATTTGAGGCGAGACAAAAAATTTTGATATCTACTATCCTTGACTCTTACTCATCTTAAGTATTTCATCTCTCTTGAACTTTTGCCTTTATTATCCTTAACTCCATCTTTTCTTAAATTTTCTATCTTTCATTAATTTTTGTATCTAATATCTTTAACTCTTACTCTCCTCAACTCCACTTTTGCTTTTACTCTCCATAACTTTTCTGTGTCTTAACTGAACTTCTATCTCTACAAGTAATAAATGATAAATATGTATTTGACCAATATATAACAATTACTTTTCTAAAATCAAAAGAATTAAATTTATCATTTTTAATACAAAATAATTAAAACATAACTTTAAGAGATATATTTTTAATGAATTATATTTTTTAATAAAAAATTAAATATTACCTTTAAATATATTTTGATTATTTATTTATTTTAAAAAGTATTTATGTATATTTTTATAATAAAAAGAAAAGTTAAAGAAAGTAAAGGAAGAAGTTTAGTAGAGGTGCGGAAGTTAAGGAGAGTAAAAGTACAAGTTGAGTTAAAGTGAGCAAAAGTTAAGGATAATAAAGACAAAAATTGAAAAGAAATAGAAAACTTTTGCCTCTACTATTCTTAATTCTTGATCACCTCAAGTTTTCTGTCTCTTCTTAACATTTGTCTCAATTATCATTAACTCTTGCTTGCTCCTTAACAGTTGGCAAGAATTCAACTTTCATATTGTTATATTAATTGATATTTACAAATGTGAAGAGAGAGCAAATGTAGTTAAGCAAACCTTTAATGACCTAATAATGCTATAAAAAACTAACATAATAAATAGTAGGTTAAGTTGACACCAAAAAAAAAAATGATGAGCACAACTCAATAAGTGAAGCTAAGCTTTAACCAATTAACAAGCTAAAAGAAAGTCAATTAATAACAAATGTACTTAAGTTAACCTTAACTCGATACAAAATAAAGTTCAACATAACTCACATAAATTAAGTTAAGCTTTACCAAAGAAGAATTTTGCATAGACTAATATTTTCTCTCCTTTTTTTGCCAACAATAAAAGGAGCAACCATATAGAAAAATCATGCAACAAAATTCACCATAAATAATCACAAAGATTATTAAGAATAATAGTATAAAATCATAAAATAATCCTAACAGACAAGCAATTCAAAGCATTAAAAGACGATATGACTATAGAATATCAATTTCATCTTGGAGTCCTTGAATTTGAGCAGCTAGAATTCCAAAAGCTTCATTCACCATTTGAATCTATTTATTCAGTGTGGTTTATAGTATACAAACTCTATTGTAAACTTTCTTTCTTTCCCTTTAACTACTTTTTGTTTCTTGCAATTCATCAGAAAGTGTAGTATATTTTCACTTACATTGTTGCACAGAATGGGTTAAAGAACCCATTTGCCATTGTATTACCTCTAAGATGGATGATTCAACAGAGGGAGAAGCAAAATGAATAGATGGTGAAAGTTTTGACCATGGAATAAATAGCTTCCCAGATGATAGTTGAGGTAAAGGACTTAAAAGAGATGGAGGTAATGTAAATATGAGAAAAGGTACAAGGAAGAAGGATGACCTAATTTCTCTAATAGGCACCAATTTCTCCTTCACAACATGGTGTAAAGGAGAAGAAGTAGCTAAAGTTCCAATCACAATTGCTACTATTTGTAAATTGGACTCCAACTCAATTTGCTTAATTTTGTTTTCCATCTCTTAAACTTCATCAATTAGGCCATGTTTAGTATAACAATAGAAAAGGAAAATGAAAATGATTTAGCTGCAAAATCCATTTGATTGGTTGGATCTTGGACAAAAATGGAAAGGTGAAATCAAAGGCATTTCCTTCCATGTGGCGCAGGTAAGAATAGGCACTTTGAAGCCAATTTTTAAGAAAGTTACTTTTGCCCATATGATTATATAAAAAGCACTAGCATACACCTTTTAAAAAGCTTTAGCATACATATGGTTGCTAATCATGCATCTAAGGATTAAGGTTGTATCTTTTTTATTTGATTTTTGAGAAAGTATATTTATTCATTTAAATTATGATTTAACGATAAAATTAATACATAAATTTTAAAACATAACAAAATATTCTTATAAATTTTAAAATATAATAAAATATTCAATTGAACATCAAACACTAAATACTACTTTAAGGTTTTTTTAATTATGTTTTAAAATTTATAAAGTGTTTCATTACATTTTAAGGTTTATGTATTAATTTTATAATTTGATCATAATTTATAGGGATAAATTTTACTTTCTTTTCATTTGGTTAAAAAATAATATTTTTTTTCTTTTTTTCCCCCTAAAGAACAACCTAATAGTTGAATATATTTGAAAATTTTATGTACACATTTTATTTTATTGTGCTGCCAATTGTTTTTTAATAATTGGGTTTTACCCATTGTAAAAACATGAATGCCAAGAAAAATTATAAATGTTCATTCAATAAAAAATATATTATTAAAGAGAAGATAAGAGAAGAAGAATAGGGTGTAATAATAGATATAAAATTATTTTATATTATTAATATTAATTATTATTTTTTATTTTCTAGTTATAATTTAATTATTTTATTTGTTAATTCTCATTTTCATTTTAATATTTTAATAAAATATAAGAATATATATTCTTAAAAATCTTATTTTCATTTTCATTTTTATTATATGTTTGAATTATATTTATATAATTCTATTGATAATTATTATTTAAAATTATAAATATTTATGTATTATTTAAATTAAATAATAAAACATAATTAAATTACTTAATTTAAAAATTAAAATAATGTATCTACTTTTTTATCCAGCAAAAAATAATACAAAAATAGAAGCCAATTTTGTCATTTTCTCCTCTTGTCTTTCCATTCTTAAATTATCTTTCTAATCTAAGGGCATTTAGGTCATTTATCTTCACCTACGTTCTATTTTATCACTATTTCTACCATATCAAGTAGGCACATAGAAAGACATTTATTTTCTTTTTCTTAACATACAAGACACAATAGATTTAATTGCATTATATTTAATATTCATTTTCCATTTCCGCCAAAGAGCATTCTGTGTATCAAACGAACCTTATGTTCTTTAACCTCAACCTCTTCATCATGCATTTCTTCCATCATTGCAACAACATCCACCTTAACTTCTATAATTTTAGTCACACCACTAAAGGTATCATCAGTAGGAAGACGTTTCTTAAAATTTTTAGTATTTTTTATAAGTAGAATAGTAGCAAGTTGACTGGAGTGCCCTTCTTTAATTGTGACAATAATGTTAGGTTGAGGAACAATAAAAAAAGATGAATCTAGAGGTTCATTCAAAATATGGGCATTTATAACCTCAAAACTACCCAAGCGAACTTCTTTAAGCTCTGTAGTTGAATAAGTAGCCTTTTATCCCTCTACTTCAGGCATGGTTATTAATGTTGTCATAAAGGCTGGTGTTGGATTTATTGCACGATGTACAGTTTCATAGAAAAGATCAAAGATTAGTCTCTTTTCTACAAAATAGTTAAGACACTGTTATTTATATTAAGTGATGAATCTTTTTTAGGGAAATATGCATTTTTAGCAATGTGCTCTCCGAAAAAGATTCAAGCTTAGCAAAAGCTCATTTCGATGATCAAACTTTTTCTCAAGGTCTAGGGGAAAAAGATAATTGAGGATTTAGCAACTTACATAGAAAGCTTCAAGATCTCTCATAAACTCTACCATATCACATTGTTGTATCCATTCATCATCAACATTAGTATAATTCATACATTTGATGGTGGTAGCATTATAGGTAGATTTTATGGTTTTGGAAACAAAACATCAAGATTTACTCCTTGAGATTTGAAGATCCATGTAAGTAGCATCCCATATGGTAAGCTGGTGGTGCAAATCCTATTTTTTTATGCTTTGTCCATGTACTTAATCATCTAATAGAAGAGATCAACCTTCAACTTCTTCTTAAGGTAGTAGACCCAAAATATGTCTCTTTGGGTCAGAATATCAAAAATCCTACTTTTGGGAAACAAAGTGGTCCCAATAACATAAGTAACAACCTTACATCAAAACATAGGACTTGAGCATTCACTGCACCTTTAAGCAGATCTAGTCATTCCACAATATAGCCCAGTGTTTTATTATTCCTTATCTTCAATTCTTTTATCCAGAAGCAACCACTAAAATGAAAGTTCTTAACGGTGACATATTTGCCATTCACCATTAATCTAATTGTCTTTCCCATCTCTACCACTACAAGATTGGCGTAGAATATTCTTATAAGATTTTCATACATTAGTTTGTTAATGGGGATGAGTAACCAATTCAGATATTTAAAAGTGCTCTCAAGGTTGCAATTAAATTAAAGCAAAACTTTAAAGTCTACACTCTGATATATTGTAATTAGTTGAAGGGAAAACTTATATATGTATCTCTTTAGCTCATTATTGGACAAGAAGAGTGGCACCAAATCTTCTTGTGGTTGTAGATGCAGTAATGGTTCAATACCAGTGACTTTTTCTTCTCCTTTTCCCAGTGGAATTTCCTTTTTCATTGTAACAAGCTTCATTACTTTAGAAATCTATACACTAGTAAATAGCGCTACTCTTTCTTTAAGGGTTCATCTTTGCTTACTTTGGAGTTTTTTTTCTCATTTAAGGTTTTGAACCATAAAGGATTTCCTATAAGTTTCCTCTTGATCTTTTGCCATCTTCTGACTTCTTCCTTCTTTCATCTTTCTTTTTGCTTTTTATCTTCTTTACCTATGTTGATAATACCTAGCATAAGGATTGTAATACCTTAACCATTTAGCCTACTTATTCCACTTCAAGGCCTAGCTCCCATCAATTACTTGAAAATAATGCATAAATAATGGTATTAAATTGTGTTACGTAAGGCCTTATTAATTCATTTCATGCTTTATAGATCATGTGAGCTCATGCATATCATTTTCTATACATAACATATCCACACAAGTCATACACATCACTAAACATCCCAAAAGTCTCAGATTTTAGACTACATTCCATAAAATCAATTATTTGCTCTTGAGTTCACTTTCTATATTTCTGATATGACTTTTGAAAATTTATAACTAATTTTAGAAATATCAAAATCAAGCAAACTATATCATTTTAGAAATCTACGGATGTCTACTAATGACTAAAAATAATTTGAGACCAATTCCATGGCCTTTAGCCCATGAAAATTGATAGAATAGTACCAAAGGTTGTTTTGCATTACTGATACTGTTATGCAATTTCAAAAATTCATTTCTCCCTCTACAGAGTTTCAAATAAGGTGATCTTGATGGATATAGAAAGTTTATGATGTTTAGTTTATGCCTGTAAAATTTTATGAGTATTGGACTTCATTTGGCCCATATGTGAAACAGAGAAAAAAATTGATCAAATAAACAGTAACCATACCATTTCTGCATAATTTAGCCAACTTTAAAAAATTATAATAAATTTTCTAGAGCTCCAAATTGAGTAATCTTTCACTCTATGAAAAGCTCTAGATGAGACCTACTTGTTAGCTAAATTTCATAGAAAAAATCACTCATTTGATCATACTTTGGTTCAATTTACCATTTGGTCAAATTTAAAGTTCAAAATAGGATTTTAAGACACCAAATACTCTTCTTGACTTTCCATAACCACTCGAAGAAGTCTAAAAGTATAGGTACAACATATAAAAGCATACCAAATAATTCAAATCCTCATAGAGCTCTAACTCACCATGTCACTTGCATTTATACACAAACACATACTAGTACAAGGGTGGCAATTTCTTGCATTGCCATATATTTGGTTTCTATATTGATGCATACATCATATATACATACATTTAAACTTGTTTAATGGTTCACATCATATATACATCTCATGGGTACAATTCTTGACATTATAATATAAATAAAAAGTTTATTTCTCTATCCTTTTGTCAAAGTCTTGCCTCTCATAATTGTTGGCCACCATTTCTTGGTCTACTTGGTTCATCTAGACATGGTTAGGCATATATGGATGAAGAGTGAGATTCAAAGAACCCAATAGCTCTTAACCCTTTCAAACATACATAATGGATACATATACATATCAAAGAATATATGCATAACTTTTAAGCTACTAGTGAACATATACATAACAATTTTCATGTTCAAAAAACTCATACATAACATACATAGTCTCTTAAGGACATTGGTTTAACTTCACCCATTTTCTTTGGGGCTTTTGGATTTGTCTCACCAATTTTTAAGAAACTTTTGACTTAGCTTCACTCTTCTTAAGACTTTTGACTTTGTCTTATCCATTTCTAAGGACTTTTAGCTCATCTTCATCTTTGCTAAGGGACTTTTAGCACAACTAAACTCATTCAAGCTAAAACACATTTTAAGATCATCATAGTACCATGGCATGTGGACAATAACTAGAAACATTTCTTAAGGCATAAATATACATACACACATTCAAGGACAAGAAAACATCTAAAAATGCATTAGAGAAAGATTAGAGAGTTACCTTGAAGCAAGAACACAACACTTTCCTCTTGAACTCTTCTCCCCTTTCTCGGCCAAGCGTTGCAATTAGGTGGCCCTTAGTTCTCTTGGCCTAGACACATTAAAAGAGACATGCATCATTCATAAGAACAAGCTTTAGCCTTAAGAAATTTCTATGGAGTCTTGCTTTGTCCTAAGACACAATTATGGTTCCATAAAGGACCTAACAAAACAATTATGGGAATCTATGATCTTAGCTCCCATTTCTCATTCATTCTAGGTCTCTTGACTCCATTTAGATTCTTTAAAGTCATCACACATTCATTTTGAGGAGCCTATCTATAAGTCGCTTCCTAATGTCTCATTATGGAGCCTACACCTCTATTTCATATTCCAAGGCTTTTAAATTTTTTACAAAGTTTCTTTTGATGTCCTTCCATCATATCTAGTGCCATTCTAAACTTGGAACAAATTAAAACACTCCCTAGGTGCCTTTTAACCTTGCTTGGGCCAGATGATGGGGGCTTGGAGCATTCATGGAGTTTGCTTCATTTCATTAGGGAAATGGCATATGTAAGGCTTCCTAGGTGTCTTGAGAACTCATTCATACTCTTAGACAACTTAAATTATTATTATGAAATTCTTAAATTTTATAACTTGCATTCTAAAGCTTCCTTTTTAATTTTAGTTGTATATTCTTAATTCTTACACTCTATAGACCTTAATTTCATCAAGAACACATGAAGAAAAACTCTCCTCCTCACTTTCTCTATCTAGATCGAAATTTAAATGGCTTAGAAATACAAGATTTTGTAAGTATTTTAAGTAAATTCTTATCTTAAAATAGAGTTTTCTTCGTGTAGATTATTTTTCATCGATTTCTTGAAAAGATTTTTTTTAGCTTGGTTCAAACCTGAATCTTTAACTTTTCAGAAAAAGAAAACTACTATTAGAGAGCTCTTAAAGAGAAAAATAATTTTTTTAATTGACACATGATGAAATATGGCCATTTACTCCTCTTAATGTCATGTCATAGCTCTCAAAAATTCTGAAAATGAAAACTTAGAGAAGATAATGAGGTGTAATCTTACTTAAAAAGCCTCATTTACAATTTTTCAAAATAACTATTTTGCCCTAACAAGCCTGTTTGTTTTGTTTAAGCCCATTTCAACTCCTTTTTTAGAACCATCTTTTTCATCATAAAATTTATATTCTCTAATTCATGAAATGCTTTTAGTTTCATCTAAATTAAATTTAAAATCTTCTCAAACGAACCAGTCAAAGTTTGGGTCAACTACTACTCTAAAACGTAAACTGGAGGGATTTAAACTATTCTATGGGTTCCTATGATTTTTAAGCCCTCTAAGAACTCTAGAAAACTCAGTCACTTTATTAATATATATATATATTTGTTAAGTTAAGTACACCTTTTCCATGCCTCAATTGAATATCTACCTTTATTTTTCTTAACTCATCCTTTGTCTTAATTGAACTTCAAAATTCTTTAAATCTTATCTGTAATCACTTTGTTAATATATTCTATTAAGTTGAGCGCATTTCTTTATTTTGATCAAAGAAATATAACTCATTAAAAAAATAATATTCTTTAATGTCTAAAAGATGTGTATATTATATAGCACTTACTTTTATTATAAAAATATGCACAAACTTTTTCTTAAAGAAAAAATAAATAAATCAATCAAAATGCATTTAAATGTAACATTGATTTGTTTATTGAAAACATAATTCATTAAAAATATATCTCTTGAATTTTTATTTTAAAGTTATTTATTTTGTATTAAAAATCAATTAATTTATTTCATTCAAATTTTAAAAAGTAACTATTATATATCAGTTGAATACATATTTAATATTTATTTTACTATATAAATAATAAATGTAAAGAACATATAAAGATATTCTTCAAGTTTTTTTTATCTATTTTCAACTTCTGTTTATACTTTTTAAATCTTTCTCATCTCGACTCAACTTTTATTTCTACTCCTCTTAATTCGTCTTAACTAAATTTTAATATTTTCTAAATTTTATGTAAAATCATTTTGTTAATATATATATATATATATGCATATATATTCATTCAAGCCCAAAAATAAAAACATACCCATGCAAAGCATGGGTCAAGTAATTAGTTGATTACAAAAGTGTTTATCATTTATTTAATAAAATGATAACATGTAAAAAATTATATAAAATAAAATTAAAATATGATGGTGTATTATTAAAAAAGTAAAAATTACATTAATCTCTTTGATACCAACTATTATTCAAGTTACCACAAGCGAAAATTTTTGTTAGAATTTTGAGGGAAATTTTTTTTTCTTAAAAGGGTCTTAAAAACTATGGATAAATTTAAAATAAAATATTTAACTTGTGTAAAAAAAATGAGAATAATAAAAGTAATAAGAAAAATTAGTGGTATATATATATTGACAAAAGAAATCTAAAAGTAATAGTCTTAATACAATAAACTAGAACAAATCATCAAGATGTTATCAAACCTCTTTTAATAATAACCTTTTTTAAGTTGAAACTCTACATGCGTATATATCATATTATAGTAATCAAATTTTCACATTAAAGGAAAAAGCATCTAAGATAAATCTAAAAATAACTAATAAAAAAGATTGATTATACTAAATCTTTAATTGAATATCGAAAAAATCACTATTTACATACTACTCATTTTCAAGAAGTAAAACTTTATTAAAAACTATATAAGACTTATATTAAGATTTATTTAAAACTCACAATTATCAATGTTTTCTTTAGTATGATATTATAGATGTATGTATTAATAAAGAAAATGAACAAATAAATTCTGTGGAAGAAGAGAAAAACTCTAAAGTTGAAATTGTGAAATCTAAATCTAATAAAAAAATAGATATTCTTACATATGAAAGCACTTTTATAATAAAAGATTAAAAAAAAGAGATGAAAAACATTAGAATTCAACACAGAAATAAGACTTATACTTAAAATAAATATGAACAAATATGTGTAAAAACTGAAATTGCAAGCCCATCAAGGCAAAATAATAATCCTACTTCAGTAACAAACAGTAACAATGATGATTTAAATAAATAAAATATTGTTAATAATGGACGTATTGAGATTTAAAAAATACTTTTTATAATTAATATGAACAAATTATTAATAACTAGGCATAATCATTATCAATTATAAAAACAAACTACAAAATTTGATGGGCAAAAGAAAATTTTTAAGATTATTGATCACAAACATTACAATGAAACACTTTATAATTTCTTAAAAAAATGAAATCTTTAAAGATACTAAAAATTTGTATATATCATCCATCTTCTTGATATTTTAATTTCTTAATTTTCTCTCATAGGGAGAACATTTAAAAAAAGTCTTAAAAAATATTTGCTAAATTTATAAAAAATGAAATTGAGTTCAATATCATATCTATATAAACTTTAATCATTTAAAGATTTATCAAGTCTTCATCTCCTACTTTACCTTTAAACTAAAATTTGGTTCAATACATAATGCAAAAGCCTCTCTTTATATTCTCTTTCAATGAAGTTAAACTTCTTACACAAAATTTGTTCTTTTAAAAAATAGAGATTCTTAAATTATCTTTAATATTATATTAAAAAAAATTATAATCTTATGTTAAAACTTGACATTAAATCTATATATCGTGTAGTTGGACACTATCATCATATACACAAGATGACTATTAATTGTGATTTAACTAAATTTCAGAAAAAATTACATTATTTATTCTATAAGAAAACCTGAATATTTTTTATTATAGAAATTTAATCAATAAATATTTGAAATAACTTTATTTCAATATTATCTTTCCTTAAATGTTGTCAACGGTTGTGGCATAATATTCTCATGCTAATAATATCAAATTAATATGAGTTTACACTAAACCTGTTAGTTTTTTTCCCCAATCGACAATCAAGTTTTAAAAACACGGCGCTAAATATGGATTTCTTAAAAACAATCGTGTTTCATGCCTGAACCGGATTCTCTGCACATTTTATTTGAACCTTTCAGCTTTTAGATTAGATTTGAACGGTCCAAGCGTCTTTTTATTTTTATTTTTATTTTTGATTTTTTTATTTTAAAAAATATCAAATACAAAATAAAAATGATCTCTTAATTAAAAATTTTTATAAAAATGATGATTTAAACAAAAAATATAAAATATAAAATCTAAACCGTGCAACGATTTGCCGGGAATCCAAGTCCGTTCCATGTTGCTGCCTTTAAAAATAGAGACATTTTGAACAAATGATGTTTAATGCCCAAAAACAAAATGGTTCACATGTCGAAAATTCACATGAAATTTAAGATGGATGCCATATTATCTTGGATGGCTCAGGATGGAGTAAGTTATACCATGATATTTTAAATAATGCACGGATAACTGAAAATTGTTATGAAAAAACTATAATAATAATTTATAAAATCAACAAGCTAAAAAAAATGCGTAACTTGAATCTTCATAATTTCCAAAATTATATAATCCTACAACACTCCAATATCATATAACAGTCGGTATACCAAACCCCCAAAAAAAAAATCTTAAAAAGGATTGACATCTAGAATATTAAAATTAAAATAAGGTGTCCCAAAATCTAAAGGTATACAAAGTCGTTCCTTTTTATTGTGTTGCCCCCTCATAACATCGATCATAAAGGCTTAAAACCAAGCAGACTCATACAGCGAATTCATTTAAAAAATATACAACCCATAAAAAGAAATTATAAAAAAAAAAGAGCAACAATACAACTATATATAGCTAGTTTGATCCATACACATAGAGCTCGTCATACGGATCAAACTTTGACCTTTGAATGTATGTGCACTCAGTGGAGAACAAGAAGTAAACTAGCCAGTGCCAGTAACACCAAGGTCTTGCTTGTTGTCGTCTTTACCAGAACCAAAGACAGGACCACCTTCTCCAACAGGATCAGGCACCTTGTCCTGCAACTTGTCCACCTGAATGCTTCCTTGGTCCTCCCTTGAACGCAGGTCCGTCCTCGTTCTGTTCTCTCCTCCTTCCACTGACTCATATATCGTCGCCGTTCTTGCCTCCTTTGGCTGTGCTCCTTGTGCCCCTGACATCTCTCTCTCTCGCGCGCGCGCTCCCTCTCTCTCTGTCTCTCTCTTCAAACTCTTCACGTAAGACTATGTTACATTACATCCCAGCAAAGGAAAGGGTTAATAAAGTGGGTTCTGCAGTCTTATCAACATGAATCCACGTGGCATTCATCATGCCATTGGCCTTACACGTGTCCCAACTTTTGCCACGTCGCACGCCTATTTTTTCTTTCTGCTACGTTTTTCTCTCTACTTATTACTTCTTTTTGAATACAGAAATTCAAGTTAGAAAAAATAAGTTGATTAATTTAAATCATAACTAAAAATATGAACATATTATAAGACTAAAATGTTATTTTACTTTTAATTTAATTTATTATAAATAAAATATTTTTTAATTTAATTTTTATAAATAAATATTTTTTTATTTTATATTTCATAAATAAAATTATTATCAATAATATCTTTCTATCAATTTTCTATAAGTGAAATTAACAATAAATTGATAAAAAGACATTAGTTATAATCTATAAATATATATATATATGTTACATACAATCATGTATGTGAATTTTATTTATAATAGATTAACAGAAAAATATTATTGATAATAATTTTATTTATAATCATTCAAATTGAAAAATATAAGAATTATATTGAAAAAGCATTTCTGTGAAAAATTATATTGAGAAATACCTCATGAAGGACTAAAATAGACTCCATATTACAAATAAATCACATAAAAACCAGACACACTTATTTAGAAACCAAATTTATCTAAAAGTTCTTTTTTCCTATAAAAGAGAGATTTTTCAGTTGACCTAATTCATATATATATATATATATGTATGTATGTAGTACTATTCCAATCATAAAAAGCCATGTTAATATGTTAAAGGAGAATCTCATAGAAAAATGCATACATATCTTTCACAATTCATTTACACTACCTATAAAGATCACTGACCCAATTAACCTAGGAATTCTTCCAAAAGAAACTCAACTCTATTATTAATATATCATAGTTATGCCATGTGTATTGCCGCCTTTGGCAATGAAGAGGGAAGATAATATTTTTCTGGCAACATGGAACCTCACATCTTTTTCTGAATGTATAATCATATATCATTCAACCCCAACCCTCTCTTATTTATGTAGTCTACTATAATTGATAGAAGATATTACAAGAAATTATGCAGCAAAAGAAACTGATATCATCACAAGAAATTATAGACAGCCAACGCAACTAAGACACCAAGTAAAGCACCACCAAACACTTCAAACTCAGTGTGGCCAACGGATTCTTTAAATGGGACTAAACCATCTTCAGCAACCAACCTGGAGAGTTCTACTGCATCTGCTGCTGAGAAGCCAGATGACGACGACGACGACGATGATAGCTCCCCATCAATTTGCGTTACTTTTTTGTTTGATTTAACTAATAGGCGTGCATTCCTTAGTGTTGGTTCCAAGGAAGAGGCTTCTTGGCCTTGTGACAAAAGGGACTTCTCATGCAAAGGTATTGATGCTCCTGGTTGAGAGGTGATCAAACTACCATCTGTGTCTTTGGAACGTATTACAGAGTTTACTCTCATCTGGAGCAGTAGTTTGTTCAGTATCTTGGCATGAATCCCCACTTCTCTTCTTACACCCTGCAAGTGATCACAAGAGACACTCTTTCAAATACTACTAGTTAAACAGTATGCATTGCTCCCAAAAAAGGAAGAAAAAAAAAAACCAAGAGACAACGTAAGGGAAGAATTTTGCAGATTAAATTATCTTAAAGATTATCAGGTAGACTCTATTTATACAGGTAAACTCAGCTAATCATAAACAGTTTTGTGGACATGTAAGGTAGCTTTACAGGGGGATTCACATTTAACATATTTACATGTTTATTTTCCACTTACTTAAATCTATCTAAAAACCTCTCAAAACATCCACAGGCACTTTGTGAAATATTAGTTAAAAAGTTTAAATTGCTAACAAATTAATCAAGAAAGAGTGTGAACAAAGATTTTTGTAGGTTAACTCGTCTGAAACATTCTCTGGGTAAACTCAATTTATCTGAATACGTAGAGGAGGTCAATAAGAAACAATTATGTGAACATGTCAACTAACCTTTTCAGTAAAATTCACCTCTTATGATATTTTTACATGTTTAATTTTCATTAACGTCGTTTATGTATTTTTAATAAACCAAGTTTGTCAAAGAATTTCTCAACTGCTCCTTGGGTCTACTAGTAAGTTTTGACCCGTAACAGCAATTAGCTGCATAGAAGCATCCTTCCTGACAGACCTAAACAATTATTGACTTCAGCCAGGATTTTGTCTTAGTGAGAGTAAATGTGGTTTTAGAGCGTCCTAGCAAAGAATGTAAATACCAGGTCAAACAAGAAGTTTCAGTACAAATCACAAGATGGAAGTAAATTATAGGGAATGCAATGCACAATATAAGATGTGTCATTAGCAGGTTGGGGTCCCAGGGGCTTAAGTTTAATCACACACAAACACGCCATGTGTCATCATGCAGGTATACAAGATATGGCCAGAATATGATCAAGGCCCTGAAGCATAGCTCCTTATCTATATAGAATAGTTCTGTCCAGGTTATAATCTAGCCAATATATGAAAACTCAAACGCTTATAATCATTAATAATTTTTTTACCCCTACTACAAAGTAGCTTTTTCTCAGGTCCCGATAAAGAGTAGCAAGGCTGCTCTTTGGAGAGTAGTGTCTACATCCCCCAAACAAGAGGACCGTCATATACATGTATTTTTCTTTACTTGTAGTTCTCATGCTGTACAGCACAGAGCTGCGCAACAAAGAATCCATCTTCCTTTTTCTCTAGTATGGTCAAAAAAGCACTGTCTAAATCCAATTTGGTCAGAAACACATGACAAAGCACAACCACATGATACAAATGGACATCTAAAAGAACCATAATTGTATATACATGAAGGAGGGAAAAAGATTATAGAAGAATACCATACCTGAGCATCATACATAATAAGGCCAGCATACACAACAGTAAGACCAAAAATGGGGTCCGAGAAGCCTCTGCATTTGGAAATTATACAATTACAAATAACACACCAATAAGACACTCAGTCCATAATATAATTTTATGCTTGATTCTTCAAGTTTCAGAAGATTACACAAAACAGAGAAATATTGCCTTGAATTATATACCACGCTAACATAACCAAATCTTCTCACCTCACAAGGCCCAACAATGTTGCAGAAGCCACTGTCGCCTATGCACAGGAAAATGTAAATAACTTTGTGAGATTAACACTGAAAACTAAACCCCTAAACTGGGTTATAATCAATCACTCAAGTGGCATAGATGAAAGCAGGATTAGGGAATGTCTAGGCCATACAGAAGAATGTGATGAAGGGAATCCCCCAGTCTCAGTCACCGATTTGATGTCAAACTTTTTGCCATAAAGAAATACAGAAGTTAAGGGCTTAACAAGCTGCCCAAGTATCCCAGAAGCAAAAGCTGCAATCAGAACCTTAATAACAGAGGAAGGATAATTTCAGTAACATATATTAGATGAAAAAATTAAAAAAAAAAAGCTTAAATACGTTTGGTTCATCTAGAATTATAAAAGTTTCAATTTGGCCCTTCACTTTTAATTAAGTTAATGTTATCCGCCAACATCTAAAAATAGTGCAATTAAGCCTTTTCATTTTAATTTTGTTCTCATGATAACCAAAAAAAAGAAAAAGATGGTGTTTGAGTTTTCTTACATAGGTAATCAAGTGAGATCATTCTTTAGTCATGTGATTTCCTTCCCAATTCGTTTTCCTCCCAAAGTCAAATAAATTTTGGAATCATTTCTCTGGATTACTTGTCATCTAGTAAATTTATGTAATCCAAATCACATTCATATATATGAGTTGACCACAAGTTCATGCATACATACATATATATATATATATATATATATTATCACAAAAACAAATTTACAGACAAAATGACTTACTTGTGTAATTTCGAAGCGTTGAAGTATAGCATTAGCTCAATTAAAACCAAATGATCAAAATAAAACTTTTATAGGACGAAAAGTGTATTTAAGCAAAAATAAAAAGTTGTTAACTTCACGTGACAATCTTGAAAACCACGAAATGGGATTAATAAAAGCAAAAAATAAGGGAAACCCAGAAATTGTAGAAAGATTTCAAGGATTAGACCATGAGATCACCAAATGGGTACCTTGTTAGAGGCTAGTTGAGCGACGCCATCGAACAATCCTGGCCCAAAAGAGGTGATCTTGAAGGTGGAGGATCTGGTGTTTCTGAGACGAGGCAGGGGGAGTTGATGGCGAAGAATTGGGTTCGTCTCCTTTCGCGATTGGCTGAAAGGAGAGCAAATCTGAGACGGTGAAGGAACCCCACAAAAACTGGGCTGTTGCAATATCATGGTCTCTCTCGCTCCCCCGCCTTTCGACCAGTGAGTCAATTCCCCTCCGATCTATCTTATGAAAACGTTGCAATTCGCTGGGCAGTGCTCACTGTTGTCTATGATTAATTTCAGAGCTTAGAAGTCAACCATAACAGTATCTGCAAGGAACCAACTTTTTTTCCCAACTGTTTTTCATTCAAAAATTTCCAAACCGCATTTTACTAAAACTCGTAATTAGATGGTTGATTTTACACACAAAGATACACACACCGTGCAGGAGGGAATTTTTGACGTTTTTTATTTTTATTTTTATTTTTTAAAGTTTAAAATTTAAGATAGAAAATAAAAATTAAAAAATTAACTATAAAAAATTATATTTTAAAATATATATTTTTTATAATTAAATTTGTTATCTTCACAATTATAATTTTTTTCTTTTATCTTAAACTTCAAATCTTAAAAAAAATATAAAAAGTCCAAATTTAGCTATTGCACCCCTGCAATACAATCCTCTGTTGCAGGGAATCCATATCCGATTCACACATCCACACACACAAAATACCTTGAAGTTGGATAATATATAAAGAATTATTTAACATTCCAAAGTTAACAATAATTTTATTAAATATTTGAATTTATGCATATAATTAGTAAGCCTATTAATTTACTCACAAAAGAGTGACATATTAGATTAAATAAACCTCGTAAATTTTATTTTTTTATAAAAATAATTATTTTGAACATTAAATTATGTACAAATAATGCCCATAAATATTAGGTCATGAGCAAATAATCATGTAATGTATCGTATTCTTATTAATAAAATAACAAATTAATGTATGTGATTATTTGCATATAATATTAAGTTTAGAGGATTTATTATTAAATTTTAAAGATCTAAAAATTATTTGCATACAATCCAAAATTTATAAGAGTTCTATATATTTTAGCCATGGGTATGTGTAATTTTTTTAAAATGGGATTTGAACATGCGAATCCAAATGTATTGATATCATGATTCTTATGCTAGCTATGAAAATTATCATAGAAAATATATTTTTCATATTTTATAAAAATTAATAAAATTAAGAGTGATAAGATATAAAATTCCTATAAATTTTAGATAATATGAAATATAATTTAAAATAATATCAACATCTCTTAATATATCGAATTACAACAAGTACTTTGGACAATAATATACCAAAAACAAGTAACTTAAAAGCTGCCTAGCATTTAAAATATCAAGTCAAGATTACGGACATATCATATGCTTCCTTGATATACATTAATTAATTTAAAATTAGTATTATTTCATAAATCTATATAATTTGATTATATATAGTGTGAAAGAAAAAAGATAATATAAATATGTCACTTTGTCCTTACTAATTAAGGTGTCAATACTGCACTTGATATCTGACTACATCCATATCTGTTAATCTCATACACTTGGATAGACTCTGACATAGGATTAAAGAACCTAGGAACCAACATAGTATTAGGAGATTTCTATGGATGACTGCAAAGGTTTTATTAATTCTCTTTTTCCAGTTAAATAAGTTAATTCTTAAAGAGACATTCTTTTAAATGACAAAGCTTTTCTTTTTCTATGTTTAAATATGTCCTACCTTTAAAAAGTAAATTGATTAAAGTGTAATAAAAAAGAAAAACAACTTTATCACAATATTTGAAAAAAAAAATACTTGAGAAAGCTAACTCCAAAAAAAAAAGTCTAAAACTTAAGTCTATCCTCCATCTAACTGTCCATATAACTCATGTATCACTTATTACTATGTAACAAATTAAAAAAAGTAGTTAAGTTGTCTCACTTGAGGCGAGAGATACAATAAGAGCTTTATAGTTACTATATTACATGGTCATTAAACTTTAATTTACTTTAAAGTATTGGATATATATCTTATGTTGAAGTAAGATATTTTTAAAATAGAAAAAATCAATAGAGAGTAAAATAAATAAAATAGACTTTTTTTAAAAATTCTTTAGTACATGGGATTAGATTTAAAATCTCGGGAGGCCATGTTTAGTTTGCGAAAAAAGAGGAAGAAGCTAAGACAGGGTTTTATAAAATATTTATAATGCCTTTGTTATAAATATTTAATAATATTTATTTTTATTATTTTTTTTTACAAATAAGTGTCTTTTTTGTTATTTTTCATATATTTTATCTACTTTTTAATTCCTTTTCCAACTAAAATTGTTGCACCTTAATATATTTTATTTACATAAAAGAAGCCATTTATTCATTTAAGTCATAAAGTACATAATAAAATTTAAATTTCAAAACACAAACTCATTGAAACAAATTAAATTTCATTTTAAAATTATGATATAAAATTTTTATAATAAAAATTTTAAATTAAATAGAATCCATTTAACTTCCCAAATTCTATAAAAACTAGAATTACACAATATGAATAATATTAAGATTATAACAGTTTTTTAGAGTCAATTTTAAAAATTTATCAAATATTTTATAGAACACAATGTCAAAACGTGGGACAGGTTAGGTAGAATGGAAAGACCAACTCCCCCCAAATTAGGCTAGACTTGTGAAAATTATATGGTTTTTCATTTGATTCAAGGCTTGTGGTTACGACCAATGGATTCACATTTTTCTCATGTTACATTATTGAATAATTATTTATTGCTTATTAATTGGTGAAAGAACAAAAAATAAAAGTTTAAATATTTGACTTGTATCTCCTTTGTGTACTAATAAATTAATTTAAAATTTTTTTATGTATTTTCTAAGATTCTTTATGTATTTTCTAAGTTTGCATTATTACTCCATCGTAAGTAAATAATGCATGCTTTTCATGGCAAAAGAGTGTCTTTTGATATCTATGTTTTGTCCAATTTATTCCTAATTAATAAATTTTTTTAATTTAAATAATATACATAAAAACAAGATGAATTGGAATACATGCATTCAAGACGTTCAATAATTTTTTATTCAACCAAATTTACGATATTTACTAGTATATATATTATGAAGTTGGTCATTTTTTTTAATTGATTCTCTAATGATTCATTTGCATGAAAGATTTTTTTTTTGCCACACACAATGCTATTAATAGTATTTAATCTTCAAATATAAAAAGAATACTAAATAGTCTCCATTTAAAATTCTTGCAAATCCAAAACAATGGAAACCAAAACCTTGATGATCACTGCCCCATATAAAATAATAAAAGAATTGTTATATTGGTGGAGCGGCTTAGAGGACGTAAAAAAGCTTTTTCTATAGAATTTTTTTATATTTTATTTAAAAATTTATACTTTTATATTATATTATTTAAATAAAATATTTCTTTTAGACTTTTAAATTAAGATAAATAAGATTAATTCACTAACAATATCTTAATTTTCTTCTTCTTAGATCTAAAAGCAAATTTGAATTTAAATGAGTAATGTATTAATAATTACTTTTCAAATTAATATCGACAATTTTACTATCTACACATGAAAATATAATTATATATATTACTCAGTATTTGTGTAATACATAACAAAGGTACATTAAATAAAATACATTATTGCTAATACATTATAATAATTCTATGAACAATTCATAATAACATTTTGAAGGGAAAAAACGTTATGTAATAAAGTTTAAAAATTCATGACTTTTAAACTAACAAACTAAGGACAATTTGAAAAGAAAAAAAATAGAGAAAAGTAAGAGAAAAATGGAAAAAGAAGAGGAAAATAAGGAGAACATAGAAAAATGAGAATGAAATGAAAGAAAAGAGGGAAAAAATTATATGTTTGTATTTAGTAGGTTCAATTAAAATGTAAAATAAAAAAATACATATGTGGTGTTTAAAGAATTTCATGAATTCAATAGATTTAAAATTTTAAAAGATGTGCAAGTATAATATTAAAACTTAATACTATACATGTACATTTTACAAAATTAACTAACTATAATGGGGCTTCACCACTAATTATATTCAATTTAATGATCTTGGTTGAGAAAGCAAAAAATCATCAAATTTGGTGACCCTTTTTGTTTCTTTTTTTCTTTTTTCTTTTTAATATTATTCTATATAACTTAGATTTAAACCAATTTCATGAATTTACCTACATTGGGTAGGATCGAGTCATGTGCACCATTATTATTAAAAATTCAATATTTATTTAAGTGGTTAAATGTTTCGGAATCTTATGAATAATGCAAATTGGTGCATAAAAATTTGATGAATATAATAATAACATTATTTCAAATCATTTGAATTCTTCACATAAAAATTTTTCAAAAAATTGTTATAAGAGTTATCCCTAAACACTTCTCATGATAAAACATTAATTATGAGTGTCATTATCTATAAGTTATATAGTTAAGTGCTTATAATTTTACATGCAATTTTATTTATATATTACATAAACATTATTTGAAATATTTATTCAAACTATTAATCTTTCTTATAAACAAGGAAAATATAAATCATTTTGCAAAACTATTTTTAATTGTCATCTCTAAATCACATCAACGATACGTAGCGATATAGTTTAGCATGTAAGAGGAAATTATATCTCTCATGAATTATCAACCTTAATTTGAGGGGTGAAAATTAAAAAAAAAAACAAGTTACCAAACTCATAATTTATATAAAAATTTTAGGTTAAAAAAATACTTATAACACACCTTTTTATAATTTAACAATATAATTAAGTTATTATGCAGTCTATAATAAAATTATTTTTCATTTTATTTAACTCATTGATACAACATTATGTTATAATTATGTTTATTAATACGTATTTTCATTTTTTATAAATTAAGATGTCGAGTAGTTAAATAATTTATTTAGTAAGATT
The DNA here is from genome assembly GCA_026724425.1 of Erythrophleum ivorense. Lineage (NCBI taxonomy): Eukaryota > Viridiplantae > Streptophyta > Magnoliopsida > Fabales > Fabaceae > Erythrophleum > Erythrophleum ivorense. The sequence continues at coordinate 533,256 of JAIUCV010000458.1, read as the reverse complement.
TAATAGAACAATAGAACATAATTAACATAATATTATGATGATTTTTCATGTTAAGAACAATTATTTTGGATAGATTGTTTTTTAAAAGAATAAAGAGGAAAAAAAGAGGCTTTGGTATCGCTTGGTTTTAATGGTTATGAAATGAAAGTCTATTGCACATGTAACTAGAAATAAATATGAACCAATGAAAATGAAACCCCAGCCGGAAATGAAGACCAAAAAGAAAAAAATTCAACTCTTCAGGAGAATCAAGCAATAACACAAGATACATGCCACAATTGTTAGATTTGGGTTTTCATTTCCAGTTAAAAATGAATCAATGAAAATCAATATCATCAATCAATACATGCCCCCTTGGATCCGTATCTGACTAAATGTCACGCTTAGACTAACAAAGGAAAAAATATATCAGCGACAAATAGATGATAGTAATGCCAATCTCAATTGGTGACCACATCACACAAATCTAACTGTCGATTTTTTAAAAATTTTTATTATAAAATTTTTGTAGAGTTTAAAAAATATTTTAAAATAAATTTTATATGCACATTTATTTTTTTATATTACTTTTTCGCTAAATTTTATAATAACCTTACTATAAATAACTTGATTCTTGCGCAATCTGCATGCCAATGGCTTCCGTGTATAAAGCGTCTTGCACACTTACACAACACTTGAATCAAACATTCACTTCAAAATTAATGGCCGATTCAATTTCAACACCTCTTTTCTCCCAAACCAAATCCAGTGATGATGACTCAGAACCTCCACAGCCTGAGAACCTGCTTCCTTCTATGGGCTCAACAAACGAACACTGCTTAGCAGAATTCAGCCTCTCCCAATTTCTCCAAGCCCTTCTCGTCTCCTTCGCTTGGGTCTTCGACGCCCAACAGACTTTCATCACCGTCTTCACCGACGCCCAACTTCCACCCTCCTCCCCCGCCCACCACGGTGGCGCGTATCCCTCCATCATCTCAGAGTGGGCCTTGGAACCCCAAGACCCCATGACCACGGGCCTCCCGGCCTCCTCCTTCTTCATGGGCTGCGTCGTGGGCGGGCTTGCCCTTTCCACACTTGCCGACACCTCTTTGGGTCGCAAGAACATGCTCTTTTTGTCTTCCCTTTTAATGTCCCTCTCTTCATTCCTCGCTGCCTTTTCGTCCAACCTTTGGGTCTATTCTTTTCTCAAGTTCCTCTCCGGTTCCGGCCGAGCCACCATCAGCACCTCCGCCCTTGTCCTCGCCACTGAGCTCGTCGGAAAGCAGTGGCGCGGCCAGGTGGGTGTCATTGGATTCTTCTGCTTCACCCTGGGCTTCCTCTCTCTTCCACCCATGGCTTACTCAAACCGAGATTCTTCATGAAGAAACCTCTATATATACACCTCCACGCCTAACTTTTTCTATTGTATACTGGTCAAATTCCTCGTACGCAAGTCTCCTAGGTGGCTCCTCGTACGAGGAAGGAATGAGGAAGCCATAAATACACTACGAAGCATCACATCAATATCTCAAAGTACATTGAATTTAGCCGTCTCTAAAATGTCCAATGTGGAAGAGAGTTTAAATAGGGATATGGATTTATACTCGGCACTAAAGGTATTAATCGAAAAGAAATGGGCTCTTACGAGAATGCTAGCGATTATGGCTTTGGTCTTGGTATTGGTTTGGTATATTATGGGATGCCTCTAATGTTAACAGTATCAGTAATCCCAAGATTTCTTCTACTAATAAAATTGATAGGATTTCATACTTGATGATGATCTGAAAACAGCCATAGATGATCTGAGTGAGATAATTCAGCAACCTGCTTTGTCCTTTTAAATTTTTACTAAGAGTGGGAATTGTGATAGATAATTTTAGAAAAGTTATTATGAGTATTTTCTTTTACGATAAAAGGTTATCATGTCTGTATGTGTAACCTCCTTATTATTCCATTAAATATTAATTAATTATTTAATAATTAATTAATAATTATAATTTCCATTCAACTTATCAATTTAGTAATAGGAAACCAACCGATCACTAAAAGGGCTGCAGGTTGGGGCATCTCCCAATAAACTTGTATACAATCCAACCTATCATAGATTATATACTATCAAACCCAATCTGTTCTGGGCTTAGTATTACTAACTGGACCTGATTACTTAAATTTTAGTTTACAATTTATTCGTATTAATTAAATTAATGCTAATCCATAAATAATTAATACAAATTGTCAAATTAATTAAATAATTAATTCAACAATCTCCCACTTGGATAGCATTAATTCAATCACTTAGAATAAATAATAGAACGACAAAATTCAAATAAATTTAGGCAATCAGAATGTACTAAGTGTCAACTGAAATTCAGAAATGAAACTATATCAGATCACTGAATCCGATAGGGAAGCAAATGATATTAAACAATATATACAAAGTTTCATGACTAAATAGAATAGAATGTGAAATTAGTTTTTTTAAACCACAGTTCAAAAAAGAAATAATGCAAACATTGATTCCAATAGAGAAACAAATGATATTAAACGAGTCTATAATGTTTCATTACCTGAACTGAATGATATCATGTGAATATGGTACTCCCATTAAACCGGGATTATATCAAAATCTAACAAGACCCATATGAGTAACATGATTTTGAAATACTCCCACGGGCAATTCTTTGGTCAGGGGAGCCACAAGCATATGCTCACTAGAGATGTGAATCACATGAGTCTGAGATTCAACAATTTTCTCTCTGACAAACAAGAGCTTAACATCAAAATGCTTTGTACAACCAGAGTTCTTATGACTTTGAGAAAATTGCACAGCAGAAGAACTATCACAATAGATAGTCAAAGGATGTGATATAGAATCAACCAAATTCATACTAGAAATCAATTTTCTCAACCATACAGCCTGACAAGTGGCTTCATAACAAGCAATATACTCAGCCTCCATAGTTGAGGTGGCTGTGAGTGTTTGTTTAACACTTTTCTATGAAACAACTCCTCCAGACATCATAAAGATGTATCCAGAAGTAGATTTGCAGTCATCTATACAAGATGCATAGTCTGAGTCCGTATATCCCATAATTTCAAGAGGATCAGACTTTCTATAAGTTAACATATAATGTGTTGTACCCTACAGGTACCTTATAACTTTCTTTGCAGCTCTCTAATGATCCTTTCCTAGATCACTCAGGTATCTTCCAAGTACATTAATAGCAAAAGCTATATTAGGACGAGTGCATACCTAGGCATACATGAGATTGCCAACAACGGAAGCATAAGGAATTTTATTCATTTCAAACCTCTCAATGTCATTCTTAGGACATTATGATTTAGATAACCTTTCTCCCTTCTGAACAGGCACAGAACAAGAAGTGCAAGAGCTCATATTGAATCTTTTAAGCATTCGATCTATATAGGTTGCCTAAGACAAACCAAGAATGCCACAAGGCCTATCACGATGGATTTGAATCCCAAGAATGTATGAGGCCTCACCAAGATCTTTCATATCAAAGTGGCATGACAACATGTGCTTCGTTTCATTTAAAAAATTTATTGAGTTGCTAGCTAATATAATATCATCAACGTAAAGCACAAGAATAATAATGTTGCCCTCATCAAATTTCTGATATATGCATTGATCTGAAACATTTTCAACGAACCCGAGAGAGGTAATTACCTCATCAAACTTCAAATACCACTGCTTGGAGGCTTGCTTCAGCCCATATATGGATCTGCATAGTTTACATACTAAGTGATTCTTATCAAGTTCAACAAACCTATCTGGCTGAGTCATGTAGACTTCTTCATATAAGTCTCCATTTAAGAAAGCAGTTTTAACATCCATCTGGTGAAGTTCAAGATCAAATTGAGCAACAAGAGCCATGACCACTCTAAAGGCATCTTTAGTAGATACTGGGAAAAAAGTTTTTGTATAGTCAATACCTTCTTTTTTATTATAGCCTTTGGCTACAAGTCTGATCTTATATCTTTCAATTTCACCATTAGCTCCTCGTTTGGTCTTAAAGACCCATTTACAACCAACCATTTTATGACCCTTTGGCAACTCAGCAAGCTCCATACATGATTACGAATCATAGAGGTAATTTCTTCTTTCATGGCCTCCAACCATTCAGATGAGTGGGGCCCTAACTTAGCTTGCTAAAAAGATAAGCGATCTGTGTCATCAACTACGTCTGACTCAAATTCTTGTAAATAAATAATATAATCATTCGGTATAGTAGATCTATAAACCCTCTGAGACCATCTTATTTTAACAGCTGACCCACCAGTGCCTATTGCTGATGGTTCATTACCAGCCTCAACTGGTGTCTCAACTGTATCACCTCCTTTTGTCGAAGAAGTTGGTAAAATAGGCATAGGTAAGATGATACTTTCGTCATGTAAATTGATATTCCTAGCAACTTGACTCCCACTATTTAAGTCATCTTCAAAATAATAAGCCCGATCAGATTCAATGACTTTAGTAGTATGCGTAGGATAATAAAACCTGCTTCCTCTTGATCTTGTACAATACCCAATAAAGAATCCTCTAATTGTTCTGGAATCAAGTTTCTTCAATTGAAGATTATAAGGCCTCACTTTTGCCCTACAACCCCATACATGAAAGTGCTTCAAATTGGGTTTTTTTCTTGAATAAAGTTTATACGCAGTCTTCGACACTAATTTACTAGGCACTTGATTTAGAATATAGACTGCTATTTTTAGAGTCTCACCCCATAGGAATTCTGGTAAAGAAGAATGACTAATCATACTTCTTATCATATCCATCAATGTACGATTACGCCTCTCTGCAACTCCATTTTGTTGAGGAGTGTCAGGCATCGTATATTGAGCTTCAATGCCATGCGCCTGTAGAAATAGAGCAAATGGACCAGGATTTCTACCTATCTCAGTATATCTTCCATAATATTGTCCACCTCTATCTGATCTGACACATTTAATCACTTTACCAGTTTTCAACTCTACTGCTGACTTAAAAACCTTGAAAGCATCTAATGATTCAGATTTTTCATATAATAGTTCAATTCATCCATGACTTGAATGATCATCTATGAAGCTGATAAAATATTTAAATCCTCCTATAGCACTAGGAGTAATGGGGCCATAAATGTCAGTATGGATTAGATCCAAGACATTCTCAGATCTATTTCCTCTTTTGTTTCTAGCTCTGGCTGGGAATTTACCTTTAATACAATCAACATAAGCTTCAAAATATGAGAAATCCAGATCTGGTAATACACCTTGTTTAAGCATCCTTTCTATCCTTTCTCTAAAAATATGACCCAAACACTGATGCCATAACATAGATGAATTTTCATTCACCCTTTGGCGTTTGTGTCCAATTACAACATTAACAGGGTCACTTGAAGATTCAAATGGACAATGATTTAAATTTAAACAATACAATCCATTCCGTAAAGAAGCAAAACCAACAATAACAAAATTAAAATAAATGTCAGTCTTTCCATTTCCTTGCCAGAAGGAATAACCACAATTGTTTAATACAGAACTGGAAATCAAATTTCTTCTTGAAGAAGGTACATAAACAACATCGTTCAAGTTTAAAGCATGTCTAGAAGGTAAATACAAATAAACAGAACCAATAAACTGAAATGTTGCTCTACTTCCTTCGACTCCCAAGATTGCCCTCTCCTTTTCACTTGGGATCCACTTGTTTTTGAGCCCTTGTAAAGAATTTATAACATGTACAGTTGCACCAGAATCCAACCACCAAGAGTCAGATGATATTTCAAAATTGTTGGATTCAAAACAGACTTGAGCTAGAGGAGTAAATTTAGAAAATATACCTTCTCTTTCAAGCTTATTCTTTAGCTTATAACAATCAGATATCTTATGGCCAGACTTCTTACAATAATGGCATTGACCCTTGAAGATTTTCTTCTTTGCCACTTTGTTGTGCTTTCCATCTTTCTTTGATCCAAATGCCCCAGTTTTCTTATTCTCAGTATGTGACTTAGGCCTCTTCCCTTTTTTGTCATTACTACCTGCCTTGCTGCTAGAGCCATGAGACAAATAGTTCACAGAATGAGCTTTCTTGATTGATTCTTCCTTTTAAGTCACAATAGAGATCATCTGATTTACAGTCCACTCAACCTCCTGAGAATTATAAGTAGTCCTCAAAACTCCATACTCAGCTGGGAAAGACTGCAAAACTCGGTAAACCAAGTAACTTTCTCCCAATTCTACATTAAAGGACTTCAGTTTGTTGTAATAGTTTACAAGCTTCATTATATGTTCCCAAACACCTGACACTCCATCATAACGAGTGTTATCCAATAGTGAAATATAGTAAGCTTTTTGACTCTTATCAAATTTCTTGAATTTCTCTGCAATTGCATCTAAATATTCCGTTGCAATGTCCTTTTCAGGAATACTCTATTTGATTGTTTTCTTAATAGTGAATTTGATCACTGCCAGACAGATTCTATTGGACTCATACCATTGCTTGTGATGGGTCCTATCAGTTGCACTTGACTTATTAGTGAGATCTGCAGGTTTTGGCTCTCTAAGTGCCAAATCTTCTTTAGAGATTGTGAGATACAAGTCCAGAGGTTCCTTCCAATCATCATAATTTGTTCCATTTAGAGTTTTCACCACAGATAGTTGCTGAGCAACAGAAATTGAGGAAACAAAAAAATTTAGGAAATATTAATTATGTGTGCACAACATAATTATAGAACATAATTTCCCACCAAAACTCAGTTAAAGCAACTATATGTCAAAATTGTTCATCATAATTACGCCTAAGGGTTGAAAAAATTATGATAAATCTAGAAAACTCATATATATATATATATATATAAAACCGAATGACTTAATTCATCAAAAGAGTTCACATGAAATGTATTCAATATTTTTGCACGGATAAGGTACAAGTAATATCGACACAATAAAATGAACTGTCAGCTTAATCAAAACAACACATACTGATAATTGGGCCCACGATAGGGAGGCTCACAATCATTAGGTGTGATTAAATATGCACAGTCCCACAATAATCATTGAGAATATGAACATTTATACAAACAAAACATTTTGGTATTTAATCATGCAATATACAAATTTTATGTATTTTCAAGAAATTTATTAACATACCTAAAAGTTCAACCAGAGAGAGTGAGCATCATAATGAATTATGGTCACGTGCAGTATATGTACAAAAAATTTTCATGCCAAAATTTTAGAATTATAATAGTGTTTAGCACCTTTTAAACTTTTCCAAAATTGTAGAAAATATTTAAAGGCCTCAAAAAATTTTAGAAAAATAACCATTGAATAGAAAATAAAATTTTGAGGCTGTAGGAAAAAAATGGGATGAAAAATAGAGCTTACAGATCCCACACGCGCTCCCACGCATCTGGAGGCATGTGTGGGATTAGTTGGAGCAGGTTGTCTTCAACCTTGCTCCAGCCGAAGTTCGTCCGCCATGGACGAGCTGCAGGAAGCTTCAAAAAAGTGGTCCATTCGTGCGATTTTCATCCCAGAAACATTCTAATTCATGCGTTAAACTATAAGCACAAATCAATTTATGGAAATTTGTAACAAGAAGGCCAAAAAAAGGTTTGAAAAGTTTTTGAAAAATCTCATATTCGCATCTCATCCTCCAGGGAATTTCAGCGTCAAAACTTGTTACTTTTCGATCTTAGGAACATCTAGAAACTTGTTTCAAGCTTCAATCGAAATCAAAACTAATCAAAACAACAGATCGAGCCAAGAAATCACGCCAAAAAAATGATTCTCAAATCTCATTGTTTACAAGGATGTGGTGCAATTTTTCTACAATTAATCATGTAACAGACTTCCAATTGCATGAAAACATCTTCAATTTGAACCAATTTATCAATGTGCCGAAGGAATTGAGAATTCCCAATTTCTAGGGTTTGAGTTTCAAAAGATTGAAAAAAAAAAGGGTTTTCCATGCATTTCGAAATTTTGATGAAGGAGGCTTAAAATTAATTATGCAATCAAAACAATACTATTAACATATGCTTTGATACCATTTATGATAACAGTATTAGTAATCCCAAGATTTCTTCTACTAATAAAATTGATAGGATTCCAAACCTGATGATGATTTGAAAGCAACCATGGATGATCAGAGTTAGATAATTCAGCAACCTGCTTTGCCCCTTTAGATTTTTACCAAGAGTGGAAATTGTGATAGATAATTTTAGAGAAGTTACCCTAAGTATTTTTCTTCTACGATAAAAGGTTATCATGTCTGTATGTGTAACCTCCCTATTATTCTACTAACTATTAATTAATTATTTAATAATTAATTAATAATTATAATTCTCATTCAACTTATCAATTTAGTGATAGAAAATCAACTGATCACTAAAAGGGCTGCAGGTTAAAGCATCTCCCAATAGGTTTGTATACAATCCAACCTATCATTGATTATACACTATCATACTTAATCTGTTCTAGGCTTACTATTATTAATTGGGTCTGATTACTTAAATTTTAGTTTACAATTTATTCGTATTAATTAAATTAATGCTAATTCATAAATAATTAATACAATTGTCAAATTAATTAAATAATTAATTCAACATCTAGGTCTTGGAATATTGTCGTTTGACCTCTATTTAAGTGTCACATTTAATGCCTTATCAGAGCTACCATCGTCTCTTCTAACCTGTATCCTCATAGGCAATTTCAATAGAAGAAGTGCGATTTGGGTGGTTACCATCTTAAGTGGTGTCTTCAGTGTATTATCTATAGTGGACGGAAAGCCATGGAGGAAGCTGCAAATTGGGTTTGAGATGGTGTCATTTTTCAGCGCGTGTACTGCGTTTAATGTATGTTTGTTATATACGACGGAGTTGTTCCCGACGTGTGTACAGAACTCCGCCTTGGCGATGGCGAAACTGGCGGTGGTGTTGGCGGCGCGTTTAGTCCGTTGCTGGTGACGGCGGGAAGGAGGAACAAGTTTTGGTGCTATGGGGTGTTTGGGTTGGCGATAGGGTTCAGTGGGGTGTTCGGAGCATTTTTGCCGGAGACAAAAGGGAGAGCACTTTGTGATACAATGGATGAAGAAGAACACACAGAAAGTCAGCTGTGAACTGTGATGTATTGGCTTAAAACATGGTTTATTTCATGTCATGTATTGTAAATTTCATGAAAGATCATTGTTTTTAATTTAATAGTGAAATTTTCACTCCATACATATTCATAAGCCGCATTAGTCATGTTCTACCTTAGGCACTGTGTTCTCGGAAGTGGATCCTTAAGGTTGCTGAAGCCTCTCACATTCTTTTTTTTTTCTATAATTTTTTTTTTAAGAGAGAGATCTTGTTTGTTTATGAGAAACTTCACCAACTTCATAGAAAGATAACTTCAAAAAATCTAGCTCCTGTGTTCTCTCTCTCACATTTTTTTTTTTCATTGTTTTACTCCTCTCATTTTTCTTCAGATTTTCGTGCAATGCAGAGACCCCACTCCTAGTTTTAATTTCTTGAATTGATTAATCATAAAGATATAAAGAATTATTATATTTTAGATATTTGAGGAAGTATATTAATAAAATTTCTCCGAAATTTATGAATAAAAAATTAATATACTAGAGAGGCACAAATAATTGATTATATATCTATGAGCCATCAAAATTTGAAGATAATAGTGGCCTTATAATATGTCTCTCTTAATCACATGGATGAAACAAAAAACCCATATTGGAACAATTCATTTAACAAATAATCAATAAATCAACCACGTTTTTATTTCATTTAACCCACAAAATTAATCATTAATAAAACTGGTCAAGAATTAATAAAACCAATAAAAAATGAACTACAATTGGTCAGTAAGCGATTTGGCCCGTTTAAAATTCTGTTTCTATTTCGTAGAAACAAACATGAAGCATCCTTTAATTTAAATTTTTGTTTTAATCACTTCAATCATCACATTCCTCTATTTATATCTTTGCAAACTTTCGCCTCCTTCTTCCTTTATTGTTCATCACTGTCGTTAATATCTGCTTTGCCTTTTGATCCTTAACAATTCTCTAACACTTACTTTCTTAAGGCGAAGAGAAACTGAGAAACGGTGGTTAAGAAGAGAAATGATGGCTCAAAGAGAGAGAATGAGATTTTTAAGAAAAATCAAATAAAATGAACAAGAAGAAAAATGGAAAACCTGGGAAACTCAAACACTCAAAGTGATTGATGTGCTACACTTAAGGGAATTTATAAGTTCAGTTTGGTTCAGTTTATCAAAATCAAACTAAATTGATGTTGTCTGTTTAGTATTTTAGTGAATTTTATTGGTTTTAATTTCTAATTGATTTGGTTCGATTTTTATTTGATTTGGTTTATATTTTCTTTTGTTCAAAAGTGATTTGATTTTTTTTAAGATTTTATTTTTTGTAATATGTAAAATTTGACTTTTAATATTAAGCATCTTTTAATATTCTAATCAATAATAGTATTAAAATAATTTATTATCATATATTATTTTTTAAAAAAAAATATCTCTTATAATTATATTCAATTATTTTATAGTTGTAATTGAATATCATATATAAAAACAATAAAATAATATCATTTTAAAGATAACTTATTTGATAAATTCATCTAAATATAAGTAAAGTAAAAAATATTATTATTATTTTATTTATAAAAGGTTTATGTATAATTTAAACTTAGTTAATAAAAAAAACAAATATTGACCAAACCAAACTTGACAAGATAAGGAATTGAATTGAACCGAACCGAATCAATCGATTTTACAATATCCAAAACTAATTTTATTTTTTTTAAGTCAATTTTATTTTATTTTTATCAATTTTACTTTGGTTCAATTAGTTGGGATCGATTTTAAACATCCCTAATTACATTGTTGTCTTTCATTTTTATTCTTTTTTCGTTAATTTTTTTTCATTGTATAGAAATGAGTGTTATCACGTAGTATTATATAAGTAACTTAATATATTAAAATATAATCTAAAATAAGTAAGTAAATAGATAATTTAAAATGTTATAAAAATAGATAATTTACTAAAAATTAATAAATATTGTCCTATTTGAAATATTATCATACAATTTTGTTATAAGTAAAATAAATATAATCTTTATATTTATAAAATTTGTAATAAATTACATTATTTTAGATTATATTTTAAAATATTTTTTTATTACTGGTTAAATTGCAATTGAACCCTAATTTGACTAATAAATCATGAACCATTTATTTTTCTCATTCACTATGTGATTCAATTTTCAAAACATTAGTTCCTCATAATCTTATCAAATATTTTTAAATTATATTTACATCTTTTAAATTTTATATTTTTTTCACCAAAAAAATTGTAGTGATTATTTTATGAAGAAAATATAGTAAAGAATATATTTTTTTAAAACTACCTTTTTTTGGGATAAAAAACTGAAAAATTATTCAACTTAGCTTTCAACATTAAAGAATCTCTTTATAATTCTTAATTAGTTAATTACATATAATAAATTTAAATATAGATTTTCCTTATTCTTAAAATATACTAATCCTAATTTCAAGATAATAGAGGAATCTTAATCTACGTATATCTAATATATATGACATTTTGTTAGTTTCTGCAAGAGTCCGTCACTTTTGTTAGTTTATGGCTGTTTTATTTAATTATTATTATTATTTTTTGAAATCTTTCTTTTTATTTGTAGATTCATCCAAACGATTCATAGGTTCATATCAAGTCGAACTCATAAGTCAATCCACGGCTTTTGTCTTCTCCAATTGTGGCATTAGCAAGGGAGGGGTTATCTCGGGTTGAATCATAATAAAAATGTGATATTTAGATTAGATGTGATTAAATAAAAGAATTGCGCCAGGGGAAAACAAATTTAAAATTTTTCATATCCTATTTAATAAAATATATAATATATAATTTAAATAAAATAATTCTCTTTGAATTTTTAGATTAAACTAAATATTCATGACATAGTTCTACAATTACAATATTTATGTAATACATATTAAGGATATATTAAAAAATATATATCATTCTTTAACAATATCATAATAGTTCAGTAAAAAATTTAAAAAGAGTATTTTGAAAAAAATATTTATTTGATAAAGTATAAAAAATTATGATTGTCAATTTGACAAAAAAACTATATTTATAAAGCATGTTAGAGATCGTTTGGAAAATTATGTTAATTATGCCCCCAAATTCATCAATTGACTGATGGTTAGTTATCAAATGATTGGGACAACACAAAGAATAAGGGATATGAAACAAATAATCATTACTCGACTAATTCATTTTTTGAAAACATAAGCCAATCGTACTTGGATCATAAGTCAATTGATGAGTTATAGAATTATATCCCAACATCTTTGAAGGTGACCTAAAACATTTGATTGATTGGTAATAGGCATAAAAAAATTTGAATTTATTTTTATAGGTAAAGTGCTTGTTAGTTTCATGTATTATGTGTTTTCCATGTGTAACAATCAAATAATTGATGGAATAAACAGAAAACACTCAAAAAATTCAAAATAAATGTGATGAAACTTGAAATTTAAGATTTAAATTTGATTCCTAATCAAAAGGCATGATTATTCACAATTAACTCTATAAATTGATTCTAAACAAAGAATAATTATCCTTTAATTAAATACTCCATTTTACATGAACCCTTGACGAGTTCTCTTAAGGAGAGAATTCTATTAGCTTTAAGTGAAATTCTCTAAAGTACTTTAAATAAATCTTAAAAGCAAATTTGCTTGAACTTTGCAGCATCATAGTGAAAGACAAATATTGCTTTAAGGTTAGCGTTTAACATGCATTGCCTTCTATATTTTCTTGATTTCAATTTTATTGTATCTTTTTGATTGCTTCTATTTTCATTAACATAGCATACTTTCTTAACAATCTTAAAACAATATTCGTAAAAGATGGACATAGTCTAAGAATTTGCATTTCAAGATTTGGATGGAGCCAACAAAGAAGCGTTCTGTCCTCAAGGACATAACCAATCACAGTGAGACTAATCCAAGCAATGCAAAGATGCGCAACTGGGAAGAAAGTCAAGTATTTTGATGTGCATGTGGTAATCAAATTTATATGAATTGCATTATGTTTGACTTTCTGCAATCCTGTCTACTTCTATTTTCATATAGAAAAAGTCACCTCATTTCAAGCCATATGATCCCAAACCAAGTGCGCTTTGCTTTGTTGAAAAGAGGAATGAAGGTAAAGAGCAGTGAACACAAATATATTTTCTTTCATAGAAAAAGTAATGCCACTTTGTTATCGTGATATTCTATCAGATAATATATATTTTAATTAGATTTCATGGTGGTGGGATGATTTGATGAAATACTAATTTGATGTTAATTTCATATCTATTTTCTTTTGAGAGTCTTTCATTCAAGAAAGTTTAAGCATTATTTTGTAGTATAAAACAAATTCAAAAAAGTAGTAAACCCCAAAGAAGAAAGTCTAAAACTTAAATCTACGACCCTCCATTTAACTCTCCATATAACACATGTATCACTTATTAGTATAAAACAAATTCAAAAAAATATTTCACACAAGCTGTCTCACTTGAGGCGAGAGATATAATAAGAGCTTTATAGTCACTATATTGCATCGTTATTAAATTTATTTACTTTCATTTTTACATTAAAGTATTAGATATATGTGTTGCTATTGGCATCTTGACTAATTATGTTGAAATAAGGTATTTTAAAAAAATATCTAGAGAGAGTAAGATAAATAAAATAGACCTTTTTTAAAAAAACTTTTTTAGTACTTAGGGTTGGATTTAAAATCTGAGCTGGTTAGATAGAATGGAAGGACCAACTCCACCCAAATTATGTTAGACTTTGAAAAATTATATCGTTATTCATTTGATTCAAGGCTTGTGATTATGACCAACGGGCTCACATTTTTCTCATGTTACGTTATTGAATAATTTTTAATTTCTTACTAATTAGTGAAAGAAAAATGAAAGTTTAAATATTTGACTCATATCTCCTTTGTGTATTAATAAATTAATTTAAAAGTTATTTACATATTTTCTAAATTTGCATTTACATCCATCGTAAATAAATAAATAAAGCATGTTTTTCATGATAAAAAGATTGTATTTTGATATCTCTGTTTTTTCTGGTTCATTCCTAATGAATAAAACTTTTTTTAATTTAAAATAATAAATATAAAAACATGATGAATCAGTACATACATTCAAGACGTTAAATAATTTTTTATTCAGATTGATATTTTGTTTAGGAAACTGCAAATGTTCTCGCTTATTATAATTATATTATAATTTTAATATACAAATCTTAAAAGTAATTTTTAATTTTTAAACTATTACGAAATATAGGAACATTTTTAAAATATCATATAAAGGTTATATGATTGTCAAGTGATATTTTATATCTCCATTATTTTTTTAATTTTTAAATTTTTAAGGTATTATGTGACAATCATGTAAAAATTAGTTTTAACTTATACATAATATTCTTTATTTTTTAGAATAATATAAAAGATAAAATTTACGTTCTAAATTTTGTGTGAAAGAATTTTAACAAGGCCATGGTGGAAGGGAGCTACATATAGTTTCAGGACTTATTAGAACAAATTATTTTTTAATATAGAAAGGTTAAAATTTTATTTTGATCTTAAAAGTATATTTAATATTTTATATTAATTCTAAAATATTTTTTATTTTAATCAATCCATAAAATTTTAAAAACATTCTAAATAGATCTGAGAAGCAAAGGCCACTATCACCTTGCAATTAAGTACGACATGTTCCCTGATCAATCAAATACTTAACTACATTATGTGGCATCCACTCAATTTGGGGATTCCTATCCAATTTTTCTTTTATAAAATTTGAACTGTTTAAATTTTAATTGAATGATTTAGATTTTATTTCTATTTTTTGATTTTAAATATTATTTTTATGAAGTCTGCCATAAAAAAGTTTTTTTAATTTTTTTTAAAAATAATTTTTAATAAAAAAGATTTAAACTATGCACATTAATTTAGATAGTTTAAATTTGATATAAGAAAGATCACCGGAGAGAGTAAAAAAGAGGATTCAAATTAGGCATCCACTACATCTTCCTTCCTCACCTTTTTCACTCTCCCTCCTCTCTCTCTTTCTCAAAATCCAAAAAATCTAAGCAAACTTCAAGAACCTGAAAGCCAGAAATCAAGCAATCGAAATCAAAACCAAAATGGTAGAGTTTCGCACTAATAACATGTTATAATCAAAAGAAATAAAAATACGAGAGATGATATTAATCAAGAGAAAGGTTTTTCAGAAATTATCATACATACTATATTATCTTATGATCTATTTTTTTTTTAAAAGCCCTATTTATGTATGACCCCATTCATAAAAAGAAATGAGTGTGACATATGACCTATCAAGGACATTATAGAAGATGGAGTAATAGTACATTCGCACATTGAGGGGTTTCATAGTAGAAATGTAAAGAAGGCGTTTGGTACACAGGAAAACGCATGACATGAGAGTGAGAGGGAGAGGAATATATATATATATATATATATATAAACATTGTTTGGTACAGATGATTCCTTTTCTTGAATGGAATTAGCTTCACTTGCTGCTGTCACTGTACTTTCTATCAAGATTTTGCCGGAATTGATACTGTTGAAGACCAAATGTGATATCAGAAGAGTCTTTTGCTCCAAAAATTCAGTTTAGATGCAGTAGAGTTTTATTTTTATTTGAAAAAATTATAGTTGGGGGACTTAAACTAATGATATTTATATTAAAAGATTTTAAATTTTAAAATTATTTTAAAGAACCTAAAAAATAAAAATTTTGACTTAGAATTTAGACTATAATTTTTCTATGCAATTTATATTTTTAGTTTTTATATCTTTTAAAATAATTTTAAATTTTAAGATTTTTTAATATAAATATTTTTAATTTCAAGTCCTCAACTATAATTTTTTTAATTTTATCTTCACTAAAAAAATTAATTTTTAGTTTTTTTACACTTGGAGTGTTTTAGTCATTTATTCATATTTTATTTTTATTATTATACTATTTTTACTTTATCAAACTTCAAAATAAAAAAAAACATTCTTATTTCTTTCTATGTCATTTCAAACATAATTTTAGATCACAAAAATTCATCTCAATTTTATTTCTATAGTCTTTTCTATTCTCTTAAATATATGTCTAATTTAACATAATACTTGACTAAAAGTCTAAAGAAAACAAATAATTGCAATGAATGTGGTCATGTACTCTTATGATGCAGATGTGTATGTGCATATATGTTTACAATATTATTGTAGCACTCAATAGTCCCATTTGAGAATTTTGTGACATTTGATTTTTATGTTTTTTAACAGTTAAAAGTATAATTTAAATTTGTTAATATTATTTCAACTGTTTCTTTTCTATGTTTTGTATGATTTTGTAAGTACTTTTGAGAAACACATTATAGTATGCTTTTCAAGATTATTATGATTGTAACAAGATATTAAATAAAATAAAATTTCCCTTAAATTTAATTAAATTTATTTTTTAAAATTTACAAAAATATCAATTCGGCCTTGAAACAAACTATTTGTAATTTTCTATATTAGGGGATGTTATTTTTCTAAACAAAATGCAATCCATGATAACTTTGACTATATTTTTATAGAAAAATATTTTAGGCATTCTTATATAACATCTTTTAAGAAATTAAATTTTTTTTGAGTAAATTACATAGACTTTTTTTGAGTTTTGTTGAAATTATATAGTTTTTTATTTTGAAAATATAAATAAATTTCCTTTAAAACCAAAAAGTCATCTTATATTTTAGTTTAATTTTAAATTTTTTGACTAAAATATTCTTCATTTAAAATTTTTTTAGTTTAAAAAATATATTTAAGTTAATTGAAGATATTTTAGTTAAAAAAATTAAAATTAGATTTTAGTATGGAATAATTTTTTATTTCAAAAGAGATTTGAATATATTTTAAAAATAGAAAGAAAGTTTGTATAATTTCAACATAACTCATGTCATTTATTAATAATTTACTTAATTTTTTAATATAACAACCAACCTCAAAATTAGCTTGGGCTTCGTCAAATAAAAAAGAAAGAAAACCATGAATATCTCATAAACTTCCTACCATTATGCCACATTTAACTAACTATTTATGTTGATTGCATGAAAATTTCTTACGTTTGCAGGGTGGCGTTGGTTTGTACATAAGATTTCATTGATCATTCCCACTTTCCTATCAAATTCTATTTTTGCATATTGTTCATAAAACAGATGAAAAGGCAAGTAAATTAAATGACAATGCTAGATTGTTGAACTTTACATAAAAACAGAAAAACATCTTGCATTGAAACAGTTGAACAGGGAAAGATGACAAAGGATCTTGCTCTTCTTATTCATGGACTTAAGTAATTGCTTTCAATGGGATACTTCTTTTAGACTTTTATCTTTTTATGTTAAATGTCATGCACAAAGATGCCATGCATAGGGATCAAAAGGATAATGGGACCCATACCACAGTGGCTGAAGAGAATAACACCTTAAACAATACACTTGTAGCTAAGGGATTAAGGAAAAGCCCCCGAAATAGAAAAGCCATGTCACACCCCACAAATTTAAGTACGTTAACGCAGAAGCGGAAAAATAAAGAGAATAGTTATGAGTATCATTTTTGAATCATATAAAACATATAAGCTTTTCTTATAAAGGACATTTGTAGAAATTTCGGCAGAGTCTCCTCTATAAATTAGACCTCCCGATATTTTTACAAATTGTTAGCTAACACAATACATCCAAAAGGGATAACCCATATCCATTCAGACCAAAAGAAATTTTCGGGGAGTGGGGATGCCCTATCTATGATTCAGTGGAGCCAACTTTACAAGGTTCAGGACAAAATAGGTTACACACATACAAACAAAATACACCCACATGAGCAACTGCAGGCTCGCCAACAGAAGTAATTAAGAGATCGACAACTAGTAGGCTACTGAAGGTAGATTAGGGTCCGTACTGCTCTCTGAAAAAATATTTTTTTAAAAAAAATGAGTTTGATACTCAATGAATAAGCAATGCCAACCTCTTTAAAATAAACATAGGGTCAAATATGTATATATATATATACTGTATGAAACATACTTTATGCAAATTCTTTCTAAAAATGCATTGAAAGTATTTAAGCAGAACCAATTAGAACAGACGCAGAGCACACAGCTCGTGGGGAAAATCACTACAGACGCAAAGCCTTCAGCTTACGAAAATGAAATGACTCCGCGTGTGGTGGCCTGCACACGGGGCTAGCACCACCCCTGCTAGCTGAGGTACAGATCATGGTGCACCAAGGCTAACATCCACTGCTATTAGCTACAGGGTTCTGAGTAGATAACTTCATAAAACAATACATTTTCTCCAATTAACATTTCAGGCAGAGTTCCTTCCAGATCGGTTTCATAGTAAAATTTCCAAATAACTCAAACATCTGTCAATTTGAAAAATTCATGTTCGAATCGATTTTTGGCAAACATGCATATGCCAAAACATTTAAATATGTATCTCCATAAATAGATCACCGAATTTTAGAACACTGCAAGGAAGCTTAGTAACAAAAATAAAAATTTCTCGTTACTCACGGTCCGCATTACTTACTCACCTTCTAAAATATTACAGAAATTCCCTGTCCAAGCCTCAGCTATGACTCAATCTCCTGAATACCCTACAATATCTATTCACCAGGTTTTAGAAGGTGAATCACTCCAATTTATCTCATACAGAATTTATCTTATTTTTAAAAATTATTCCTCTACTAAATTTTACACCTTCCATACTCATACAATATATACAATATACATATATTGTGCCATTTTCTCCTTAAATCCACCTAGGAGCTAGACTCAGAACCCAGAAATAAAGGAAACGCATACCATCTCCAATTTGTAGCAACACACGTTAAAGGGAAGCTTGTTCTGCATAAACAGAATTTAGCAAGTAAGAAAAAGCACACTGGAATTTGGTCTTAAATTAGGAAATATATGCAGAAATTGGGAGGAATCAGCGTACAGGAAAATGGTCGTATAATTTAGCATGAAGGAAGTTGAGATTACTCCAATCAAAATTATCTTCCTACACCATTTTTTTTGTCTTCTGTGCCACACTTAACTGGCTGACCACACACAAAACACACGCAGAACTCGTACAAAACAGGGGAGGGGAACGCCCTTTAAATGGAACAAGAAGAAGCAATACATACATCGGCAACTCCAAGCCTAGAGAACACTATATTGCGTTAATTTCCAGTCACAAACAGCCACGAGACTCAGCCTCAAAATGAAGAGGAAGTGAGCTGCAAGAAGGGCGAACCAGCAGAAGCAAAATGACGTGAACAGAGGGGAGAAGATGAGCCCAGCAGAAACAATTCATATGGTAGAAATTTCAGACCTAGGAGATTAATTTTCTGGCGTGATTTCACCAGCAACCAACAGCAAAAACTTGGCAAATTCAAGGAGCAACTCTGCAGTAGAAATTCGAAACAGGGACAGCCAAAATGGCGCTGAACAGAGGAGAAGAAATGCGATTTTTTGATCAGCACCAGCCTTCATCCAGTAGAAGAGTTTATGCGACTGGAATGAAGCAACTTAACTGGATATGCAGCAGAGAATAACTCACAGCTCGAAGAAGTAGAAGGGGCAACGTCCAGCAAACAAGGATGAAGATACAGAGCCTCTAGTCTACTTCTGCGATTTTCTCTGCTAGAAAGGATGTGTGCTGCAGAAGTTTGGATGATAAATGACCGAAAAACCAAGCTGAAAAGGAGTAAATGGAAGGACATATCAGTAATTTGTAGAAGGATGAAGACCAGCACATGGCAGCTGCACAATGTTCTTTGAAAAGTCAACTTCACTCTATTCCCATACAGACTCATGCACGTTGGGTCTTACAATCTCTCCCCCTAAAAAAAATTTGGTCCCCGAATTTATATATACATATACATATACATACTAACCTTAGTTCTCAAATAAATAGGGGTATTTTGCACGTATTTCGCTTTCTATCTCCTATGTAGCCTCCTCTGGTGTATGGTGACACCATAGAACTTTCACTGATATAATCTCCTTGGAACGTAACTTCTTCATTTGCCTATCTAAGATAGCAACTGGAGCTTCTTCATAAGCTAAACCTTCATTTAAAGGAATATCTTGATTCTGCAACACGTGAGAGGGATCAGGTAGATACTTCCTTAGCATTGAAATATGAAATACTGGGTGAATATTAGATAATTCCTGTGGCAACGCTAGCCAATAGGCTACAACCCTAACTCGCTCTAGGATCTCAAATGGTCCCACATATCTAGGGGTCAACTTTTCTTTCTTTCCAAATCTCATTACGCCTTTTATAGGAGATACCTTGAGAAACACATAGTCCCCAATCATAAACTCCAAATCACGGTGTCGACGGTCCACATATGCTTTCTGTCTGCTCTGAGCTACCACCAATCTCTCTTTGATTACTTTCACCTTTTCTAAGGCATCTTATACTAACTCAGGTCCCAACGATTTAACTTTTCTAGTTTCAAACCATCTAATGGGAGACCTACACCGTCTCCCATATAATGCCTCGAAGGGTGCCATCTGTATGCTAGCTTGATAACGTATTATTATAAGCAAATTTCACCAATGATAAATAGTTATCCCAACTACCACCAAAGTCCATAACACACAACCTTAACATATCTTTTATTATTTGTATAGTCCTCTCAGATTGCCCATCAATTTGAGAATGAAAGGCAGTGCTAAGATCTAATCGGGTACCCATAACCTCTTGAAAAGCTCTCCAAAACTTAGAAGTAAATTGGGGTCCTCTATCAGAAATTATAGACATTGGTATACCGTGAAACTTCACTATCTCATTTATGTAAAGCTGTGCATATTTTGCCACATTGTACGTTGTTTTTACAGGGAGAAAATGAGCTATTTTAGTGAGTCTATCCACAATCACCCAGATGGAATCATAACCCTTTACTGTTCGAGGTAGTCCCGTTACAAAGTCCATAGTAATCTTTTCCCACTTCCACTCGGGTATTTCCAGCCGTTGATGTAATCCTGCAGGTTTCTGATGTTTTGCCTTAACTTGCTGACACGCCAAACAATGGGAAGCAAAATTCGCTACATCCCTTTTCATGCTTTCCCACCAGTATACTTGCTTTAAATCTTGATACATCTTTGTAGAACCTGGATGGATCGTATACCGGGAACAATGAGCTTCTTCCATAAGTTCTTTCTTCAATTCATCCACATTTGGCACACACAATCGAGTATCGAACCATAAAACGCTGTTTGAATCTACATTGAATTCATTTTTCCTTCCACTTCTGACGTCATCCACCAATTTACATATTTGTGCGTCCCTGGCTTGGGTAGTTTTCAACCTTTCAAATAAAGATGAATAAAGCTACACATGAGCCAAAAACATTCCTGGCTCTTTAATCTCAAATTGGATTCCTGAAGGCTCAATCTTATGAAGATCTAAAATTAGCGGCCTCCGTGTCTCCACAATATGCCTCAAGCTTCCCATGGATTTCCTGCTCAGAGCATCTGCTACTATATTAGCCTTACCTGGATGGTATAAAATAGTACAATCATAATCTTTGAGCAACTCCATCCACTGCCTTTGCTTTAAATTCAGATCCCGCTGTTGGAAGATATATTTAAGACTTTTATGATCTGTATAGATTTCACATGTCTCACCATATAAATAATGTCTCCAGATTTTGAGAGCAAACACCACTGCCGCCATTTCTAAATCATGTGTTGGGTAATTCTGTTCATGCTTCTTAAGTTGTCTAGAGGTATAAGCAATCACGTGACCATGCTGCATCAATACACATCACAGGCTAATCCTAAAAGTATCACAGTACACAACATAACCTCCCGACCCCGAGGGTAATGCCAAAATTAGTGCAGAAGTCAGACAATCTTTCAATTTCTGAAACCCCTCTTCACACAGCTCAGACCACTGAAATTTCACATTTTTCTGGGTTAATCTTGTTAGCGACCAGCTATTTTAGAAAAGTTTTTAACAAACCGACAATAATAACCTGCCAAGCCAAGAAACTACAAATCTCTGTAACTGTAGTAGGCCTCGGCCATTTTTGAACCGCTTCCACTTTACTCAGATCTACCTGCACTCCATCTTTCGAGATTACATGGCCTAAAAAGGCAATTCTTTCGAACCAAAACTGGCATTTAGAAAGTTTAGCACATAGTTGGTGTTCCCGTAACACCTGTAGTGCCATTCTCAGATGTTGTTCATGCTCTTCATAACCCTTAGAATAAATCAAAATATCATCAATGAACATGATAACAAATCGATCTAGAAATGGCTTAAACAATCGATTCATCAAGTCCATGAATGCAGCTGGGGCATTGGTTAACCCAAATGGCATCACTAGAAATTCATAATGACCATACCGGGTTCTAAAAGTAGTTTTTGGGATGTCTTCCCTTTTGATTCGTAGCTAATGATAACCTAATCTTAAATCAATTTTTGAGAAGTATTGAGCTCCCTGTAATTGGTCAAATAGGTCATCTATACGAGGCAAAGGATACTTATTCTTCACTGCCACTTTATTCAGCTGTCTGTAATCTACACATAAGCGGAGAGAACCATCCTTCTTCTTAACAAAAAGGACAGGTGCGCCCCAAGGAGACATACTAGGGTGAATAAAACCCTTGTCCAATAGGTCTTGTAATTGATTCTTTAGTTCACTAAGCTCCAGAGGTGCCATTCGATAAGGAGGAACATATATAGGTTGAGTGCCTGATAACACATCAATGCAAAATTCAATTTCCCTTTGAGGAGGTAATCTTGGTAATTCCTCGGGGAAAATATCAGGGAATTCTTTTACTATGGGAACCTATTCCAATATTGGGATTTATAGCTTTATATCCCGAACCATCGCTAAATATCCTTGATACTCCTTTTTTAAGAGCCTTTGAGCTTCTATCACAGATATTAAATTGTTTGGTGCTTCACTTCGATCACTTTGAATGACAAAGGGAGATTTACCAGGAAAATTACACCTCACCAGCTTAAGATGACAATCCACCACTGCATAGCAGGACGCTAACCAATCCATTCCGAGTATTACATTAAACTCTGCTATCGTAAGCACTATCAAGTCAACTAACATCTCACAATCAGCTAGTGTAATCACACATGCCTTATATACCCATTCAACCATTACAAATTCCCCCACTGGGGTTGCCACAAGTAATGGGCACTCTAACTTTTCAGAGTCCTTACCAATCTTCTTTGCAAAGTAGGGAGATATATAGGAATGTGTAGAGCCAGGATCAAATAAGGAGTAAGTAACATGTGAAAAAACCGTAAGTGTACCTGTTACCACGACATTAGATGCTTATACGTCCTGTCTATTTAGTGCAAAAACCCGAGCCTGACCTCGTCCTGCAGTCGCCTGTCCTCTGCCTGCTACTGTCCCACTGCTACTACTTTGACCACTCTGAACTGTAACTGCACCGGTAGATGGAGTCCTTGTTGAAAATTGCCTAGTAGGTCGAACTGATGCCTGACTAGAATCAGGGTAACGCTGAGGACAGTCTCTCACCAAGTATCCCACTTGCTCGCAACGAAAACATGCTCCCGTCTCCTTGTGGCAAATGCCTGAATGTATCTTCCCACAAATGGAGCAGGGACCTCTAGATTGACGAGATGGAGCAGTAACTAGGGTAGATATCATGCTAACCCCTCGGAACGATGCGCTGTGCCGGTCAGTACTGGTAGAAAATGAAGTCAGAAGCCCTGTAAAAGCTTGAGTAAATCTCTGATGACTTTGAGGTCTGAGACCATAAGAAGGTCCAGCTACAAAGGAACTACCTCCTTGTCTCCCCTCACTGTCACGCTTCCTTTTTCTCTGAGAAGTGTCCTCCTCCTTATCTCTCATCTCTATCATACGTACACAATCCACCGCAGCTGAATATGAAGGAAAAAGGTTCATATGTGGAGCAATCACCCTATACAACATACGAGGTAGCCCATTCACAAATCGCTTGATCCTGTCCCTCTCAGTAGGGACTAGATGTGGGGCATAGCGAGATAACTGTGTAAACCGGATATCATAATCAGAAATGCTCATGCCTGGAATTAATTTAAGACCCTCAAATTCTATGGCCCTAGCATCCCGGACACTCTGTGGCAAAAAGCGATCCATAAAGAGTCCCTTAAATTCTTCCCATAATATTTGGGGGAGATCCAATCGGCCTTTCCTCCAGTAAGGTCTGATACCATATGTAAGCCACATCTTGTAACTGAAACCTGGCAAACTCAGTGGATTTTGCACTTGGGCAACTCAAAGCTCTGCATATCTTCTCAATACCATCAATAAATAGATGGGGATCTTCCTGACTTTCTGTCCTGGAATAAATGGGAGGCTTCAATCTTAAAAACTAGGAGAGGGTTACTAGGACCTCCCTCTCCTCCCTCATCACCTGAGGCCCTACCGGTCTTGGCTGAACTGGTGGTGCAATTTCCTCCACAGGCTGTGAAGGCTCTACCCTATCTACAAGTGAGGCTTGCCTAGGGGGCCGAATAGTTCCTCAACCCCTACCCCGACCTCGACCACGGCCTCTGATAGGTGGGGTAGTTTGTTGGGTTGATGCACTAGCAGAAGCCTCATCTACAGCAGCTAATCTATTAACTGAACGAATTCTAGGAGGCATATCCACACTACAAAAAATAACCATCACTCAAATCATTCTCCAGATTGGAAGTAACATTCAACAAGACAGTATACTTGAAGGAATAACTTAGGACACCTTATAAGGTTTTTAATGACACCTCAAGTATAGTTATGCCCAATTCATAACCATAATTGAGATTCCACCAAAAACTCTTGCTCCACAGGACCACAGAAAGACCTAAGCTCTGATACCAAACTGTCACACCCCACAAATTTAAGTACGTTAACGTAGAAGCGAAAAAATAAAGAGAATAATTATGGGTATCATTTTTGAATCATATAAAACATATAAGCTTTTCTTATAAAGGACATTTGTAGAAATTTCGGCAGAGTCTCCTCTATAAATTAGACCTCCCGATATTTTTACAAATTGTCAGCTAACACAATACATCTAAAAGGGATAACCCATATCCATTCAGACCAAAAGAAATTTCTAGGGAGTGGGGATGCCCTATCTATGATTTAGTGGAGCCAACTTTACAAGGTTCAGGACAAAATAGGTTACACACATACAAACAAAATACACCCACATGAGCAACTGCAGGCTCGCCAATAGAAGTAATCAAGAGATCGACAACTAGTAGGCTGTTGAAGGTAGATTAGGGTCCGTACTGCTCTCTGAAAAAATATTTTTAAAAAAATGAGTTTGATACTCAATGAATAAGCAATGCCAACCTCTTTAAAATAAACATAGGGTCAAATATGTATATATATATATATATATATACTGTATGAAACATGCTTTATGCAAATTCTTTCTAAAAATGCATTGAAAGTATCTAAACAGAACCAATTAGAACAGACGTAGAGCACACAGCTCATAGGGAAAATCACTACAAACGCAAAGCTTTCAGCTTGCGAAAATAAAATGACTCCGCGTGAGGTGGCCTGCACACGGAGCTAGCACCACCCTTGCTAGTTGAGGTACAGATCATGGTGTACCGGGCTAACATCCACTGCTATTAGCTACAAGGTTCTGAGCAGATAACTTCATAAAACAATACATTTTCTCCAATTAACATTTCAGGCAGAGTTCCTTCCAGATCGATTTCATAGTAAAATTTCCAAATAACTCAAACATTTGTCAATTTGAAAAATTCATGTTCGAATCGATTTTTGGCAAACATGCATATGCCAAAACATTTAAATATGTATCTCCATAAATAGATCACCGAATTTTAGAACACTGCAAGGAAGCTTAGTAACAAAAATAAAAATTTCTCGTTACTCACGGTCCGCATTACTTACTTACCTTCCAAAATATTACAGAAATTCCCTGTCCAAGCCTCAGCTATGACTCAATCTCCTGAATACCCTACAATATCTATTCACCAGGTTTTAGAAGGTGAATCACTCCAATTTATCTCATACAGAATTTATCTTATTTTTAAAAATTATTCCTCTACTAAATTTTACGCCTTCCATACTCATACAATATATACAATATACATATATTGTGCCATTTTCTCCTTAAATCCACCTAGGAGCTAGACTCAGAACCCAGAAATAAAGGAAACGCATACCATCTCCAATTTGTAGCAACACACGTTAAAGGGAAGCTTGTTCTGCATAAACAGAATTTAGCAAGTAAGAAAAAGCACACTGGAATTTGGTCTTAAATTAGGAAATATATGCAGAAATTGGGAGGAATCAGCGTATAGGAAAATGGGCGTATAATTTAGCATGAAGGAAGTTGAGATTACTCCAATCAAAATTATCTTCCTACACCATTTTTTTTTTTGTCTTCTGTGCCATACTTAACTAGCTGACCACACACAAAACACACGCAGAACTCGTACAAAACAGGGGAGGGGAACGCCCTTTAAATGGAACAAGAAGAAGCAATACATACAGCGGCAACTCCAAGCCTAGAGAACACTATATTGCGTTAATTTCTAGTCACAAACAGCCATAAGACTCAGCCTTAAAACGAAGAGGAAGTGAGCTACAAGAAGGGCGAACCAGCAGAAGCAAAATGACGTGAACAGAGGGAAGAAGATGAGCCCAGCAGAAACAATTCATATGGTAGAAATTTCAGACCTAGGAGATTAATTTTCTGGTGTGATTTCACCAGCAACCAGCAGCAAAAACTTGGCAAATTCAAGGAGCAACTCTGCAGTAAAAATTTGAAACAGGGACAGCCAAAATGGCGCTGAACAGAGGAAAAGAAATGCGATTTTTTTATCAGCACCAGCCTTCGTCCAGCAGAAGAGTTTATGCGACTGGAATGAAGCAACTTAACTGGATATGCAGCAGAGAATAACTCACAGCTCGAAGAAGTAGAAGGGGCAACGTCCAGCGAACAGGGATGAAGATACAGAGCCTCTGGTCTGCTTCTGCGATTTTCTCTGCTAGAAAGGATGTGTGCTGCAGAAGTTTGGATGATAAATGACTGAAAAACCAAGCTGAAAGGGAGTAAATGGAAGGACATATCAGTAATTTGTAGAAGGATGAAGACCAGTACGTGGCAGCTGCACAACGTTATTTGAAAAGTCAACTTCACTCCATTCCCATACAGATTCATGCATGTCGGGTCTTACAAGCCATGTGGAAGGTGAGGGAAGGAACATAAAAGGATTATCAGGCACATAATGAAGGTAGGATGGAAGAACGATTCTCTCTTTCAACAATTCTTTCTCACTCTCTCCTTTTTATTATTATCATTTCTTTTCTAAACGATTTCCTTAACTCTTCCCTAAAGCTCTATAATTCCCCATGCACGTCTATATTTTGCATGCTGAAGAGGTGTAATGATTGTTATCATAATTGATTATCATTGGGAATTTCTATACAAATTTTAGTTTATAACAAGTTAGTGCTTTCATTAAAAGTAACATGGCTAAGGGAACTCAGTTGAAGGAGTTAGCCGCAAATATGAAGAAAATGAACGAATATGTTGAGTAAGTGGAAGTGGTAGCTAGTGCGAGAATGAAATGCATAGAAAAGCTAATCAAATCAATAACTCGAACATTGACATTCAAATGGAACATTAGAGTCTTCCATCGAGAACTTGACTCGGGTAGTTGATGCCATTAATCAAAATCCAACTCAAAGTTGTAGTAACCCTAATGACTCATACAGCCCTTCCATGGTTTTAGCATCATATCAACCTTTTCAGCTATGCCAAGTGATGGAACTAATCCACTAAATTTGTTGTTCAGAGCAGAACAATGTTTTGCGTATTATGAAACGCCCAACAATTAGAGAATCACCATTGTAACAATACACATGGAAGGAAAGGCAGTACCTTAATTTCAAATAATGTAGAAAACCCATCAAATCCTAACCTGGCAAGCTTTGGCACATGTTATCGAAAGCCAATTTGGACTTTCTAGGTTTGAAAGTCCTCGAGCTTAACTTTTCAAAATGATACAGAAGAATTCTATTGCCGATTATTACTAGTAATTCATGATGTTAGCAAACAGGGTGGAAGGGATGACTGAAGATGCAATTATGGATTGTTTTATTAGTGGGTTGAAACCTAAAATTTGGCTAGATGTAATTGTTGGAGTGCCTTTGACATTATTAGAAGCATTATTGCTGGCTCGACTGTATGATGAAAAATAGTCACTCTCTGTGGTTAATAGAATGTGGAATGCTACACCTTCAACTTAAACAATCAAAACTATATTAGGAATATCGATTAACTTAGTGGGCCCAACTATGATAAAGACATCAGGGACTAAGAGTTTACCTTTATTACTGCCAACTTTGACATCCAAACCGACGTTACCTATTAAGAAGTTGACACCATTGGAGATTCAACTTTGTCAAGGGACGGGCCTCTGTTTTACTCATGAAGAGAAGTTGATTCTCGATCACCAGTCTCCTAACCGGCATTACATGATCCTTCAATGTGATAAGGAAAAAGAGAAGTAAACAGAATCTGAACTAGACTTGGAGATCAAAGAGGCCAATAAAGAACCATCTACATTACATCACTTATCCTTGCATGCCTATCAAGGATACATTGGACCAGCAATGATCAGATTTGATGGAACTATATTGGGTCATTGTATGTAGGTATTCTTAAATAGAGCCAGCTCGGATAGCTTCATACAACTGAGAGTGGCTTATTATCTCAAATTATCATTAGTACCTACACTACGAACGAAAGTAGTAGTGGGAAACAGGGAAAGAATGCAATGTGAAGGTCTGGTACAAGAATTAAAGGTGGTTATTGGTGGCCACATCTTGACTTTTCCAGTATACGTTCTCCCTGTATTGGGTTTAGATGTGGCGATTGGAGCTACACGGTTGGAGACCATAGGGTCTTATATTGTCGATTATAGGAAGTTAATGATCAAATTCTTTGCAGATGGCAAATTTGTGACATTACAAGGATATAAGACCACACAAGCTAATCAAGTGTAGTATCATTAGATCACTTGACTACAATTCATAGAAGCAATTGCTAAACTATATTTTTTGCATGTTCGTGAGACAGAGGAGCCCTAATTTTATTGGTTCATAAGAAAGATGGCAATTAAAGGTTTTGCATGGATTATCTGGCACTAAATTCAATTACCATGAAAGACTCATTTCCTATACCCATAGTTGATGAGTTATTAGATGAGGTAAGGGGTTCAGAGTATTACACTAAGTTAGATCTCGAAGCAAGTTATCACTAAATACTCATGCACCCAAATGACCGTGAAAAGATCACATTTCGAACACATCAAGGTCATTACGAATGGCTAGTTATGCCTTTCAACCTTATGAATGCGCCTGCTACTTTCCAAGCATTGATGAACTAGGTGTTTCAAGCTTACTTATAGAAATTTATGTTGATATTCTTTGATGATATACTAATATACAGTGCTACGTGGCCACTGCATTTATAGCATCTTGCTTAGGTGTTGGAGAAATTGGTGTAGCATCATCTGTTTGCCAAACTATCCAAGTGTTCTTTTAGGTAGAGACAGATAAAGTATTTGGATCATATCGTTTCGGGCCGAAGGGTGGAAATGGACTCAAATGAAGTGCAAGCCATGCAACAATGGCCCACTCCTTCTAACGTCAATTAGTTGAAAGCATTTCTAAGATTAATAGGGTACTATGGCCAATTCATTAAATCCTATACACATATACCTAGCCCACTCAATCAGCTGCTTTAGAAGGATGGGTTCAAGTGAACCAATGAAACCCAACAAGCATTTGAACAGCTGAAATCAGCCTTAACTAAGCTTTGGTATTGGCTTTACCTAACTTCACTCAATCATTTATATTGGAAATAGATGCACTAGGTTTAGGTATTGGGGCAATATTGAGTCAATTAGGTCACCTTATTGCATACTTTTCAAAAAAGCTCTCACCCAGAGTGCAAGCAAAATCAGTGTATGCTAAAAAGTTACAAGCAATTGTCGAAGTTGTAGCAAAATTTTGACATTATCTATTTAGGCATTTCTTTATAATTCAAACGGATCACAAAAGTCTCAAACACTTGAATAAGCAAGTGATTCAGACACCAAAATAGGAAGCCTATCTATTAAAACTCATGGGATATCATTACCGAGTGAAATATAAACCCGGAAGAACAAATCTGGCAACTGACGCACTCTCTCGTCACTGTTACATGACCATGACCATTTCTTGTAACCAAACCTTAAAAGACATTCAACAATCTTTCTAGTCACTTCCAGCCACACTACAGCTAATTACAAGGATACAAGCTAACCCTAATGAGATGAAGCCATAATATGTGCAAGATGGATTGGTTTACTAGAAACATGGCTCATCATTCCTCAAGGATGTGATGCCAGCACTCTTCGGACTTTCCATCGCATTGCCACTAATTTCTTTTGGACTACTATGCATAAGGACATTTGCGAATTCATTAAGTGATGTGTGGTTTGCCAATGAACCAAGATATCTCAACTGCAACTGGTTGGCTTACTAAGTCCCTTGTCGATTCTAGAACGTATATGGGAAGATATTGTTATGGATTACATTATAGCTTTGCCCATGTCTAGAGGGTGCTCAATTATACTGGTAGTTGTTGATCGACTATCCAAATACAAGCACTTCATTCCTTTGCGAGCCACTTTTACTAGTCAACAGCTTGCAAAAGTTTTCTTTCTCAGATCATTAAATTACTTGGGATGCCTTGAACCATTATTACTAATCAGGGCCCAACTTTTACTAGTGTTTTCTAGTGACATTTATCTAAGCTGTAGGGGATAGAGCTTCATTTTTGTTTAGCATATCATCCACAAATAGAAGGCTAAATGGAGGCTCTTAACAAGTATCTCGAGTGTATCTTTGCTACTTTGTTTATAATACTCCTTAGAAATAGGTAGAATTTTTACCTTGGGCTGAGCTATGATACAATATTTCTTTCCAAACATCCATTGGAATGACTCCATTTAAAGTAGTTTATGGCTGAGATCCCCCTCCCATTGTACAAGCTACTCAAGACGATACTTCTCCATCTGATATTCTGACTAAGTTAAGGGAGCGAGATGAAGTACTAGCTTAACTAAAGCTTAATATAGACAAAGCATAGCAAAAGATGAAGTATTATGCAAACCAACATCATACTGATCTCTCTTTCCAGATTGGTGATTTGGTTTTGGTTAAACTTCAGCCATATCACCAACATTCTCTCTGTCTCCAAAAATGTAACAAGTTGGGTTGTAAGTATTTTGGCCCTTTTCCAATAGTTGAATGGATTGGCTTCATTGATATAAGCTAGGGTTACCATCAAAGGCTCGCATTCACCTAATTTTTTACATGTCATTCTTGAAACGCTATCATGGAAACAATACTCCATTGTACATCTCATTGCCTCTTCTCACTACTTCAGAAGGCCCAATTCTCCAAACCATCAAGGTTTTGGATATTCACCAAAAGCAATTCTATGACTCAACCCAAACTCAAGTCCTTATACATTAGGAAGAAGCAACATCTCCTTTGTGGGAGCCACTTACTATTATTTGTCAACACTACCCTACTTTTAACCCTGGTGACAAGGTCAATCTTTATGAAGGGGGCATGTCATGCACAAAAATGCCATGCATGGTGATCATGAAGATAATCGGACCCATGCCACAGTGACTAATAAGGTGGCTAAAGAGAATAATGGCTCAAATGATGCACATGCAGCTAAGGGATTGAGAAAAAGCACCTGAAATAGAAAAGTCAAGTGGAAGGTGAAGGAAGGAACATAAAAGGATGGTCAGGCACACAACGAAGGTAGGATGGAAGAATGATTCTCTCTCTCGGCAATTCTCTCTCTCTCTCTCTCTCTCTCCCTCTTTCTATTATTATCTTTTCTTTTTTAAATGAGTTCCTTAAGTCTTCCCTAAAGCTCTTGTAATTCCCCATGCATGTCTATATTTTGTATGCTGATGAGGTGTAATGACTGTTATCATAATTGATTATCATTGGAAATTTCTGTGCAAATTTTAGTTCATAACATTTAATCATATGTCTAATAACTATTTCCTCTTTTATGTAGGGTTTCTAAGTTCCAATATTTGAATATTGTAGAGTTTGTTGATGCTAAAGCAAAGGGCCTAAGAAAAAAATTATCTACTGAATAAATGCAGTAGAATTCATTGTTATTTTGAAATAAATTTACTGATTATATTGATTTAGCTTGTATTTGGATTTGGAAAATTCCATTCTTCATTCTTTGTTTTTAGATCTATTATCAATTTCGTTTATAAATTGTTCAATTTATTATTGTTGTTTATTCAAGTGGAAAGGTTTGGTTGTGCAAAATATATCATGATTAGCACAGGCCCCGTGCGATGCATGGGTGTGGTTAAAAATTTGTTTAAATATTGGTTCCATTATACTTTGTGGAAAAATTGATTTTTTGGAAAGGGGGGGAGGGGACACGATGTGTAAACAAAGAGCTAAAGTTGTGTCATGAACATAATATTAAATAACACTGTGCATACATCTGTTAAGGGGAAAAATTTATCATTAGAGTAAAAATAAAAGTATATTAGAACTAATAGAATGAAAGAAAAGAGAATGATTGTAATCATGTAGGATAGTCACTAGACAGGAGAAGAGAAGTGGACAATTTTAATGCAGATATTACAATAGTTGCATCGATCACCTGAGGCTAGCTAAGGTGGTTAGAGAAGAAATTTGGCTACGGGTTGCTAGTTCAACTCTTGTACCATTGAGTTCTTTAGAATAACTTCTTCATTATGAAGTGTCTGCCATTGATGTAGTACATCTACTTTGATAACCTAAAATGTTTTAATTTTCGCAACTACTACCTACATCAAACTTTGTATGAACTTCATAGCACATTCTGAGAAAGATATTGGTAGTACATCATGTTAGTTGTAATCATCGAATGCCTTTGAGATCAACAACTTTCACGATTTGAAATTTGTGAACAAATAGCATTGGCAATCTCTGTAACCTTGTATACACACAAGGAAGAGGGTGCTTGTAATAATATGCTCAACTGGAATTCGTTCCTTAATTCTTTTTCTTTTCTTTTCTTTACTTTTTGGAAAGAAAAAGAAAGGGGAGGCTCTATTGCTCTTGTTAAACCTTCTCGAGTCTAAACATGTGTTAAGACTCGATAGGAAGGTATGAAACTTGAGTTCCACATAAGTATTATGAAATTTTGATGTGAGGTTATATCGATCTTTGGCTTTTTAACCTCATGAATTAGTTTTTAAGGTGTGATTCTCTCAAAGGTTTTATCAATCAGTTTTGGAGTCATTCACCACATCCCAATTGCGATTGTGCAAGCCTATCTACATGATACCCACCTTTGGATACAAGGAAAAAAGAAAGTGTTATCAACCAATTGATTGCATTTTGCTTCAGCTCATACGGAGAACTCCACACTCCAAACACTTATCTCACATACCACAATCTACATGGTGCCAATTCTCATAGCCTGAACTCAACCTGTCACTATCAAAACATACTGAAAACTGAAAGTAAACGAGAACCCAAACGGGAAAAGAAAAAGTTTTTTGATGAAATTTACATGTTTGGGCAGACAATATTCATTTCCTTAAAGCTGTAATTCCGTGCTGGTTTGTTCTAAACTGTAGTTTCTTTCCAATGACTCTAAATAGGACTCTTGCAGCTAAAAATACTCAAAATCTATGTACGAAGAGTCGTTGGGACAATTTCTGTTTTGATCTTTTGCAATTTCTATCATCCTCTTGTCTTTTGTGACTGGTGTCTCTTTGGTAGCATACTGGGTAAAATCTATAGGGTCTGGTATGTGGGGAGGCAGGGCACTTCTTACTAGAGCCCAGTTCACTCCTTCAAAAAAGGGGTGTTGTTTAATTTCTGTTGCTCCTCTTATATATGCAATTCTCTTGTTAGGTTCTTTCACCAACAACCCTTTTATGAGATCGCGCGCTGCAGAGCTGACATGGGGAGTTTCTGGAAACTTCAATGGCCGACCTATGACATTGAAAAGTGTAGCACGATTTCCTGCACCCTTGAAGGGAGTTGTCCCATGCAAGAGCTCATACAAGAAGATCCCAAATGTCCACCAATCTACTGCACTGCCATGTCCCTCTCCTCGTATAATTTCGGGAGCAAGATATTCATGTGTCCCTACAAATGACATAGATCTCACATTTGTTGGCTCTGCCATCAATTCAGGAAGGGGACCTCCAACCATGGGACCAAAATCTGATTTTGATTTACGAGTCTTCTTTGAAGGTAAAATGCGTGGGAAGAAAGTTGGTTGCTGAATACAACCCTGCACTGCACGCTCATCCTCCAAAATGCCCCCAGAACCATTATTGCTCACATGAGCAGATGAAGACTTGACAAGTGTTGGACTGACAGAGCAGCGAAGTGATAAATCAAAGTCTGACAGCATGATATGGCCTTCATCTCTCACTAGGACATTCTCTGGCTTCAAGTCCCTGTACACAATGCCTAGCATGTGTAGGTACTCCAGAGCTAACAAAATCTCTGTAGCATAAAACCTAACAAAAGAAATAGACAGCAATACAAGTTGAAGCCAGAAAGTAGAATGAAATTCAAATTGTTACCATATATCATAAAAGTAGAAAAAGAATAAAATTCACTATTGCTAGTGGAAAAAAATGCTTCAAACATATTTCCTTGTATGAAGATTAACAGAGATTATTAAGTTCCATTCGGTCATGCAAATGTGAGTGAAAACATATTTGATCAACTTATATCTCCATTCTCTGCATGCATTCACACCCAACTAGCTATTTGTAATCTCGTCATCCAAACTCCAGAGGAGTGATGTTTATAACTTGCAAATAATTTTTTGTCCCCATATTTGAAGGGTTCTTTTCCCCTCTTTTTGTTGACGCATCAAAAAGGCCGTTAATCACTCCTATGCAAACTTTTCCGAGGTCACACACATGTTTAACATCAAGTTTTTTGATGATGTAAATAGGAGGCCAAAGAACTCTCGAATTAATGGAGTGGTTTGTGAACGCTCATATTACTATAAAAACTCAATTTCATGTAATATTCTTATCCCATGGAGTTCCATTCTCCAGTAATTCAGTGAATAAACCAAAAAATAAGGAATGGCATGATTGTACCACATATAATGAAAAAGAAGGGAAAGGAAAACAAAAGTGCAGAAGTAAAAAGAAAAAAAGAAACATTTACTTCGATGTTTGTTATCAAAACCTTGCATAAACAAGCAAGAAGAG
Organism: Erythrophleum ivorense; assembly: GCA_026724425.1. NCBI lineage: Eukaryota > Viridiplantae > Streptophyta > Magnoliopsida > Fabales > Fabaceae > Erythrophleum > Erythrophleum ivorense. Next base: position 497,841 of record JAIUCV010000458.1, on the reverse strand, counting down.
TGGAGGAAATGTGGAAAATAAATTCCATTCAGAAGAGGAGGAAAATATATGTTGTAGCCCCCAAGTAGTGATATAGTTATCGCCTGACTTAAAACAGGATGAATGTAAGAAACATATAGCAATCTGATCTCACTTTAATTAAAATCTTAGACACCTTAGTTCATTACAACAGAATAATTTCATTTGTCACTGTACCCTTTTTGTAATGATTTGATGGTAGATGGTAATCAATTAAAAGCCAGTAAAGCATATATATTTATATATTAAACATTGTAAGTGCAACCTTGTCCTATAGCTATTTTACTCTGTTGGTTTTATGCAAGCCAAGTTGTTCAATCTGTAAGTTTGAAGGAATTCAAGATGTCAGTCACTAACCGGGCAGCTTCTTCGGTAAAATGCTTGTTAGGTTGCTTCTGTCGAAGAGAATGAAGGTCGCCTCCACCGCAGAACTCCATGACCAAACAGTAGAACTTCTCAGTTTGAAAGTAGGAATATAAAGTGGGTAAGAATGGGTGGTCAAGAAGTCCAAGAATCTCCCTTTCTGTTTGAGCTCTCAATATCTTATTTCTGCTTGCTAGAGATGCTTTGTCCATTACTTTCATGGCAAAGTAGGTCCTAGTCCTTTTAAGTTCCACAAGATATACACTTCCAATGTCTCCATACCCAATGTGCTTAAGAAACCGAAAATGGCCAAGATTAAGAGTGCTGCCCCTAGAAACCGTTTGAACTGCATCCCATCGCACGTCACCACCAGTATGTGGCTTAATGGGTGCACTGGTGCCCTCTAAACTATCACTACGAGAGCTATTGCTACTCCCTTGGCCATAACTGTTAGTCTTTGCATGTGTAGGCAATGCCCATGCATTTCCTGGTGAGGTGGATGGATCAGAAGCAAACTTGTCTTCTAGTTTCTGAGGTTTAGATAGATTACTCGTTAAATATTCAGTTGAATCGGCATTTTTTCCTGCTTTATTTACCAATTTGGGATGACTTGGTGAAGTATTTGCTGAATTGGCATTACTATGAGCAACATGATATGTCTTGAGAGGTTTTTCTGGCAAATTGTGGTTCATCTGTACCAATGAACAAAATGATTATTTGATCAGAATAAAGCATCCATCTCAAAATTCTGAATAATTTTGACACCGTTACAACCATTTCATGTCAGATTCTCTTCAGAAAGAGTGGATTTATTAAAAATGAACAAACATGGAACGATTACCTCAAATAAGTCAGGCCTCTTGACAGGCTTTGACGCGATCAATGAACAAGGCAACAACACCCGTCAAGAGGAATATCTACAACAGCACATGAAAATATTTTAGTTCTGATGATATACAAATGCACCAAACACATATAAACATGAAAAGATGAGTTATTGACTATGTGAGTCCGAAAATAACTGGAAACTAGTGACTGATACATTATATCAAATATCTGTAGATCTAAAAGCAAACATATTTTGCATGATGCTTCCAATATAAATCCATATAACCATAAAGTAAGAATGTACTTAAATTTCGTGTCATGATCAAATATTTACAGATTATAAGAAAATGAAGCCTTATTGTTGATGATGCATTTCCCCGTATATAAAGTCTGATCAAGAAGAACCAAAATTTAATAGAGTAAAAATATAATATTTCTAATGATTGATTATGCAATCAAAGCATTATAATCTGATATAGACAACCATTACAAGGAAGAGTTAAAATGATGTAAACAAGAAACATCTAAAAAATTTCCGGGAATGCAGGTTATACCTGAAAACAACTAATCCTGAAAACTCCTCGGGTTCTATGGGTTACCGAGAGATAAGATGTTTTCCCCTGCTTGGTCTTTGAATAGCACAATTTTCTTTGAACTTGCAAAATAGAGAAGAGAAGAGAGAAATGAAGGGAAAATTGTAAATCAGGCAGAAGATGACATGTGGGTACTGAAAATGAGCTGGTTCTTGATTGGAGCACCATCCATTATCAAAAACACTGGGAGTTCTTGAGAGGAAATTGTGGGGCAAAGGGGAGAAGTTAGCAAGAGACCCACAATTGGGAAAACCCATTTTTATTTGTAAAAATAACAAAATCAAAACGGTATCAACTCAATGTGTTTACTAGCAGACAGTGTTTAACAGGAAAGAAACATGAGAAGAGAGAGAAAAAGAGAGAATGGAAATGGTCGTTGCTATGAATACGGATAAATAGCCGTCTCATTCTCTGTGAAACGCTTCACACCCACACAACACATTTTTTATTTTTCTTCCCTCGTAGTTTTCTTAATTTCTTTTCCATTTTTTGCTTCCTCCCAATATCTTGGCAGTTAGCACTGCCATGGCCTACCATATCCAAATCTGCGCCTCGATGGCTGTTTCATTATTTAAGATATTGCCATAAATTTCTCGTCTAAAAAAGTTGATTTTGCTATAAATTTTGTATTTTAAAACCTCGTTTAACCTTTAATTATGATATTCTTCGAAGAAAAATTATAATTTATTTTTAGTTAAATTTTTATACGGTGCTTCTTCTGATGCGTTAGGGAATGACTTTTATAGTAGGTGAGACTAGAAAGTCTTTTATATTTTGATTAAATTCTAATATCTATCTATCTATATATATATATATATATAGTATTGAAAGACTTTGCTAATATAATTCTTCTTTTCTCTGTGAGATTGTTGTTTTAAGGGAAGGGTATTCTTGACTTGGGATTCGGTATAAATCTTATTGTAAGAAAGAGTGACTCTTGGTTGTGTTGATCTTGTGAGTTGAAAAGTGTAGTCATTCACAAGTGCCCATGTAAGTAGGGTGGGTCGGCAAACAAAGGTATAATACATAGTATTTTTAAGTAAAAAAATAATCATTATGCAATGCGCATATATCAAATGAAATTGATCTAAGTTATAGTGAACATAATATGAATGTATAAAAATTGTATATTAAAAAAACATACATGCAGTTCCTTATATTTTTATTATTAAATTTTTTAATTAAAATATAATAAATGTATAATTTTCTACTAATAACATGACAAGCATATTATTTTTGCAAATAATATATAGTTTCTCATTTAAACTATATTTTTGTTATATTTTAATTAAATAATTTGATAACAAAGATATAAAGAATTACATCTAAATATAATTTTAAAAAAATAATATACTTTTGAGCAACACCACATTTATTATATTTTAATTAGTAATTTGATAACAAAAATATAAAAAAAAAATCACACTTAAGTCTAATTCTTAAAAAAATAATGTGTTTTTGAGCAACACCACAACTAGATATTAATGTACATTTATTAATCGATTTCTTCAGTATTGGTTCGGTTTTTTCAGCATTCAAGCATTTTCTTGTGAGTGGTATTTGTTCGGTTTTCTCATTATTTAACGATTTCCACTGTGAGTATTCAGTTTCCTAAGCATTTACTTTATGACCGGTATTTTGTTTTCTCAGCATTCCTTCTGTGAGTGGTATTTAGTTTCTTTAACGCTTTTCCAGTTTCCTCAGCATTTCCTTTGTGAGTGATATTCGGTTTTCTCAGCATCTTCTTTGTGAGTAATATTCGGTTTCTTCAACATTTCTTCGATTTTCGCATTTCCTGTGAATGGCATTCTGTTTCTTAAACATTTTCTCTGAGTAATATTCAGTTTTTTAACATTTTCTTAATGACTGTGAATAATAATTAAATAAACACGGTTTCTCTCTATCTTCGGCCTCGATTAGGCTTTGTGAGCTAAAAAGTTGAACAATTTATTGCTTCCATTTGTTAGATTCATCAAAATTTTCTCCCTTTTTCTCCTTGGTTGACGGTGATTAGCACAACCAAATGATACATACTATTTTCAAGAAAAAAAAATTAATCATCATATAATACACATATACCAAACCAAATTGATGTAATTAATAGTTAACATAATATAAATGTATAAAATAATTTATATTTAGTATTACAAAAAATAAAATAAAATAACTCACCTTTAAGCAATACCCCACCGCATGGTATGCAGGGAGTGACATATTAATGTGCATTTATTAATCGGTCTCTTCAGCATTTGTTTGGTTTTCTCAACATTTAAGCATTTTCTGCGAGTAGTATTCGGCTTCTTCGACATTTGTTCGGTTTTCTCATTATTTAAGCATTTCCCTTGTGACTCTTATTCCATTTTTACGGCCTTTATTCTGTGAGTGGTATTCAGTTTCTTTGGCATTTATTTGGTTTCCTTAGCATTTCCTTTGGGAGTGATATTTAAATTCCTCATAATCTTCTTTGTGAGTAAAATTTGGTCTTTTCGACATTTCTTTAGTTTCTTCAGCATTTCCTATGAGTGGCATTCGGTTTCCTAGCACTTCTTCGATTTTCTCAATATTTCCTCTGCGAGTGGCATTTGGTTTTCTTAGCATTTCCTATGTGACTGTGAGTAGTAATTAAATTAACATGATTGCTCTTTATTTTTGCCGTTAATTATGGTTTATGAGCCGAAAAGTTTTATAACAATTTATTGCTTCCATTTGTTGGGTTCGTCAAATTTTTCTCACTTTTTCCCTAGGTTGAGGGAGAATTTTTTTTTTAGGCCAAAACATCATATAATTCATTAAAGGCAATAAAACACAGCAAACAAGCCAAAACAATCCCTGGGGAAAACTAAAGCAAACAGTAGTAACAAAACAAACAAAGGCACCAAAAGCAAAGAACCAAAAAATAAAAGAGAACAACATAGTCACAAAAAACAAAACAAACTCCTGAGCTAAGGACCACAATGGGACATGGTCTTAGCCAATTCCTTCCTTGTTTGCATCTGCAGGTCTAGACTTATAGACTCCAGGCGAGAATTTTAACTAGAGGAGGTGGTGGTGAATGGACCCACCCATTGAGACACACTCCTTTTATAGCAGATATTGTTATCCAATCAATAGTTTTATTTTCTTGATGTGGGATCAAGGAGATAAAAAACATTTATTACAAAATTCAACAAGCCCATTACATCCTACAGAGCCATGGAACACCTACAATCACAACTAGCTATTGTCCTTGCTAACACTATTAAAAAGCTTAGCACAGTCCATTTTAACTATAAATTTCATCCTAGTAAAGTCAACAATCATTTCCAAAGCCTTTCTAAGAGCCAAGACCTCTACCATAAAACCTGAATCAGCAACCACGACTTCCCCAACCTAGAATCACCACTTTCCTATGATCTCTAAAAACCATCCAACTTGCGAGAAAAAGAACCATCAACATTAACTTTGACTTGATCAATTTTTTTTTTTTTTTGGGTTTTGGTGGGAGTACATCATTATTAATTTTAGAACTTCCATAAAAACCGCTTCCAAAAAGCCATTAGCCTCCCAAAACTCATTAATGCTAACTAAAGTTTCAGATATCAGCCTCCTTGGATCAACTAAAACACAATTAAACACTTCAGAACATATATCCTTCCACAAACTCCAATAGAACCATGCTATATAAGCCTTTCCATACTCATCTATAGATAGACATGACAGCAACATATCTACACATCATCTTTCAAAGTTTACAATATTTTCCTTATGCACTAGTATGGACAATTGACAACCAAACTAGGCTTTCACTACCTATGGTGGGGAAAAAATAATTGTTCAATAGTCTCTAGTTCATTTCTACAGATTGAACAAATTAGGCTAAGGGCACATTTTCTTTTGAAGAGTGGTACCTTCAGCTTCCACACACCTAACTAAAGCTCTTTGGGAACTATAAAGGAACTACTAGACTTTGATTGATGATTCACCCCCTGATTTAAGAGCCTCCTTATAACTTGTCTTAATAGTTTAAGAACTATTTTTTGATTTTGCTCAAATGAGTTTATCCTCTCTATTGGTCAAAAAGATAGGAATATTCGAAATTTTTCCTTTAACATTAGCTAGGACTTTATCCTGAATTGAAGATAAATCCTACTTTCCATTAACCATAAACTCATCAACCTCCTTATCCCTTTCTTCACTATCAATACCACTTGCAATAATCATGTAACCATCTAGATTAGGAATCCACTTATCCTCCCAAATTTTGACTGATGAGCCTTTCCCAATCTACCAAAATAACTCTTTTATAATTAGATACCCTCCAACAAACGAGACCAAGCCTAAGAGGTTTTATGTCCTTTTCTAACTTTTAAGAAACTTGAGTCATGGAAATAGAGACCTTTCAAAACCTTTCCCTACAAATCATTTGGATTCAAAATCAATCTTTATGTATTTTTGGGTAGTAAAGCATAATTAAAGTTTACAAAATCCTTGAATCCTAACCCTCCTTCACTTTTTGACTTTGTTAGATATTTTCAAGCTCTCTAATGAATTCTCCCCTCCTCACCCTTTGGTCCCCACCAAGAATTTGCAATTAAGTTATCTAACTCCATACATGTCTTCTTAGGGAACTTGAAACATGACATAGGGAATATAGGCATTGCGTTTACCATAACCTTCATCATGACTTCTCTCCCAATGAATAATAGTAACTTCTATTTCCATCCTTCCACCCTTACATAGGCCAAATCCTCTAATTTTGACCTACCTCATAGTACGAGTAAGCCAAGGTATCTTTTAAGGTCTTCAGTGTCTACAATGCCCTAGATCTCATTTACCACATCTTTTACCTCTTAAGGGGTATTACTTGAGAAAAAAATGCATGATTTCTTCATACTAGCTTTTTGGCATGCAGCTTTATAATAAATTCTTAAGATTTCACCTAACACCTTGCAATTATCTAGCTTTGCATTGATAAAGAAAAAGGCATCAACCATGAAACAATGAAACAACATTGAGAAGGCTCTAGTCAATTTAATACCTCTCAAATAACCTTTCTCAGCATGTTTCAGAATCATTTATCATAAGACATCAACAACTAAAATGAATGGATCACCTTGCCTAAACCCTTTACTAAGAACCACCTCAGCCACCTTTCTTTTAGATAGTTGTAAATTAAACTTTATTAAATTGATACATCTCATAATCCAGCCCACCCACTTCTCATCAGAGCCAAGTCGTATAAGCACCCTTATTAACAAATCCTATTCAAGTCTATCATATGCTTTGCTCATATCCATTTTCAAAGCAAATTCAAACTTACCACATTTCTTCTTGTGTTTCAAATAATGGAACATGTCATGTGCTATAATTATACTATCTTGAATTAGCCTTCTAGGCACAAAGGCTCACTGATTCGAAGAGATAGTTAGCTAGCACCTTCTTCATTCTATTAGCAAGGATTTTTTAAACAACTTTATATGCAAAGTTGCATATATTTATAGCTTTATACTGCCTTACACCTTCAAGCCTATCAACCTTTGGAATAAGGACTATATTAGCCTAATTGAGCTCTTCCAATGACATCCCTTTTTCAAAGAAGTCAATCACCATTGAAAACAATTCATCACCAACTTCATTCCAAGTAGCATGGTGGAATATACTTGAGAATCCATTAAGACTATGGGCTCCAAAAGCCTTAAGCTAGTAAACAACCTCTTTCACTTCTAACTTAGTTACTGGCTTCACAACTCTTTCATTATCATATTCAGTAATACAATTACAAACATAACAAAAAGCTATATCAAGGACCTCAGGCCAGATGCTGTAAACAAATCAGAGTAGTAACTTGCAACAATGCTTGCTATCTCATGCTCCTTCTCAACCCAATTGCCATCATTATTTTTAAGCCTTAAAATCTTATTTCTATTCCTTCTTAGTAAAAGAGTAGAAGCAACCAGTATTTCTGTCACTTGATTTTAGCTAATTAATTCATGACCTTTATCACTAGTAAAGCTATTCTTTAACTTAAGCTTTCTCAATTTCTCTAATAACGTTTTTTACCCTCTTTACCTTTTCATCAATCAGCACATCTTCATTATAGGTTGCTAGTTCCCTTATCAAACCATCAATAAGCTTTCTATTGTTTAGAAATATTCTTTAACTCTAAGTTATTAGGCCTTCTTTGCATTTATTAATCCTTTCAATTACATTTTCAACCTTATCATTTCCAACAACAACTACCTCATTCCAATGGCAATTAATAACTTTTAAGAATTCAAGATGGTTAACCTAAAAGCTTTAGACTTAAAAGCTTTTAGCTACTTTGCTTTCTTAGAAATAGCAATGAATAAGTAGTAAATGATAATCAAACCCTATTATTTCAATATGGAATGCCTAGGCCCTTCGAAAGGAATCTTGAAACTCCATAACACTTAAATATCTATTTATCTTCTCCTTGATTTAAGCATCCCCTAACCTTTAGTTACTTCATATGAACTGAGCCCCTTTAAACTCCAGATCCATAAAACTATAGTTAAACACCAATTTTTGGAAGTTCAAAATTCTCCTTATAGCTCTAGGCCTTCGTCCCCCCTTCTCTAATTGTGCTAGCATATCATTAAAATCTCCTACACACAGCTAAATTTTGAATTCTTGAAGCAAGAGTACAAATTTTCTCTCATACTACCTTTCTTTCTCCCTCATGAGATGGAACATATACAAATGTAATAAAGGGGGCCTCAAGAGAAGTAGATGCAATTTTGACATGGATTAGATTTTTTGAACATAAAAGAATCTCCAATTCCACATCTCCATTCCACCACAATGCCAACCCACCTAATAGATCCTTTGGTTCCATATAGACATTCATCATACCATACTTTTTTTTTTTTTTGTAACTTTACTTGCCATCTATTTAGTTTCCATTAAAAAAAAAGTAAAGAAGGTTTATTTTTCCTAAACACCCTTTTATGTTTTTAATTGCCAAAGCCAACTCAAGGCTTTTGTAGTTCCATAATATGAGCTTAATGGTCCCTAGGTGGCTGCATTAGGCGAACCACAAAATCCTACAACAGGTTCATCATTCCCATACTTCACATGCTTAGCTTTAAAAACAAACCATTCCTTTAGGAAGTCTATCTCTCCACCCACAAGAACATTAATCAATGTCTCTTTAGTATTCTCATTCCTGCACCTTAATTGTTCTTTAATCTTTATCACATTTCTCCTTTCTCCTTTCTTTTTGGAACTCAAAGTAATTCTCATTTCTACCTTATTACTTATATTAGTTTCAAACAACGTTCTCCTCTTTAATTTTTGAAGACTACTTGGGTCATATGCTTTTCTCTTAATTTTTATTCTCTTAAGTTCCTTCATTACTTTAGCCATTAGGGAAGCTTAACGAAATAGAACCATAACTTTTCTGATATCTTCCTCGTCAAAGGCAATTCCACAATATAACCTAAAGGTGCGAAGCTCTGATGTGTATCTGTTGTGCTCTTCATTTTTTGCTCTTCTATTTTGACTACCATCATTTCCCCCTTCAAAAGTTCCATAGTTACTTAGGCTTTGGAGTTATCTGTAGCTTTTTTATAACCTTTAATCCCTTTCACAAGTCCATTTTATTTTGGGCCTCCATTATACCTATCCCCTAACCTTAGACTCTATTCCACATGCCTCCTTAACAGAAATCTTCTCACATCTGTCATCATCAAGTTCGTTATTCCCCTCTAATATAGTACCATTATGTTATCCTTAACCTTCCCATCCTCACACGTTTAGTTTAACTTCCCTTAATGCATCTTCTTCTTCATTCCATGTGTTATAACCATTGATTTTTGTAAATCCTTAGATATTAAAAGAGAAGATGAGAGAGATGACAAAGAAGAATTAGAATTTTAATTAAAATGATAGAAAAGGACTAAAAGTAAGAAAATAGTATATCAGGAGAAAAAGGAGCAAGTTTAACTGTAAAGTAAGAAAAATCAAGGATTTAGGAAATATAAAATTTAACTTGAGAAATGTATATCTCTCATCATAATATTATAAAATAAGACTAGCAAATTAATCAGATGAGGTTGGTATGACTAAATCCATGACAATGAATAAGTTAGGACTCTCAATGGCAATATTTTAGATTGAATTTTTTCAAACTACTTTAAATCCTAACATCTAAACATATATTTTTAATGAAGAATAGAGTCCAAAATTTGCTATGGAGCAGTTGGTTTTTAAAAAGATTGAAAAATGAGTTCAAACGGAGGAATTTAAATATAGGGACAAATTTGTCATTTTTTTAAAATTTTAAAAACCCTAGTTTGTATATTTGTGGACCATATCATTCATCTTCTCCATGCCATAATTGACTTAGGTAGCTCCAAAACCATTTTCATGATGACGTGAAGAAAGGAAGGGAGAGAAAAGAAAGCAAGCTAAAATAGGTAAGGAATTATAAAACTTTTTCTACTCTTCATATTCTTTCTCATTGTGGTTTGGTTTTTTGAAAAGGGTAAAATTAATAGCTGTCACCTAGAGCAAAAGAGCTTATTTGAGGAAACTAAACATACCAAAGGAACTTACATCAAGAGAGCTTCAAAATAAGATATGATTTAACTATAAAAACCTTCTAGTTGTTTGAAGATTAGACCTCTTCATGTTTGACCAAGAGGGAGAGAATGAAGGAAGCATATGTATTGGGTGAAAGGTTGAATTAAGGGTTTAGAAGGGTGAGGAATAAAAATATGCAAAGAAACTAACCTAGAAGCCAAGGTAAAGCAAGGTGGCTTCACCTAGGGTTCAAGTTAGGTAATAAATATTTCAAAACTCTTAGAGGATTATTTGATTCTTATAATATTATGATTGAAATAGAAATAAATCATACTACCTCAAATCTCTTCTTAAACAAACAAAATCCCAAGATTGGGGCAATAAGGAGGTGTCTAAGCATAAGTGAAGAAAAGACATCTAGGAAAGTTTTTAATTTAGTCCAATAAATTTAGTGGCCTAAGTGAGTGATATAGAGATTAGGTAAATCATTGGTTTGAGAAAAAAATTAGATTTGATGATATTGAAAGTATGGTTCCATAAAAATCCTAAAGTACCTTATGAATAGAATGAGTGATATGGTTAAGTTTTAAACTTGTTTTAGCCATGAAAAGTAAGTACAAATGAGATAAACAAATAATGAAATTGCTACATGAAGTGTACCAAATGGAAAGAGGCACTTGGAGATACTTAAAGTAACCTAAAATTTATACTTTAAGTTCTAATATGTACATATAGTGATAGAATAAGATGGAATATGTCATAGTTGGTTATTTTGTATCTTAATAGATATATTTAGGCCAAGCTAGTACAACTACATCTTTGTGTATATGCAAAACTAAGAAAAGAAAAGAAAAAGAAAAACAACAAGTGTATTAATGCTTGATCAAGATTCATGGCTTTATTAGATAGCTTACTCTGCCTTCCTTACATGCATTTAAATGCATTTAAGTTGATATGCATTGTGTGTATTGGTTGCTTTATGAGTTGCTTAAGTTTGTACTTGAGTTGGTTTTAGTAGTATGAATTTTTATACATGTATTCTTTGGCTCTTAGTCAGAGTGGTAGAAAATTAAACACAATAGTTTTTCCTTACCTCAGTGATAAGCCTAGCTAGTATTATTTTATACCATGGCTAAACATTCAGATACTTCATGCCAATTTAATATATTATATTGTTTTATGTGAACATGACCATGTATGCTTGCATTTTATTCTTGAATTGTCTATTGTATACATTGGAATAGTTGAGTATTGCTACTGAAATTCTCCCCAAAATCTCATCTTGTTCCTTATCAACCATGGCCAAGTAAAGAGAAAAACAAAGAGGATGATGTGACAATGACTTAGAGAAGCAAAGTTTATCAAGAGATTAGTTTAAAAATTTAATGATACATATGGAGATATGTAAATTTATATTTTGATATAATGTATTAGTGACTTGTACAAAAGTGTTAGACTATTAATACATGACCGAAAGAGATATATATAAGATGTTAAAAAATGAATTAGTAAATAGAATTTCTTTGAGATTACATGCATATCTTCAAATAGAATGGTGATTTTTATATGCAAGCAAATTTCATATAATGAACCCATTCATAGTTATGGTTTGAAATTGGCTCATGATAAAAAGTGGTATATTACAACTCAATTGGGGTGTTTTGGAACTAAAATTTTAATCAATTAAGTTATAAAATGCCTATTTGCCTCTAATTGCCTTAATGAACAAATTTGGGGCTAAAATTTGATAAGTATTTAGAGAACATTTAAAGCTTTCCATAGAACAAAAGTTTGTATTTTTTGAAACTCTATAAAATATTTGATGAATTTTTAAAATTAGCCCTAAAAAGTTATTATTGTTTGGTACTATTCATTCTATACCATATCTAGTTTTTGTAAGTTTTAAGAGATCAATTGGATTCATTTTAATTTGAAATTTTTACAGTAGCAAGTTCACATCATAAGTTTTAAAGTAACACCTAATTTATCTTAATTGGACTTGTATAGTTTAACTTATGAATTTTTAAAATTTATGCTTGTTTAGATGCATTATGGTTAAAAGTAAGGAAATGGTTCTTTTTATGCGTTTAAGCTTTATATACATGATATTTTGTATGGAACCAAGTACTTGGAATTTAATTATGAATGGGAATTGTAAAGAAACTATTTTTGAATACCATGAGCCCATTTGATGTATTTGATAACTAGATTCACATGCTAAAAGGATTTGTAATGTATATTTGTACCTAAATGATACAAGGTAAATGAGATATAGTAGGGTGTAACACCATGCACTAACTCATGCTAGTTCTTTTACAATTGTAATATAGCATCTTCCTATGTTTTCACTTGTATAGTTCCAATCCAAGCTCCATACATTGGCTCATCCTGGTTAACAATTGATTTCCCCCTTCGACACTTGCAACCTCTTGAATCATGCCTTACAATTCTGCAATTGTAGCAAAAATTCAGGAGTCTCTCTTACTTCACCATGATCCAGACTCTAGATAACCTAGAACAACAGTCCTAAAATCCCAAAATCAAAGGCTTCTTTAAATCAACAACATCCTTAACCCTGATAAAACTACTCAACATCCTACCATTTATAACAAGATTTTTTACCATTACCACATCTCTTACTTTCAAGCGCAGTGTAACACCATCATTTCTAACTCATTTCCATCATCCCTTACATGTTCATATGAGATATAGTAAGAATAAAGTGGGAAATTCCATTGAATTAATATACTTTCTTACGTTGCGTCATGGTTAAAATTCATTTCGGTGTTACATGGACCATGTGAGCTCATGCTATGCATCCTCATATTTAATTACACCATTAAAACTTATTTGCATCACAAAAACATGCCTACAACTCATAGAAACCGAATTGGAATGTGGAATAAAGAGTTTCATTCTCAGCCAGAATTGCTCCACTTTCTGACCAAACTTTAGAAAATCATAACTAAATCTAGAAAAATCAAAATTATGCAATCTTAGTCATTATGGAAAGCTTAGGATGTCTACTTCATGAAAAAAAATATGTACAAGTCATAACATCCCACACACAGAGCGTGTGACACGCAAAATTGTCCAGAGGTCGAACTGGGTCTTGATACTGTCACAGTTTACTGATATGAATTTCAAAAATGTCCAATTAATTCTAAAAAAATCCAATCCATGCAAATGATACCAATATAGAAAGCTATGGATATCAACTAGAGAGAAAAAATATTTCTAAATCAGTTCATTAGGCTCAAATCTCATAATTTGATGGAACAGTACTTCTAGTCGGGCAAGGCTACTGATACTGGACAGAAATTCAAAAATTCATATCTTCCTTTCTAGACCTCCAAATGAGGTGCTTCTAGTTGGCACAAGTCACTGTGATTACCTAGTTTCTTTGTATAAAATTTCATGACAATTGGATATCATTTGAAAATCAAATGATAGAAAACAATTTTGGACCAATTGAATAGTGCAGCAGACCAAATCCCTAAAATTTGCCAATTTTGAAAAATCATCAAATATTCTGTAGATCTCTAAAAATTATGATCTTTAACTTCTCATAAATCTCTTATTGATACCTAATTCCATGTCAAATTTCAGACCAAGACTAACTCATTTGGCTAAAAAGTGATATAGGGTTCCATAATAGTCAAATTTGGCTCCATGTGAGGTACCAAACTTGCCAAATGGTCTTTCCTTAGTGTTGGAACCTTTTGGGCAAGTCTAAAAGCATATTTAAGACTTGTGTGAGCTGTCCAAATGGTCCCAAACCTCATGTATCTCATTTTGGCCATTCAACCCATACTTACGCACATTTACTTCATACTTTCACATTGCATATTTAGGCATTAGATACTCAAATTGTATTTTATAACTCATACATTATATCCATAGCTATAAACATCACATAGTAGCATCTTTATACATGTCTCAAGGTTCATAATATATATACAACATCATATACATTATGAACCATCCTTATAATTCTAAAATAGACAAAATAAGACATAAGCTTGTCAATCTTTGCTCTTCATAATTGTTGGCTCCCTTCACCATAATTACTTGGTCCACCTAGCATATTAGATCATTGAAGAGGAAGGGATGAGATTCAAAGAATCCCAATAACTCATCTCCCATTCAATCATACATAATATGTGCAACCAAGCTTTACAAATGTATGTATGGAGAAAATAAAGGCCATAGACATTTTAAAGGCAAACTTGGCATGTGAACCACTCATACAAATCATTCAAGAGCTTACCAAATATTTGGATTGGCCTCATACTTCTCCTCATAGATTTTGGACTTACCTCACCCATTCTTGAGCACTTTGGACTCAACCATACTCTTAGGAGTCCACTTTGCTTTTGGGAGACTTTTTTACTTTATCTCAATCAAGTTTAAGGGTTCTTGGCTCATCCTCACCAAAAGGAAGAGTTCTTGACTTCCCCACACTCAAGCAAACTCATACAAATATCATGGATTCATTTAAAACATAACATGGCATCAAGGATCATGATATATAAAGGCATGCTAGCATACTTTCTATAGCTTGAAAATATACATACACACATTCTAAAACAAGCTAAACACATATCCATGCATGAGAGAAGGGGAAGAGAGCTACCTTGTACAAATCTACACACTTTTCTCCTTGGATTTCCCTCCTTTGCCTCGGCTTTACACCCACAATTTGGTGGAGATAGTTTCTCTTGGCTTAGATACAATTTATGGGAGCCAATTAGGTCTATGAAACATATTCTAAGGCTACATCACTTGATAAAACACTAGATTGCTCTATAGGCTCCATTATGGTCTATAATCACACCTAATGAAGCAACACCCATCAAATAACTTCTAGGCCTCATTCTTTCTTTTCAATTATGATTCTTGACTCCTTTTAAATCTCTTGGAGTCATCACATCATTAAAACAAAGGGCCTAGTATCATGTTGCTTCTTTAGGTCCTAATATGGAACTTATAGCACCAATTCACTTCCTTTAAGTTCTAAATTTTTTTCAAGGCCTCTACTCATCTTCACTCATCACATATGACCCAAGAATGACCTTAGAAAAATTTCAAACTCTCCTTAGCTATAGGAACTTGCCTAGGCCGAGACTATGGGTTAAAGAAGAGTTCATGGCCTTCTTGATTTTTCCTTGATGGGAGACACACTTGGGAGGCTTCTTAGAGGTCTTAGAAGCTCAATTAAACACTTACATAGCCTAGGAAATTCATAAATCAAAACAGATTTTACAAACTCTTCAAGAATCCTACACTTTGCTAACTTAAAATTCAATGGCTTTTACTTGGTTTCCTTTGCATATTCTAAATTCCCACACCCTAATTCATGTGATTCATTCTTGGTTTGGCCAGAAATTTAATCCCTCATGGCTGGTCTTACATGGGGGGGGAATTGAAGAGAAGAGGAGCAAGGAGACCTAAGCTTAGGAAGTAGCAAAATCTTTGGATTCTTAGTTTTCTTGGTTTGTTCTTCACTTGGCTAGCCTCCCCTCACCAAATCTGAAAATTCCACCTCTGTTCTGCCTTCAAAACAGCACCAAATTAAATGCCAAAACCATGAAAAGGAAGAGAAAGAAGATGGGAAGAAGTTTAACAAGGCAAAGAGTAGGAAAAAGTGGCTAAAACTTACATTTTTTCAAAGTTTCTTCTTCCTTCCTTGGCCTCCCCTCTTGTACACCACTCTTAGCCCTTCTTAATTCTGTTTTAATGTGTGAGAGAGTGGGTAAGGAGATCTGAGCAGAGGAGGGGCGTTTTTATAAGCTAGGGATTCATTTAAGCAACTTTTTAAAATTTGTAATTTAGTCCCTCTTTATAGTTTTGTTTGTTTGGGCTCATTTCAACTCATTTTTAAAATCTGTCTTTTCCATCATATTCCTTAAGCTCTCAATAATAAGAATTGCCTTTGGAATCACTCAAAAAGAATCTAAAATCATTCCGAACCGTTCGGTCAAAGTTTTGGTCAATCGACGGTCGAAATCGCTCACCGAAGGAGTTTCAACTGTTCTAGGGGTTCCCATGGTATTCGGGACCTCTAAGAATCTCGGAATGCTGAAATTTTTCATTTAAAAAGCCTTCCTATGAGTTTTCCAAATTTTTCAAAAATTACCAAAATGCCCCTACTTCCTTCGGTAAATTTTCTGAGCTCTTCTGGTTTTGGTTTTTGGGCATCTTAAACCTCAAATCCTCATTTTCTAATATTTAAAATTTTATCATAATTTTATTTGACTCCAATTCCTTCTATTTCGAGGACTTCCTTTTATATTTGGCTCATTTCTGACATTTACGGAGAAACCGAACATCGCGTTTCTCACATTTACGAAGGGACCAGATGTTACATGCAGCGTCATCACATTCTTATAATCTATTGCTTCTAGAGGTAGACTATGAAACTAGATCTAGAATGGGTAATAATCAAAATCAACCTTTTTAAAAACCATGAACTCTAACCAATGTTTTTAAAATCGACTGATTATTGAACCGGTAAACTTACTAATTCATAATTTATTGGTCGAACTGGTAATAATAAATATGTATATATATTATTGTATATATTAAAAATTTAAGATAATAAATTTTAAAGTATTTTATGATTAAGTATACATAAAAAATAAATCAAACATAACATAATATTTAATTTTTAATTTATTTAAAATATATTTACATAATTTTAACAGAAATTATATAAATTTTATTTTTATTTGTTATCTATTATATTAAAACTTTATAATTTTAAATAAGTCAACAGTGATAGTTTAATGGAAACCATGTTGGTTACCACATCTATGGTCAAGGTTTGAATCAATTTTGGATATTTTACTTTGCTAAAATAAAATAATAAGAAAGATCTTATATTAAATATTGTATTATAAGGCTAAATGTGTAGCCTGGATCAATGGTTGGAATTGCTCAAGCTTAATAAAGGGACATGGGTTCGAGATGCGTGGCTGTCATTTTGATTTGGTAAAATTAGTAAAATAGAACAATGAATAAGAACTTATATTAAATATTGCCCGATAAGACTGATGATGCATTTTGGCTTAATGGATGCGTTACAGCTTTAACGGTGGACCCACGCGAGTTCGAGACACAATAACACCAATTTTGTGAAATATTATTTTTGAGAGTTGCAGACTAGTCCAACTGCCAATTCAACGCCGATTTCATCCAAAATCGTCCAGTCCAACCTGGTTCTTGACAAAGTTTAAACAGTTATGAGATTGTTCTGGGCCAGGCAAGTGGCCAATTCACAGTTTTTCGATTAAACTGGTCAGTACGATCCGAGTTTAATAACATTGATTCTAACAATTTTTACAAATTCAACAAACCCCCTGAATTGACCATGGCATTCCTCTTAGAATCCTATTTATAACATCCCTAGTTTCTAATCAAGATAAATCACTTAGTTAAATTCTAAATTAATTGTAATTGATACATAAAATCGGTTAATGAATTACCAAGATACAAAAATATAAAGAAATTAAAACTTTTGTTCAGCAAGTTACACTACTGAAATCAAATAAAATACTTTATGTTCACTTAACTTTATAATCTCTATTAAGCCTAATTGTCTCTCTTTAATACATTTTTGAAGGATTAAAGAAAGTATAAGTTCCTGACCCATATTCATCAATAACATAAAGTAAACAAGCTTTAAGAAATTGCATAAGGAATTTGGGAATCAAGTCATGACTTTAAATAGTTGAATTGTGACTCAATTTGCTTTTGGAAACCTCTAAAACACCAAAATGCCCTTTTATGTTACGACTTGGGAAAGCTTCACTACAACTTAAAATAGTTGAGTTATGACATAAATCATTCCTGAGCTATTTTCTCGCTAAATTCACGAGTTGCATTGCAACTAAAAAACTTGAGTTGTCCTGCAATTTCCCTCTAAAGGTGATCTTACCCATTTTGGCCACAACGCGAAAGGCTAAGTTGTGACTCAAATACCATCTGGACCCCTACTAGCTTAAATAAGCCATCCACCAAATTGGTACCACTCTCTAATTGAATTTAGAGTTTTTAAAGGCTACAAAGCAAGATTTTATAATAGTTTAGCTTCCTATAACCATTACTTAATCATCTTATATAAATTTAGAATTAAAACTAACCAAAACCAAACTATACTTATATGTAACAAACACTAGACCTCTCTATGACAGCAAAATGAAGGGAATTGGCATCAAATGACAACTCCAAATTCCAAAGTACAACTTTTAAATTCATCTTACTACTTTAAGTGAGTTTTAATTGGCAAACTGAGTTTATCCAAAGACTCAAAACCTTAAAACAACCTTAACCTAAAATATCACCATACCATATCCCAAAATCACCCAATTAATGATTCATAACAACAAAGTAAGGTATGATATTACAAAAAGATGATTCAACTACACATTTCACATGGCTAAGACATCAAATAAACATTCCTAAAGCTTATATACCACAACGAAACCTAGAACTACAATTATTCCAGCATTATTATCAACATTTTACCTTATATAATAGCATAATTTTCCATTTGATAGTAACAAGGCCAACACTAAAAGCAAATGCCATAACTAAATTCATCACTTAATAAAATGACCTATCATACAACCATAGCAAGTCATAATTAGTTAATTACAAATAAAATTGTCATGTTAGGCATAAATTAAGGTTTGTCCTATAAGATCCACCCTGAATTTTAGAATATCAAATTATCTATATTTGGTAATATATGAGTGCAATATAATGTTATACAAGGTTTTGCATACAAAAAGAATAGTATCTGTAATTGAATCAAAATGTCCAAATGCAAAATCTCACGTAAGGTGAGTGAGGGATTAACATTCGATAGTTTTTCTTAACCCTTATTGAAAGAACCTTCATCTGAAAATATTAACCTAAAATTGAAATAAGATGAAAATCCTAATAACCTAGAGAAATTTCATTTATATATACAATTTAATCAAATATAATGCTCAACAAAAAGAAAAATAACAAGATATAACATGAAATTTTCCAAATGAACAAGTTTGAGCACAAATGATTACTCTCAAACTAGTAATTATATACAACATATTATTGATCGAAAACAAAAAGAAGGGGCATGATCATAGCAAAGCTCTCTGTTGAGCTCGATCACAGCTTGGTACATTCCAAAGAGTAATGATCACAACTTGGTGTACGATCATGACACAATGCATAAATGAAAGCATGGTTACAACTCCATATGACAATACAATCATGGTTTAGAAACAACTAGTCAAACTCATCATTTATTAAAAAATTTATATACAAGCAAACATATGATTAACATTAAATATATACATGGAATTTGAAAGCTTCTATTACCTTACTTTGAATTTTTCAACTTTTTCAACAGCTATTAATAAGTACTAAAAACACCTAAAATCTTAGATAAGCCAAAACATTGATTTGGCCATCATCCACCGAAGGGGTCACATACCCACTTAATCAAAACATCATGAATAATTTAGAAAATACTTACCCAAGTTTCCACTAGGTTAAATAAACTAATTTGAGACCTCAAAACCAAAAGACAACAATAGGTTACCACAACCTACCTAATTTTCACACATCAGCATAGCCTAAAATGAAAATCAATTATAAAAATCAATTTTTAGCATATTAAACATCAAAATAGAGGAGAATACTTACTTAATAGTTCCTCTAGCTTCAAGCTTTGAAAATTATGCAAGAAACATTCAAAAACACAAAGTTTTAGATCTAGTATTTGAATAAAAATTCAACAAATGAAAAATTAATTTGACCAAAATGAAGAGAAAGATAAGAGGAACAACTTTCATAATATTCACATAAGCTAAATCTCCTTCCAAATGAGAAGATCAAAGCTTGGACCTAGGAAGTCCTAGCCCCTTTGGCTCTTCTACATTTTTCTCTTTTAGAATGGCTGTCCAAAATTTTAGCATGTGAAAATAAGGTGTACAATATTTCTCTTAAGGTGTTAGTGAGTGTGTGACTATCTTAGGAGCATTTTTGCCTAATCAGGTTTATATTTGGGTATTGGGCTTTGATCCACTAAGTCAAATTAGATTGGGTCTCAGTTTATCAATAGTTTAGGCTTTAAAAATTATTTTTAGCAATGATAAATTAATTATTAGGCTCTAAATTAATTTTTCATAGCTTTTCTAATTAATTTTACCCAAATAAAATTTAAATTCTACAATTGAATTTACTTTTTGCTAAAATAACCAAATAATGATTATTTGTCTCAAAATGTCCAAATAATTATTTTCCTTAAAAATTCTTAATTTTCATAATTTTCTTTAATTCTTATGATAATTTCTTTATTTTCTTAAATTAAGTCCTTAATTTTCATAATTTCTCTTAACTAATTTGAGGATCTTACATTATCCTGTTCTTTAGATTAGTTAAACCTAAAGATGAATGCATTATTTTTTACCTCCAGGATATACAATCCTTCATGAAGATTCCATCCCTTCCTTATCATTGCTATGACAGTGTTTCTATTTAGCATTTTCTCCATAATCAACTTCCCCACTAGGGCACCCCTTGCTTTCTACTTAACCCTTCTCGCATTCCAATTTACATCTGTCTGAAACTCCTTATTATTTTGATCATTGCCTCCATCTTCTGTATCAATCTCCATACTAATCAAAAACCAGAGATAACACTCACACCTCCCAAAACTAAAAGGAAAAGAAAACACTTACGTAGGAGAGAATCTGAGAGCTCCCACAAAGGAAAGAGAATTGTTTGACTTGATCGTCATTATTTAGGTTGATGGTGATTAGTACAACCAAATGATAAATAGTATTTTTAAAATTTTAATCATTATCCAATATATGTATATCAAATAAAATTAGTCTAATTAATAGTTAACATAATATTACAATAATGTAATTTATTATTATTATTATTATTATTATTATTATTATTATTATTATTATTATTATAAAAAGCACCTTTAAGCAACATCATGGGGCATGATATGAAAGGGGTTACACATTAATGTACATTTATTAATTGATTTCTTCAGCATTAACAGTAAACTAAATGCAAAAAAAACTAAATATAAGGAATCCAAATCTGTTCAGTTTTCTCAGCATAAGTATTTCCTATGGATGGTATTTGGTATCTTTAGTATCTGTTCAATTTTCTCATTATTTAAGCATTTTCTCTGAGTGGTATTCGGTTTCCTAAGCATTCCCTTTGTGACAGGTATTCCATTTTCTTAGTATTTATTCTGTGAGTAGTATTCAACTTCTTTAGCATTTGTTCAGTTCCCTCAGCATTTCCTTTGTAAGTGACATTCGGTTTCCTCATCATTTTCTTTGTGAGTAATATTCAGTTTCTTGAACATTTTCTGTGTGAATGTGAGTAGTAATTAAATTAACATGGTTGCCTTTATCTCTACCAAAAAGTTTTAACAATTTATTACTTCCATTTGTTGGATACATCAAATTTTTCTTCCCTTTTGTCCTTTGTTGATGGTGATTAGCACAAACAAACTTTATAATGCCCTCGAGTTTTCCTCTACATATAGCCATCGTTTTCCCTGTTAGAGAGTTGGTTCCAACTTGGGCGGGTACTCTAGTTCAAGCTAGGGCTCTGCAAAAAGACAAAAATAACATCAAACAATTTTTGGCATGCTTTGGAACTAATAGTGTTTCTTGATCATTCTTTTTGCGTTGTAAGGAAAGTGATGCTACTTTGATAAACCTTCTAATTACCAAGGATTTAGAGATGAGTGTGTGAGACCTATTTAAGTGATGAGTTTCACATATTTTATATTTATATCTTTTTAAAATTGATAAAAAATAGAAAAAAAAAATCTAAACTCATAAGAATACGTAATATTTGTTGGAGCTAATGACAAATTGATAGTCATTACAGTATTTGTGCAAGGAAAAAAAATCAATATTGGAAGTTTCCATTCCACTCATGAAGATAAAAATTTCATCTTTAAGCTAAGAAGAAAATAGTCTTATGAATTAGAAGGCAGTTATCTAAAATCATGGGGTCACTTTTTTTTGGGGGGGGGGGGCTTTCTTCCGTGTGGTTAAATTCAAGCATTCTTTGCCCTACCTAGTGATTAAGAGAAAAAAAATTAATTATTTAATTTACAAATAATAAGTACACTAACTTAATTATAACATATATATATATAAGTATGTTACGAATATTTTTCAATGAATATATATATCTAATATACTTCTATGTCTTTTATATCTATTTTAATTAATTCTTTTTTTTTTTGAAAAAAAAAAATTGAGCCTACATGAAAGTTGCTTCATTAGTGCAAATCATAAAACAACTGGACTGTATAGCAAGATTCAAAAGCAAGGCAATATGACCAAGGTAATTCGAACTTATCAATTTGAATCAACGTTTTCTTTTTTTTCTAAAGATATGGGCTAACTGAACCAATCTCTGGTGACAATTGTACTTTATTAATATATAAAAATGGAAAAGTTATAGCATGGTGTGATAAGAAATTTTTTAGTAATATACTTTTTTGAGTGGTGCGAATTATTAATGTGTTAGTAAGTTTTATATTTTTAAATTCAATAAATACTTGAACGATTATTTTTATTATTATTTTTAAAAGTATCATTACAAATAAATTCTTATTCTTTAAAAATTTTAACACTTTTCAGTGAATTTCAAAGTTGTCAGTTTTGAATTTGAAGAGAATACTGTGCTGTGGGTCCCACACTATTTATATTTATATAAAATTAATTTTGAAAACAAAAAATAATTACATATGAACAGTAAAAATATAGAAATAAAAATAAAAATATATATACTCATATTAATATAAATAAATAGACATGACATGTATTATGTGATAACAAATACGTTTAATCAAATATAAAATAATTAAGCAATGTGATATCTTATTTATATCTTCTCTTTTTTTTTTTCTTTTTTTTTCTATTATATCAAATAAAATAAAAAATGTATAGTTGGTTCACTTTCTCTTCCCTTTTTTTCCCTTTCTCTCCTACTATTTATTTTATTTTCCTTCTCTAATCATTTCTACCAATAAAGCTTAAAAAGGCTACCAACCTCTTCTCAAACACGCTTCTTAAACCAACGTGCCTTGGACGAAATTTGACATCATTTGCATTTAAGAAGATATTAAAATTTTTTAAAAACAATTAAGATAAAATTGACACTAAATAAATATTTAAGACAAAATTGAAGTTGATCCCAAATTTTTAGGACAAAAAAGGTACTTTTGTTTATTTGTTAACATTATTCTATTATACTTAGAAATTGTATTGATTTAATTATTGGATTTCATATGATAGCTAAGTAATAAAATTTGAATTGATATTACTCTTAAGCTTACTTCTAGAAAATAACCGTAAGAAAATTTCAAGCAAACAATGGACTATTAAAATGGCCTTTATAAATTATAACTTGTCCTTTTGAATTTAGATAGAAATAATCCTTTTCTTTACATATAATTCCATTACAACTCAGTTCGATCATCTTGAAATTTTATTTTTTAAAAAAAATATTATTATATAATCATAGAAAGCTCCAATTCTGCATCTGAATTATTTACTCATCACTTTTTGATAAATAGGTGTTTTGCAGCGCAAGAGTCGTTTAGATGATCTTTTTTTTCTTTTAATTTATTTATTATTTTTTATATTAACAATTTAAAAATTATTTTCATTTTATATCTTGTATCTTTTAAAATTATATATATATATATATATATATATATATATATATATATCAAATGCCATTGAACTCACCCTCGACTGATTTCCTTGTTTCTGGTTCTCGTTCAGCATTGGTTTCCATTCGGTTTCTTCAACATTTGTTTTTCTGTTTCATCGGTTTTAGGTCAGTGAATGGTAAGCGGTTTCTGGGACTTTGTATTCAGTTTCTTTAGCATTTTCCTGAGCAGTAATCGGTTTCCCTAGCATACCTCACGCAGCGGTAATCGGCTTCATTGTGAGTGGTATTCGGTTTTCTCATTGAATGTTTAATTGGTTTCTGCATTTGGTATTCGGTTTCTTCATCATTTCCTCTGTGGCTGCCTATCGGTTTCCTTAGCACTTCAACATTTTGTCCATGAGTGGCATCCGGTTTCTTCAGCATTTGCTCGATTTGCTCAGTGAGTTTTGATCGGTTTCCGTATTTGGTATTCGGTTCCCTCACCATCTGATCCGTTTCCATTCGACTTCCTCAACATTTCCTCTGAGTGGTACGTATTCGGTTTCCTCAGCTTTTCCTGTGAGTGGCATTTGTTCGGTTTCCTCGGCATTTTGTTCGATTCCTCAGCATTTCATCTGCGCATGTCATTCTTTTTCTTAACATTTCTTCTGTTTTATTAAAACTTCCTTCGTGAGTTGAACCCGGTTTCTTCAGCCCTTTTGTTCGGTTTCCTGGGTGAGTGTTTGTTTGGTTTCCTCAAAATTTCCTGTATGCATTCTGTTTCCTCTGCATTTCCTTTGTGAGTAATATTCAAGTTCTTCAGCATTTCTTCAGTTCCTCAGCATTTCATCCTCATCCGGTTTCCTCAACATTTTCTCTATGAGTGATATTCAGTTTCTTCAACATTTCTTGAATTCCTTCTGCGTGTGGTATTTTATTGGACATGGTTGCCTTGCATCTTCGTTCTTGATCACGGTTCGTGAGCCACACTGTTTTAACAGCTTATGGCTTCCATTTGTTGTGTTCAATTTTTTTTTCCACTAAGTTGATGGTGATCAGTACAACCAAACTCTACAGTCTACAATACCTCCATTTGGTACTCCACGGAGAACCATCATTATCACTACTTAGTTTAATGGCTCTGTAAAATATCACCACTTATTGTACTTGAAATGAAGGGAGTGCAACTTCCTCTTTTTGTTTATTGAAAAAATTTTCACTGATGAACAGAGATAAATCCTTTCTTAGCTGTTGTGTATGTTGAACAAAAACCGTGGGTTGAACCTTGAATGATGTTATATATGTTTGTGTAGATGTGCGTTGAGCAGGTTGAAAATTTTGACCACGTTTTTTGACTGGGAAATGAGATGTACTAGGAGGTCTTGGATTACAGCTAATTGTTGCGCAGTTAGAATATATTTTATTCAGCTCTACTTATTTTACTTCGAGCAGTTAATATTGTTGAGGTTTGTCGTCTTTCTCAAGAGACATAATTCCACAATTTATGATACAACATTATTTATTGTATATTTACTTTGAACATTAGGTTTAATAATTCTTTTATTCTAAATACTATCAGAACCCTTCCTATTCCAATCTAGTTAATTTCATTAACCAACAAAAGAACAGGCAGAATGGACCCAAAAGAAGCAAGTTAGAGCGTTTTAAATAGGCACCAAGCCATTGAATAATACATAATTTAAGAGGATCATTGTATTTCAATATTTGTTATTACTAAATGCCTTGACAGTCTAATCGACTATAACGTGATAAACATTGTTTCTTTAAGAAAAATTCAAAAAAATATTTGCTCATCTACGGTGATTACCGGTAGCACCAGTGCCACTAGCCTAGTTAAAAGCAGTAGACTAAAATGAAAATCATAAGTTAAATATACACAAGGACTTGATTTAGTACGTTAACCTGATAACTGACAGCTACATCTCCTTCAGCAAGGTACTAGCTTGCTTGTCTGGATTGAAACTCATTAGAAAAAGACTTATTCTCGAAATCCAAAAAGCTATCTAACATTACTTCGATTTGGTTGGCTAATAAAACCACATTTCTGATTATGATTATTGAGACCAAACAGTGCCTGTACAGGACCATCACATAATCCACATTGTCACTTGTATAATAGCTCCATCATTATAAAGTGGAAACTGGAGATACAGAAGAAAAATACTAAATAACTATTAGAATCCTCTAGGCAACAAAATCAATTTCCGCTCTTAACCACTTTCAACAGAGTTTCAATTATAATAATTGGGCATGCCTGGTGCAATATTTTAGACAAGAATCATAAAACCATATCAAACAATTTGAAAAAACTAACTATAAAAGATAAATTCTGGTGAATATACCACGTCAAGAACAAGATATACTTAAGACGCAATATCAAAACTACTAGTGAAACAAGGCATGTCTCAGTCCTAACAAAAAAAAAAAAAGAGATCCCACTTTTACTCTGGAAAGGAGGAGTAAATTATCGAAACAACATCACAGTATCAAAAACTCCTTAAAGTTGATCCCAGCCAGTGGCAGGCACAGATTCAATTCCGGGTGTAGGAATTTGTGGAAGAGAAACTGGTGGAGGTTGAACAGATTCACCCCATTCTCCTGCAAGGAGGACTTCCATTAATCAAGATTCAAATACATATCTTCAACAAAAACTTTGAAATGCTGATAAAACAAGCACATGTGGCCCTCATTTTATCACTGCATAAGATATATTCCTTTTTTCCCTCTTGCTGAACCAGTGGGGAGTCAGTTGCAACAAAGGAATTAAGGGAATTAACTAGAATATTGCAAAAATTGGATACCAGTAGCAACTTTGCAGACAAGTTGCAGAAAGAAGAAAAGGAGACAACAAAATCTATTATGCCAGAGTAATCAGAGATCAATTAAATTGCAGAACAAAAGAATCCATAAAGCTAAAATTAGTCTAGATTCTAGAATTATCAAAGGAACTACCTATGAACCTTAGACTAGCATTGTCAAGGAACCATAATTAAGTCAGTGACTTACCAGCAGCATCTGCGGCCCAATTGGCACCAGGAGCTGCTGCAATAGGCTGTGGAATTGTATCAGCCCAGGGCTGATCAATAGCAGCAGGCCACTGGGTATCAGCAGCAATGCCAGTAGCATTAAAGTCTGTAATAGCATAGTCTGGAGCAGCAGGTGCTTCATCTTCCTCTTGTTGCTTGGCCTCCTCAGGTTCTCTGTAGAAGAATAAATCCACCTACACAAAAGAAAAGGTTAAGATAACTTATCTAAAAACTTGAAGGAAAACTCCAGATAAGACTAGTTTCTTCAAGAAAATGGTAAAACTTGAGACTCTATGACAGGGATTTCATTGGCAAAGAATATAGTCCTTCAGAGTAGCACGAGGCATTCACAATACAGAATTCTAGCAATAAATTCCATCTACTATGGCTATAAAACAACTACCCTATTATAAAGTTGTAGAAGCAGCAAATTATTACCATCACATCCCACTTAAGCCCTGGTCGAATAGTACCCCGCATCTGCAGTACCATCCTTGCTAATAGCCAAAAGAGACAACCTATGCTGTGCTTTCCCTTATTGTTGGCGGGAATGCCAATGTCAACATACCGCATAGGAGAATCAGTGTCACAAAAGGCAATAGTCGGTATATTTCCAAGTGCAGCTTCCTTAATGGGCTACATATAAATCAATACCATAAGAAAAATGGCAGCAAGACAAACAAAAATATAAGAAGAAATCAATTACCATCTGAATTATAAACCTGAAACCCGACAAGAAAACTGTAACAGAAATCTTTTAACCCCATTCCAATGACGCTACTCTCATTCTAAAGATTTAGTACCTGGTGATCCGTTCTTGGATCAGTTAGAATGAGAAGGCGAGGCTCACTATAGGATGTCTGGAGCTGGTTAGTGAATGTTCCTGGAGTGTGCCTTCCAGCAAGTGCGTGGGCACCTGTGTATTGAGCAAACTTAAGAACCGCTCTCTGACCATAAGGCCTGGCAGACTGAACTATAATATCCTGAGGATTCTCTATGGCAACAATAACCCTGGCAGCAAGCTGAAGCTTCTCCCATGTCTTGCCAAGGTTGATTATGTAAATACCTGGTCACCAAGAAATACTAAAATCAACAAAACTTTAAAGTACTCTATCATCGTTATAGAAAAACCTAGTTATCTAGCAATAGACAAAAGCAAACACCACACACACTACACATAACATTAAGATTTAAATTTTGGAGAGCAAACAAATTGAGCAGTATGAACCACATGGATCACATATCAAGTAAAATTGTCACACCATGAGTTAATAACTAATATCAAGGCCATGTGTAGCTCAATCCCTTCATATTTTTCAAACCAGGGGATATACCAAAGCCACTAGAAAAATACTAAAACCTACCTACCAAATATATATATATATATATATATGATGAAATGAAGATTAAAGATAGGGAAATATCTGTATGGTTATCAGAAAGTACAGATCTTTGGCCATTTATTAGTTTTCAGATTTGGAGTACGAACCGCTTAAAAATTTTACTGACCATATTGAGGCTACTTATAATTTACAATTCTAAGTTAATCGATTATCAATCCACTTTTTTCCCTTTACATTGGCAATAAAATATATCCTGACAATAATACAAAGAACAATAAATGTTCAGGCAAGTAAACAATGAACACATTGGCAGTGTACTGTAACATAAAACTTCGATGCTTAAAATGAGTCATTCATGAATAGGTAAGGGAGATCTTGGAATGCAACACTTACCATCGTTGCGGCGCTTGAAGACATATCGCTCCATTTGAAAATTACAATTTTTGGTCCCGAGGTGAACCTCCGCGGCTAACATCATCTGGATGTCAGCCTCCTTTTGGGATAGCGAACGCGGAGGCGCAGCGGTTGTAGTAGTGGTGGCGGCCATGGCTCCGAGAAGGAGTTTCTGCTGCTCTCAACTCTAGAGACTAATGCTCTCAATTGAGACGCAGAACGAAGTTAGCAGTAGAAAGGAGAAGCCGCGCAGTTCTCGACTTCAGGGGTTTTATGCGTTTTACATTCACAGAGGCTATAGGAAAACCCTAATTTACTAAATGACATAAATGCCCTTTTAATTTGGGCCGCAAGGCCCTCCATTTTTTCCCCTCTTATTGTATTCTTCTCTCAAAGTTTTTGTATTGAAGTATTTTACAGAGTATATTTACTAAATTATACTAACATTTTAAGTTAGATTATATTTGGCACTTTTTTATTTTCAAAAAAATATCATATAATTTTTTAAAATTTTTTATACATATTACAAAAATATTTTATTTAATTTGTTTTTTATTAATGAAGTTAATTTTTTTATAAAACTATCAACATCAATTAAAAATTGGACTAATTTGTTTAACCCATTATTTTAATGAATTGGATTTAGATTTTATATATCCATATAAATTTGATATCATGTTACCAACCCACTTAACTATGGGCCAATCCACATAATTTGCCCTTTTTTTAATATTAATCTTAGTCATTTTAAAAATTGGTATAATATTTCAACTTTTACTACAAAAATTTGACCCTTCAAGACAAAGTCAAATAATTTTAATAAAGAAATTTGAAATTTTTCATTACTTATTTTATTTTGTTTTAATTATTTGTGAGATTTGAACTAGTTAAATAATTTTATTTTTATTTGATTATTGAAACTTGAAGGAGTTTGCTAGGTATATAAAATTTGGATTAATTGTTTCAGATCATCGTTTAGATTTTAGAAAATATTTATCATTGAAACAAATGTTTTTTACTCTTTTCTTTTTGTATTTAACCACCTAGTGAGGTGGCTTAAAAATTTTAACCTATTTAAATGGATGTGTGAAACAAGTAAGCCTGTTTAACCCACAATCTATTAGCTCACTTTGACAATTTTAATTTCTTACACAACATGAAAATGTAATTTATTCTTAATATAACAATATAGAAAACTAAGTTAATGTTAATCTATTATATAATAATATAATTTTATTCTTAATATAATATTAAAAAGAGTTAAGTTATTTCATTTTTAGAAGTGACACAAATTGTAACAAAAATTATTTTTATACACATAAATAAATTAAATAAGAATTTTTTGTAATATATATATATATATATATCAAATATCAAAAAAGTCAAATGATATTTATAAAACAAGAAAGATACCATGTATAATTTAGCCTCACATATGTGGAGTTAGTATAATTTATTCTTTTTTTTAAATATTATTTGCTGTAATACAATAATAATGGCTTGCTTCCACATGTGTCGAAATCTTTAACTTTAATTCTAAGCTATATTTCTAGGATCCTTTATGATGTCACAACCTTGGTTGCAGCATTAGATGCCATAAATAAGGGAACAATCAAGGCCTAAGAATGACATATCTTGGGGTTTACATTCTAGGGGGAAAAAAGTCATAATAAGTTTAGACAAAATAACATAACTTACACATATCTTTTGCAAACTACAAAAATACCTTATTTCTTTGTTTTCATATGTTGACATGTGAATAAAGTGAACCCAACCACCACTTAATACTTTAGATCTCTTATAGTAGGTGTAGTATAAGAGAGAGACTAACAAACAGAGAGTAGGGCCTATAGGTGGATATTGTAACAAAAAAGAAAGGGTTATTTATTATTTTATTCATTCTTTTCCTTTCCTTCTTTTATTTTTTTTTATTTTCCTTTTTCTTCCTTTTATTTTATCTTCCCCTTTTTTTCTCGTTAGTTATTCCCTTCGGTCTTCTTCCCGTTGCTACTTCCTCGTTCTCCATCGCGTTAGTTCTCTCCCCATGCTAGCTTGCATGCGTCTTCTCTAGTAGAGTTGCTGCCCTTTTTCCCTCACCTGCTAAGCTTTCCCTGGCACTATACGAACCTTCTCGAGCTCTCTCACAGCTAGTTTGAGCGTCCCGTCTGTGAGCAAGCCAGGAGAGTGTAGCAGCCACGATGAGCATCCCATTTTCGTTCTTCCTTCAGTTTAAATGCCAAATCCATTAATTCTTGTTCTTCCCTTCCATTTTCGACCTGTTCCAACTTAAAGGGGTGACACAGGAGTGTTAAAGTCTTGCCCCTGCTTGGCTAACCGAACATGGAAGGGGGGAGATTGGGGATCTTAGAATGAAGCTTCCTAACTATGTTAATCACACACAAATCTTCAATTCCTAATCCCTGGGAATGATTTTGAAACTCAAATCATAAATTTGAAATGTTATGGGAACGGCTAAGTCAAAAGGCAATTTTGTGAGTAATGGGTGAATCATAGAATGGAAGAAATTGATTAGAAAGCTATCATTGAATTAGATAGATGTTAAGAATTGTTGTTTTAGGTCTACATAATAATTTGGCAAGTTTGGTGCTAGTAGGAAACTCTAGGAACATTGACTGCAAAGGAGTTGAACTTTTAAGGAGAAGCAAGTACCCGTTAGCTCTTGATATCATGGTGAGTAGATGATTATTAAAATAAATTTGTGTGTCCATCCCATTGTTATATATATGTACACATATGCAATTGAGGGTTCAAAGTTTATCAAGCCTCGATAGGGTGGGAGGGAGGTGTAATTTAGGAATTTTGTGAGGTGAGTGCTATATTCCTATCTAATTCTGTCATACATCCCTGTTATAGGGAGAAAGATCTCATGTGAGAATCTAATTATTCTTGATTAGTAAATTATGAAGTGAGATACGTCATGAGAGTGATTAGGCATGCTTATTGACCGATAATCAACATAATTTGGATTGTGGCATGAATTTGATGGCTTGAATTTCATATCCTTCTAAGATATATATATACACATATATATACATTGCTTAGTCCTACTCATTAATACTAGTTACATGCATATATATATATATATTTATTTATTTACGCGTGGCTCTTTCATTCTTTCACTAAATGTATTTCCTATAGCATTATCCTAGCTTATTCAGATTAAATATTAAGCATTTAATTATCTATGCATCTAGCCATATCTGTAGATGTTTAATTACCCAATTAGGTCTTATTTTTCCTTATTTGTAATATTCTATTTATTCATTGATTGAGTACTCCTTTACCTTTCTATAGGCCTTATGTTTTTTATGCATTAATAACTTCTTGTTCAATTGGGATGATAAATGAGTATTGCTTATATCGTTTCTAGTTTATTGTGTATGAATTACTGGCCCGATACACTATCTAGTGCTTATTATAAGATTTGGACAGAGAAGGAGCTACCCATTAGGTATAGCCACCTATGAAATGGTAAGGAGCTGCCAACGAGGTGAAGCCGCCCCAGAGGATTAATTATAACGTGTATTGGTGTGTGGAAAAAGAGCTTCCCGTTAGGCATAGACAACCGTGAGGGGTAAGAAGCTGCCAATGAGGCGTAGCCGCCACCAACAATGGTTGATCTTAAAATAAAATTTTGAATGACCTTTATGTCGAAATTTAACTATTGTAGATGATCCATTATATGAGCTTCAGTATTTAACATTCCTCGTTAACCTAACTATTTTTAATTATTGTAATCATTTATCTATTTACTAGGTTCAACTCACTCTTTTAAATTTTGACCTTTTCAGATAGTGCTATTAGATCTGATCTGCCTCCTTTATCCTAGTAAATAGAGGCATTGTATTAGTGAGCCCATCTTTGGATTTTGAGGGCGTTGAATTTTGTTATGATAAATTTTTGTTGGTTGATTGTAATATATTGGATTTATTTTTGTTTAACACGAATATGATTCTCCTTCCCCTGATGATTCTTTTGTTCTATGGTATATTGATTGTTGGTGAGGAGCGTGGAGCTCCCCCTTACTGTTTTGCTAGATTTATAGTAATAAAAATTTGAGAATGTTCGAATTTCAGGGAAAACTTTGCCGAAATTTTGCAACAACTATGAATATCTATATTATGAAAAGAAGGCAGTATGGTGATTTAGATAATGAAGTATGTTTGTGTCGCATTGAAAAAGAGGTCTCCTTAGTTGAGGTGTTATTAGATAGGCTCACGGACTTGAGTATTTCTTACTTTCCATGCCGCTCACCCCTTCCTTATTTGGGGCATGACAAATATCATTGAGTCTTACCCCTTAGTCTCTTTTATATTGCATCACCTACAATATTGAAAGTCCAAACTTTGCCACATAGTATAGAGAAGACATAAAAAAAGAACAAAAAAAAGCCAACTACCACTATATCATTATTATTTATTAATTCTTTCTTGTCTATTAGCCCTTACACTTTTTCTTTCATATTCAATCACCAAAACTCTATTGAAGGAGTTGCTTAAGCTTTTAATAGCTCTCTGTGTGTGCGCGTGCGCGTGTGTGTGTATTTCACTTTATGCTTCCTTTATGCAATTTTAACTTTTTTAAAGCAATTAACCTCATAACCAAATATAGAGGTTATCCCACCCAAGAAAAATAATCACAGATAGAGTTAAAGTTAGTGATAGGATGGCATGCCCATTTGTGATACCTTCCTATTCGAGCCTCTTTAAATTTATTTAACTTTTTTCTCTTTCTTACATGTCACCACTTGACCTATACCTTAGCTACGCCTTGCATAAATAGTTGCTTCCAAGAGCCATACCCATAAATCGTAGCTGAGAGATGTTGTAATGAGTCAACATGAGAACCCTAATTGTAATCGATTTCTTTTTGCCTCTTTCTTACATCACCATGATCCAAATCCGCAATAGCAACCTTTAAAGAATATAGTGCTCCTCAACCTGAACAAAACTTCTCCCATATTTAATTTTCTTTCAAATGCTAGCTGCTTAGAGTCTCTTTGACTATATACAAAAAGAAAAAATTAAGAAACTAAACACATTAATATAAGATATTGCTCCTTTCTACTTAATGCTTAGTGAAATAGACTTGCACTTTCAACATAACTTACTCATACTCAAGCCCCTTTAAATTTATTTACTTTTTTGTCTTCCTTGTATGTCGCCACATGACCTATACCATAGCCATACTTTGCATAGATAGTTGCTGCCAAAAGCCACCCCCATGTATTGCAACCAAGATGCTGGAATGAGCCAACATAAGAGCCTTAATAAAACCTTCTATTAAATTAGTAATATAGACATACAAAAAATAATGGTAAATAATCACATGAAGTAGTAACCATAACAGATGAAGAAGTCATCCTTCCCATCATGAACAAAAGAAATAAATCAAAAGTTCACAAAGAAAATAACAAATTTCATGAGTATGATTTGAAACAACGGGCAATATCTTGATCAAATTCATCACTGATGATTTGATGAAAGTTTCATACAATCAGAATGAAAGTTTGGATAAAATGTGACTTTTCTGGAGTAACAAATGACAAAAGGCAACTCTCTTCAACCAAATGTAGAAGTGCAATGCCATGATACCAGAATTTAATACTTGACCCAACCAAAGTTCACATTAGTTCATTAATATTTGACAAATTGAAAGGTAGGTTTATAAGCTCTTAAACCCATTGATTGCTAATTCAAATAGTAAACTACCTTGATAGCAGGAAAATGTAATAATAATGATGACTATAATAAAAGAAAGAGTAAACTATTATCTTGATTCTTACAATAAATACATTACATCAATTGATTCAGCAAACTAGATTCAATAAGGTTGCCCTTCCATAGGTTTTTCATGTCCCTCCTACTTAAGGTTAGAAGCTTAATTAGATGATTTTGAAAAGTGCACATAGTTTTTAACAAGTCAAGCTTCATTAGAAGATAAGCACAAAGATAATAAACACTTTGATAGAACCTATGGATTTTATGGAATGGTTCTAATAGAAACTATGAATCAAACATTCAAATGTTCTTGAGTAGTTGTGCACCTAAGAAATTTTAAAGGAAAAAAAATATTTAGTTGTTGCCATTCCTTCATATATTTGAGATTTTTTTTTTCATTTATTTACTACCTTGTGTGTAAAAAATGAAATATAGTTTCACATAGATTAGCATTAATAAAAATCACTAAGTGACTTACTATAAAATAATTATGAAAAATTTTCTAATTGCACAATCTAATGAAAGCATTTTCAGCTAGATTGGCATTAACCAAAAAATTTCTTCATGAGTACTTAGCTCAAGTTCCATATGCTTAATATGTGAAAAAGGAAATTGAACTGCAAGACTTGCATTTGCTTATTGGAAATCAAATATTGAAATCTGCAAATATTTTAGCAAGACATCTTTTACATTAGAAGCATATGAAATAAAGAAAGAAAGGGAGAATGGGGAAAAAAGTTAAAATGCTATTGAAAATTTAATTGTATAAAAATAGAACCATAGTAGAACCATTCTCATGCTAATATTGCAAAGTTTACTTTTACTAATATTACACAAGTGGTATGGAATAAAGTAGTAAAAATGCTTTGAAAAGTCAGTTAACACATCTACAATGGAATTATATTAATTATATCTTTATCCTTGAGTTTAGATTTGAAAATAGGTGCTTCGAGGGTTTAAGAAGCAAGAGAGAAAGCAATGGAAGCCAAGCAGCAAGCATGATGTTAAGTGTCACAATGATTTTGTGCCTATCGGAGTAGCAAAAGTTCCCTACATCTTTTTTTATCAGAATGAGAGAGAGCTTAAAGATGACAGAGAGTGGCAGGGAAAGAGAAAGTAGACTAGAAAGAGAGAGATGGCATGCAGATTGTCTACATCTCAGGCTAAGCACTACCAATTGCTACTTATTAAAATTTGGCCATCTACTCCATCCAACAATTAGCATGTAGCCACATTGCCTAACTTTCTTTTTTTTTTTCCCTTTAAAAATGATGTTTCATCTAGGCCTTCCATTCAATGAAATAGTCTTAGTTGTCCATCATATTTCCAAATGAATAATATTATCTTCTTTAGATTAAAAATAGAAATGTCTCTTTCATGCCTTGATGCCTGAGCAGCACCTATCATAGTTGAGCTTTTCTTTATTCTTGTAATGGAAATAGTGAAATATTCCCTGTTCTTACAATATTATCTTCTTCATATTTCTTCAAATTGTTTTCTTTAATTTCAAGCAATCAAGAAAACAGCCTTCCCATTCCCAAGCAGCACCTCTAAGTTTTGCTTCTTTAGCTTCAAGTTTTTATTTTCTTCATTCTGCATTCGTTTTGTTTCTATATTCTTGTATTTTAAAGAGCTATGCCACCTTTACTTCTAAATGCCCATAATGTTCCTATGATATTATCTTTCGCTTAACTAGTTTTGAAATTTTTTGTGACTTTTTCAATTGAATAGTCGATGGGTTTTTTCCGCTAGCTTTAGATTATTTCCTTACAATTTCTTAAAAACCTATTCTTCTTTCTAATTCACCCTATAATCAATCACACAAGGATGTCACTAAAGGTTTTAAAAGGTTACTAAAATTTGGGAGGAAAATTTGTGGTTTAAAGAGTTTGGTACTAGATTGGGTATTTGTTACAACTTCTGAAGGAAATGATAATTCAAAAGATGGTCGAGATCCTGCCAACTAGTCATCAAAAGACTTACCTTAATCAATAATGGGTTTCTCTCATGGTCATCCTTCTAATGACAATTTGAATGAAAGTGAGCTATTTAGCGAATAGGGTAACCTATCCCTTTTCTTATCACCGAGCAATATGTTGTACACATAATTATTTGCTTTCAGCTAGCATTGTTGTACACATAATTAATGTATGCATATTGAAAATTTTCACATTTTTGGTCTATGTAAAAAGGGACAGTGAATTCTCTAATTGACTAATTCTCAATTCTTGCAATACAATCATTATAAAGCTTTATCCTTGCACCTCTTACTCATTTGAAATTGAGGGATAATCATATTTTAGGAAGTTCGTTAAAAGGTGATGCTTAGATAACCTAATCTGGTTTTAGTTCAATTATGTCATCCATATTTAGCCATAATTATGCTGATAAAGTTATTTTATACCTTGTGGGAACAAGCAACATTTATATTTCATTGGCTCAATTGAAAGAAGTGATTTAGTTAGCTTTTGTTGATAGTTGTGTTAAAATATGTTGCATACTCTATTCAATGAAAAAGTCACATATTGATGCAGTGTCATTGTGATTTTAG
The DNA here is from genome assembly GCA_026724425.1 of Erythrophleum ivorense. Classification (NCBI taxonomy): domain Eukaryota; kingdom Viridiplantae; phylum Streptophyta; class Magnoliopsida; order Fabales; family Fabaceae; genus Erythrophleum; species Erythrophleum ivorense. The sequence continues at coordinate 460,743 of JAIUCV010000458.1, read as the reverse complement.
TAGTACAAAGCCATCCTTTTATTTTGCTTTAATTCTGTGAGATGTATGTTAGAGTTGAACTCTTGGTAGAATTAGCATAGTCAAAGTTAAAAAAAGTAATGTGCTTGCAAAGTAATAGCTTGCATGCAGAAAGTTGATGTTTTTAATCTACTAAAATTGCATTACAATGTTAGATGCATGTACCTGTTAAGGTAACATGTAGTTACTGTAAGATACCATTCAAGTGCAGAAAATTGATGTTTTTGATCCACTAAAATTGCATTATAATATGTGAACAAATAGAAACTAGATGCACAAAGAAGAATATATGTTCTTAGACCCCACTAGTTGTGCCATGGCATTACAATATTGGATCCACTAAAATTGCATTATAACATGTCAAATGAAGATGTTTGGCAATAGCAACTTTGTCAAAGCTGGCAACTTGATAAGGTTGTCAATACTCATTCTACTGCTTGATTCTATTGTCGATTCTACTGCATCATTATGTTGATATGGTATGCTCTATAAATCTATATGTGCATAGCGAAATGAAGATAATTAAGGAAATGAAGAAGAGCAAGTGATGAACAAGAACAAGACACTTCAATGCATTGGAATGAAGCAAATGAATAAGAATAAGATGAACTAGTGAATATGATGTACTTGAATTGAATAAAATGTGACAAGGAGTTGTACTAGTTTGAATAGTATCATTATGTGATGAACAATATCATTATGTAAACTTAAATTCAATGATTTCAATCAAATATTTTCTTTTATTGCCCCGTCTTAAAAAGTTGTGATTTCATAATTGTTATATACCATTTAAGATATCTTGACTAAACTCTGATGTGTCAAGTGATGATATAGGAAAATCAAAAGGTGTCTATATTACAAAATAATATTAATCACAACATAAGCATTAATTACATAACAATATCATATAAGTATTAAAAAATTAGTTGCTTTTACTATTAACAGTCTGGTAAAAGTAAATTCACTCTTATCTATGAGAGGGCATGCTAATGGTACTGGAAGTGTATATGGGGCTGAAGGTGTTAAGCATGATACTCCATATTGAATTTAGTTATCCTAAAACACAAAGGCAATATTAATATATTTTTAATAGTAATCACATTAATATTTCTTCAACATTAATATTTTTCCAACATTAATACTGTAGATTGTTGCGTTTATGAATATGTGACATTGGAAGTTGTTTTTCTTCTTTTATGTTGATGCTTAAGATAACCCTTTGGTCATCTCTTTATTTTTTTGCTATCTCTCTTCTTAAATCTTTTTGTTTGTGCAACGCAATCCATTGGTGATGTTGTGGTAACACCGCTATCATTATTTGGAACTTGTTGCCTCAAATGGAGTTCCATCACTTAGTTGCTTAGATCAAACACAGTTTGATAAACCAATGAGAATGCTTTTGAACAATCAGATGTTTCGGTTGCTAATTTTATTAGCACGAGACAAAATTGTCTATATTGTTGCGTGCTTTTTAGCCTAATATCTACTTCAATTTTCTTTCCCCTAATCTCATGTATCTTACACCACTTCTAACTTTTTTTGTCCACATCTTTATAATATATTGCTTAGAAAGTTTTTTCACATTCATCACATCATATACTTTTAATGCATGGCAGTAAAGTATACCAATAGTTTCAAACTTTCGATAGCTACAGAAAATTGACTTGTTGTTGGGATGAAATGAAACTCTCCATTATCTCTTTTTGTCAATCAAACTAACAACATATTTAAACAAGTCTTGACATTCATTTTGGTGTTTTATGTAGGTAGCTGTGTATAAATCCTCCTAAAAGAGGTCAAAGATTGGTATGGTATAAGTTAGAGCGAGCTGTCGCAGTAATGATGAATTATCTAATTTCAATCTTGGTATTTTCTATTTAGACTTAAACTCATTATATGGCCTGCCTTCTACAACCTACTCAAAATGCTTAAAGAATTGAGTGATATCTAAATCCAACTTTTTATAACTTTTGACATCAACATTCATGCTTTTCATTGAGTTATGTGTTTTACATACCAAGCATGAAAGATTTCTTCATGAAACAAGCTACCCATTTTTCTTTTATCTTCTAAGCCACCTTCAACCATGTATTCTCACACACATTATATTGAGATAGCAAGTTGCTCCATGACACCTTAAACTAGCTTTGTCATCATAATCAAACATGTACTTTCTGAAAGTAGTCAAGAGTCATGATCTATCCTTCATCAAATTCCTCAGGTACTTGCTATCATTTTGCATTAAATGTCATATACATAATCCATGTGAAGTCTCTAGGCACATTGATAAATGTTATTTTTTATATATTTTTCCTTTTTTATCTAGGCTTTTTAATAATGGATTAGAGTTTAATGGATTTAATTAGAGGATATTTGATTTTATTAGCTATTTTTGCATTTTAGGAATTATTTTGTAAATTTTTTTGATTTTAATGCATAAATTTCTTTTAAATAATTTTATGAATATTTCTACTTAATAATTTTTCATTCTTTTTGTGTAAATTTTTTTTTTATGGGCAAATAAAATCTAAATGTTGAAAAAAATATATGGAAGATGATGGGGTTTTTAAAAGTAAGAAAAGGCTTATGCAAATGTATGGATACATCTACCAAATGCTCCAAGTCACACAAGACACATTCACTCATAGGCTGCACCAAATTATATACATACTTTTGGGCTTTGGATGGAAGAAGGAAGCTTAGGCTCTCTCATTTCACACATGGCCCATTAATTCACATATTCACGAGGGATTGGATACATACACAACACTCTTCCACTCACACATACATGCATGCTAAATCATCCACTTCATACACACACGACTTAATGCATGGCATGATTCTGATGGTTAAATCATGCAACACTCTAGCCACATAAATAAACACACACATGTAGGCACGTGGGGTAGAGCAATGCAAGATGAATGGAGAGGGCCCACACATATTTAAGCATAGAAGGAATGCACAAGCTTATCCACATAAATCACAGCTCACTATTTTCCATTTCACGGCATTTCTCTCTCACACCAAATCACTTAGCACGAGAACCCACTAACTCACACACTCAATGGCTCTTTTACATCCATATTGACACATCTAAACACATAGCTTCACTCACCTAAATCACACACATGTCCTTTTCACCAAGTTACACTCCCACTACTCTGTTGCACAATAACACACATGGATTGCACACATAACGTGGAACAGCATGCAGCCATCCACATGCATAATTCACACACGTCTTCATATGGGTTACATAGCATTACGCAAACACTGCCTCACTCAACATGCACACTCCACGGGTCACACTTATACCAGGCACCACGTCACTCCAATCATACACAACTCATTTATGTGGCACACATATGCATTCTCTCAATCACACATGGCACTAACACAACACAACACACACGAATTCATGAGGGATGTACAGCTCTCTCTATTCACACATTGCCACATCATAGCCTCTTAACACTCACAGCATACACATAATCACATGAAGGAAGGATCAAGAGACATACACGTACCAATTTATACACGGAAGCATCAAGCACATTAGGTCACATGAGGTGTAATAGCTCCATCATCTATTACACACACATTCCATGTAGGAAACATACACACATATATAAAAGGGAGCTCATTCCATAAGATATTCAATAATAATTGAGAAGCTCAAGGAAAGGATCTAGAGGAAAGAACACATGACGTCTAATTGAGGTGAGATACGAGCAGAACGTGAGAGAAAGGGGAGACTAAGGGACTCTCAAATTGAAAGGGTTTTGTGAGGTTTGATGGCTAGATAGGGAGAAGGTGATTTGGAGGGAGCCTCGGGTTTTAAGAAATGGATTGAAACATGAATAGAAGCATGGTTTAGGGTTCCAGAACATGCATAAGAGAATATCACTATTCATTTCCATTTTTTAAGTCTCATGACCATGGCTTCTACCTTCAAGTTCCTCATTCAATCCTCTTCAATGAAAGTTTAATTTTTCAATGTAGCTAGCTTAGGATGAGGACTTTAGAGTGAAGATTTGAATCCAAGACATATACTACAAGAATTGACTAATTTTCTTTCCCTTTCTTCTCCAATTAATATTGCAATTTTCTGGATTTATAAGCCTAGGTTTAACTTGTAATTGCTTAAGAATTGTAACTAAATTTTGGATTGGATGGTTTGAAATTATTGGATTATTGGATTGACACTTTGGAGAATGAATTGGGGATTAATTGTTCCATTTAATGGCTACACATTTTGTTCCATTTTCTAATAAATTTTCAACTTGATTAGTACAATGGTGATTATGTAATCTTGTTAAAATATGGTGCTTAATTGTTAATTTAAGGAATTATGATGTTTGATTAGTTAATTAGACATTTAAGATGAAGGTGTAAAACCTATTAAAAGCAATTGATCTTTGTTTTGGTGTGTTTAAGGAGCTTAATTCAATGATTAGTAGGTTGCTATAATCTTGAGGTTTCAAGAGGTATGAATTTACTAATTTCTTGCATCTTAAGTGATCACTTGAGGAAATTAATTAAAAATACATTGGAGAAAATTAAGTCCAACACTTAGTGAAATCTAATTTGGATAATAAGAATCGAACTTTAAAGAATTCACTCAAGGCTAACTACATTCATTTGCTTAATTGTTTTCACTCCTTTTAATTCTAGTTAGTAGTTTTATTTTACTTCTTGAATTGCTCTTACTTTTAGTCATTAAACCCTTAATTGATTTTTGTAATTTTTAAATTTTTAAGTTGCATTTGACATTTAGGAATCTTTTTTGATAATTGAAATCCATTTTTGTGGGAGACGATCTTGGTTGCACCACTATTCATAAGATTATTTCACAACAAGTTATTTGTAACTATTTGACAATAGTTACCACACACCTCATGCATTGCTTTTGCCATGGCTTGGTCTTGATCTGTAAAAATCATTAAGGGCCTTTTTTTGTTTATGAGCCTCTAAGAAAGTATTTAAAAGCCATTTAAATGATTCTGCATTTTCATCATACAACAATGCTATCTTAAATATCACCACTCCTCTATAATGATTGGATCTAGAAAAGATGGTAAGTGATATATGGTCACGGTTAGTAAAATATGTTATGTCTAATGTGACAACATCACCAAAGTATGCATAGTGAATTAACATCCTTGCATCAGTTTAGAAAACATTTATCTGTTCTTCTATATCCATCTGAAAAGTATGATAAAATGATAGATTTTTATATAATTGTTGTTGAAAATATCACAATAGACATCTAACTTTCTCGTAAACCATACTTCTTTCTCTTTTAGATTGAATAGTTTTTTGCATCCAATCTAGTATAGCCAAGATTAGTATGGCCTATGACATGCCTACTCATCCAATCAAAAGATGCTTTCTGTTGAAGCTTAGCATCCTCTACCAAATTAATCTCGTGGGCTTGTACCACAGTTATTTTACACTGTGATACCAACATTTAAACTGTTGTTGCAAAATGAACTGGTGATTATGTTTTTCAATAAAGTCAATGACTTTATATTTTCCATTTGCAATTGTCGCTTCCATTTTAGCTTTACAATTGGTTATAGTCTCTTCTGAGGATTTTTTGTCATCAAATCTCTTTTGCCTTTGATTAGTACACCCCCCCTTGCAACAAATATATCTGTATGAAGTTATTGAGTCATCTTTTCTACTTTTGCTAAAATTATGTTTCCTAGCTCCAAATCTAATCCTCCCACCATTATTAACCTAAAATTTTCATGCTTCCTTTAAGCTCTCAAATTCCATACCTAGTTTAAAAGTTAAATCAATTTCTATACTGAATAAATTGGTACATGAAAAAAATGAACTAACTTGTAAACAAAGCATACTACTGGAAAGTGTAAATAAAGTTTGATTTGCATGATGCACAAAAAATTCTTTCCAAAAACATTAATTGTTTAGACCAAAAAACATATTACTAGAAAGTGTGAATAAGAAAGGCTTACTATTGGAACGTGTAGACAAAAAAAAGCATGCTACTGGGAAAAATTAAACTTTTTTTGTTTTCATATACTTTGTTCTTTTAAGTGTCTCTACTTAAACCAAGTGTATCTAATTATAAAATATTGCGTATACTATACTTAGTAAAATATTTAGAGCTAATGAATTATTTAACAAAATATCTATTGTAGTTTATCTTCCTCTACTTAGATCAAGTGTCTCTAATTGGATTCAAGATAATCCCATGGTTGGAATTAACTTCCCACTTAGTTGCTAACCAAATAGTATAAGCACATCAAGATGAATAAAGATATATCCAATATATAAAGCTTTTATATAAATTACAATCTTAGTTATATCTCATTATGTAATATGAAAACCAAGCTTCTCTAGAGTTGAAATTACAAATCTTCAAAAGTTGCAATAGCTATCCTTGACTAAGAACAAGATTCATTTCTCCAACAATGACTCAAATGATAAGAGTAAATTAGATGGTGATTCTTTACCAAAGAACTCAATTTTGCAGGACTTAGAGAATAGTACTAATGTTGCTTTTGAAGGTTTTTGCAGCACATCATGCCTTTGTTAATTAGAAGTGAAAATGGCATTTAAGTTACATTAAATGACTTAAATTAAATTTGGCAATGGGGTAGGAAGATGTTCTCTGCATTTTTGAAATCTTTATCCTTTGCGAATCCTTTTGTATCTATTTACATATTATCTCATCATGTTGCAAATTAAATATGCCCAAACAACCATCGATTTTACATATAGAAAAGAAACCAAAGGTGGTAGTAAAGACAATAGGCATTTTCATGAACCCTTTTTCTATGATCCAAATGCTACACTTTTACCTATCAATAAATAAGACAAAATCAATACATACATTCTTAAACAATGGCTAAGTAAAATATTCAAGTGACTAGCTAATAATTTGATACCCCCTTAAGTCGCAGATATAGCATCGAAATGTTCAAAATGTAAAGATCGTTCAAAACATTCGAATGGTTCAACTTTGGCAAAACTTAAGCTTCTTGGAATAACAACATGCTCATGGAAACAAAATACAGACTACTAGACCAGAGACAATGGTTGAAGCAAACTCCATTTGAAATCAACCTTTCTAGCCTGAATGGTGCAATGTTATCGCAGAGCAGCTTCACTGAGGAAGAAGTGCAAAACAAAATCTCCCTTTGGAAATATGATGGACAATTGAAATTATTTCACTAAATGGATGGCCCAAATGAAGCACTATTTAAAAAAGAAAAAAAGAAATGTCACAGTTGCTTAATCTTTCTTTTTTTATTTTGAGAGGTTGCTAAAATTTGTTTTTTATATGTAATGGTTTTTTGTTTATATATTTAGAAGTTTTTATTTTTATTAATTTAATAATTTTATAAACTAAGACATAAAAAAATTAATCTGAATATCAATTATAAGGTTTACAAAATTATAAAAAATGGGACTTATAAAAGTATTTTAGAAAAATAAAGGTTAAATACTTTAAGAACATTAAATGTTAAATCATTTAAACTTGATACGATTATTTAAGAAAAGTAAAATTATTTTAGGAAAATAAAGGTTAAGTATTTAAAAATAAATAAATTTTACTTCCTTTAAATTTGATAAAATTATTTAAGAAAAATAAAATTATTTTTTAAAAAATAAAGATTAACTTCCTTTAAACTTGATAATTTGTAAGAGTTTTAAAAATTTTGATAAGCAATTACCTACATTTGTTAAATATTGTTGAATTAGACATTAAAATAATAAAAATTTTATAATTGGTGAAAAGCAAAGTCATAATATAAAATAATGAACTAAAATATAAACACATAGATACAAAAAAAAATTTATGCATATCCTTAAAAAAATAACTTCCTATATCATATCAAGTCTTTATTCTTAATTATTGACCATATGACAATAGCTAAAATTGTTTTATCACCCCATACACTGTTATAATTTTTTTTCCTAAATACAATATGAACATTTTTTTTAATTGTTACTGTAACCCCTAAATTTAAATTTTTTTATTTTAGAAAGTGGGATCATAGTCTAATTTTTTTTAATATATAAAGGGGTCATGGCTGGGGCCAACCATGACCCCCAAATCAATTTTTTTATCTAATTATGAAGTTAAGTTTTGTTAAAAAAATTTTATTTATAGTGATTTAAATAATCTAAATATTGATTATAATATGTAAAAAAATTATTTAAAATGAAACTCATAAAATTAATTTAGGAAATAAAGGTTAATTGTTTAAAATAAAAAATTAAATGTTAATTCAATTAGTCACACTTGTTAAGTATTGTTGAACTCAATATTGAAGTAATTTAAATTTTGTAATTGTTGAAAAGGAATAGTTATAATCTTGAATAATGAATTAAAATATAAACACATATGTACAAAAAAAAATGATACATATTGTTAAAAAAAATTCCTATGCCATATTGAGTCCTTATTCTTAATTGCTAGCTTTGTCTTCAGATAACATGGTGTTCTTCTTCTTCTTCCTTTTCCTCATCCTCATCCTCCTCTTTTTCTTTGTCTTCTTCTTCATCCTCGGCTTCATCTTCATCTTCTTCATTATAGTTGTTTCCTTCATATTCTACCTGTTAGTATGCCATGGGATTCATATTCTATTGGGGGATTGAACTAAAGAAATTGTCTGATATGGTGTGATATACTCTACTTGCTGTGATCCAATAGAAGCAAACCGAAAGGCAAATATTGCCTAGTTTGAAAATAAAGGTATGAGAGAGACAGAGTCGCATGGCATATAAAATGAAGAGCTGGCACCCCCCAAATCAGCAAAATGCACTGGTAGAATGGAAAAAGATGAACTTGCGGTGTCATGGTAGGCCAGTGTCTGTGTCGTTGGGGAAGAAGATGGATTAGTGGTATCATGGTGGGCTTGCATCTGTATCGATGTATGAAAAGATATACCAACTATTACAATTGTAGTGCCAACACCAGTGGCAAAATCATAATAAATTCGATCATCTACCATAGGTACTCTAGTAGGCATAAATTCATGAGCTTTCTTTGTTGTGTGGCTTAAAGGAAGCTAAGGCCTAGGCAATTGAGGCGTAGGAGGAGTAGCTTAGGAGATTGTCATATCTTGATGCTTACTAATTGTTTCGAGGATGCTAGTACGATCAATGACCATAGCAAGACCAAGTAGTGAAGAGTCATCTATAGTAAGTAGTCGTAAGCGGTCAACTATATCGGCCTTTAAAAAGAAAAAAATAATCCATAATCATATATGTAATGTGTATAGGAAAAGTAAAGTAAAGTAACTGTGACAAGTCCCTAAAAATTACCACAAAACCCTGAGCATCACTAATAGATTGGATTCATTGGCGAGTAACCCTCCAATACCAACTCATGTATTCAAAGAGCAATCTAAGGGCTTTACTGACATTAGCATAAGTGACAAAATATTTCACTAGTTCCACCATGCAAGCATGAAGTTCTCATACTCTTTTTACCATCTTAGTAAGCTTGCTTTTAAGCATGAGTGTATAGACCTTTTTCTAAATTATAGGGTCTATTTTTTTTTTCTTGACAAGATTTTTGCATATAACTGTAGTAAGCCAAACTGTGATGAAAACTTAGCATTTGCCACCTACATCGTTTGGATGTTCGTATCCCTTCTTAGCTTACATACCCGATACTTTGTAGGCCTTACTGATACTAGATATCTATATACCAATTAAGACACATATTAATGTGAGTTTAGTTGTAGGTATTCCACAACCTCTTTTTTTAACCTCTCCAACGAAATATTAGAATCAATAGTTATTATATCAACCGTATTTGAGATAAATATTGCCCCTTTATTAGTTTTGCAAATTTTTCTATTTGAATATATGCATGTAACCTCTTTCTCGTTATTCATTTTGCTAATCCAATCAATATTGCAACTAACATCCAAAATAGTGTACAAAGTTTATAAATTATTAAAGTCTTTATTCAACTAATGCATTTTTTTTATTGTCCTATTAGGTTAGCATTTACAAAAATTATAATTTTTTTCCAATATATAATAATTTCCTTTCACATGACGTGTATGTCATATTCAATTAATTAGTCCTTATGTAAAAACAAACCAAACAAAAAATTATTATTATGCACAATCTAAGTGACAATCATGAACAAATAAATAGGAAAAATAGAGACAAATAAATTATTATTATTTCATTATTTTTATATATTATACTCATTTTTTCAATATTTTTTTAAGTTTTCTACATTTTTTATTTACTTAAATATATAAATAATGTTATACTATTATTTTTCTGTATTAAATTATATTATACATAATTACAAATTTTAATGTTTTATTTCATCCACATTATATTTTTATATTTTTTTCATATTATATTCTTTTACAATATTTTTTACCATAATTTTATTTTTTTACAATATTTCTTACAATATTTTTTCATATTATATTTCTTATAATATTTTTATATTACATTTTCATACTATTTCCTTATACTATTTTTTTTGACATTATAATATTTTATTATAATATTATCCGATATTGAAAATTCTTTCATAATTGTATTTTTTATATTATTCTTTTCATATTTTTTCCATATTATATTCTTTAATAATATTTTTTTACAATACTTTTATTTCTTTATAATTTTTTTACAATATTTTTCATATTTTATTTTTATACAACATTTTTAACTTTTTCATATTATATTTTCATACTAATTTTATAATATTTTTTAATATTATAAGATTTTTTACAATATTATACATTATTTAAAAACTATTTCATAATTGTAATTTTTTAATATTATATTTTCATATTTTTTTCCCATATTATATTTTTTCAATGCTTCCCATTTTTTTCAATATCTTTTCCCATATCATAATATTTTTTTACAATGTTTTTTCATATCTCTACTATTTATAACATTTCCATAATAATTTTTTATTATATTTTTTCCATTATAATAGTATACAACAATAAAAAAAATTCCTTTTATAATAGTAACTTTATCATATCATATTTTTATATTTTATCTATCTTAAACATATTATTTTTTGCAACCTCTTTCTATGTTAATAAATATTATATAATTTTTTAATTTCTTTCACATTATTAAGAGCATAACTATAAATTATAATATCCTTGACCTATTTTTTTAAACTTATTTTTTCTAATAATTTTAGAGTTATTTTTTTTATTCAGCCACAACTAAGTGTTTCACATATAAAAATAAAAAGTCATTCAACCCATGTCCAAATCAAACAAGTAAAAATATATATTACAAAAGTTTAAAACTTAACAACAGCATAATCAATTTTTAAGCAAAATAAATATTTAGTTTGATTAGTATTTACATACCAAATAATGAAGTGCAATAAATATTTGGGACCACTTCTTTTTGCAATATTTTGAGTTGTCATTTCTTCCTTTTATATAGTGAAAACTTGCTTATGTAATGGCTACAAATGGCTAAAGGAGAAAAGTATTTTATTGTGGTGAAAACTTGACATTGATGAAGATGAAAGAAGGAAGGATGAAGAAAATGGAAAGATAAAAAAGATGAAAGAAGAAAGGAGTCGGTAGTGGAGAAAAAATTGAAGGAAGAAAGATGAATGAAGGAGCGAGATGGTGTGTTAAAATGGGGAAGGCAAGCAAAGTAAAAAAAAAAAAATTATTTAGATAATTTTTTTCTTCAATCAATAATATTCATCCAGTTGACAACATAATCTAATGGCCTAATAATACACTATCACATGGATAAATTTTTATCTGCGTGTCAGGATCAAAATTTTGATCCTGACACATAACAGAGGGTCATGCTTGCTTCACAACTGTAATCCTACTTTATATATATATATATATATATATATATATTATTTTGAAAGTCTAAATATTTATTTTTTTCAAAGAGGCATGATTGCTCTTTTCTTTTATTTTTATTTTTTGTGGAATATAAAAAAAGCATTCATGGTGCATATGAGGAATAAAGATTGATGGCTGTGTGCATAAGGCGAAATTATAATTTCAACTATTGTAATGAAGTCAAAAGGTCGATTTTTTGTATTGTAATGAAGTAGTATTTTCTTGTTTTTAATATTCAGGCTAACCTAATGTATTTCAATTAATTAACGTTTTGAGTTTTTTTAACCATATGCCTAATTGCATATTATTTATTTACCTTCATCACGAAGACAACTCATTGAGAGTCGGTAACTTTTTCTTTTATACTTATTGTAATTTTTTTTTATTTTATAATTTCATCTTCGCTTTGATTATAGTTTTGAACTTCTGATTGTAATGTGTAGACAAAATTATTCATATATGGCATTGAGACAAATAGGAAACACAAACTAATACAATATTAATAATCCAAACAATAAAAGGTTTTTTCATTCAAATCATACATAATTCAATTGGTTGAAGAACGTCTAATTTAAATATATCATTACCTTTTTACCCCAAAAAAACAAAAAAGTTATCATTACTTTATGGACTAATTGCTTATGTATAAATAAAAGATGGGCTTAACATAGTTCTACACTCAAAATGCTACAAAAAAATTTTTAACCCAGAATGTTTTATTCAAATTTATAAATTAAACCTTAATTAAAGTTGCTGTCTGTACAAATTATTAACAGTAAGCCACACCATTTTAAAAGGGAAAAAAAAAAAGAAAAAAAAAGTTGCCAAATCATAAACAATCTATCTATAGTAATTTGCAATGAGGTGTGTTCAAAAATTATATATTATATATATATACACACGCATATAGATTCCCAAATCACATATCGTTATTAACAAAATCAAATTGAGAGCTTTATTGAAGAGGCATCACATCACCAGCCTAAGTAATTAAATTGAATTTGATGTATTGGATTCAATCCCTATTACTCTCACTCTGCAAGTCATAGACCTTCAACTGTGAAGCGCACATAAGTATCTGTGCAATATAACGGACCCATGGGGCTGCAATATCCTGATGTAATCTTCTTTGCTACATTTCCTCCAATTATGAAGTCTTCCTATGCTTCTCTGCTCTGCAAGACTGGAAAGTCTGGAACCATACCAAGTAAGCAAGATAAAAAGCCATTTCCTCCCTTTGTGTGCAAATTACCATGGAAGGACTCTCAAGATCAGATAGCAAACAATTGTAACAGGCAAGAACAAAGCTGTTGTGGTGATGATCCTGAGAAAATGAACAAACCAAAATCATTGATTATGCTCTTTTCCTTTTCTTTGCTATGTGCATTTACTGGCAATTTCAAGAGATTAATGAAAGTGTGTACAACTTACGTAGTGCTGAATATCTCAGGGTGGACATCGTATTGTTTTGCAAATACAAAACAAACAATTGATAAGGGAAGAGCAGCCTGTAGCAATGAAGATCATTCAGCCAAATAGAACAATACGTTCCAATTCTAGCCTTCAATTCTTATTTCTAATAACAACAGATAAAACTTAACCACAGTGGCCACTAGGCCTAAGAGCAGTACAATTTTACCATGTCTAAGAATGTAACTTGAAAAATTTTCGTACTTACAGAGTCATTAAGCCTAAGATCAGTACATTTTCATCTTCTGGTATCTGCGACGTTAGGAGGCATCTTAGATACTAGAGAGGCATAGAATTACACCATCTTGAGAGGTATCACATACCATCCAAAACATAGGGATGTAATATCCTTGAGTTTTAGTTTTGTAACCTTTTATAAAGTACCAATTGTATTCTTTCTCTGACACTAAAAATATGAGAGAATCTTAAATACTATGATATCTTATACATTCATATCCAAGATAACAAAAGTGGGAGATACTAGTCTACTAGAGATGGCAAATTGGCAATTATAACTCATAATCATTTAACCATCCAAAACCAATTTTATTATGACCCAACTATACCCAACCATTTAGATTAATAATGGTTAAACGCATTGGATCGTTAGATAAACTTTGTAATAATCTATACTGATTTTGAAAAAAAAAAAAAACAAAGGGTATTCTTAGTATTGTTACCTGGACAGTTGCTGTCTGAAATACAATTCCATGAAGACCAACAGCAGCAGAGGTTGCAGCCATCACTACTGGGCCCACTAATAACCTTACAGCTGTGCACTTCACCAACATGGATATTTTACAGGATATGATCTTGGGTTGGAGAGCAATGAACAAACCTAATTAAACAGGAAACAATAATCAAATTATGTGAAGTGGCCAGAACAGAATAGTTGTTTCTTGGTTATGAAGTTAATGACAGAGAGATTGATACCTAAACTGAACATTGCCAATCCTACTCCTGTTTTAGATATGATTGTTATGGACCCTTTAAGAATCAATGGCATTTTAATGTTGAACCTGTAAACAAAAGGCATATTGAAATATATAGAACAAGAGAGTCACCTGTGCATTGTACAGATTTTGAGGAAAGAGAGTAGAAAATTAAAAAAGAAAAAGAAAAAGCAATCAGTGGGCCCCATATACTTTAGCATGAAATTTCAAGAAAACAGAAGCAAATACTTTAAAAAAAAAAAAACAAAGAGACACAACCAAAACAAAGTTGCACTATCAGCGATTTATGAACGGTGCAATTTCTTCTCAAGTTTATATATATAAGATTTGAAACTATACAGGAAAAAATCATGTGATTGCAATATAAAAATCTGTGAAGCACCTGAATGCTATGAGGGACCATATAAGGCCTACAACACTTGCATAGGTGTTTGGGTTTCTTATTAGCTTCCTCCACACTGTGATTATGATGAGCTTTGCTACAACACCTGCTGGGGGATTTTCCTTCTTTCCTTCTTCCAGGTTCATAGCAGAACTTAAAGGAAAAAGAGTTCAGACAGGAAATATACCCATGGAAGAACAACTTATCATTGGAATTCATGGGAGCTGATTATTCACTCACCTATTTGATGCTGTTTCCATTTGAAGAGAAGGCTCAGAATCTTCAGTTATGACCTCAATATCAAAGGATGCATCTGCTACTCTGCTGGTATTAGATCTTTGTTTATGATAGTACCTTCTTGAAGACTGTCTGGGAAATGAACCTGTAGCCCATAAGTTGAGTTCATCTGCAGATTGCACTGAACAGATACTCCCCGTAGAAATCCTTGATGATGTAGAGAAAGATCTCACCACCACATGGAGCTTCCCATCGGCACCTATCTCAGCATCAGTCTCTAATTGTTCAAGGTCACTGAGGGAAGAAACATCTGGGTCAACTCTGACAGAGCCAATGGACCCAGCAGTAGTGGGGAATTTCTCTGCAATAAGGATTCTAGCTGCTCTATATTCATACAACGCCAGCAGCACATTCATCCATATCAGAGATTGAATAACCACAAGCTGAACCAGTAAAGCAGATGAGCTATCCCCATACATGGATTGGACAAGAGGGAGTCCAACGAGAAGGGTGTTTGAAAGAGTTGAGATACCAAATAGGGTAATTACCCACTCAAAGCTACCATTCTTGCTCAGGGATCTCCATAAAACCAGTGGAACAAAAATGACTAGCTTCTGGAGAACATCAGCAGCAATGGCTTGGAAGTTCATGGTATATGGGTTATTGGCAGTGAGCAGGTCCAAAACAAGAAGAGGAACTGCAAAATCACCCACGAACCTGTTGATTCCAGAACATTGTTCTGGGGTTAAGAGCTTCCACCAACGAACCGAGAGAAAGCCTAGGCCAATGGCAACATACAAGGGCACAACGGCCCCAAAAATTGCAGGCAAATTTAGAATCATCCTGCTGTTCAAACAAAGAGAAGAAGATTATGCAAAGAGTAATAGACACAAATAGAAGAAGAAAATCTCAACTTTTTGTGTAAGTAAAGGCTTCCCTCTATTCATGTTTGATGATCTGTGTATGCATAAATACAAGCAGAAGCAGCCATGGTTGGGGCGACTAGGTGCTTGAGTTGATTCCATATCCCAATGTGTATGGAAAGAAATTTGAACCATTTGAGGTTTAAATGGTAACCGAATCCCTAGTTTACTAAGAAGGAAGTAAAATCTAAAATTCGTTATCGTTGCAGATAAAATAAACACAAATTGGTAGTGTATCAGATAATTCTAGAATAATGAGAGATATCTACACCTAATTGTCAGATTCAATCTCAGGAGCACAGAAGATTTCATTCTTTTTTATTGCATTTAAAATTTTTATTATAAGATCCAAAATGAAAACAGTGAAGATTATCCGTTTTTTGAACGAAAAGAAATAAAAAAAAAAACAAAATTGCGCAAAGGATAACATAGAACAAAAATTTTATAAAAAGGTAATAAATTAGTTGGATTCAGAACCATAGGATGCAAATTCAAGTTGAATTCGAAATCATCAAATCCGAAATCAAGTGAATTCGGAACTAATAGTTTTGAATTGAATGACCTAGCTGGCTAGGCATGTGCTGAATACGGAGCCTTTAGCTCCGAATTCAACATCAGCTAGCCTACTAGCAGGGTAGCTGGGCTCACGTTGACCGGTGTTATTTGACCGGTCAACCAGAAGAAATGGAAAGAAGATCAGCAACGTGGCGTGTTATTAGAGGACGATTAAGATTGCAGAAGAATCTAATTGGTTGTAAAAAATTATTGATAAGATACAGATAAAAAAAAATTTTACTCTTATATATACACGATTCCATGGACGCAGCTCATATTTTCTCCCATTTCTGAAGCTCAACTCATTCAGCTCCTTTCATTCTTCTCCCAGTAAAAATTCTCTATCCATCCCTTTTTATTTGTTGTGGGTGAAATTTCAAGATCTGGGTAAAAGAAGGAAGACCACAAAGGAACAAATATTAAGCTACATTTGTTACAAAAAATATTAGGTATGTCAAATATTTTATTACATCTGATATTTTAATATTTACTATAACTAAGATATATATAGTTTTAAATATTTAAACAAAAATAATGCTGGTAGAATTATTTGATATCATATATATATATATTATATTTGTCATATGATTGATGTAGAATTTAGTTTATATTTGAGAAGAAGAAGAAGGAAATGTCTTGTTAGTAATGGAATTGTGTAGGTAATATTGATTTTGTTGTATTAGCTTAGATATATTATGAGGCAAAAACAAATGAAGGAAGAACAAAAGAAATGAAATCAAAATTTGTGGTTGAAATAAAATAAAGGAAAATATTAATATTTAAATAGTATAATAAAAATAGAGGTGAATATAATTTGTTGTTAAATTGTGTAAATAATCTGGAAGGAAAAAATAATTAATGAAGGTAAATATGATTAAAGTAAAAGAAAAGAAAAAGTTGATTGGAGAAAAAAATGTATAATATGCGAAAAAAAATTAATAAAAATAAGAAAAATAAATTGTACAGGGCATAAAAGAAAAGCAAATAATTGATAGTTATAAAAATAAAGAAAAAATATGTATAAAAATATATATATATATATATATATATATATTTACAATATATGTATGTTTGTAATGAAGAAAAAAATTATAAAAAGGTAGACATCAAGGTTACCTATCAACCCAACAGTCCACTATTGGAGAAAATAGTTAGCAACAATAGGGTCTAGTTCAGCAAGATATTCCCAGTATGTCATCATACATTCCAGCCCTAATTCAACAACATATTAGCATACCTGATCCTTCTTATTCAGTGCCACCTAACCAGTTTGATAACATTGGTAGAGTAGGGCCCTCTTTATGCATGCAACCATCATCTTTGCCTTCCTTTGACACCCCTCAGCAGCTATCTCCCTCTTTTAGATCATTCGGGTAGATTTTTTTTGATACATCTGCGTTTAATATTATGTATACTGGTTACTCTTTTGAGCTAGGAGGATCGTCGCAATTATGATTTATGACACTGCATGAACCAATTCCTCCAACTCAATCTCCATCCATATATTTAAACACAAATCTTACAGTACAGGAGCACCAAAAACTAGAACAATCAGGACAACAACGACCACAACATAAAAGAAAAAGACCTCGTTGTGGCAACGAAAGTCATTTGCTATAAATGTATTTACAATAATATAATTTAATCCCAATGTATTATTAATTTTCTTTAAAGTTATTGGTATTTAAAAAAAATTTCCTATGTCAACAATTATTAAATAATTTTAAAAGTTGAAGAGGAAATTGATAAAATTTTATGTAAATTTCATTGAAAATTTATCAAGTTATTTTAATCAAACCATTTAAAAAAAACAAATATTCAATATAAAAAAAATTATTAGACAAATATATCCTAACAAATAATACATATATATTATGCTATTCTATTACCTTCAAATAAATTAGAGTACAATTATTAATTATATTAACAAATAATATTTCATCTTATTCAAATAAAATAAACTTAAATATATTTGGTTTTATTTTTTTCAAATTATATTAATAAACAATTTGGCTTAATTTTCTATCTTATTCAAATAAAATGGATTTAACAAAATATATCAATAATCTTGATAACCACATTCACTTTAATTAAAAATATTACATTAAATGGAAGCAAAGCAAATTTCTTTTTAACTTAAACAAATTGTACCATAACCCAATTTAGCTTTAAATATTTATTATTCTTTAATTATTATTTTTTCTTATTTTTGTTTATTTAAAGCTTCTGATATTATTTCTTAGATTTTTACTTACATTAAAATAATTTATTTTTACACACATCACACCCTTCATTTTATATAATTATTGGTATATTTATTAATATTTTAATGGCTTAGATTATTTAAATAAATAAGTATCTTTTTAATTTATTTATTTTTAACTAACTTTCTTTTATTATCAAAATAAAAGAAATTAATTTCAAAGAAATTAAGTTTAGTTCCCTTCGATTTAAAAAATAATAATTTTATGAAATTCAGAAACCATTATTCCAAATTCTATCAAATTTTGTAAAAAAAAATTAAATTTAAAATCAAATTTCAATTGATCCATTTCAAATTCAGATGCTATGCTACCGAATTTCTCCATTTTATTACTTCTTGGTATTTACTTTTTGTCATACTGCTTTTATGCAATTCTCATGTTTATTTATTGCCTTTCTGTTGACGCACCAAATTTTTTTTATCTTATTCAAATAAAATAAATTTAAAAATATAGATAAATATTCTTAATTACTATTTTTAATTTAGTTAAAAATATTACATTAAATTTGAATTGAAGCAAACAAAATTTACTTTTGACTTAAAAATATTGTATAATTGCCTAATATAACTCTAAATGTTCATTACTATTTAATTAATATTTTTTTCCTATTTCTTTCATATTTAAGGTTTCTGATATTACTTTTTGTTTTTTTTCTTAAATTAAAAAAATTTATTTATACAAACATCACTCCTTTAATTTTATATAATTATTGTTATATTTATTAATATTTTAATAGTTCATATTATTTAAATAAAAAAGTATCTTTTTAATTTATTTATTTTAATTAAATATTTTTATTAACCAAATAACATAAATTAATTTGACAAAATTTTAACTTATTCTCATTTGATTTAAAAATAAAAATAATTTCATCAAATTCGAATCACATAATTCCAAATTTTGTAAAATTCTTTAAAAAAAATAATTCTAATAAAATTCAAAAATCATGTATCCGAATTTGAATTCATTTACTACCAAATTCGGATACATAGTATCCAAATTTCAATATTTGTTACTTCCTAGTATTTATTCCTTCCCTTATTGCTTTTATGACATTCCCACATTAATTTATTGCTTTTCAATCAACGAGCCGAAGATTATCATTAAAGCTATAGCAGGTGATAAATTTAGATAGATGTTTAGAGTTGTAAACAAAATCCTTTTTGTTTAGAGGAGGCTACTCCAATTGTTTTTGAAAGGTTCCTATAATGTAGATGCCATAGGATCATAAAATTGATTGCTTAAAATGTCAAATGTCATAAGCTAGAAGAAGCATGTAAATACTGATAAATTTGAGAACTTTGTAAAAATTCACTAATAAATGGGAAATAAATAAATGGCATTGTATTAAACTTTTGATACATTACTGTTTAATATGTTGTACATAAATGGTAACAATTGAAGTAGAATAAATGTAAAGATCTAAGCAAATATCAATAAATCTAACAATAATTAAAATGCAGTTTCTATTTACAAAACTTTGATAATAAGATCTCATCCAACCTATTTAAACCCTTCAGCGCTAAATTGTGTCTACAGGCTTTTCATATGCAAATTTGAAATAATTATTTACCGAGACAATGAGTGATCTTGTGTAAATCAAAACTTGATAAATGGGAAATTGCCAATTTGAACTTTTAAATTTCATTTGTGGTGCTAATGTTAACAGATATAGGAAACAAGAATAATGTTCTTCTAATTATTACATATTAACATAAAATGAAATTATATATTGGATTTCTTTGGTACATAGTATTATATTAGAATTTAATAAAGGAATACAAGCCAACTAATGTAAAAATCTTAAGATCAAAAAATGAAAATTAAAAAAAAAGAATAAAATAATAAGAAGAAGAATAAGCCAACAAAAATGACCAAAATTTATGATAGTGTCTAATTATATAACAAATAGGAAATAAAATGAAAATATAATCCAAACATCACTTGAATAAAAAATCTTGCCAGGTTTAGCTTAGTAACAAAGATTTTTCTTTTGATCATTCACCAATACCATTGCTAATAGTGGTGTAATGGTTTGGTTTGTTTTACTTCATACCAATTTTTTTAAAGTGATTTGATTTTTTCTATTTTTTAGATATTTATTATATATATATACACACACACACACACACACTTGCATTATAAACTAAATACAATTTGCTTAATTAATTGTGAGTTACTTATATATCATATTGTAAAAGTTAGTAACTTTTAATTTTGACATGTAGAAAATTGTATTGGATCTTTTTTTTTTTTTGTAAATTTTGCTCAATTTTGTTTGAATTGGTTTGATTCAATCGATTTGGTTTAATTTTAAACATTCTTAGTCACTAATATACTTATAAAATAAGAAAAATTTTAGAATATACTCAATTTACTGTTTCATTTATATACTATCTTATAAAAAAAATGCCAAATTATATAATTAGGTCTCACACTCTATTACTTATTACAGTATTATTGCATAAATAGAGTGCTATATGAGACTCATATTTTATTACCCATAATAATACTATCACAAAAATAAAATGTTATATAAAGTATATTATATGATTTGGCTCCCTTTTATCAATTAATATATAAATGACAAGATATACCAAATATAAATAAGGATCTTTCATAAAACAACAACATAAGACTTATGTTAAAATAATTTTACAATTGCCTATTTCTTTAAATGGTATTAAGAGATTCGATTTTTGTAGTTATTGTAAAATCAATCATTGTTTCAAGAGAGCTGCACATTTTTTCTCTAAATAAAATTAGATCATAAAGATTCATACCAAGATGAATAGTCTTTGTAGGATTGATGTCTTCATTGCTTTTGAAAGAAAAATTGGAGAAAGAATTGTTCATTTTTTTAGAATAAAAATGGATGAGAGAACTGGTTATGAGATTCTGGACAATATTTCATTAATTGATCACGAAACTTTTCATAGCCAACAGCAACATATCTAGAGCTATTTAAATGGGTTGAGTCCAGTTGGCTAACCCAACCTATAGATATAATGGAGAGCTCACAAAATTAAGGCTCTCTTTTAAGATGCTTCAACCTTGTCTAGCCCAAATGGGTTGAAAATTTTTATATTTAAAAAAAAAAATTTCAAAAAATGAGTTGGTTGAAATGGACCCTTATACCCTCTCAACAATTACCCTTGCAGCAAGCTCAAGCTTCTCCCATGTCTTGCCAAGGTTGATTATGTAAATATCTGGTCACTAGAAATACCAAAATCAACATAACTCTAAAATTCTGTATTACTGTAGTAGAAATATACTTAAACCTCCCAACAAATGAAAATTCTATGATGAACTGAAAATTAAAAATCGGAACATATCATTATGGTTATCAAAAAGCACAGATCTTTGGCCATTGTGTAGTATTCCAGAGTTGGAGTATCTTATTAATAAGCATTACTCAAAGAGGAACCGCATGAAAATTTTGCTGACCATATTGGGGCTACATATTAGATACCGGTATATTTGGATTGAAGAAAATGAAAGAAGTAAAGTGAAATTTTAATTTTGATATATTTTTTAATTATTCTCAGCCGAGATATACCTCACAATATGTTAGGTGATTATCCATTTACTCTTATTTTTTGCGTCAACAAAAATTTGTGTGTGTGTGTGTGTGTGAGTGTCCTGACAAGAGTGCAAAGAAAAATAAATGGTCAGGCGAGTAAATGATGAACAAATTGGAAGTGTAATTCATGAATAAGAAAAGGAGATTTTGGAATGTGACATTTATTTTTAATTGCAGAATGGCTGTAATAGTTTTAAAAAAGAAGAAGATAAATGTGACATTCAATTCATGAGGACTGTGCCCGATCCATTTGCTATACAAGGTATAGAAATATTAAAAAAATAAGAATATAAATAAAATAAAATAATTATATTCGATATGATATAAAAAGAAATAAGAATATCTCTCTATTTATGTGTTTAATTAGATAAAACAGTAGAAAAGTAGAAAAAATGATGAGAAAATAATCATTGTATCTCTACCGAAAAAAAATGATAATAGGATTATAATAAACATTTCATAAATTAAATATAATAATTATCTTCTATTTATGTGCTTATAGAATAAAAATAATTTCTTTTTCTAATTCTGCAAAATACGTAACTAATGAATTATTTACTGAATTTTTTCTCTTTTTTTTTTTTGACCTTTTTTATCATAACCGGTTAGTAGAGAAATGTATTCGAGCCAAAAGAAAGGAAGGACAAAAAAAAAAAAAAAGATGTTATGGACCTTCTCGGACCTGATTGAAAGGATACAGCGCTCATCAACATTAATTTTAATTCGATTACTCTTTTGTGTATTGTAATAATATAGTATTCAGGTCATTTTGTGCAGAGTTTTTTATTTGATTTTTTCTTTCGACAAAGATATCCTTACATCTTGTCTGCATTTTCCCTTTTTCACTTCACACGATCTTAAAAAGTATATTTATCTACATTGACCTGATACAATTTTAATTGCTTCCTAGAATAATTGAACTCAAGTTGTTAATATAAGAGACTATCTTTTTTTTTTTTTTCTATTGAACAAATCTCTTTAGCAAAGGCAAAGTCATCTTGATCAGCTTCATGTGATGTACAGAGTTGGAATCCAAATTTTCAACCATGTGCATAGTCATACATTATACATTCACTATCATCGTCAAGATAATCTATTAAAATTGAATAACTTTTTATGTTTAAATTTTATTTTTTTTCTTTTGTGATTCCAATAAAATTATTTTCTTTTCCATCAAGATTAACACACCATCTTAACGAGAATAAAGAGGAGAAACATGCCAATGAATATAGCACTAATGCCAACCTTTAAAATCAGAGAAAGTTAATGTCTTAAATTCAATAGCACCCTTTCAAAGAATTCTTATCCATAATTATTTACTACATTATTTTTACATTGTTTAATAACATCAAGTCAATTTATTTAAATTTACACATAATCTAATCCTACAACGCAACATTTATAAGACAAAATTACCCCCAAAAAAAAAGTATCTTCTTGCAAATCATCACCCCTTTCCTTTGTCTAATAAATACTGTATTGTAAACGTGTAAATTTAAATAAATTAACTCGATATAATTAGATAAAGTACACATAACATTATACAAATAATTGTATACAAGAATTTCTATATTCCTTATCCTTTCTCTAATCCCACTCTCCATGTCAGAATGGCTCTTTGTTGAGATGTTTGTCACATTCAGCAAGTTGAGTGATAAGAAAATAGAAAAAGTACCTCCAGCAAAGCAAAGTGATTAAGGGAGGATGCAATTGTAAAATTTTATATAATCAGATTGTTGAATCTGAAGCAACTCTCCAGTTCTTAATTCAACAGGTAAGCTTGCTGCCTCATGAGGAGACCTGTTCATGGCCAGACTAGAACCATACCCAGCAAGCAAGCATGAAGTATTACCTCCATTTGTGCGCAAATCACCATGAAAGAAGTCTCAAGAGCAGATTGCAGACGATTGTAACAGGCAAGAACAAAATTGTTGTGGTGATGATCCTAAGAAAATTAAACAAACCAAAATATTGATTATGCTTTTTTTTTCTCTTCTTTGCTAGGCGTATTATTTACTGGCAATTTCAAGAGATTAAAGTCGATGGCACTCACGAAGAGCTGAATATCTCAAGGTGGACATTGTATTGCTTGGCAAACACAAAACAAATAGTTGATACGGGAAGAACAGCCTGCAATAATCGAGATCGTTCAGCTAAATTGAACAATATATTCCAATTCCAACCTTTAAAATATATTTCAAATTGCAACCCAAAAAAAAACACACACACACACACCGGCCAGCCTAAGATCAGTACAATTTTACCATGTCTAAACGAGATGTAACTTGAAACATTTCCCTACTTAAAGAGCCGTTTTCCTTGACTAGGGTTCAATTTCTCTAGGTAGTACTCCGGAATTAAAATTCTAAATACACAAAACCGATGTAGGAAAGTACACCCCTAATTAGGACTGCTTGGGGTACCAATATTCTTTTTTTGACAACTTTTACTTGCTATACCAAAAATGAAAATCTTGAATACCATAATATTTTATAACTTCATATCCAAGATAAAAAATATATAAAATATCAGTATACTAGATGTGGCAACCATAAAACAACCAATTAACTACCCTAACCCAACTTTATTATGGGCCAATAATACCCGACCATTTAGACTGATGGCTAAATGGGTTCCGTCATGGAAAAAACTTTTTAAGCACGTGTTTTAGTGCTTCAGCATGGTTAACCATTATCCCATTCCTCATTTCTTCATCCTTTACTTATCCATACTCTCTTTATCTCTTCTTAAGATGATCTCTATGATCATGAAATACAACATTATAACTTCACAAAATCTAAAACGTATTGATATAAATAAAAGACAATAAAATCTAAAACCATTTGATAAACTATATTTAGTGAAGTAAGTTAAAAAGAAAAAATTGTAAATTTTGTTTAATTGGTTGAATGAGTTAAAAAAGATAATTAGAACAATGAAAAATGATTTTAAAAAAGAGAAATATTGCAATAAATAACCAAAAAAATGAAAATAAAAGATATTATACACGTATAAATAAGTCAATGGGTGGGTTGGGTTTAACCTGAATAAATAGGTCGTGTGTCATTTATTAAACTATCAAAAAAATTAAACTGGTTAAATTAGTTATGATTGGCCTAACCCAACCCAACCATTTGACACCCAGGCAGCGCAGCAAACAGTCTTCTCAGTATTGTTACCTGGACAGTTGATGTCTGAAATACAATTCCATGAAGACCAACAGCAGCAGAGGTTGCAGCCATCACTGCTGGGCCCACTAATAAATTTAAAGCCGTGCACGTGATCACCGTGGATATTTTACAGGCCATGATCTTGGGTTGGAGACCAATGGACAAACCTGATTACGCAGGTAACAGTAATCAATTCATTCTGAAGTGACTAGAACAGATAGTTACTTCTTAGTTTCTAAAGTTGAGGATAGAGAGATTGATACCTAAGCCGAACATTGCCAATCCTACTCCTGTTTCAGATATGAGTGTTATGGACCCTTTAATAAACAATGGCAGTTTGATGTTGTACCTGTAAATAAATTACACGGAAATCTTAAGATTTTGACATTACATGGTGGAAAATCTCATGTGATTGTAACATAGAAACCTGTGAAGTACCTGAATGCTATGAGAGACCACGCAAGACCTACAACACTTGCATAGTTGATTGGGTTTCTTATTAGTTTCCTCCACATTGCGATTAGGATGAGCCTTGTTACAACACCTGCTGGAGGATTTTCCTCTTTTCCTTCATCTTCTTCATCCAAGTCTTTAGCGGAACTAATAGCAAATAAGAGTTCACATTGGTTATATATCATGAAAAAGCAACTTACTATTGAATTTTTTTTGGAGAAGACTTAGTACAGTTTTTCAAGAATTTGTTATCAGATTTTCTAATAAAAACAGTTACACGTACACATTTTTACAATTCACCATATTATTGACTCTTAAAAAACAAAGTTCCTCCACATGCTATAATTCTATTCAAGAACCTTGTAGCAAACAGCTAAAAGCTGCTCCTAAGTTTTTTCCTGCAAGCTAGTTGGGTATTTTACTCACCTCTTTGAATCTGTTTCATTTTGAGGAGAAGGCTCTATGGCCTCAAGATCAAAAGCTGCATGTCCTGCTCTGCTGCTATTAGATCTAAGATAGTTCCTTTCAGGAGTACCACAAGATTTACTACTTCCTTCCATTTTTCCAGATTCTGCTGATTTAAAACTCTCCGTTGAAATCCTTGATGATACGGATGCACAGGAGCTTCTCACCACCACATGAAGCGTCCGATTGGCACCAATCTCAGCATCAGTCTCTAACTGTTCACTATCACAAAGTGAAACAACATCTGGGTGAACTCTGAAAGAGGCAATGGACCCAGCAGTGTTGGGGAATCGCTCTGCAATGAGGATCCTTGCTGCTCTAAATTCATACATGGCTTGCAACACATTAAGCCATATCACAATTTGAACAACCACAATCTGAACCAGTATAGTAGATGAGCTTATCCCATACATGGATTGGATGAGAGGGTGCCCAAAGACAAGAAGGTTCGGAAGAGTCAACAGAGCAAAGAGGGTAATTACCCATTCAAAGCTACATTTCTTACTCAGGGATTTCCAAAGAAGCAGGGCAGCTAAAACGACCAGCTTCTGAAGAGCATCAGCACCAAGGACATGGAAGCTCATGGTGTATGGGTCATTGTTGACGAGGACGTCCAAAACGAGAAAAGGAAACGCGAAATCACCCACGAACTTGTTGATTCCGGCGCATTGTTCTGGCGTAAAGAGCCTCCACCCGCGTATGGAGAAAAAGGCTAGGCCGAAGGGAACATACATGGGCACAATGACCCCAAAAATTGTCGGATAATCCAGCGTCTTCTTCCCATGATTCAAACAAAGAGATGATTATGTAAACAGTGATAGAGAGAGAAATATTTGCAGAATCAGCCATGGTTGGGGTGAGGAGGTGCTTAAGTTGATTCTATATTTCTACACCCCCAATGTAAATCGTAGCTGAAACCCTAATTTACTGATATGAAAGCAAAATCTAAAATTCATCCTCATTGAATTTAAAATAAACACAAAATTATGCCCCAAGTAACAAAAGAAAAAAGGAACCCCAAAATCAACCCCGAACTTGTTGATTCCGGCAACGAACGGAGAGAAAGGCTAAGCCGATGGCAACATACATGGGCACGACGGGCCCAAAAATTGCAGGAAAACCCAGCATCTTCTTGCCAAGATTGAAACAAAAAGAAGATCATTATTATGAAAAGAGTAGCAGACCCTCAACCAAGAGGAAAATCTCCACTTCTTGTGTTAACGGCAATTTGGATTGCCAACTTTGCCAGATGTGGGCGTACTTTTTTCTCTCTTAATTTTAATCACATTTTTTTAAGTCGGTAATTAGAAAGTTATTTTTTTAATCAAACGTAAATACATAATTTTGATTCTTAATAATTATATATTTTTTAATAATCTTGATTTTATTCCTCAATGCGTGCATGCATAAAATTCATTAACACATGGATTGAGGGAAGCCTCCATTAACACTAATTTGGATCCCGTGTTTATCTTGTATTTTTTTTCTTAATTTAGGCTGTTTAAATTAAAATTAGATCATCAAATTTTGATTTTTTAAAGAATATAAAATAAAAACAATTTTTTAACTATTACTTTAAAAAAATAATTAAAATTAAAAAAAATCTAAACTGTCTACATTTTATAAAGTCTTACCCCCTCAAAAGATGAATAGGTGATCTAAATATTAAAAACAAAACAATAAATAAGATTAAAAAAAAATAAAATTAAATATAGACAGTTCATATTTGGCTAAGCAATCTAAATAGATATTTACATTAATATTTTTAAAATTAAACTAGTCATTAAACTAATAAAAATGTTGGTTCACAATTTGTTAATTTAATCGTAGTTAAACTATAATCAAATTGATAACAATTAAATATATACTTTTATTTTATATGTTAAAAATTTAATATAATAAATAATAACAAATAAATATTAATAAATTTTAAAACATATTATAACTAATTATATATAAAATTAAATCAAACATGATATAATATTTAAATTTTTATTTGTTTAAAATATATTTATATAATTTGAATAAAAAGAATTTGAATTTTACTTTTTTTATTCTTATCTATTATATTAAAACTTTGCAATTATAACTAAAACAACAATGGATTAATAGTAAAGTTGTGGCTTATCATTTGATTCATTTTAGAGGTTAAGGGTTTATGATTTAGAGTTCAAGAGCTCAAATCACATGGTAGCTCTTTTGCTCTTTAAAAATAAAAATATAATAAAGGTTTTATATAAAATATTGCATATAATAATTAAAGTTATTTGTTGCTTCCATGGAGAAGGCTCTCATTCACTCCTTAAAAGGACGCGGTCTAATCTAATGTTGATAATATTGATTTCCACTCAATGTTTAAGGAAATAAATTTTAAAGGGTTTGAGACCTAAATGGTAATTAAATCCCTAACTTATTATAAGAAAGTAAAATCCATGATTTATTATCATTATTAATGTAATAAAAATCAAATCAAACCAATCAGTTCAATCAACTAAATCAGAAATTGATCCGTAATCTAATTCGGTTAGTCCAAAAAATCAATCAACCAAAGAATTAGTATAAAATTGATTAAATCAATCAAAACCGAACCAATCAAAAATAAGTTTGAATAGATTAATGAAATTTTTTTAAAAATATTTTTTATATATAATAGAATAGTTTATCTTAAATAAATTTGACAAATTAAAAATAAAAAAACACTAAAAGAAAGAGAGAGTTGAAATATGGGGATTAAACACTCTTAATTTTTAATCATAAATAGTTCTTATTTTTCAATAAAAAATAATTTCTTAAATATTTTGAAAAAATTGAATTGGTAATTAAATATTAAAAATTTACTAATATTTATTTCTTATATTAAAATTTTATTATATAAATTTTTAAAAATATATATACTTAATTATTATCGATTCGATCACAATTCAACTAATAAATTATGAACCAATACCTCTATTAATTTAATAATTAATTTAATTTTAAAAACATTGATCATCATTGTCCCGTCAATTATATTAGATAAAATTTATTCCCTTAGACATTAACATAAAAACAAATTTTTAGCTATCATCCTATCAAGGTCAGCTTAATTGGTTAAACTACTTATTAGTTTAATTTTTGTTGATAACCATTCATATTGCATGTTGTTTTAAAATTAGAATATCACACGCGCGCGCGTACACACAGTTTGAACCAGGCCAGAGACACTTTCATATTAAATAAACAGTCAGTTTATTAGATTTTTAGTTAATCTAGTTAATTGGTGGGTCTAGTCCAATTTTAATAATATTAATCTACACTCAAAATTTAAGGAAATAAATTTTAAAGGGTTCAAGACTTAAATGGTAATTATATTCCTAATTTATCACAAGAAAGTAAAAACCAAAATTCATTATCATCATTGTCCCGTAAGTTATGTTAGATAAAATTCATTCCCTAAACATTAAAATAAGAACAAATTTTTAATTATCATTCCATCAAGGCCAGCTTAATTGGTTAAACTATTTATTAGTTTAATTTTTGTTGATTACCATTCATGCTGCGTCTTGTTTTAAAATTAGAATAAAACACACACACACAATTGCAGCTTTTCTGGACATTTAGAATAATGTGAGAACTTTTTAACCAGCTGGTCTGATTCAATCTTAGGAACACAAATTTTTTTTTCTTTTGATGTTTTTATTATAAAATCCAAAATGAAGTTAAACAAGGATTATTATTGAAGCAATTGAAAGAGATAAATCCAGATGGATTTAAATAGATATTCGAAATCGTACACAAATTTTATTTGATTGGAGAAACATATAAAGACTGTATATGTAAAATGTGAAACATGAGATACATACAAGAGAACGAAAAAGAGATTCTCAAGAAATGGAATTGAAAAATACCATTCTATTGCGTATCGGCCTTACTCTTCAGAGGAAGCAATGGAATCAGAGAACGGCTACCCCACAATCCGTTATTGTTTTCAAATGGTTTCTACAATATATATATATATATGTGCAACAGAATCATAATGACGATGGCCTAAAATGACAAGTGTCATAAGCAAGTAGAAGCGAGCTAGTATTTAGGTATGAAAATTTAGTAATAATATTATATAAATAAATGGCATTGTATCAAACTTGCATACTGTAACTTTTAATATTTTGTACATAAGCAATAACAATTGAAGTCTAGAATACATCTGACTAAACAAAATATCTAAACCATCTATACGTTAAGTCATAATTAATAACTTACAATATGTTGATAAAAATAGCTTTTAATATGCTTTTTTTTATGATTATGCATCGTGACCATGAATGATCTTGTGCAAATATTAATGAACAGGCAATTTGAACTTTTATATCTCATTTCTGGGGTTACATGTTACATGTGTAGGACTAGACAAATAATGTTGATGATTTTTTTTGGGGGCCTAATTTTGTCTTATTATGATTAGATATTATGATAAACATACAATTTATCTGGGCCGAAAAGAAAAAACATACAATGTATAGAGGAGCCGTTTTTTGGGTAGGCTAAACCTTCAAGATAGCTTTAAAGCCACGCAAAGTTGTTTGCGGCGGGTGCCTACTTGCTTTAAGGTGGTGGGAGAGTAAGGTAATATCACGAATAGAGGATGGAATGGTACTATTATACTATATATGGTCTCACTTTATTTATATAATAATTAATGACATTAAGTTAACACATTATGTCTGCTCTAAAAAAGAAATGGTTGATTCGGTGAAACCTACATGATATGTTTGTTTTTGAGGGATTCTTATGATACGTTAGATTGATGTCATTAGTTATGGTAATAGATAAGATGGCACATATATAGTATTTAATAGACTTGATTAGGAGCCAAAAAGTTTAGTCAGTAAGATAGATTTGATCCCAAAAAAAAAAAAGCTAGATATGAGCTCTAGGAATAAAAATAAATCAACGACGATCCTATTTGTTTGGGCTTTTTTTAAAATCTAGCATAGTGTAGAAACTTAAACCAATATTTTTTTTTATTAATATGTTAATATACTACTAAAAAAATTTTAATTCAAAATGTTTCATATATTAATTATAATTTCTTTTTTTTAAAGAAAATACTTTTGTATATCTAATAGTGTGGACAACATAAATAAATTTGTATTCATGTAATCCATCTTTTATGTATGGGAATATAGTTGTCCAAATCGAATGTATAATAGTACTTGTTGAAGTTTGAATTAAAAAAGAAAAAGGCTCAAGCCTAACCCAGGCTTCTTTTTTTTTAAATCTAACTCAAGCCTAGAAATGCCCAAAAAATTTTGAGCCTAAGCTTGCCAAAAATTGTTTTTTAACAAAAGTTTGATTCATTTTCAAGTAAACTTAGTCTATGATTAAATATAATACTTAAAAGTTTCTCTCCAATGGTGTTTATAGGTGATTCATATTTGAAGACAATATGGTAATTTTCTTCAATTAGATAGTAACATGTAATAGGTTATATGATTGAGACATGTTGTCACAACCAAAAAATCATAGCTGTAATTGACACATAGGTTAAACCAACCTAATGATATCTTAGCTTAAAAAGCAAAAAGAAACCTGTTCATTTGGGCTATAGTAAATTGTGAACAATATAATAATATTACCACACTTTAAAATCAAACATCTAAGTTTACTTAAAAATTGACAAAACCTTTCCTAATATGCACATCCAATCACAATTTGATAATCAATATTTTTTCCAAAACAAAAACAATACAAAATAGTCATGGCCTTTACAAGGCCTACATAACATCATAACTTTCAATCTACATAACCAAACCTAACATCTAGTAGTTGCAATAATATGGAGTCTAACAACACGTAATAACTGCCAAAGAGAGTCTACCCAATGCATCTGGGAAATACATGAATCCTAAAGCACATTACTGGACTACCTGTTGATAAAAAAAAAAGTAAAAGAATGGAATAAGTCATACTAACTTAGTGAGGATATAAATAACAAACTATGTAAAAGAAAAAACAAGACCACTATATAATTTTTTGCAATCAAGAAATACTAAAAAAGAAAAAGAATAAATATATATATATATTATCTTATAAATATTATAAAAGTTAAACAAAATCATTTTCAAGGAGACTCCATGGATATTAGTTGACCACTTAATTATATTTTTAATATGGTTTGATTTTTCATCTATTTGATATGTTTTATTGATGATCATCATTGTAATGTTTAAAGAGGAAATTAAACTGTATGAAGGAAGCTTTGCTCTTTTTATTAATCTTCACAAAAATATATAATACATAGGATGTTTTGTTACAACAATGATGTGATATTCTTGTAGAAATATAATGTTATAAATAAAGAGGTTAGTTACACAAGATATCCATCGATTTGGATTGTGAACAAATTTCTTGATATGCCTTCACAAGAAAGGTGTACCATCAAGAACACCTAGCTTAAAGCAATTCTAGTACAAAGTTTGTTTAGAAAGTGGTTTGGTTAACATATCTACCAGCTGGTCCTGTGAGGAAACATGTGAAACATGAAGACAAGATTTTTGAACCAAGTCTCAGACATAATGAACATCTATAGAGATGTGTTTCATTTTACTGTGATAAACTGGATTATGGCAAGTATAAATAGCATAGATATTATCACAATAGATTGTTGGAGTTGGAACTTGGTGACGCGATTCAGTTAATAAAAACTGAAGCCAAACAACTTTAAAAGTAATGGTTGCCATGGCCCTATACTTGATTTCTGTGGAAGAGCGTACAATAACCTTTTATCTCTTGAAGCACCAAGAGATAAGATTGGGTCGGAGAAAGATAGCATAGGCAGAGGTAGCAGTATGATCATAAGGATCTTTGGCCCAATTGGCATAAAAAAAGGCATGTAGAGACAATGAAAAGTGAGGTTTAATGAAGAGACCATGATTGATGGTTCCTTTGAGATAACAAAAGAGTCTTTTAAGAGCTTGCTAGTGATGAATAAATGGCTG
Organism: Erythrophleum ivorense; assembly: GCA_026724425.1. NCBI lineage: Eukaryota > Viridiplantae > Streptophyta > Magnoliopsida > Fabales > Fabaceae > Erythrophleum > Erythrophleum ivorense. The sequence continues at coordinate 427,435 of JAIUCV010000458.1, read as the reverse complement.
ATGCATGAACTGAGCTAGATGATTCACTAAGAATGAGATATCCGGGCATGTCATGGATAGATACTGAAGTACACCAATGTGTTTTTGGTAGGTCACAGCATTAACAGTGGGGTGAGTAAAAGAATTTTTCCTTAAGATGTCACTAGCAACTAATTGGGTAGAAACTTCTTTAGCATCTTCCATGTGAGCTTTTGAAAGGAGTTTATAGCTGTAATGATATTGTGTTAGAAAAAGACCTCCATTGTAAGATATGACATTAAAACCCAAGAAAAAATAAAGTGGCATTGGATCTTTAAGGGAGAATCTTTGGTTGAGTTTTTTGATAAATCATTGATGAACTTGGAATCACTACATGTAACAAATAAATCATTAACATATATCAAGAAGTAACAACAGGTAGCACCAACATTATATATAAATAAAAAGGTATTTGCTTGAGATTGGTGAAAACCCTAAGCAAGGAGAAATTTTTTTTAACTTTGTATGCCACACTCATGGTGCATGTCTAAGGCCATAGAGGGCCTTTATAAGTTGACAGACATGAGATGGTTGAGAAGGACCAACAAATCCAACTAGTTGCTTCATAAAGACCTATTCAGTAAGAGTACCATGAAAGAAGGCATTATTAACATCTAACTAAGTAATGGACTATTCTTTTGATACTGCTAAGGTGAGGATTGTGAATTGTAGTAGGCTTAATTACAAGATTAAAGGTGTCAATGAAATCAATACCCGAATGTTATTTGTACCCCTTTGCCATCAACCATGCTTTGTATCATGAGATTGTGCCACTCAAATGTCATTTGATCTTAAATAACTATTTAACATCAATAAGGTTTTGATTTAGATGTGGAGGAACTATCTTCCAAGTTCCATTTTTAATAACGGCATTGATTTCTTAAGACATGGCATCATGCCAGTGAGCATGTTTCATGGCTTGAGAAGCACGTGTTAGCTTTAGTAGTTCATGCAAAGGGTGTTTAGTAGTTATGTGAATTTGTTTTAGTTTAAAAATATTGTTTTAGGATCGACTGACCATGGGATGGGTATGCTGTGGAGGTGGTAAGGTAGATCGGTTCAGATGGGAGGTTGTGAAGAAGATGTAGGAAGAGGAGGCAGCAAGTGTAGTAAGGCAAGGGGTGTGGGCATAGAGGAGGAGTCAATGTGGGACTAGGGAGTTTTGGTGATAAGTGAAGAGTCATGGGGTATGTTATACCAAGTTGAAGATGATAACAATGGTGTAGATGTGGAAAAGAAAGGAAATTGATCTTCAACGAAGGTGACATGTTGAGAGGTAGACTTTGTTAGTGTTAAATCAAGACAAAGGTATGCACTTTGGTGGGATAAGTATCCTAAAAATAGATAAATAGTAGACTTAAGGTTAAATTTATGTTCGGAGTAAGGATGAAGGCATGGGTACCAGAGGTAGCCAAAGACTTTCAAGTGAAAATAATTTGGAGAACTATTAAATAATTTTTCAAATAGAGACAACAAATTAAGGATAAGGGTGGATAATATTTTAATATTATTATATTTTATATTCCTCACATTTAGTCATAATCATAATTTATAGTGGGTAATTTAATGACTTTGGGTTTATTTTATATTAAATGAGCTAAATTTATATTAATGAACTTTAAATATATTTTTATTATATTTATCCAATGGAGACCTAATTATTTTTAATTGTATTTTGTAAGTTAAAAGATTTTTAAAAGGATTGGGATAGAATACTTCTAAAAGAATTGGTATAGAAGACCCCTAAAAGGATTTAGACATTATCTTATTAAATCTTTAAAAGATTCAGATATTATCTTATTATTATTTCTAAAATTGTATTGGATTTCTTGAGGAAGAAGACAATGTCATCTATTTAAAGAGGAGAAGGCATCATCATAGAACACACTCCATCTTCTCTATTTTTCATTCTTATTTTCATTTTTCCTATGGCTTCTAATTTTTCTTTGTGATCAATCTAGAATCTAAATATGATAGGGAACTTAAGTCCATGTTTGTATAAAACTTTAGTTTATATTTTGATCTCAAAAGTATTTCATTTTTATTCTCTTTGTTTTCATATAATTAATATCATTCTAGTTAGATAATTTTTGTTGTATGAATTTTGATTCGTTTGATCATTTGAGAACGTGTTTTAATTCAATCGATTGATTAATCAAATAAAGTCATTATGAACCACATTAGAATTATGTGTACGTCTCTGGTTAAGTGCAAAACAATTTGGCTTCATATTGTTGACAGAAACATGATTGCATTCTGATTAGTAATATGAACCAATTAAATTCTTGAACGATAACTTACGAACATTAATAAAAAATAACAAAAGGATTAAAAATTAAACTAGAGGTATTTTTAAGTGACAAGGATAAGGAAATATTAAAAGAAGAATTCTGAATTAGTTATGCATCATTTTAATTGAATTTTGTTTTATTTTATTTTTTGTTAATTGATTTACTATTTGGTTTAGTTAGTGCAACTTTATATTCAAATCCCTAATCATCATAATTCTAGTTTTGTCATTCCTAAACTAATTAATTTGATTAATAGCTCTATGGGATATGACTTGGCGAGCATTATATTGCAAACCAGCGAAAATGTACTAATTTTGGCCAATTTGACAACTACGAGTGAATAGTATCTTCTTTACCAGTGGGAAGAAGATTAATAAGAAAAGAGGCATTGTAAAAAGTTTAGGACCAAAATTGTAATGGCAAGGATGCATAATGAGGGAGTGTTAAACCTATTTCAACTAAATGCCTGTGACGATGTTCAACAAACCCATTATGTTGAGGAGTACATGGTGGAGTTTAAGGGTGGCAAATGTCATGATTTTGAAAGAAACTTTTTAGTTTTGTATATTCTCCCCCACCATTAGAATGTATACTAATAATTTTGGTGTTGAATATGTTTTCAACAAGAGTTTTAAATGTTGGGAAAACCAAAAATAGATCTAACTTATTTTTTAATGGAAAAAATCATATGTATTTAGTGAAATGATCAACAAAAATCATATAATATGAAAAGCTATCCACTAAACAAATTAGAGCAAGGACCCACAAATCAGAGTATAATAGTTCTAAATGACAACTGCTCGTTAAACTAGAGACACCAAAGGGAAGGCGATGACTTTTATTACACTTGTAGAAATTACAAGATGATTCTGGACTAAACACAATAGGAAATTTAAACTTGGAAAGAAGGTGGTGTAAAATCTTGGAGGATGGATGACTAGGTGATGATGCTAAGCATTTGAGGAAGCATGAACATTGATGAGAGCATGTGGCATGGATGTTGATGTAGGTGACAGTTGATGGAGATTATTTTTAAGGTCTCCTCTTGTAATGGTCACCCCCATAAACAAATCCTTGATAAGGAAAAAATCAGGAAAGAACTCAAGTAAGACACAATTAATGGCACAAAGTTTTCTAACAGAGAGCAGATTATGTTGAATGTGCGGAACACATAAGATATTAATAAGAAGATAAGTTTTTTCAAGAACGTTAAGGGTAATAAAGCCAACATGGGTTATAGCCAAACCTAAACCATCGTCGATGGTTAATTCATTAGAGCCTTCATAAAGAACATGTAAGGAGAGATTGCAGAGTCATTTGTAATATGATGTGTAGCTCCTGTATCCATTATCCAGTTAGAATCTAGAGAAGATATAGGTGCAACAGTAAAATTGGCAAGTGGTCTAGATCCATATGGAGTAGGTGTTTAATGATTAGAAAGTTGTTGAAAATAATCCCTAGCATTATAGCATTTGGACACAGTGTGGCCAATTTTATTGTAGAACTGACACATAGGTTTTGAGACATGGGTCCCACTAGAAGTGTGTTTGAAGTGATTAGATTATCTACTGTAGGGTTGATTATATGGCGATAAAGTTATTTGATAAGACTCTTGATGCTCACCTTGATTGAATTATGCTTTAAAATTTCATTGCTGAGTATGTTTCTTAACATAATTAGCTATAATAAGAGTAGCATCAACATGAAGTTCAAAACATTTCAAATACAATCCATAAGCTAACAGCTTATCTTGTAATTTGACAAGGAAGATGGAGGAATCATGGGCATCAATACCTCTAATTAAGTTGTGATATTCAAGGCCAAGGCCATTAAGAACATGAATCACCAAATCTGTATCTGAGATAGGTTCACCATAGAAGGCTAAGTCATCAGCAATTTGCTTTATACAAATGATATAGTCACTTACCAACTTGTTGTCTCCCTTGGATTAAGCAAGCTTGCCTTTAAAGGGAAGGTATGGGCAGAGAACTTATTAGTAAAGGAGGTTTGTAGTTTACTCCAAGCATTAGCAAACAAACGTAAGAGAGTTTGCAACATTTCCCATGATGGGAAAGTTGAGAGATGCAATAATGGCATGCAAAATTAACTTGTCTTGACAAAACCAATGTTCATAGTTTGGATTAATGATTGTCACTCCATTTTTCTCTATTTCTATATAGGGATGTGGCTTGGTACCTACAACATAAGCCATAAGGATATAATCAAGAAAAAGAGGAGAGATTGGTGCTCTCCATGTAGCATAGTTATTTGGAGTAAGTTTCAAAGGAAGTTGAGTGGCAATGTTAAAGGTAATAAGGTTAGGGAAAGAAGGAGAGGAAGTGTTAGAAGAGTCGGTTGCCATGGTGGGATCAATAAAGCTGTTAGAGCTTTGGGGCTCTTATACTATAAAAAGGAAATTAAATGGAAAGAAGGAAACTCCATTCTTTTTATTAATCTTCACATAAATATGTAATATATAAGATGTTCTATTACAACAGTGATGTGATATTCTTGTAGAAAGATAATGCTATAGATAAGGAGGTTAGTTACAAAAGATATCCATTAGTTTGGATTGTAAATAGATTCCTTGATATTGTTGCTTTACTTTTGCAAAGATTGAATACACCATGTATATTAAGGTATAGTATCTATCTTAAGAATAACAATTGTATTTGTTATAATATGTCTTTATTAACATAATATAATATTATCAAGATAAAATTATTTGAAATATACAAGCTTATTTTAAGTCATATGATTTCTTCTATAGTTTAAGCATAAGGATATTGAAAGTTCATAATAGTTTCTCCTATGATTTAAGCATAATAAGGATATTGAAAAATCATATGACAAATTGATTAGAAATAATGCATTATTAACTACGTTTAAGAGCTATTTCTTACTATACTTCTAGAGTTTTGATCCATATCAATATCATTGCCAATATGTGTAACTATGAATTGATCTTCTATCAATCAATGACATAATGATTGCCATTATCCCATATTCATAATTATATTAGATTAGATTGTGTACGTTATATTATCTTAAGACTATTTTTTTCAAAACAAAAGTGCACACATAAAGTTTTGTTATTTTGTCAACTTAAGAGTCATTTTACAAAAATAAATTTCTTCTTAAAACACAATTAATAGGGGCTTAAGTGGTAGATTGTTGACAAATTTTGGATATGGGCTCATATTAATTGATTTATTTTCTTTCTAAAATAATGGGTTGGCTAATAGTCAATTAAAATATATTGTAGACCAATTAATCAAGTAATCATATGGTATGTGGATTTTAACACATTTATAATTTTAAATTTGGTTAGTGGTTAAAAGGTGTAGATTATTAGATTTTATTAAAATTTGTAAAGCAAGGGCCCAATAAGACATTATATAAAACAAGGCTAGGTCCCTCTCTAATTTTAGTAAGTGTGTTGGATCTATTGAAAATCATCAAGAAATTTAGGGCAATAGAGAAAAAGACTCAACCTATCACCATGGTATTATGTTATTAATTTTATTATGATGCAATGGATGACTTAGGTATGTTCTTTCATGTTAATTGATTTTAAATTAGTATTTTAAACATCATACATGGACATCTGATATTATCTCTATGTTAATCACAATAAAGGTTACGTGTTAATAATTTTACCCATTCCGACCCTCCTTGGTAAAGCTCCCCCTCTTCTTTTTATTATTTAAACTTTGGTTTCTTGGATTATATGAATTAGTTATCATTTATTATTGGACATCTGAAATTAATTCTCTACTTAGATTTTCAATTTGTTGTTAAAATGGTATTTTTGGGAAAGTCATCATCTGTTAACAATTAAAACCAACCCAGTTCGCTGTTGAATTGGCTTTAATTCAAAGGATAGTATAATTACAAATAAGAATTTACTGAATTATTGCTAAAGGAGAAGGACTAATGTTGAACTTGATGCCAAGACATATAAAGAAATTTATCTAAGATACAAGCAAATTTAAGACGGATCACAGTATGTAACATCTGTATATACATTATAACTTTGCAACTAATAATGGCTTAATTTTTTTCATGTAGAATATTTTGTGTTTTACTTCTATTCACTTCATTTAGGAGATATAAAACCCAAATGGCTTCATTTTTGTGCTAAACTAAGGTCCTATTGTGCCTCTAATGTGCACTTCGTCCCTGCATATATTTCTTTCGTTTTTTTAATAATGCAAATACCTAATGTTCACTATATCTGCTCTAGGTTTGAAGTTGTTTCATATTCTTAGGTTGTAAATGATATTATGCAAGTTAGGCATGACAAAAAATATTAGAGAATTTGTGTTCAAGCACTTGGTATTTTAATTAGATGTAAGGATTTAGCTGCTTTTTATTACTTCAAAAATTCTAATGCCCAATTAGATTAAGTCCATTTTGCATTGTAGGTATAGAGTTGAGCTCAAGGTCAATAATGATACAAATAGTGCCACTTTTGTCACTCCCAATGAAGGTTTTGGTTACATTAATGTCCACACATGATGCATTTTTCATGAAGTACATTGTTGTGATTTGTGAACTGTGGAGATCATTGAGGCTACTTTCTTTGTTGGATGATGAATCAAAATGGAAAAATAATACCCAAAGACTCTTTAACTTTATAAATTAATATGGAAGACTTTAAAAATTAAAATTTTTTTTAAGGACCAAAAGGTAATAATAATCTAAAGAGTCACTTGTAACTTTGCGGGATAATGAATCAAAATTTCCCAAGGCCACTGATCTAACACTTGCCAACAAACTTAAACAACATCTGAACCCTAATCCTTACTTTGAAGGGGAAAGAGGGAGGGCCTTCAGTGTTCGTCACTTTGCAGGGTAGATTAGTTGTTGCTCAGTTTTTAAGGAGCTTTGAAAGTTAGTTTTGAAAATTAGTATTATCTGGATTAATAGTACTTTCTAAAGTCACATAGATTATTTCATTTACTTCATTTCGCTATAGGTCCAATCCCAAATAGTAATAAAAACATGTATATAGATGAATAAGATATCACATGTTTGAATAAACCTGCTTGATAATATATAAATAAGATAGTCATATATCATCTATTCGTTTTCTTGCTGCTTTTATTGCTGCTGTATTGCTGAATGAAAGGGTCTTATAATATGTGTAGAATATGGAACATGGATGTCAATTTTATGTTTATGTTTGATTTAACTAACTTTCTCACGTTCAGAAACCCTAGATTTCTCATTAGCTTACTGAATAAGAACCAGTTTGCTTACTGAATGAATTGTCCATATCTGTGATAGTGTCATGGGAAATTCTTAGATAGAAGTAGTGTTTAAAAGGGGGGAAAAAGATTGATGAAATTAATAATGAATAAAAGAGTAAACTTTATCTAAGTTTTGTTGCGAATAATTTGAGGATATCTGAATTCAATGAGTAATAGCCAATTTTCTTGTGAGAAAATTACGTATAATATTTTTAACTATAACTTTTATATATAAATTTTAAAACATAACATTTTCTTTCTCTAGATGTAACACTTTAATTGATATGTAATCTTTTTATCTTTTGAAATAGTTTAGGGACAAAATGTTATAATTTAAAATTTTTATATTAAAATTGTAATTAGATTATAATTTAATAAAGTAAAATGTAGTTTCGTTGGTGTTAACCTCAATCAGCAACCCTCAAACTCTCCACTTCTCTTTATGGGCCAGTAAAATGAAACATATGTAGTCTGGGTGAGATGGGCTCCTGAGTCCGTCATATGGCCCATGGACCTGGGTGGTTAATTCCTCACACGGTTATGGTACAAAGCAAACATTCGCCAAAAAAACAGAAACTGAAAAGTCAATTATTATTGTTGTTACTATTATTAGGTTAAATTATTCTGTTAATTTTTATAATTTTATTTAATTTTTAATTTATTTTTTATAATTTAAAATTTTGTAATTATATCTTTATAATTTTCATTATTTAGTTTATATTATTAAACTTCAATCAATGCGCCAATAAATTTCATAGACATGGCTAATTTTGGTAATACTAGCATTACATATATGAATAAATTATTTCAAAAAGATGGGTGAAATAAATAATGAAGTAAGGCTAATTCACATATATAACATGTGATACAAGGTGAGTTGATATTCAAATTGTTAACATAGCACATAGTTAATTATATTAATAGGAGTTAGTATCATAATGACAAAATTTAATGGAAGGAACTAAATTAAAAGTCATTCAAATTATAAGTAATTAATTGAAAATTTTTAAAATTAGATCAAAATTTGAGTAAAATTATAAATACTAAAGGGTACTTTAACCTTATCATTATTATTATTATTATTATTATTATTATTATTATTATTATTTGCTTACAAGCAAGGTATGAGAACCTATTAGTGGATAAAACAGGAGAAAAGGGACATGGGAATGAAAAATTAAAAAAAGATTGTTTGAAAAATAAATAAACACCTATAACTTTGAGAACTAAGTTTAATAACATATAGTCAGTTCTAGAGAGCAAAATATATAGCTAACATGAAAATCAAGATAGAGATCTCAACTTGAAATTGTGATTACTACCTTTCAAAATACTAGAAACAGAAAATGGAAAATTTTTTATTTAAAATATTTATAAGAATATATATATAATGATCCTAATTAAATAATATTTATATAAATATTAATTAATGACTTGACTTGACGTGCATTAACTCAACAGATATAATTATTTATTATCTTGAGTAACTGATAGTTATATAACAAGTTCTTTTTTGTAATTAAATATTTTAAATCTTTAAATACTTCTATCATCTTTTTAATCACTAACCATTATACATAATCACCTAGTATCTGTAAACCCTAAACCAAAACATCAAAAATCCCAAACACATATTAATATATGGACAATATACAAAATAATAATTTTACTCTATATATATAAATTAAATTATATAGACCTCTTTTGAAATAAAAATAATCTTATATTTTAGTTTAAATTTAAATTCTTTTGACTAAAATATTTTTGTACATATTTTTTTAGACTAAAAATATTTTAAATGAATGATATTTTAGTTAAAAATTTTGAAATTAAACTAAAATATATGATAACTTTTTATTTCATACAAGATTTATATATTTTTTAAAACTATAAGTGATATCTATATAATATCAATAAAATTTAAAAGAATTTTATATAATTTACTCATATATGTATATATATATGTATGTATGTATAACATTTATCAATTATGTATACGAATTTTGGTTGAAGTTGCACTATGTATAGTGTGGCTTCTCTTACATATGTACTGTTGACAAATGATAAATAATACAGCGCTGATGTATTGCATTGGTGTTGTCTTTTTTTATCTTCTTTTTAATTTAAATTTTATTTTGAGGGCATGATCCTTCTTCACACAAAAGACCTATTTTAGTTTATTGTAAAAACTGAAAAAAGAACAATTTTTTATGAAAAAGATATAAAAATTGGAAGTTAGTGGATAAACCAAGCAAAAGCAAGAACAAATGAGGAGTTGATGATGGGATAAGATCCATAAACTGGCATTCATATGGAATGAAAAATTTAACTGGACCAAAAAAAAAGGGAAAAAAAGGAAGAGCATTGGGCGCTAGAAAATGCAATGAATATGTATTTAATGATCCAAAACCGTGGATTTTCATTGTCAAAAAGGCTGTACACGTGGCTTGCAATCGAAGGGAAAACGTGGCAGTTCATGCTTTGTGTATATAAATAATAAAGAAAATGAGAGAAATGAATATAAAAAATTGGGAGTGGGGGCCACACCCACACGAATTTCCCACGCAAGGCATGAGACAAATGGCTCACAATACTTAGCCCTTAAGCTATTCCTGACTTTGACATTCCCATAAAGCTTGGACGTTCCTTCTTCTTTCTACACTCTTCCGCCCAAAATTCCATGTCTTACTTCAATATAATGTTTTTTTTTTTATTGCACGCGAGAAATAATATTGGAAAAACGATTATTAGTATATAAGAATAGGAACAGACCTAACGTGTTTTAATTTACAGTAAATGATACAAATCTTTTATAAATTTCGTTGAAATTATACAATTTTTTATTTTTAAAATATAAATAAATATCCTTTAAAATAAAAAATTATATTATACTTTATTTTAATTTTAATTTTTTAATCAAAATATCCTTTATTTAATATTTTTTATTAAAAACATATGTATTTAGGTTTAATAAAATATATTTTGGTAAAAAAATTAAAATTAGATTAAAGTTGTAAGATTTTTATGTTGTGTAATTTTAGTAAAATTTTAAAAAAAATTATGTAATTTACTTTTTAATTTAGAGATGGCTATGCCCAAAAAAAAAATCATCAGTACCATTTAATAGATATTAAAAATAATGCTAGAAAAGTAAAACTGCAAAGGTAATACTATACATCTTATCTCCCCAAGAGATAGAACAACACATTTCCACCCCCATCCTATTTTCTTGGTTCCATCTCTCCGTAAGATTAATTTTTAACTTTTGTAACATTCATCTTTATTATTTTATTTAGAAACTCAATATACATATTGCATTGAAGATTATAGTTTCGTTTTGGTCTTAAAATGTCTGGTTTCAATATCAATTGACGATTTAATTTTTTTTAATATTATTTTAATATTTACGAGAATAATTTTGTTCTAATTTTATCATTTTAAGAGATATTAAATAATATTATATAATTTTTAAAGGATAAAATATTTAATGGGATTGAAACAAGTACTAAATTGATATAAAAAAACATTTTTTTAAGTGCTAATTGACACTAGAATTATTTTTAGATGATAAAACATTCAAAGGAGGGTATTACTAGTACTGTATTTGAGTGGTCAAGAATTTATTTCATAAAATATAGTTATTAATTAAAAAACTATCATATAAAGGAAACGTATTGGAAAAAAATTAATAAATAAATGATACATTTTATTTAATAGTTCAAACTTTCAAACAATACTAGTTATACCTCTTACCTATTTCATTTTCCCACTCTAGTGGATTCCTTTTGCTTCCTGTGTTTTCTTTGAAATGTTCAAGACAAATACTATTTCTTTTAACAAACAACAAATTTGACTTCTGACTAAACAAATAAAACAAATTAAGATCATTGAGATTTGAATAAATAATTTAAAATTTAAGTGCCATTAATTTTCTTCATGGTTGCCTCCATGATTGGCATCCAAAATTTGTAAGTTGGTTTCAGGCATCAATGCTCCGTCTCAGTTTCAGAGCAAAAGCTGATCCATTAATTAGTAGATTAACAAAAAGAAAAAAAAAGAATAAATCTCTCAATAAATAGTATTTCATATGAATATTCATATCATATTGCTCTCTGGAATTTTTATTTTTGTTTAAGCAAATGAAAATGTCCACGAGGATCAATTCTTTTGCGTAATTGTATTATTAGATATGTATTCATATTCTCCACCAATAATTGAATTTTTATATATCTCTTTAAACAATTCCTCCTCTTGATGCTCGTTTTGATGCTTGTTTTAATAACCAAGAAAAAAATAAATAGTATAATTATTATTTTGACTTGAAATATATATATATATATATATTAATATTAAAAGGGGTTTGAGCATCTAGAAGGTGTCGGGGAACATTATGCTTGTCTCTACCAAACACTGATAGGAATGCATATATATGACAGTTGGGAGAGTTGAATAAAGGTTGCTTAATAGCATAGTCTTTCAATGAATTTTCATCCATTAAAATTATTAAAATAAACATCTTAAAAACTTCAAAAATACGAGGTAAACTCCATGATTGAGATCTCGAGCTTTTTAGGTCAAGGTCATGAACCAGATTGATCTCTGATATTTCAGAAACTTGTACGCTTTTTGTAAGTTTTCTTCCTTTTGAGTCCTTATGTAACAAATGTAAATAAAATTCTATCAACAAGATAAGGATGCAGATTAGGTCAAGATTCCTTTCCCACTTATTTTTTTCAAAGCGAAAAATAAATAGTAAGGAAACGGTGTCTTCTTTGCGTCATTGATGTTTGCCTCCACCAGTAGTCAAGTCAGGACTTGGAATCCTTTCAAAAGCAAATAAACAACTAATTATCACGTGTGTGTGCGCGTTTACATTAGTAGTTTAAGTTTTTTTTTTTTGGTAAAACAAAATTAATTTAATTTAGTACTTTTTATCTAAAATTTATCACATGTCTGAATTTTAATTTGGCTAAAATAAATATAATCCTCTTTGATTTATGAGTTGTGTAACTTATCCTTTCAACTTTTAATTTGATTATCCACCTCATGGACTCACTTATGAGTGTAATTTGTTCTTTTCATTAGCAAATCTATCCAGAAACCTAGTGGAGTTGAATTAGACATTGGAATTCTTCACAAATCGAGATTGATTTAAACTTGGGGATAAGAGATTGAGTACCTATTTTTGTGCTTTCTATCTTCATGCACAATAAAGAAGGGAAAATGAGCAGACTTGGAATTTTGTTTTTTTTTTTTTGAAAAGGGTTTTTTGCTCTGGTGGATAATGTTTAGATGCCACTTGATTTGTTTAGAGCTAATGGTGTGATGCAATAAAGTGTTTGCATGCTTACTTAGTGGTTGCTGGCCTTGTAGATATACAATAAAATTAGTAAGTGAGATAAATTGGTTAAATTAACAAGTTTTACTCTAACAACTATGCCAAGTTGATCTCATAAAGAATGTATATATAAATAACAATTTTAACTCATTCATATTCTTATATTAACTTAAGTTACATCTATCTAATTTAACTAGTATTTTAGGATAAGTTTAGTTACTAAATACTGAAAGAAGACAATAATTGTCACTCTCATAAATACAATTTAATATAATATGTATGAGACTCAAGACTCTTTAACTTAAATTCTAAACATCAAAATACCAAATAAATATTAATTAAATGCATCTTTAAGGTAGAGTTCATTCCTAACAATGTGATTGTTATGATAAGCTACTTCATCTTCTATTATTATTATTTGGCTTTGATATGACAAGCTTATGCAATCTTAAGATATGCATCAAATTAATAAAAAAAAAACATAAAAATAAAGTAGTGAAAACCTATAGAAAATTGAATTAGATGAAGGTAGAACAAAGAATTCATCATTACAAAGCATAATCCATCATTAAAAATATGAAAAGTTACCTCCTTAAGATAATTTAATCCAAAATCTTCTTCCATTGCTCTTAGACACAAAGAAAATTAAAAGAACTACTTTAAGAAAATCATAAATATAAAATAATGTCTGATATTTTTGCACTTTAAAAGCAATATATAAAAACTAAAAAAAAAAATCATAATCGTCATAACGGGTTTTAAATCTGATCACAACTAGAAATTGGGGTCATAAATTCCAAATTTGGAGTCGCTCAATGTGACAAAAAATTTTGTTGTCATGAAGGTCTTTAGCAACGCTTTTGTTCATTGTGGAAAGTTGCAATTTCCTCTGGCAACACTAAATTCTGCCTCTGTTTCAAAATAGCCTAACTCTTGAATGTGACATTAAAACTTATTGGTAACTACTCCTCCGCCCAAAAACTTTATTTTTTATGCAATTAAGTCCCTATAAACACAAAATGCAAAGCAAACTAATTAAAATATAATTTAATCTCAATTAAAAACTAGAGTAAGTCCTGATCCTTGTAATTACAAAGATTAATAAATGATTTCATATATAAATCACAAACTACAATTTTTACTACAACTACTTGGAATTTAAGGTTAACACAAAGATTTAGGAATTATTTTCATTAAGTCCTAATTTTGGGAATGTTAATCAAATAATTCTCCAACTGCATTAGCATAAACACAAAATTCAAAGAAATTAGAATAAAAGAGACTAAAAATACTCAAAAGATTATGATAACTCCTTACAAAACTATAGAAGAAATCATATAAATTAGGAACTTATTAGGTATTGTGACGTAATATAATCCAAGTTTATTTTCGATACTCCTCAAGTAGGGAGCAATCAATATCACTGATATATTGCCACATGTTCTAATTTATTTTACAATAAAAAAAGCCACATAATTTATTTTTAAATTATGCTCTAGTATAATTCTGAGTTTTAGATGAGAATTGCTTATTTATCAATATATGAATGATAATAGTATTCAATTTTTCAATATTAGTACAATAAGTATTTCCAATACAATTCCAAACGAAAGGGCTCCATTAGATTTTTGGATGGATCTACCAAGAAAGGGCATGTTTGCATCAAAGTTGCTCCAAGTTGCGTCAATATGTTGCACAAGCCCTTAAATTAAAGGAGGTTATGCGTATCTTAACTTCTAAATTTTTTTTAAGAAGAGATATATCTCTCTTTATCATTGAGTTCAATTTATATGGGGAAGAGATATAGCCTAGACAAATTTTGATGACACCCATAATAATAATAATAGTAATCATATTTGCCAAAAACAAGAATTTGGATTTTTATGTAAATAAAAATGTGTTAGATTTTGAACTTAAACTCTAAAAATGGGCATAATTGACAAATAAGCTTTCGATTAAATTCATAATCAGATCTATTTATTTGGATGACAATTGGAGAGCAGATTTTATTGCTTTTGATTATAGAAATTTTGAAATTCAATGTATCACCTCGTAATATTGTAAGAGTTTTATGTTAAAATATTGTTTTAGTTTTGAGATTTGAGGCCTTCCTCTTTGGAAGGACTTAACTGCCACTCCAAAGATTTAATAACTAAATAAAACTCTCATTGGTATCAAGATTAAATTATACTGAATTTTGTTAAGGTTTAGCAAAATTACTTATAATATTGTTTTGTTTTAAAAATATCATTTAACTCCCCTGATATTTGATATATATTATAAAATCTTTTCTTTTAATTTATTTTCAATTAAATTAACTTTTTATACAATATAAATATAATTTTATATATTCTAAATATGAGAGCAAAAATAGCTAAGTTAACGTTAAATTCTAATATGAAGCTATGATTTTTATTTTTAATGTGACAATAAAGATATCTAAGAAATTTTATTTTGAAAAAAGCACATATCATTATAAAGTTAACCTCATTAGTAGACGATAAATTAGAGAGAAAGCTTTTACAATATACATTAAATGTTAGGGAGTCAAATGATATTTTTGAAATAAGAGTTATGAAAAGGAATTCAATAAAATAAATAAATAAATAAATAAATAATGTAACTTAATCTTATATCACTTAATTTTATTTTATATGCTATAAAAAAATGAGTTTGATGTTATAGTGTCAACAGTATTGGCACTATATATATATTTATCATAATTCGGTGGTATTGTTATTGAGTTTAAAAAATGTGTTAGAAATCACACATTTTTTTCATTAAATTCAAATTTGACATTAAGTGGAGGTGTAATTAATTAAAAAAGGGACCTACAACCTGCTTTGAAAGAGAGATCCCTCCCCTTTACCCCTCGGGGTATGAGGGGCACATTTGTTCCTCCCCTCAACCTAATCTCATTTTTTTTATTGTGTTTTTCCATTTTAATCCTAAAAACTCAATGGCATAACCATCGAGGTAGGAAAAAAAATGTTATTATATTGTATATAATATATAGTGTCAATATTTTTGACATGATAACATTTAAATCATTAATGATTTTCATTGTAGCATTTTAGTATAAAATTCCTTGTATCACAATTATGGCAGCACCATTGTCATACTAAATGCTCAATACTTCCTTATACCTTGGATTTTGAACGTTAACTTCTCATTTATCACTCATTTTAAGTGATTATTAAAAGAATCCACCATTAATTAATAGTTTATATAAATAAAAATGTTATATATGTTTTCTTTTATTTTTAAAAATTATATATTTTTATTTATAATAACAATAATTATATAATAAGAGAGTATCTACATAATCAACAAAATAAATATGGGAAAATAAAAGATTGAATATAAGATACTAAGCAAGAACCTATTGAACTTCATTGAGAATGACCAAATTGTCTATCCTCCACAAATCTTTAGGTATAGTTTGATTCATAGAATAATTTTCATAAGTATGAAAATGAGTTTTGATGAAATATAATCTTAAAACTTATAATTATATTTCCTATGTTATGGAAAGGAGTAGACATTTGCTTTTAATTTTTATGCTTGGTTGGATAAGAACAATGTGAAATTAAAAGTTAAATAAATACTTTAGTGTAAACAAATATTAATATATTCAATTTTTATTTTAATCTATTGAAAATTATTTTAAAATACTCTTACTAAAGATTTTACAATATTCTTTTTTAAAATCTTAATTTGTACAAAATATTTTTAAATACTTTTTATAAAGTGTTAAGATATTTTGCAGAAAAAAATTAAAGTTATCACAAATATCAAAATACAGAGTTCTATTTTGTTATTTTGCAAAACATGCAACGTCCAAGCCATACTGGAAGAAAAGAATTTTCGTAATTTAACCCTTGCTTTCTTGGAATGCTAGCCATTCCATCATTTTTATGGATGCAACATTGATTCCTTCAAACCAAAGAATCTCTAGTGCCAAGTTAATGGAATGAAAATACAAAGATTCAACCAAACATGCATATTATTAGAGTTCTATTTCCATTCCTAATTCTTATAGTGGAAAATGTCGCATATCAATCAGGGTATTACTAGTTAACATCTACAAGTAACCTATCTTAGGCAATGAAATAGACAAATAAGTGTGAAATGTTTATTGTAGGTTGTCTAAATCACCTATACCCTTTAAGAGTTTTAAATGTTTATGTATTAAAAATGGCTAAGTGAATGGATATGACAATCTATCAAATACATCTATATTTTTATAGAAAAGAAATTCTTACACATCTAATGCTTAAGATATGACTTTAAAAAAAAGCCAAATCATCTAAAAACATTTTAAATAAGTGTCCCACCTCTTTTTCTTAGCGTTGTTAGGGTTTTCAAGTAATTGGTATGAGACTCTATTATTACTATTGACTTTCTCAACATTATTTGATTTCACTCAACTTTGAATGGTTTCTCTTATCTCATAAATAGTGGTGCTTAATGGCCAAAGACATGACAATTGCATTTATTTTTCTCCTAACCATGTTTTGATAGTGTTCCCCTAAATTTTTTTTTATTGATGAATCCACCACTAAGATTGATCATACTTCGGATGAAAACCTTATCCCTATCTCAAAAATTTTCAATCCCAGCTATCCTCTTCCATTGGATTTTAGCATCCCCTATCATCCAACGAAGAACAAGAAGAAGAGAAAGATGATAACATTTTGTTGCAAGAAAAAAAGAAATTTGTGAGGGTATAACAATTACAAAGAAGAGCCTGATTGATAAGATTGACATTGATAAATTGATCTCAATCTACACATTTCTCTTGTTTTGAAAGTCATACAAAAAATACTAGAAGGTCTAAAATTTGAAGAGGTCAGTCAAAACTTTTTTTAGAATTTTTTCTCTTCTTTTTTTACAAGCTTGAATGCTATAGGCAATTGAAAAATAGCCTAATAATACACAAGAACTACCTTATAGTGCTTAAGGATTGGGATCCAAACTTTAACATTGATTTTAACTTGGTGCAACTATAGATCCAATCTTAAGGACTCTTAAACATTTGCAAAACAACCGCTTTAAGGGAAAAAAGAGGTAAAAGATCAATAAAACTTTATACTATAGTATGTTCTTTATGTAAGGTCAACAAGGTTTATGGTCAAATCTTTAGTGGACTTTGACATCTCCGCTGCAAGAAAAATGTAGAATAATGAAAGAAATTAATAAGGAAAAGTGTCCCTTGCTAATCCCCCATTGATTATCAAGGGACTAACAAGAAATTGTGAATCCCTTGATGATTTACTAAGATCTAAAAAAAGAAAATATGTGAACATTCACACTAAATCTAAGACCAATTAGTGAAGGAAAATTTCCTCACTAAGTAAGATGGCTACCTAAGGGGCATTAACACTATGGGAAGCAACCCCCGTGGTGTCCCAAGTGTCCCTTACTCCTTCAATTGCTTCATAAACCCTTTTAGTTATGAACTTAGCCCACAAAGGAATATTATAAACCTAGAGCCTCCTTTCTCCTTCAATGCTTATAAAGAGAATCACAAAAGTAAAAAGAATACTAAACTTAAGAACCTAGTAAGGATAAACCCTTCATAGCAAGGAATGATCTCAATAATATAATTATTTAAGAACCCTCTAGGAACATAAACATTGCCCAGGTTCAAGAGATCTCTTAATCAAGGAGAGGACCCTTTCACCAAAAGTTGTGTGCTTCCCCTTATTGATTTGGCTGAAGGCTAGGGCCTTTTAGTTAGCTGTTATGACCAGCTTCCTTTTATTTGTTGTAAGATTTTCTTTGACTGTTTTTAGTTTACTTCCTTGATCATTAATATTGTGCTCTTATGTAAGCAAGGAAGTAATTAGGGAGCTTTATTTCTTCCTTTTTATTTGAATAGATGAACTTTCTTTCTTTAGTTTCTCTCTCTCTCTCTCTCTCTCTCACACACACACACACACACAAAAGAATTTTAAATAAATCCAGTTTAAGTATAATAATAAAAGATTAAGTAAATTACACTCTTGAGTTTTGCTAAAATTATATAAACATTTCCTTTATTTTCAAAACCTATGTAGACCTCTCTTGAAACAAAGAATAAATTACATATACTTCTTTTGAGTTTTGTTGAAATTATACATATTTTTTCTCTATTTTCAAAACCAACATAAAACCTCTTTTAAAAATAGAGGGGAAGTATGTGTAATTTTAATAAAACTTAGGAGAAGTCTCGTAATTTATTCTTCATTTTAGGAGAGGCTTATATAGGTTTTAAAAATAGAAAAAAGGTATGTGTAGTTTTAGCAAAACTTAAAGGAGATTCGTATAATTTTCTTTTTGTTTTAGAAAAGGTGTGTATAATTTTTCAAAATAGAGGAGGTTTATATAATTTTAGTAAAATTCATAGAAAATTTATGTAATTTACTCTAAAAAATTCAAGTAGTTTAGGAGAAATTTTAAATTCATCTATCATAAAAATACTTGAGTGATAAAAAATTAGTCAAGATATAGTATTATTACATGTAAGTTTGGAATTTTTTTTTAAAACTCCATTTTAACTTTGAATTAATTGCAAATAACTCTCTCAATTTTCAAAATAAAAAAATAGGTCATTCAATTTTCACATTCAACAAACTAGTCATTTTATCTATTTTTCTCTTATAGTTATTCTTCATATACCATTTTGGACTCTCCCATAACTGACATACCAATCTTTCATTTATCTCATGTGCTATTATGTCCTAGTCATGATATAATGACATTATGAAAGAGTTTAAAATGACATGTAAAATAATTGTGTTAATAGTAAAATAAACAACATAACTTATTTTTCAGAATGTAAAAATTGAGTGATTATTTTAAAGGTTCACCAGTAACTTTTAAGAGTTTTAAAGTATGTAGCTTTTAGAGAAAATTATTGTTTAAAATTTTAAGTTAAAAATATTTATATTAAAAATTTTAAAATTTTAAAATTAGTTTAAAAAATAAAAAATAAAAAATTTAACTATATAAAAAAATTACAATTCAACTCCAAATTAAAATTTTTTTATTCTTGAATTTTTTAAATAATTTTAAAAATAAAAATTTTTAATATATATATATATATATATATATATATATGTGTGTGTGTTTCATTTGAAAATTTTAATTATAACTTTCCTCAACTTTTATTAATATAGAAACATTGATCTAGATTGTGTTTATCAGTTACTATTACAAGTTAAGACATCATTAAATTAAAGAATCCAAAAGGGGAAAGCTGCTTCTGTTTTTGGTTCTCGTTTTTATCGGACAGATAGGAATGAAATTAGTGACGCAAAAAATATATTTATTTTAAGTTTTAGTCTACTTTTCATTTAATTAATAAATAATGACGTGGAGCGTTTCCCACCGTCCCTTTTTCCTATTTTATGAGATACTATTTTCTTCGTCTCCTTTCCCTGTGCGTGTGTTTGTTTCTCTCACTCTCCTCTTTGATTCTCTCTCCCTCTCCTTCGGCTCCTCCTTTAAATAGGCTCTCTTTTCAAAACCATATCTTTCGAGGAAAATAAGTTCTAATCTTATCAAGGATATTGGACGAAGACTCGGAGAGCGGTTCTCGGTGTTTTCGCATCTCCGATTCAGGCGGCAATTGGATATTTCTTCTAGCTTTTCTCGCAACCCTGAAATCTAGAGAGCAAAAGTAGAAAAAAAAAGGAAAGAAGAATAATCTAGACCTAGGATTTGTTGGTCTGAAATATTTGTGGGATTTTTCTGAACTTTTTTATTTTTCTTTTGTCAAGATTAAGAAAATTTCAAGTTGCTTTCTTTGTGCCTTGGAGGATCTAATTGGAGAGGAATTTTGCTATATCAAGTGAATTACATTAAGGGGTTTTCAGGATTTTTGTTGGAATTGTGTAGCTGAGAGTTTCTTCTGTTAAGTGCCTATTCAATGGCTGCTCAATTGCAAAAAAGTATTCACTCCTCTCTTCTGCTCAGTTCTTTGTTTTATGGGTGTCGCGGTTTGACAAGATTTAATCTATTTATGTTGCTTCTTTATGTTTATCAACACGTATGTATGCATTTATGAATCTAGTGTTTGTGATTGGGAGAATAAATGTATACATATGGGTAATTATGCTCTGCAAAGTAGAAAGAAAAAGGAGGAAAAGAAAGCCGAGATTCTTAATTGGTTGATTTTACTGCTTTTGACAGGTGCAGATGAAATCAAGCGGAAGAAGCTTCACGTTGATGCTTCAACTGCGGAACTCACTAATCCCAATTTGGTAATTCCCATTCTACTCCTTATCTGTTTCTTTGGGTTTCATGTGATTCTTCTTTTCTATTTCTCTCATGCGATGTATAAGACTGTATAAGTAGGGAACATGCAAAGTATGAATTGACTTTGGATTTCAGACTTTTCTCTTTTTTATATGTTTTTTATTGTTCTTTCTCTTTCTCTTTTCATTATCATCATCATAATTATCATAAACTTATTTTTCTCATTGTAATTCTGTTGACATGTTTATCTGGATATGCATTTTCAGGTTCCATTCAAGGGTGCAAGCTCCCCATCTGATGCAACTTCATGCATATCATCTGTGGGAGAGGCCCCAGGTAGTGTTAAAGAAGGAGATGTGGATCAAGAGCACCTGGTTACAGATCAAGTTGTTCAATATCCTGCCAGTGGCTTTTATGGATACTACTATCCAGGTTAGTTGCAGCTGATCGAAGATGCTGTGCTAGTTCCCTGCTTATTTTGATTAATTATATATTTGTGTTTTCACATCTTACGTTAGAATGATCACAGGTTATGGTGGTTCCTATGGAGATATAGACAATCAAGGATACTATGTTGGTGCTGATGCAGGGGAACTTAAATATCCTGTGAGTCTATTAAGCTGATTCAAGGATCTATGTGGTTGACCATTTACATCTTTGGTCAAATTAGGCCACCTGTGATGCAAATTTAAATTGTTTGTCTTGGGATAGTCAAGATAGAGGAAAACTTTGGATGATAATTATGCTCATTTATCAGCATTTGCACTATGTTAGATCTTTGGGAAGTGAACACTAAAGAGTGGTATTTGTGAGCCATTTTTTGAAATGTAGTTCAAATGCATATATTTGTGTAGCATGTTAAATCTTTGAGAAGTGAATGACTTATAAGAAATGTCTCAATATGAATTTTCATTTTTGTTGCTTTATTTAGGTCATGCAAGCAGATAATGGATCTTATGTGTATCTCATGCCAGGATATCAGACTGGCTACTCTTCATACTTTCCTGTGAGTACAGTTGGTGTTGATCAGCAGTATGTTGGTCATGTGTATCCCCATGGTTCCATCTTTGAACAACCAATTGGTTCACGTGGGTATTATTCAGCTCCTCTGCTGTATGGGGATTCAATGCCATTGCCCTACTCATTGGATTCATATCCAACTACACAAGATGGATCACATGGAGATTTTTATAGTGAATTGACTGGAAAACCAAGTGGGAGACCTAACTTGTCCTCCCAAAGTCATTCTGGTGATCTTGTGTCAAAGTCTGTGTCTCATCCTAACTTACGCAACCCATTAGAAATAAAGAGTTCTGCACCATTGAAAGATGTCTCTTCAGGTCATGCTAAGCGTAACCAGCTAAAACCATTAAACAAGGTTCATATCTTTCTTTGTTTTGGGGGTTGAAAAATAAGGTTACTGTCTCGTGCCTTGTGTTTTATATCTCCTTAAGATTATTCTGAAGATTTTGTGATGTTTTTCAGGCGCCTGTTGGTGGTGCAATCCTCCATTCAGATGTAATGGCAAAGGGCTACTTGCCTATTACCAAGTTCCCCACATACACTCAGGGAAAGAGTGGATTCCTCTATTCAAACAACTTGCTTAATGTGAAATCAAACACTAAGGGTTGGGTTAGCACGGAAAAGTATAAATGGAGAAGCAAGGTTAATGGTTCATTTAATGAGCAGAATCATGGTCCTAGAACAGTTAATGCAAAGAGTGCATCGATGTCTGGAGGTAATTTTGCTGGAACCTTGGCCACAGATGGGAGTGGAAATGGCAACAAAAACTCTCTAATGAGGATAGATCAATATAACCTTACCGATTTTCCAACCAAATATGATCATGCATTTTTCTTTGTCATCAAATCATACAGTGAAGACGATATTCATAAGAGCATTAAGTACAATGTGTGGGCTAGTACTCCTAATGGGAATAAGAGGCTGGATGCCGCATATCAGGAAGCACAAAAGCAGATGGCAGAGAAAGGAAGCAAGTGGCCCGTGTTTCTTTACTTTTCGGTACGATGTAGAGTTCTTTTTAATTCTGTTGAAAGAACTTCAGACATTACACCTCTATGTTTTATAACTTGTTGTCAGATTAATAATTTTATGTTCCATTTTTTTCTGATACTTATTTTGACTTCAGGTCAATGCTAGTGGTCAATTTTGTGGATTAGCTGAGATGATTGGGCGAGTTGATTTCAATAAAAGTATGGATTTCTGGCAGCAAGATAAATGGAATGGATATTTCCCTGTAAAATGGCATATTATAAAGGATGTTCCAAATCCTCAGTTACGGCATATAATACTCGAGAATAATGACAACAAGCCTGTGACAAATAGTAGAGACACACAAGAGGTTTGTCAATGTTTTAGTGACAATATTGTGTACTGAAAAATTTCTTAGTTATGCATTCTTTGCTTCCTTCCCTGTGCTTATTGTTGTCTTGTATGTTTTCAGGTGTACTATCCCCAAGGTGTTGAAATGCTTAGCATATTTAAGAACTTTGTGGCTAGGACTTCCATATTGGATGACTTTGAATTTTACGAAAGTCGTCAGAAGGTCATGCAGGAGAAGAGAATAAGACAACATATGCCAAATTCCAGTATACAGGTTTGCTTCATTTGCTTCTATTTTCTTCTAAGGTTCTTAGCAATTATAAAAGACAATGATTCCCACCTTACCTTCTTGATGTTGGCATCTTTGGATGAGTGCATGTGCATGTGACAATGAAACCACGCTGGCATAATTGCGCTTGAAGGAGCTGGATTCTTTTGCAGTATCTGATCGATTGCTAGTTGATAAAGATTCTACTTTTTAGAATTAATAATACTCTAAAGAATTATTTAGAATAAAGAAATTGATAATCAAATGGCTCTTTGGACTTCAGAGCATGTTTATGTGATTCTTTACTTTTCTTGACCTTAGTATTTCCCATTTCATATCATAGTTTATCCTAATTTATTTCTTCTCCTCTGCTATCATATTTGATTAGAGATGCTTTGGTCTCTCATTGTTTTATGTATAATTTTTTTGGCAGCAGATGGAAGAATTAACAACTGCTGTAGGGTCAGTAGACATATCCACTGTGAAGAACAGTGAGGATCCCAAGTTGGTTGAGCAAGTGAAGGACTAGGGAAAATGTTGGCCGGATTCTTTTCCCGGGAAATGTCGGGCGATGCGTGGATGCTGGTGAAGATTGCTACAGTAGCTGACACTGCCGCATGGAAGAAAATTAAGAGCTCAAGGATTCTGATTTCAGCCTACAAAAATCTTGCTGAAGGCTTAGAAGGAAAAAAAGTAGTTCACCCGGGAAATTGGTGGCCAGATTCCTTTGTACTGAGGATGGAGCTTGGAGACCTGATCGGAGTTGAAGGGTGCTAAGATGCTCACTAGTCATTTTCGTCCTTTTAATTTGTTTGGTGTTTTACAATTTGCCTTGTAGTTTGGGAATTTAGTAGTTCAATGAAATGATTGGTTGAAAGTTCCAGTAATCAGTTACGAATGATGACCTCCAATGGAAGATCGTAAAAATTGGCCGAAATTTGGAAATAACTTTTGGACGTAATAGGGTTACTACCATATGAAATTAAGAGGGCAATCTATGTAATTACTAATAGCACAATTAAAGAACCGGAAAAATAAAAAAAAAACAATAACAAGACACTGCACTTAATTTTGAGGGCGAAGCAAACATGTTATTCTCATATCATTAGCTAAATTCCCCCAATGATTTTGTATGACATACAGACGTCTGACAAGTACATCAACTATCCATCACCCAATAAATTCACTCAAGCTGGTTGAACATCCTGGGGATTTGTCGCAGAAATAGGCAAAATTGGCAAGGAAAATGTATTTACATGAGAAATCATCAACCATCTACACGTTCTATCGGTGATATACTGTCATTCTCAATCTAGTGTAAAAGAAACGATACAAAATCTTTAAGCGTCTAATGCAAGACCTGACTAAATTAGTTGATTAAGCATCACTAGGTGGTTGCCTACGCCCACCAACACGTCCACCTCGGGTAGCTCGACCACGGGGAGCTCCTCTTCCACGACCTCTTCCTATTGAAGAAACCACCCCAGCCTGTCTCATCTGAGCCCTCTCCCTAGCTCGCTCTGATAAATTTATGGTCGTTGAAGTACTACTAACTGGCGAAGCCTGTTTTATCTCTTCGGTTTCCGAGGCAACACTAGTGCCTTGTTTTGGGACAGGTATGATTCTCGAGGAGCCAGTTTCTGCAGCATTGCTAGTTGAAGTGCTCTCAGTTGTAACAGGTGCAGGCTCAGCCACCTGATCAGTCTCAATTGCAATCGGGTCGTTAGCATCATTTGACTTATCAGAACCATCAGCAGCCTCCTCAACCACGTCACCTTCATCATTCTTATCATCAGTTGAAAGCTCAGGAGAATTAATCTCACCTACCTCTAGTGCTTCGTCATCAACCGTAGTCTGGGAAGGTTCGGGGGTTGCAGCAGGCTCAGACTGACCTTCCCGAGTTTCTTGGTTTTCCACAGGGTTAGATATATCATTACCACCCTCAAGATCTGCAGCCTCTGGTAACAATTCTCCCTCTTCTTTCTCACCCCCAAGTTCCATTGTTGACTGCTGGTTGTCTGGCTCCCCCTGATCTCTCTGCATATCATCAGAAATCACCTTGGTCTCAACTGTTCGATCCAAATTCTCTTCTAAAATGCTGCTTTTGTCACCTTGTGATTCCTCTTGAATCATACTATCAACAATCTGCGGATCTTTGGACTCAACTTTCTCAACAATAACCTCGGCTTCTTCATTCTGAGTTTCAATGACTTCCTCATTTTGACCTTGAAGCAACTCACCACCATCAAATGATTCTTCAGTGATTGGTTGACTACCAGTAAGTTCTGGAGTTGCAGCAGGTTGTCCTTCAGCACTTTCCTGTGGGGAATCTGAACCCTTCGATTTCTTCATAGACAGTGCACCTACATCTGAGTTGTTCTCACCAGGTGCAACTGATTCATCATGTAAATCGGAAGCAGAGGTAGGAGCAACACGTTTACGAGCCATTGATTGGGATAACAGAGTAAGATTGCTTTGAGTTTCTGTGTCACCAGAAGGCCCAGCCTTGCTCCCAATTTGAGGTCCTTCGGCCTCAGACATTTCTCTATCACCTTGTGGCTCCTCAGGTTTTCCAAGACGAGGCCTGACCAATCTCCTCCCTGTTTTACGGGTTTCAACATTAGCTTTGGGCAAAACAAGTCTTTTCTGACTTTCTTCGGTTGCTTTAGGTGGTAAGCTGCTTGCTCCAGGGGCGCTTGAGCATATAATGCTAGGGGATTGAATGGGGACCAGAGGACCTACATGAAGTTGAATCCCAAACCAAAAAAAATTACATTATCACATTAAAGTGGGTAATTAGTTGTAAATAAAGAGACAAAAATACCTGCAGCTCCGGCTGAAGTATCAGCAATTGAAGTTGCATCTCCAGGATTACCACGACCTCCAAGCTCAGAGAATACCGACTGAGCTTCCCTTTCAAAATTTTCAACAGCTGATATATAAGGAGCAGCAAGCTCATCCGTGTTGGAACCAGAAAGAAGTTGAGCCACATTTGTACCCTAGGAAAGTATGCAAAATTTTAAATTTCAAGAACAGAATTGAAAAAAAAAAAAAAAGAAGTTTGCTGTAAAACAAATAAATAATACTATAGCAACGAGAGTCAAGGGCACCGAACTTGCACGTAAAAATAATCCTTCCACGTTAAACCAAGTTTATCCCCTTAATTAGTTTTCACAATAAAAAATATCAGTCTATGCCATTACCTCGGGAAGACTGCCTATGATGAGCCTGAGCTTCTCAATTTCATCTGATAACCGTTTCACCACCTCTTTATGCTTCTCAAGTTCATTTATAAACTTTGCTTTCTCCTGAAAGTAATATTAAGAAGTACAGAAAGACAGAAAATTAATATATCAAATATGGCACTAGAGATGATTGCACACGTTAAGTAAGAAATCAATCTACTGGAGAGGAATCCATAATATAGTATTTTAAACAAGTCCAAAAACAGGAATAGCAGTATATATGAATTATTAGAGTTTTAGACATAGGATACGTATCTCTTTTAAGGAAAAGAAATATATAATAAATAATTTCATATGCATGAGCAGTCCCACTAAATAACATCCTAACAAACTTCTATCTAAATTTACGGTTGAAATTCTCTCATTCACAAAGCTACTCTTTCCAACAATATGATCGTAATTTCCAGTGGCAGAACAGCTCCAGGTGAACAAATTTTAAAGATATAATTACTCTGTGACATAGAGAGAGAGAGAGAGAGAGAGAGAGAGAGAAAGAAATAAATCCTAATAAAGGTCAAGTCTAAAAGAAATTTCATGTGGGAGACAGCAGTTAATTCTACACATCAATTTAATACAAGCAACTAAAATACTTAAGATTTAGCATTTACATTACTCAAAGGGAAATTTGTTAGAAGAAAAGAAAAGAAAAGAAAGACTACAAAAAATAAGACAAAATCTCATTCATTGGAAAAAAAGATAAAAGAACATAAAAGGTCATAAAACCAATCCCACCTTCAATTGCATGATTAAGGAGAACACCCAAAAAAAAAAAAAGAGCATAATATTTATGTCAGGCAAGCTACGTTTTTCCCAAATTAATGTAGCACCAAAAAACTGATCTTTAAAATCTCTTGGCAATGTTTTCCAAAAGAAACATGAGACTACTGCAAATATGTGCACTTTGCCACAACTGCATAAAACCACACTGATTACAATCCACTCAGTAATCCACAGCCCCAATTAAAAAAAAAAAAGCCCTTTAATCACAAATTGCTTATTAGCTCACCCACATTTCTCCTCCTAGGCCCAACTATACCATATTCATTAAGCATTCTTCCACAAGTCCAATCAGCTAGGCAAGGGTGTGAATTTTCGTTTCTTCAGAGATCATAGTAATAGAGTACCAGTATCTAAACAAAGAACTATAAGAAACAAAAGAGACAAAAAAGGCAATTTAAAAAAGGGGGAAAATACCTGTTCAACATTGCTGTAGGAGTCTTTTATAGCCTTTTCAGTCTTCAGTCGTCTGCTTCTCTCCATACGATTGTCTTCCTTCTCCTTCTTTAATTCATCTCTCAGTCTCTCCAGATGTTTCTCCAAAATCTAGGCAAATAGAAAATAAGAAAAGTCAAGATAGAGCAGACTCCCCTTTCATCTTAGAAAAATGGAAAATACTTCTCAAGCACAGTTTAATTTCAAATGAACCTGTATTCTGGTGTCCTTCTCCTCCTTCATGGCCTGCTCACCAGTGGCATCACTAATTGACCTTTTCCCTGATATGCAACATCAAGTTTATAATGAAATTTCAGCAACAAATACAGCAAAAATTACCACATCTGGCAAAAAGAGGTGGGAGGGAAGGGGGGAGGAAGCAGACTACCTTGCTTGATTTCTTCTAACTGCTTAGAAAGTTGCTGATTTTCTTTCCCTAGATCCTCCTTTTCCCTAGACAAACTATCCATCCTCTTCTGTAAGGATGGAAAAGGAAAGCATGATGAGACATGAATAAACAGCAATGCAAACCTAATTATATATTGGTAAGGACGTCCTAATTCCATTGCCTAGAAGTAAACCAACAAGAAAAAATGAATATACGGAGTTGATAAGGAGTTCTATTTAATTTCTAAATGAGAATGTGCATAAACCTTAAATTGAGCGAGCATTTTCTTATGCCTTTCCACATCCATCTTTAGGTTAACCTGTTAGATGAACCACATCAGATTAAATGTTTTTAAAGAGAAGAAAATAATTTTCCAGCTTTTTCAGTCAAGAGAATATGCCCCACACCTCAACTTGCAAAACATCATTTATCCTCTTTTCTCTCTCTTCCAGCTCCGATTTGCACTTAGAAAGATCTTGCTCTAGGTGTGAAATTAAATCCTGCTTTTCCAAAAGAAATTTCCCAATTTCCTCTGCCTGTGCATCCCTCTCTTTTAGTTTATCCTGAGGAGATTAAAGCAAAAAGAAGATAAATCTAAGATATAATGATCTCCCTTCAAATATGACTCAATCAGATCAATTCAAGCCAACATAATAACCCAGATATGAATACCATTACAAAGATATAAATGGAAAACCTCTCATGAACAAAATAAATACGTTATGTTTTAGATGTTTAAATGACTAAAAACAGCCCTGACCAAACACTTTTTCTTGATTTTCTCTACCTCTGTTCTCTTCTGATTCCAAAAAATTTATTGAAGTATATTCCAATTAGGCATTAATATAAATATTAAAACTAACAATTAGCCACATAACTATTCAGCAACCAAATCAAATAAATATTCCAATCAGGTATCACACTTTAGATCCCATACATAAATATTAAAACTCGCAAATCCAACAAGGCTAGTGTGATGCAGGCCTCCCATAAGTTACACCAGTATCAACTTTCTCACAAAAAGGCCATGAAAGAACCACTTAAAAACTCCCATGCGCTTCAAAAAATGGGGTGCTTCACTCCAAACTTCTTCTAAATGCTATCAGCTTACTTTGCGTTTGTTTTTGGATTTTTGTTTTTGTTTTTGTTTTTTTGAAGGAGGGGGGGTGGGGGCGAGGAAGGGGAAGACCAATTCTAACAACCAAGCTTTACCACAATCAATGAAGCTATTATTGCCCCAGTTATGTTGATATTCATATTACATTCCACAAAAAAAAAAATTCATATTACTACTTGCTTAACAAAAGAAAAGCAGTATAAACGTGCATTGGATGGTAACCACATACTATCAGCAACTTGACCAAAACCCAAATATTGTTATAGCATAACCATTTTCAGGAGAGCAAGTGAGTAACACACCAAGAATTAAGAGGAAGAGGAATAACAAGTAACATATTAAAGATCAGGAGCAAGACAAATCCAGATAGAAGGCTAAGAAAATTCTAAATATAACCTAATATGAACTATTGATAAACATACTACAAATGAAATACAAACAACAGCACATCAACAGGCTATTCACTAATAAATGATAACATCTTCAACCAACCTGCATATCTCTAACAAGATTCTTCATTTGATCATACTCTTCCACATCAATATTTTTACACCTTTCAAGCAACTGAACATCAAATAAATAAATAAATAAATAAAACATGAGCAAAAAGTAAAACATAGTAAGAAACTTCATTTTCACCATTCCAAAATGCAATACCTCAGAAACCTTGTGATCCAGATTGTCCTTTTCCATCTTAAGTGTTTCAATTTCATGTTTACATCCTTCCAGGTTAATCTCTTTCTCCCTCAGAAGACTCTCTACATTCTCTGCCTCAGCTCTTGCCTTTTGTGCTATTTCACGCAATTTCTAATATAATTTCAAAATTATCTATTAGTAATACCATGTTACATATTACATTTAAAAAAAAAAAAGCAACAGGTAATTGTCATAGGCATAGAAAAAGACCCACGCGCATGTTGTTTATTTTCTTCCCTGAGCTAAACTACTTCATTTCTAATGATTGTATTACCTGGCACTCCTCAAAATTATGCTTATTTTCTTCCCTGAGCTGCATGTTGCTCTCACGAAGTAAGTTCATTTCCCTAACCTGAAAATAATTTTAGAAAAGAAGCACATGATGTCAACCATCTTATATAACTTCATTAAGCAACATTGTAAGCTGAAACAGAACAGTGTATAACTTAATCATGAAGCATGTCATTAGTAAATATAAAGGTTATTATTAAACTACAGACAAGTTGGAAAAGTAGAACCAGACAGAAAAATTATCAACCTGAAGCTGCAATGATTTGAACTCTTCTTCAGTGAACAACAATGATTTTGATTTTGCACGCTCAGCTTCTAGTGATGCATGTGCAGAGTCTGCTGCCTTGAGAGCACTCTCAAGCTAGATGACCAACAGAAACAAGAGATTAAATACAGAAATTACTAGCTAAGAAGAATAGATCATAATCAAACACACAAACATGGCTACACGCAGAGCCTCAGGAAGCTTGCTACAGTAAAGCACTTTAATCTCTTCAACTCCAGAGAGAAGAAACTATTGGAGGAAGCAGCTAGAGCCAAAAAAGGCAAGAAAAGACAAAGGAAAACTTCCCCCTAACCTCAAATTTTCACAACCAAACACAATCATCACCCACTTTAAGCAGAGAAGCTAATGAAGATCAAAGAATGATCCATTAATACTCGTCATGAGATGAGACCAAGGTATCAAAATCAGGATCCTACTTTGGATTGCCAAGGGGATTTACAGGATCAGATCTTTCTTATGACACATAATAAGTGATAATTACTAACCCTCCACTATATAGTTGAAAATGGTGAACAATAAAACAAAGTAAGTACACAGCACAAAGGCCATAGAGAAATACCTGAAACCACACTTCTTTCTTTATTGGATGGAATTTAACAAAAAGTGAAAACAATTGTAGTGCAAATCAATACATAACACAACATTGCACCAAAATATTGAAGTTCTCATGCTTCAACATTATTAGTCTTTCAACTACAAAAATAAATAAATAAACAAATAAATAAATAAAATACTTTAGCTCTAAATCCATTAGGAAACCGTTGAGATTATAAACAGAATTATCCGCGGGACTTCAGCTAACAAATCAAGCTTTTGGTTTGAGATGGTCACTGACATGGAATTTAAGCCTAGGTGTCACCTCCCTTTCTTTGAATCCCATTTCTTCACCTAAGCTCCACCCCCCCCCCCCAAAAAAAAAACCCCTTTTGCTTGATCATATATTTTATGGAGGTTTGACATTCTTTTATTATATTTGAACCTATGAAGGTATTGGTTTTTGTTATGGAGGTGTTGATGTTGAATTCTATTGAGGCAATTGTGGCACTTTAGTATTAAGTGTTCTGGTGATGGAAGTTGTAGTCAAAGCCAATGGCGTGAACTAGAAATTGTAAGCGGTGACTATTACAATATTTACTTGTAGAAAACTATGGCACTAATAATGGAGAGCTGTGTTTTGTCAGGCGCCCTAGAGCACTAGTAGCAGAGACTAACTAGGAGAAGGGGCCCTTCATAGGAAGCAGGTCAAAGAATTATAGAAGGCCTGCTTTCATTCTTCATAATTAATTTGAATTTCAGCACAATGTATGGAACAGCACTAAGGAAGTGAGATGAATATTTAAAGTGTATTTGGCTACCCAAAGGGATTGGGTAGTATGGGATGCCAAAACCCTACATTGAGTAGTAAGGAAAGTTTGGTGTGGTATTTAAGGAGATTGGTTCTTTCCCCTTAACAATGTGCTTTTAAGGATGGTTTCCCCACACCCCCTTGTGTCCTATCATTTGGTATTAGAGCAGACACATTTCGGGTAATGGTGGCTACAAGGATGAGAACAAAATTGAAGTATTCGAAAAGGGATTTGGAGTGATGAAGGAAGAGATGACAACGATTAAGTTGGTGATGATGGAGAGCTTCAAGACAAAATGGAACTTCAAACAGTGAGCAACTCAAACATTAGAGGGAAGATAGTTGCTATAACCCAGCATCCACCACCATCGGCATTGATTGAGAAAGCTAATGTTGAGAAGGTGATTGAATCTGTTGAAGAAGAAAAGGTAAGTAAGTTATGACGATTTGAGCTACCACTCTTTTTCGAGATGATTCGATTCGACAGTTATTTCAGGTGGATAGGCATTTTGTGGTAAATGGGATGTCAAAAGAAGGAAAGTTGAAGGTCTTCGCAGTTAGCCTAGTGAGGAAGGCCTTAAACTAGTTCCAATGGCTGGAGAGCAAAGCTCCTGTGCATTTGTGGTCTGAATGCAGGTGAGAAGTGTTAGCAAGATTCCATTGTTACCAACAAGGAGATGGATGAGACACTAAAAGCTCTTAAACAATATGGCTCATTGATGAATACTGAGAGAAGCTTGAGCATCTCTATGCACCTTTAACAAACATCCCAGATAAGGTTCTAATGGGAGCATTTAAAAAATAGTCTCTTTGCAAAAATCCAAGTTTAAGTGAGACTAATGCAGCCAAAAACACTGCAGCAGTAGATGACCCTAGCCTACCAAGTAGAAGGAAGGAATATGATAGTAGAAAAGGCATGAAAAGAGAAATGAGGAAAGAAAGCTACAACAGGGATGAGGTCATGGATGGGCTCAGGGTGGAGTACACCTAAACCCAACTTCTCAAAGCTAACAAGTTTGATGGAACTACCCAAAAGCCAAACTAGCTCCATTGAAAAAAAACCCTAATGTCAGAGGTCGTGAGGATAGTAAGGGTACGTGCACCAAAATATCTATTCCCATTACTACCAGCACCAGTACTAGCAACAAGAATAAGTTATCTAAAGCTGAAATTAACAGACAAAAAGAGCTCAGGCTTTGTTTCATGTGTGAGGAAGGATTGGGGGTCCAATCACAAGTGTAAAAAAAAGCAATTGCATATGTTAATTTTGACTGAGGATGAAACCATAGAGAAGGCTGAAGAAGTTGTGGAGGAGCTGACGTTGCATAGGCCTGAGAAGGTTATGGCTTCAATGGAACTATCTATGAACTCTATTGTAGGGATAGCAGGGCATGAGACCATAAAACTAATGGGGAGTGCTTATGGAGAAGAGGCATTGGTGCTAATTGATAGTGGGGCCACCCACAACTTTATTTTAACTACATTAGTTGCAAAATTGGGCATTCAAGTGCAGGGGACCAGCACTTACTCTATTACTATGGGGGATGGACATAAAGTTTATGGGCAATGTGAATGTTTAGAGGTATCCTTGGAGTTACAAGGCTTGGAAATAACACAAACCTTTTATCTGTTTAACCTAGGAAGTGCAGATATGGTGCTTAGGATAGAATGGTTAAAGTCCCTTGGAAAGGTTGAGGAGGTTAAAGCAATGTTTTAAAAAAAATAAACCAGTCATTAAACTAATACAGGCACTAATTCACAGTTGATTGATTTGACTATAACTAAAATATAGTTCAACCAATGATAATTAAACATATATATTTAAATTTTCATATATTAAAATTTTTATATAACAAACAAATACTAATAAATTTTAAATATTACTCAATATTTTCAAAACCAGACCGGTCATTAAACCAATAAATACACTAGTTCATGATTCATTGATTAAACCATGGTCAAACCGGTAATAATTAAATATATATTTTTAAAATTTTATATATTAAAATTTTAATATAACAAATAAATGAGTAAATTTTAAATATTTGATTACTAATTTAATATTTTTTTAGATGTTTGAAAAATTATTTTTTAATTGAAAAACAAAAACGACTTATGATTAAAAGTTAAAAGTATTTAATATTAAAAATTTTGAAATTCCAAAATTATATTAAGATTTCACTTATCATTAAAAAATTCAAAAAAAAAAATCAAAAAGCATTCAGTAATTTTAACCAAACACCTTTATATTTGAAAGAAATATTACTATGAGATGTGACATAATGAAGAGTAAGAACCCCTAAAAAAAAAGTACGCACCTTTTGTTTCTTTTTATATTCTCTGTTTTCTTTTCTTTAATTTCTCTATATTTCAATTTCCTTTTTCTTTTAGTACCTTTTATTTTTAATTTTTCAAATTTATCTAAGATAAACTATTCCATTATATAAGAAAAAATTTTAAGGGGAAAAAATGCTTCAGACCTATTCAAATTGGTTTTTGACTGGTTCTTTAGCTAACCAGTTTTCTAGGCTAACTGAACCAAACCAAGGATCAATTCTCGATTGAATTGGGTCGGTCCAATCCAGTTCATTTTTTAGAACTCTAATATTACTAATCATTAATTTTAATATTGATGAAGAGGAAGGAACAATTTTGGCCAAACATCTTGATATATGAGAGATAATGCTAGGAAATTGAATGAGAACAAGAACCAAAAATAGCTAAGTACACACCTGTTGTTTCTCTTATATTCTTTTTTCTTTAAATTTCTCTTTGTTTCAACCTATTCTTTCTCCTACTTTCTTCTACTTTCAATATTCTAAATTTGTCCAAGACGAGGTAAAAATATCAAAAAAAAAAAAAAAAGAAATTCAAAACTAGTTGAAATTTGAATTGGTTGGTTTTGACTGGTTTGGCCAATTCTTAACTGATTTTTTGGCAAGCCAATTTTATGGGTCAATTGAACTAATTCAGTAACTGATTTATTGGTTTTTAACCAGCTCAACCAGTTTCCGTTCGGTTTTCTTAACAATGGGTTAAAGCAAACAGGGGATAGTCCACTACAAAGATTAAGGTTAGCATTGAACAGGTTTGCTTGAAGGGAGATCCAACCTTAACTAAGTCCCTAGCCTCATTGAAGTCCATTTGGAAGTCACTCATAAGGAAGGGGGAAGGCTATTTAGTTGAGTTTCATCAAGCTACCCTACAAACAGAAAAATGGTAGCAAGATATGCAGGAGGAAGTGGCAAAATTATTAGAAGCATTTACTGAAGTTTGCCAACCCATCAAGGGGTTACATCCACACCATTCTAGTGACCATGCCATTATCATTTACCTAGAGACACAGCCCCCAACATTTAGCCACACAAATATGCCCCTGCTCAAAAAGTAAAAATTGAGAAGTTGGTTCAAGAAATGCTTGAAGTACGGATCATTCAACCTAGGGCCTGATGTAGTTGGTAAGAAAGAAAGATGGGAGTTGGATGTTCTATATTGATTATAGGGCCTTCAACAAGATTACTATTCCTGAAAAATTTTCCATACCAGCAATAGATGAGCTGGGAGGAGCTAAAATTTTTTCTGAGTTGGATTTAAACATTGGTTATCATCAAACTCACATTAAGCTGGGTAATGAGCCAAAGACAACATTTACGATACGAGGGGCATTATGAGTTCTTGGTAATGCTATTCAGCTTGACCAATGCTCCCTCTACCTTTCAATCTCTAATGAATGACATCTTTAGAAAGCATCTGGGGAAGTTTATGCTAGTCTTCTTCGATGACATCTTGGTTTACAGCCCAGACCTACCTACTCATATGATATGATCCATTTGAGGACAGCCCTGGAGATACTACAACAGAACAAGCTAGTAATCAATGTTAAAAAGTGTGCTTTCGTGCAACTTAAGTTGGAGTACTTAGGCAACCTAATTTCTATTGGAAGGTGCAAGCTGATCCTACCAAGCTAGAGGTCATGGTGAAATGTCTACCTTCTAAAAACTTGAAGGCTTTACATGCATTCCTCCAACTCACTGGCTATAACCGAAAGTTTATTAAAAGAACTATGGCAAATTGGCAGCCCCTCTCATTGATATTCTAAAAAAAGACTCTTTCAAATGGGGGGAAAAGGTTCAAAAGGCCTTTGAGGCATAAAAAACAGCCATGGTGATAGTACCTTTGTTGGCCATGCCAGATTGCACTCTACCTTTTAAGATAGAGGCTGATACTTCAAGATGTGGAATAAGAGTCGTGTTAATGCAAAAAGGCATCCCATAGCTTATTATAGCCAGTGTCATCTCCATGAGCAAGACAGTGCTCTGTTTATAAAAGGGAGCTCATGGCCATTGCATTCACAATGAAGAAACGGCAGCACTACCTAAGTGGGCAACCATTCATTATTACAACTGATCAGGAGGCTTCAAAGTTCTAGCTGGAACAGAGAATAATTGACCTGGATCAAAATAAATGGGTAACAAAACTCACTGGTTATAAATGAGAAATTAAATATAAGCCTAGCTTGCAAAAATGAGCGGTTGATGCTTTATTTAGAAAGGATGAAATAATGGAGTTACGGGCCTTGTCTCTATGGCAATTGAAAGAGGTAGAAGAGTTTGATCATGACGTGAAGCGAGATAGCCTAATGATGACCATTATCCAACAACTCTTGGCAGGAAAAGAAGCCCTAAGGTGCCTAACATATCACAACAAAATGATACTTCCTAAAAACTCAACTAGGATTGCTGATTTAATTAAAATTTTCCATGACTCACCAATGGGAGGTCATTCCAGATAGTTAAGGACATAAAAGCATTTGCCCACAGTTATGCATTAGGAAGGCAGGGAACGTGACATTTAGGAGTATGTTGCAAAATGTGATATCTGTTAGTGAAACAAGTATCAAGCCATGAGCCCAGCAGGTTTGTTACAACCCTAGCTCATTCCTCAACAAGTGTGGGAGGATGTAAGCATGAATTTCATTATTGGTCTACCAAAGTCCAACAAAAATGACACCATATTGTAGTAGTTGATAGACACACCAAATACAACCATTTTTTTGCTCTTTCTTACCCTTTCACAGCTAAGGACGTGGCTGAATTATATGTAAGGAAAGTGGTGAAACTTCATGGTTTTCCAAAGTCCATCATTTTAAATAGGGACCATGTATTCATAAACCAATTTTGGAGGGAGATGTTCAAGCTGGCTGGAACCTCTTTGAAGTATAGTTCAAGCGAACACCTGGAGATGGATGGGCAAATAAAAGTAGTAAACAAAGCCCAGAAACTTATCTAAGATGTTTTGCAGGCAGCAAACCTAAACATTGGGCCAAGTGGTTGTCATGGGCAGAATATTAGTATAATTCCTCCTCAATCCATAGGGATGATGTTATGCAAAGCCTTATATGGTAGGGATCCATCGACCCTATTTAAATGGGATGACAACAGCCCAACAGTGTAAGAGGTCAGTGAGACTCTAAAGACCGAAAATTTGATTCTCAGAGAATTGAAAGGCCAGCTAGAAAGAACTCGAGTACATGAAAGCAGCAGTAAATACAAAAAGATGGCAAGTGGAGTTTGAAATTGGAGATTGTGTTTTTCTCAAGCTGAGGCCCTATAAATTGAATACCTTGGTAAAGAAACCAAATGAGAAGCTTGCTCCAAGGTTCTATGAACCTTATAAGGTGCTGGAGAAGTATGGTAAGGAAGTCTACCAACTTCAATTACCATTGACAGCTCACATACATCCTGTTTTTCATGTGTCACAGCTCAAGAAGTCCTTATAGCCCACTACACCCACTCAAGACACTCCTCTTTCTTTGACAAAAGAAATGGAATTACAGGTGCAACCAGAGGAAGTTAAAAAAGTTCAAATGATGACAAATGGTAAATATGAGGTGTTATTTCAGTGAGCTGGGTTACCTGCATGTGAGAATACTTGGGAGGACTATGACACTGTTCTTACACAGTTCTTTGCTTTCCACCTTGAGATAAGGTGAAGCTTTTTTTTTTGGGAGGGGGGTATTGATGGACCCAACATGATTGGGCCTAAGGGGGGAAATGTATGGGAGAAGAAAGCAAGATAGAGTAGTGAGAAGCCTAATAGTGCTAAAAGTAGTGATGAGTTGGGGAAAAAGGCAGATGGGAGAATATCCTTTGGTAACTAACTAATCATTTGGTATCAGGGCTGGTTGGTCAACAGCACAAAGAGGGCTACCTACAAGAGTTCTGACTAGCAAGAAGGATGAGTGAAGTGACGCACTCTGCAACCGCTAGAATGTTGGCTCTTCAGGGGCGGTGCTATGATAGGGATTGGATAGTATAAGATATCTAAATCCTACATTGCCTAGTATAGAATGCTTGATGTGATATTCAAAGAGAATGGTTCTTCCTACTTGACAGTGCACTTTTGAGGGCAGGTTTCCCGTACCTCCTTGGGTCCTATCAGCTACAAATTTAACCCCAGAAGAAAAAGCATTAGTTTTGTTAGGTCATACTATTTTTGTGAGCTAAAGTGTTTGTTCAAACTATTCATAAAGATTTCAGCACAGATCATGTCAATCCTAAGAACCCTACACTGGTCCCATTTAGTTCTTATTGTATAAGTAGTCACAATCATTTAGGCACATATGGTCATTGGATTGTACAATCCTATGAGGTATGAATCAGAATGTTATTAACCACGGATGAGAGTGAGACAATTAACTTCCAATGAACTTGATATTTGAGACATGGATAGTTCTGTCAACACAGATAGTTACATAAAATTGGATAAGAAATAGTAGATATTACTCATGTCAAACTTTACCTGTGACTGTAATCGCAGCTTTTCCTGTTTTAACAAGGAGATTTCTGTTTCTGCCTGTTAAAGTGTAAATCAATATTATATAACCAGAAAATGAACAGGCAAATACAAGAAAGAGAAAATATTAGCATTAAAACAAGATATTTACAATTTCTTTTGAACGTCGAAGATAATTAATCACATTTTGAAGACCAGCATCACCGATTGTATCGGCACTACTACTGGCAGAGGAAATACCAGCAGTATTACGTTCCTTCTCAGCCCATTGGATATGCAAAGCTTCAAGTCGGCTATGCAGTATTTTATTCTGAAGAAAGTTCATGACATTACTCAGCCAAATAATTAAACATTACGATAGCAATAAAGGCAAAAGTATAAATATTATTGCAATCAAAGATGTGATGTCATGAGGAATTATCTGCACGCAGCTTCATGCAATATTTCAAGGACAAACCCAAAAGATCCAACAGAAATTATGAACTTGAGAAGTAGAATAAAATATAAGCCTCAACTGGTCGCAAACCCTCATATGTCCAAACTTGTCCAGTGGCACTAAGAATATAATAAACATGTTCTAAACATTACAGATTGAATTAACTAGCTTGCCAAACCATATAAATTTAAACAAAGACATAAAGGGGAATTTCAAACAATAATGCAATAAGTACAGTGTTATTTTATAAAACTCCACCCCAAAAAGTGACTTAAATTACAAACAAAAAAAAATTATGACAATATCTTTTAATAAAAGAAGGTCTGCACTTCAAGCTTATATTAAAGTGTCTAATGCAATCATACAGTTTTAGGCATAAATTGTTCTCCTGTGCTGAAGCTTGTTAGGAACAATTTAGTCCACATAAAAGAACAAGCCATGTAGCAAGGATTTGTTCTTCCAAAGCAGCTCTTTCTACATGCTCACTCCATTTCATAAGCATCACGGTAAACAAGAAAATAATCAAACCACCACTGATTATAAAGCATATTTCTGTAAATACAATGACCTGTTCATTGATTTCATTATATTTTTTCTCAGCATCATTCTTAGACTTCTCTAGCACTGCCTTCTCCTCTTCCCACTTGGCCTTTAGTTCATTCTGTCAAAAGCAAAAGAAGGTCATGAATTGTAAGTTTTGAATTTTACACATTTTAATCAATTTTTTATTATAAAAACAGCAACCAATGACAACTAATGCATCATAAAAGAACAATTTGAACAAATATAACGAATAATACTTTTTTTAAAAAAAGTGCATATGCACATCAGCACATATTCCACATTCGGTTTCAACTGCTTGCATCCAAAATTCCAGATCTCCCCAAGAAAGAAAGAATTACCAAAACAAAAAGTATTTAGTAATATGGAGAAGGGAAAGAGATCTGTGTCCTATAATTTTTTCATATAAAAGGAAAAGAAATAGAGAAGAACTACAATTGCAGGGGAAGGATACTGTCCCCAAAGAAAAGAAAGAAAACAAAACAAAACCAAAAAACGAAAAAACAAAAAACAGAGACTCCATTGTAACAAAAGTAAAACCATAAACATAAATATATCCCATAAAATGTGCAATGGTAAGGAGATGCCCTTAAAGATGTGCACATTCTTCTCTAACCAGATTTACCAAAGAATCTTGAAAACCAAACACTACTATAACATTTAGTTAGGGTTCATTAAATCATTCATGCGCATTCACTTGATATCTTAAGATTTTGAGTGATCCTTGACATGGTATCAAAATCAATAATGTCAAAGGTGCAGCGCCTCTTGCACCATGAAGCCAGCGCTTGCTGGGCAGTGCCTTTGGCACGTTTAAACATCATTCAAGGCATGCACCTCCAGTGCCTGAGATCAAAAGTTTGGTGGAAAGGGAAGGGACAGCCTTAGATGCCCAGCCCAAGTATTTTAAAACAGTATACCTTCTTTAAGGATAAGAGAACTATAAAACCCAGCCCAATAACTAAAAAATAATAGCATAAAATAGTCATTCTCACTTTACAATATTATTTAGGCTATTAATCATTTAGGGTTTTGTAAACAAACATAAAAAAACAGAGACACGTGTCTATTAGTTTATTTCTTCTTTTAACTTTTTGGCCTTGAGCACAATTTACCTTTTGTTATTTTGTTAACGGCTTGGCTGCCATGGCTACTATATCTTTTGGGTTGTAGAGTTAACTACTTAACTTTATACTTGGACATATGGCTAAAGGACTTTATAAGTGCACTTAATATTATTATAACTTATGACTAGATTATTTAGTTTGAACGGTTAATTTATAGGTCAAATGTTGTTACAAACTTACATTTATTTATTTTTGTTTCTATAGCATTTTTTCCTATTTTAGTGCCTTGCTTCACTCGGGCACATGCTTCTTTAGCACCTCTAGCCTAAGGCATTTTTGAGGTCTAGCACCTTAAGGGTGTCTTTCGCATTTGACAACCTTGGCCTTTATATATAAGTGGTCAGCAGTTCAAATTTTTTAGGGCTGCCGAGGCTCCCAATTGTCCTAATTAAAATTAAGTTTCAAAGCATATGGTACGATGGACTAGAGCTTTGTCCACACCTTCTTGTAAGGAGGCACGTTAAATAGAGATATTAATTAAATCATTCATGGGCCTTCACTTAATAGCTTAACTTTTGAGTTAAATGGTCACTTGACACCTTTCAAGTTTATCATGCAAAATTGTTCCAGTGTAAGGACAAACCCAGTGTACACCAAGACCTCCAAACAAAATTATCTAGTCACCTACATTCCAATTAAGCCAACTAAGACAACTAAGTTTTAATACCAAATTAAAACAAAGGTATCCCACCATTAAATTGTAATGAAAATTATAATTATAATTAGAAGGAAAAAAGTTATTAGACAGAAAAGAGAGAGAGTAGAACCAGGAGCCGAAAAACAAACTCTAAACAGATAAACAAAAGGAAACCAACAATCCACAACAGCAAAAACATAATAATGCCTATTTTAATGGCAAGGCCACTGACAGCTAAACAAATGCACAAAGTATATTTTTTCTTTTCCTGGCCATACATTAACAGTATCTAAATCCTGAAGTAGTGACTACTCAAAAAGTTAATGGATAAACCAATCACAACTATTTAAGCTTTGTCTTTCTTCTAAAACTACAACACAGTCTAGAAGCAAAGCAGTAGATAATTCGGCAAATTTAATGATACATCACATGTCAAATCAAGTGGATGACAACTTAAATAGCAGCAGAGGTACAATAAGTGGCTCTGAAAGACAACTCACCAAATTTTACAACAGTCCTGATCTTTAGAAAAGCTTAACAACAACAAAAAAGAAAAAAAAAACTACAAAAATAATATTAATAAGCAAAAGCAATAACTTCACTCAAATAATTGCATGGTAAAAGAAACAGATACTAAAAATGGAAAGTACTGAAAATTTTACATTCTCAATTTTCAGAGCATCAG
The DNA here is from genome assembly GCA_026724425.1 of Erythrophleum ivorense. Classification (NCBI taxonomy): domain Eukaryota; kingdom Viridiplantae; phylum Streptophyta; class Magnoliopsida; order Fabales; family Fabaceae; genus Erythrophleum; species Erythrophleum ivorense. Next base: position 384,857 of record JAIUCV010000458.1, on the reverse strand, counting down.
CCAATTTATGTAATTCTGCTGCCTCCTCTTGCAGCACAGCCAGTGCTTGTGATGTTTTTGTCAACTCTTGAATTGTCTCAGATTGAAGGATAACCTGAATAATAGGAAAGAAGATTAGAAACACACACAAAAAAATTATAATAATATAATTACGTCATTATATCACTCACACACACACAGAACTCTGTTAAAAAAAATTCACCTCCCCAGTATTTAAACAATAGAAACAGAGCATTCATATTATGAGTTTCAAATAAACTTCAAATCAGTTTAAGTAAATATAAAGATTAGTGATCTAAGGAGATTCACTTGATATTTGAAGACAACATAACGTGTGAAAATGCAGATAGATATTTCAGTTATATTACATAATTGACACTCTGACAGCACAAATTTACTACTGAAGAGCACATGATTGCAGAACAAGAGATGATCTAGTCTCCCTGACAGCAATGACAAGGGGTAAAAAAATAAAATAAACAGAAATGAACTAGGATAGCTTTCCAAGACACCATCAGCGTAAAACCATATAGTGATGCCAAAAGGGCTATCTAATCCAGTGCTAAATGCAACAGCAATATAAAACCTTGAACCTTTTCATATTCTGCTCTAGTTACATGCTCCATGATGATACAATATTCACAGACATCCATAGGCTCATGCAATAATTTAATTCAACAAACAAATTTTACTACACTAACAACCATCATTAACCTGTCTTTCATAATTGGTTTGAGCTGCACGCCATCTCTGATGTTCCTTGTCTAGGTCTTCCTTTAGACCAGAGATCTGAACTTCCATTGCAGAAATTTCCGAACTACAGACATAGACAATGTAAGAGTCATCCAGAGCAACAATAAATTTCACACTAGTCATCAGATAAAACTCACGATTTAGCTAAAATTTCTTCTTTTAGATTTGTGATTTCAGCCATTGCAGATGTCAGAGCCTCCTCCTTTCCCGCAGCTGCAGATGCCACTTCTTCAGATTTCAAACTAGATTCATTTTCAAGCTCTGAAACCTTCTCTCTAAGTGAACCGAGTTCAGCTTCTAGTGCTTTCTTTGCATTGTCAACCTAAATAAGTTTTAAGGGGGGGAAAAATACTTCATACAATAACATACAGCTTAAAAGGTGGCTTTTGAGATTCATGAATTTTAGAATACCTCAATCTTAAAGTTCTCATGTACAACTTCTATCTGTTTCAGAGCATCTTCATTTACCTCAGCAATGCTCTTATACTGCAATGCATAATGTAACCAACCAATTAGCTCAAAGTACAAATTGAACATCATTGGTTAGTAAAAACTAAATGATAACCTGAAGCATGTGAGATTTATTAGCCTGTGCTTCCTCTTTCCATTTTTGAATCTCCTGCTTTGCAGCATGCAATTCAGCAACAACCTGGTGCAATTTAGAAAAAGCAATGTCATTCCCACATTACACAACACAAGAACGCAGCTATAAACCATGCATTGAGGATATGACATAAAATGGACCCCAGTATATTCTAGATGATATAGGCATGGAACTAGGGGAAAGATATGCTGTGAGGATGGTTCTGTAACTAACATGGACAGCTAGGCATGGGACACGTGGAGGATAGACAGGAGGCTAATGGAATTCAGTTAAGAGGTTTTTGGGGTGTAAATAGGGAGTTCGAGAGTGGAATAGGCATGGGAAAATTATGGAGTGGTTTTGAGGGAGACAGCTAGAATCTCAAAGGCCTAGCACTATCTTTATTTTCAGCCTATTTTACTAGTTTCTGGTTTGCTATTTTTTGGGTTTTGCTACTGTGTTTTGTGTTCTGTAAGAGGTACTCTATTAGAGTTGCTCCTTTGGTACTATTTTCTCAAATATCACCTATAATACATATATTTTCTTGAGTTTTCTGGCTAGGTTCCATCAACATACTACTTGTATCTTTCATTTATTTTATAAAATAAGGCAGAAGCTCATCCCAAGCAGTATAGGCCATGTTGAGTAAGTAACAGAATGTCTCTCCAGTTTCTTGCTATGTGTATTTACTGGATACCATATACTCAGATTATAAAATATTATTCATGTCTTTCATTTATTTTAATAAAATAAGGCAAAAGCACATCCCTAGCTATACAGGTCATGTGGAATAAGTTATAAAATGTACACCTACCTCATCATTAGACAAAGTGGCAGGTCCACTCACTCCATCCATCTCGACATGCTACATTCAATGATACAAAAAAGTCATTTATAGACATGCAAGGAAGCAAATATGTCCAAGAAATCTTCAATCAGAAGTCAGACCAATTAATATACTAACAATACTGACTCCACCTCAGTTATGATGATGATAAATAAATTTAGGAGTGAACTGCATATACTTGCCCTGAGATTTTGAAATAATAGAAATACACCCCAACCCCCCCCCCCCCAGGCCAAAAAAAGGGATTAAACTACAAATTATCATTTTGGTAACAGTGGTTTTATTTTTAAGTGGTATTACATTTTGACCTTGCATCTTATGATAGTAAACTAACAGCCAAAAGTGATGCTGTCTCTATCACAAAAGTAACATAGCATCAAATGCGCTTCAGCAGCAGTAAGAAAATTCCAAAAGCTTCAGAAGTCTAGAATTTTTTTTCAAGCAAAATACTAAAGATTTAACCTTACTTTTCATTTAATTTCAAAGTAAAACTGCATGAAAAATATGCCATTGGCAGTGAGAAAATCATCAGGAGCTTAAAAATTCAGAAATTGTTCAAAGAAAAAAAAAATTCAAGTTGATTGCAGCATACGCTATGGTACCTTTTTTGAGTTGATGTGGTCCTTGACAATACCTAAAATACCTTCTAAACTAATTGGCCCCTTATTTTAGTTAAAAAGAAGAAAAACCCATGAATAGTTTTATAGTATCTAACCAGTATAAAAATAGAGATTTCATCCTTTCTGTCAAGTTTTTAACCTTCATATAAAGGTAATTTTTTGTATGAAAATTTAAAAAAGGGATTGTTTGTGCATCCCATTTGGAGATTATATTGGAAATTTCTCAAAAACCCCAGAGGAAGTACACATGATTCATTCTGAACTGACGTTAAACACTAAACCTTTAGAAGTGCAAATCCTAACCAATTTTAAAAGGAAAACATTAACAGAAATTTATAAAATAAAACCTTCTCATCTGTGGAACTCATTTTCCTTTGAAGACTGGAGAGTTTTGCCTGTTAATAGGGATCAGATGTCAATCTTTACAACAGTTGATGAAAAAGATGCAAACAGTGGAGAGCAATCCAAAGCACGTACCTCTGCAACAGCAGCTCTAGACTCAGCAGATGCAACTGCACGCAATGCATTAGCTAACTCCTTGCCCATCTCCTCAACCTGCCTCATGGTATTTTTTACAGTCTGGTCACGGTCTAGTGTGAGTGTCCGCATACTTTCCCGCTCTTCTTGTAACTCTTTCTTGGCCTCAGCCCATTCCCTCTGACAATTGAACCATTTATGATAGCTATACCAATGAATCAATATAAAGAATAATAACATGAAAAATGTAGATGATGAGCATGTAGGAAGCACGGACACAGCAAATGACAGCTATGCAAATGTCAGATGTGTACCCAACAATTGGGATACAGCTACATATACGTACAGCCTGTGTTCTGCAATTTTTTGCAGTTATTATTACTAATTTTTTTTTAATATTTGACATCAGACAAGGCTTGAACATGGCTAGGACACTGCTCACTGCAGCTTGGACACTGCTGGGTGACAAATTGTTATGGTTTACTGCAGCTTAGATACAGCTGGGTAACAAAATTGATATGGTTTGCTGCAGCTTGAACAAACATTTGTTGTGAGAAAAGGGTAGAGTGATGAAAACTAAGGTAATATGAGATGCAAAAAATCCCACATCGAGTAGTATGGACTGTTTAATGAAGTACTTAAGTGAAATGATTCTTCCACCTAACAGCTAGCTTTGGGGAAAAGATTTCCCACCTCACTTTGGTACCCATCAATTGGTATCAAAGCCAGTGGTCAACACCTCTGAAAAAGGATACCAGCGAAGTGTTTTGATCGGAAGAAGGATGAGTGAAGTGCTATAAAATGTAGCCGCTAAAACATCAACTTCCCAAAGGCAAGTAATTGATGGAGATCAAGGTAATATGGGCTACCAAAATTCCAAATCGAGTAGCATGGGCTGCTATATGGAGTACTTAAGTGAAGTAATATTCTCACCACAATAACTTGCTTTTAGGGGAGGGTTCTTCACCTCACTTGAGTGCCCATCATAGAGATTTTTTGTAGCAATGTGCAGTTTTTGCAGTCATTTTGACAAGAGGAAATTTCAAACATCCAAAGTTGTTTCCCTCTTCACTCAGTTGTCATGGGATAGGACAGCTTTTATGGCTTCCCTTTGAAGTTCAGCTCATGGTCTCTGCAAAAGGGTGTCTCTGTTGGATCTACGGAGGGACTGGACTGCTCTACATGTTTGGTACTTTTTAAAAGCTTTGGTCTTTCCTGTTTCTATTCTCTCTGCTTAGGAGGATTTTTTATGCTCCCACATTGTACCCTTTTTTCTTCTCAATAAAGTTCCTTTTTCTATCAAAAAAATGAGTGGTTGCAAGTCTGTGAGTGAGAATGTAAAAAACACAAAGGATGATCCAGATCAGAAGAAAAAGCCAGAGGAGTAAGGAGAAAGAGAGTGAGCAGAGAACAGATAAGGAGATCTGGGAATGCAGAAAGGGGGGGATCAGCTGAACACCCCCCCCCAAAAAAATGCTTTGAATAAAAAATTGTCTGAACCTTTTTATTTCTTAGACAGTAACCATCAGCCCACCGCATGAAAAGTCAGAATATAAAAATTTAGTTTAAAATTTTTATTTAATTTGGATTTACAAATATAAACTACACATATCAAATATAATGTAGAATGATCAACTAATTTCATAGTATGATCCAAATCCCAAAAAGATTTAAAAAAAAAAACTCATAATATAATCTGCTTGTGACTTATGCGTATTCTAGTTATCAAACGTTGATGCTCCTAATTGATTTATTTTTCTATGGATTTGTCCCAACTACTAACAAATCCCAACCATATATTTTCAAGAATTTGCGCCACCCCTATAACACTGTCATATCATACCCATATTATACTCTGTATCCATGCTTCACAATCAGGAAATAAAGAAATTAAGATTTATCTGTCAACAAGAAGCATTCATAAGGAAACAGAAAACACACCTCCAATTTTTTTATATACCCTTCTTGTTTTCCCCTTTCTGCAGCTCTTGCTTCCTATAGTTTTCAAAAGGAATAACATTCAAATAGTTATTAAAAATGCAATATGAAACATCTAAAATGATAACAATATCCTACCTCTCGGATTTCCTCAGCACTCTGTATGGTACCCAAACTAGCCTGCAATGATTAGCGTAAGAATGTGCACAACTTATAGAAAGTTAAAAATAAAAACAATAACACAGAAAAGAAGCTGATTCCTCACCTGCAGGCGCTGCACCCTCTCAGATAAACTGCGAACCTCATCAGATGCTCTTTTTTCAGCATTTAATACAACTTCCTTTTCATGCTTCAAAACAGACAACTGACAAAGAAAGGTAAACAATGAGATCATAAAAGAAAGAGATATATTGCAATATACATGTTTCTAAAACTTTAAAACAATAATTTAATTCATCAAAATTTTTAACCTCCATAGACAGCTTCCGAGAGAGCTCCTCAGCAGCATTCAATGACTCAGAACTTTCACGCAGTTTTCGTTGGTAGTCAACAATTAGTTGAGAAAACTCCACATTTCTCGCCAATATGCGATTGGATTCAGCTTTCTAGTGTGTCACCAATCATATCAGATCGAAGAATAATTAAAATGCATAAATCAGTGCAATCCAGATACCATTGAAGGACCATCAACTATTGGAGACATGTAATCACCTGGTGTTCAAATTCTTTCAAGAAGCTATCAAGTCTCTCCCTAGCAAAATTTGCTTCAAGTGCCAGCTTGTCACGTTCAGATCTTAATACAATATTCTCACTCCTGAAGATATACAAAAGTTCAGAATGTGAACCAATTATTGTATACAGACAGCATACAAATATCACTGAAAGGATTACATAATTATTGCAATTTAAAAAAACACAGACCATTAACAAGTTATTTTGGACCTAAGATGCACTAATACTGATACGGATAAGGGACCCTACACAATACTAACCCTACAACACAACATGATATATAAGGTTTGTTGTATACAAGTGTCGGATATGCATTAAACACAACATGGCTCCATTTTTAAAATACCGGTGACATACATTCATTATCACATCTACTACTCATGCCCAAAGAAAGCTTTCTAATGGCTCCTAGCACTGAAATCTGATTACTTCTTGTTAATGTGGGTCGGAACCAATCCAAGGGCAGATAGAAGGGTTTCTAAGAATAATAATAAAGTTTTCTGCATAGGTTTTTTTTATTCTCTTCTTTGCTTTCTTTGGGAGGATTTCTTATCCTCCTCCCTTGCACTTCTCTTTCTTCATATTTCAATTTCTTTTTTTCAATAAAAACAAAAATAAAACTACCAAGTTCCACATATTTATGTGACAACAGTAGGCTTATCATTTTAGTATGAGGAACTCTCAATCTGTACTTCATTGCCATTAAGAATTTCTTCAAACCATGATATAATAGCAATTAATAAGGAACAATTACATATCAACCAAAAATAGAAAAAAATTAACTGTCAGATAAGCAACAAGAATTACATGTAGCAACTTTACCTAGACTTTGCTAGATCATCCTCAAGGCACCTTACCCGCTCCATAGCCTTTTCAAGGGACTGTTTAGTAGCTTCCTATAATAATGCAAATAATTAAAAATATTTCGAAGAATGAAATGACAAGCGACTGTTTCTTAAAGTCCCATCTATACCTGTGAGCTTTCGATTAAAGTCTTAAGGTAGTTTCTTCCTCCATCTGCAGCAGCTAAAAAATTCAAAAAAATCAAAAATAAAAAATTGTAAGGTGCCATGAGACTGTGTACAAGAGGCAGACCCTTATCTAACAGTAATCAGCCAAACAGCAGTACAGCTCATGCACAAATGCTTATAGATCTTATTAGTTTCATTCCATGATGTTGGCATTTTTTTACAACATACCAAAAATGCTAGAGCGCAAATCAACTCCAAGAAATTTTCTATGCACCAGGTGCAATCAATGGTCAAAATTTAATTTGTACAAGTTGAGTCCATGTGTAATATAGATAGGTTTCATGTGCAGAATAAATTTTAACTGTTGAGTATATAAATGACATGACACTCTTGGTGTATGTAAGAATTGCTCCAACTCCAACCAAACAAATTAAAAAAAAAAATTAGATCAATGGATTTCCTAAGACATGAGAGTCCTCTACTGAAAAACAAGAGATATTAACATGCGAACTCTTTTCAAGTGCAAACACAATATATGCAACCCTGTTTCCCATTTAGTACAGCTATTGGCCAAAGTCATTATAACCCCAACCTCATCTTCATGTGATTGATTGCTAACGTGGAGTGAGGGAAAACACTACTACTGATTAGAATTATTTCTAGATTCCTAACCTTGCAACTTGTCAACAGGATTTTTTCCCCGTATTTTCTCATGGCTAATGGCTTCTACAGAAGGTTTCTTCTTTCATTAACCTTTAGAGAGATAGGGGAGCTGTTTTAAACTAATATTTCCTCCAACTTCTCAGTTTTTTCCTGCTTTAGGGGGCTATCCTGTCTTCAAACAGTACTCCCATCTATCAATAAATTCTTATTTCACCAAACAATCAAATTCATACAGAGTGATGTCCTTAGCCATGGAAAAGTAAATCAATTACTTGAATTCTGAAACAATCAATGAGATCTTTGACGTTCTGTTTTATGGTTACATATTTATACTATATGAAATTCACAACCACACTTCATTATTTTTCATATAGTAGTTATAAAATTTATGAATTATTTGAAGGTAACTCAGGTCAATCTAATTTCCCTGCAGATCATGTTTCATCTGAATATACCAACCAAAAAAAAAAGAGCTCTTTTGTGGGAAAATAGGACCAGCACATTAGGAATAAAGTAAACAGCAGAGAATATAGAGAAGATATTGTTTTAATGATTTGGTATTACATGTGCTCAAGAGGACAAGAAAAGTTAATAATATTTCAAATTGATGCCAAGATGCAATGTGCATAACCAGATCAGTAAATACAGCTTAAGGCAAATGGGGTCCTGGGAGGAGCATTACAGTATGGAAAGCCATATCAAATTTCCAGAAACTTGAGTGCAATATTTAGCATGAAACAAAAACATTTTTAGAAGATTCAGAAACCCATAAATAAAACGAAATGTTAATATGCCACCCGAGAGTGTCAACTGGTAACTAGTGATAAGCAGATAACAGCCACTGAGTTTGGGATCATAAAAGTCATGAGTTTAGTTTCATTGATGATGGCTAGGAGGTACAAAAATTCGTGCAATCAGAGCCATTTACTATGACCTTGCTGGTGGCACAAAGCATGTGGTTGGACTGCCTTTCAGTTATGGTCCTTGTAAACTCATCTAGGCATCAGATTCCCAACTAATTGGTGTTAAAGACAGTTAGGATCAACATCACTCGTACCCCAGTCCACCATTTTCTTTTTTGAATAAGGATATTTGATTTGTAAAGAAGGGATAACACACCACATGAGCAAGTAAAATAATAAAAATAATAATAATAAAGGAAGGCAAAAACAGAAGACATTAAACAATCCTTGTCAATATCTATTGCCAAAATTTTCTGCATTCTTTGCTTTCTTGAAGATCTGTTTTCATCCATCGATCATGGGATCTGGACTTTCAAGATCATTAAACAGACAAGGTACCAAAAATCTATCTTTTTCCTAGGTTTTTCTACCCCACGCTTATATTTTCCTTGAATTCAGGAAGCCAATAGCTTCTTCAATTTGACTATTTCAACTCTATTTGTATCTTAATGGATGGCATAACTTAATGTCTACTCCCTTATTTCAAGAGGCAAGCCACCTTTCCACCCCCAAATCGAATTCCTTAGTTCTGAGATATTTGTAGGGGCCATAAGAATATTCAAAGCATCATCCTGAGCACTATAACTAATTAAAAAATTTTACGAAGTATAAAGATGGAGGTGGGAGTTACTGAAAGAATAAACCAACATATAAATATTTCAGGAACCTGCAGGAGCTTCAGAGGAATTTGAATGAGATAAATGAAGACTGTGTTCCTCTTCATACAACCTCTTGTACATTGCAACCTACAAGGGATAGGAAACAGAAGTTCAAAATTACAGACGTTTGAATAATAATAATAATAATAACACTATAGATAACAGCCCCGAATGAATTAACAAACAGAAAAACCACAATAAATCAGGTAATTTGACCCCTTCATTGCTGGCCATGCCATTAAGCTTGGAATCTCCAATAATTAAAGGTCCTACTGTCCTATGTTTGAATTCCACCGGTACCAGTCATGTCATTTTCCCCTTCCCCTAATGAAGAGACACTTATTCCCTATCACTATCCAGGTCATAGACCTCCTACTGTAATCCAAGAAAAAAGGGACCATAATAAATGCTTACAGATGTATGAAGTGATTCTATCATGCGCCCTTGTTCTCCTGCTCTCTGTAGGACAGCTGTAACTTTAGAAGTAGCTTCTTCAGTATGTTTTTTGAGCTCCATTTCAAGCTTTTCCTGGAGTTTAATAGAACAAAAACAATTAAATCAAATATTCTACAAGTTCCAGAAGCATAAATGTTAAAAAATAAAAAATAATTTTCCAACAAACCTTAAACTCCATCTCCTTATTTTCGATCTGGTCAGAGAGACTTCTTGCAAGGCTTCTAAGTTGAACATTCTGCTCAACTAGTCCATTTATGTCCTTGAAGGTCAACTGCTTCCCAAATGTCAATTGAACACAGTATAAGGATATAGACAAGTTGAAGAAGATACGAAAACAAATAAATAGAGCCACAGAGCTCACAAGGTGCTCTGAGATAACTTTTTCAGTTTCAGTCTCTGTATCTGTTCTTGAAAAACTATTTGCAGCATCAACAACAGTATCAATCCCAATTGATCCACAACGGAGTTGTATATCTCGACATTCCTTCAAAAGAACTGTCACCTGAAAAAATTAATTACTGCCATAAGAGAATTGATGACCAGAAAAAACCATAAATAAGGTTAGAAGAAACAGTAGAAATGTTGATATTGATGACAAGAATATATTAAATCAAACATATGAGAAAAACCAACCAAAATCCAAAAGTACACAATGAAATAACTGTTACGTTTGCATAATTCATAACAAATATAGTTTTTGTTTTCAATGGTTTTCCTTGCAGGCATGCCTACAATATCGCACACATGTAGTGCTTCAATAACAATAAAAAGAGAAGAACAATACTCCAGCCTAGGCTCTAGCAATTCACTATTTCAGCAAAAATCAAAAAACTTGATTATATAGATATTGCAGAAGAAACTACCAGAAAAAGAATGTTTTCTCTTTACCTGTTTCTGAAGGTCAAAAATCTCTTTCTGAGCTAAATTATAATCCCGTTCATGCCTTCTAAGGTCAGCCTGCAAAATATACACCAAAGCAAATCTGAAGATAAAAGGGAAGTGGGGTTTTTTTTTGGGGGAGGGGGGGGGGGCGCAGATGAAATTAGGTTCTATTGAAAACCTTCAGTTCCTGGATGGTTTTCTCTAAGATTGCCTTTTCGGTAAAGGAGTTTTGCAATTTTTGGTTCATTGAAGAGTATGCCTCAACCATCTTTTCATGTTCAGCTGCACCGACACCAGTTTACTTATTAGTAGAAGAGCTATGGGATTCATCATAAACAAACTAGAAATGAGCTCTCTAATGTTACTTTTCCAGTACAATGACATTTGATTATATACACGGAAGATGTATGAAAAACAAAATAAAAGAGCATTTTAGCATAGCTCTTCTATAATAAAAACAAAAAATAAGAAGCATAGCTTTTCTCTTGCAGTGATGCTAAATTGTATAAATGAATTATGTTTGCTTTAAAACGAGTAACAAAGTCCATAAGATTCAAAAGTGAGCTTGATGATACTTTTGACTAAAGTTCAGTGCAGTGCAAACAACATTTAAAGAAAGGACTACCACCACATGAATGAAAATACACTAGATCAAAAATGAAAAAGGTGGTCCATTTTTATAGATAGGAAATTTTATTGGACAGAAGGAAAGAATACTAAGTAGGAGGATGTGATATCATCTCAGAAAAGATAGGATAAGAAGAAAATAATACTAAAAAATAAAAATAAAAACAAAGGCATCTCTTTGCATGTCTGACAGAAACACCCCCTTTTTCTTTTTGGGTAATAACAGGGACACCTGTTTTAGTCAACCATTCGAAGATCCCCTGAGGGAAGTTAAAAACATAAGAACCAGTAGATTCCAGACAGACCATGTCTACATTTTCTCTCTGAAATTTTCAGACAACAGTGCTGCAATTTGGCTTTAATGATATTCTGTTCTCTTAGCTTGCTGCCAAAGAAATTTATTACCCCTAAAAACAAGCAAATTTTCTTACAAAGAAAATTAATATACTCCCCAGTCAATTGACCAAAAATGACATACCTCTTTCATCTATAATGGCTTCTGCTTTCTCCTCCAACTCATATAGAACCTGAAAAAGTAATAGAAAATTGCAAATCTTTCAATCTAAAACATAGCAAATAGTGTTGACATATTAATCAGGGACAACATATTAAAACAAGTTAGTAAATGAAATGAAAAATGATTTATTCAAACAAGAAAGGCATAATATTTTATAATTCATAACCTTAGAACCTAAGCATGCAGCTTAGAAAGGAAGCATCTAACACAACTCTTGTTCCTCAACCGGATCGCTCTATCCTCAACTGGATCACTCTATTAAGGTCCGGGACTTTAGACCTATTGGCCTAGTTTCTAGTGTTTATAAGATTATCAAATAAGTTCTCTTTTGAGGTTGAGAGAGGTTGTTGGGGATACTATTTCTGAGCACCAAAGTGCATTTGCAGCAGGTAAACAAATTTTAGATGCAGCTTTGGTAGCAAATGAAGTAGTTGAGGGTATTAAACAGCAAAAGCAGAGGAGATTGGTTTACAAGTTGAATTTTGAGAAAGCCTATGATAAGGTTAATTGGGGTTTTCTTCATAAAGTTCTTCGTAGAAAAGATTTTGGGAATAGGTGGAGAAGCTGGATTCAGGGTTGCCTTTCTTCTGTGGTTTTCTCTGTGGTGGTTGGTGGGGAGCCTAAGTCATGGTTTAGAGGATACCTGGTGTTAGGCAAGAGGATCCTCTTTCTCCCTTCTTGTTTACCCTTGTTGTTGATGTTTGACTTATATGCTGACTAGGGGCTCTGAGAGAGGATTGGTACGTGGTTTGTTGGTTGGGTCGCAGGGATTGGAGATGTCTCATCTACAATTTGCTGATGATAATATTCTCTTTCTTCCAGAGGATAAGGAAAACTTTCATCATGTGCTCTCTATTCTTCAAGCTTTCAAGGTTGCGCCTAGTCTTCGTATTAATCTTACCAAATGATGGTTGGTTGGGATTAATGTCCATGATTGGTTTGTCAGAGAACTAGCTGAGATGGCAGGTTATGGGGTTTTATGTTGGCCACTAACCTATTTGGGTGTTCCTCAAGGAGGCAATCCTCATGTTGTGTCATTGGATTAGGAATTCTTCTTAGATTCTTTTCCTCATCTTTATTGATGATCTACTTTGCACAATGCTCCAATTTCTTATTTTTTGACTATTCACAACAATGAGTCTTCATGAAATTTCCACTTCTCTAGAAATTTCAAATGAGAGAATTATTGATGATCTTGCTTTGTTGTTGGAATTTCTTGCTCAGTTTCATGTTTCTACTTTGCCCGATAGAAGAATTTGGAGATTGGATTCTTGGGGTTCTTATTCTTGTTCTTCTATCTTCAAATTTTTTATTGAAGTCCAAATGGAAACTAGTTTTCTTTGTCTAAATCTTTTTCAAAGTTCAAGGTTCCCCTTGTCCTCTTTTGTTTTGCTCTTCTCTTCTCTTCGGTATACTCTGTCTTCTACCTGGAAAAACTATTAAATTTTACAAGTTTAAGAGTGTACATAACACATACCCAAATAAAATTTGCTCACATGTTAAGTCGGATCCTTTAACCTAGGCAGTCAAACTGTATAACTCACATCTACCTCTCAAACCTACTTGCAGGTTTAACAAGTTAGATTTGTGCACCTATTTGTGAGGCCATTTGAATGCTGAGTAAAGCCAAGTTGTCAAAATTCACACACTACCAAAATTTCAAAATGAAAAAGAAAAGGTGAGGCAGCGTAAAACTGCAGAAAAGCTTTAAAAGATGCACAGATCACATATCTAACACAAAGCTAAGGTACAAAAATTGTAGGAAATGGTGGCAATGAGGATGAAGATGAATGACAAACTCAAGCTGCAGATTTTTTTTTTAATTCTTTATTCACTTATTTACATATAAAATTTATGCAATTCAGCTACAAAATATCGATTAATGATTATTAAGGTTTTGACATTCTTGGTTTTGTACTACTAACTATCATTAGCGACATTTATTATGGTCATAATACTCACCAAGTACGGTTATTTGCAAGTTTACAAGTCAAAATTTAAAGGCACCACAAGAGTTTTACAATCACGGGCAATAAAAAGCCAAGATATATAAGAAGGCTCAATTGGGACAAAATACAACTATAATTTTAAGGAGGGGGGGGGGGGGGAGGCAGTAAGTAATTCACTCTTCTTCAAATCATTCTTGGCCAACAAATCAAAAAATACCAGTTAAAAATGCAATCTTTGAATGTGCTTACCATAAGCATATAACACTAAAAATCATCGAAGGAAACTTTTTCACATAAACACAGAAAAACACAAAACATTAAAAAATGTAAGGCTGAATCATCCGCAGTATGAGAGTATAAATAAAGAGTTGCACCATGTCAAGCATACCCTTTGCAATATCGCTTCAGATTCCTTCCTACCAAGCTGCTCATGCCGCAGTGCATCAACAGCCTCTTGGTATTTTGCATACATTCTTGCCAACTTCAACAAATAAAGAAATCAAAATAAGCAAACCTAATTGTATAAATCTAGTGGGAAAATGGGACCAGTATGAAATTTAAAATTTTGATAACTCACACTCCATCCATCGCGCAGGAGGGAAGCGGCTAATGCTGTTCCAGAAACACCAGCAGGAATTTTTGGGACAAGCATGTGATTTTCCTCAACTAAGTCACTGCTTTCATTTGGTACCAAACACCTGCAACAAAAGTAACAATTCTCAAGAGTCTGAACATGCCAAAAATACAGTAAACAAAAACAGCAAGTACAACATCAACCAAGAGACATTAGAGCAAGTAGAATGATTGGCTAATATGTAATATAAATGAAGATCTAATATGTTGATGACATGAAAAATTCCATAATATAAAATTTCAATGTCTCTGAACATCTCCAAGCATACAACTGCACAGAGACAAAATATAAGAAAGAAAATTTCTGTTTGTTCAAAATGAAACATCTTCAATGTCTTCAAACATCTTCCTCCTTTACTTGTATTTCCATTCACCCACAAAAACTGATGGAATAATCATCTCATCCCTCTCAATAGAGATTCAGCAGTTGAGAAAGTATTCTGATTTTGGCATGCTATCCAAACCCACCACTTCTGTAAAAACACATTCCAACACCTCAAACCTATTAAGAGCCACAAACAGAGTTGTCAAAGCCCCAAAGGAGGCAACCATGGAAGAATGGCATAGCCAACAGAGAGGGGAGGTGACTAATTTTGCATATTTTGCCCATTCTTGTAGCCACCTTGCTTCACAATGGCGGCCACCTCACAATCTGCCATGGCAATTATGGAGCTTGCTGCCATTGGCCGTGATGCACCATTGACGACACCAGAACATCCTCATAGACTAAAAACAACTTATGTCATGGAAAAACAGCCACATGTAGGAGGAACAACACCGAAAAAGAGTACAATGAAGTAATTCAAAACAGCAAGAGAATAAGAAAGACATACAGTTCAGGATTGAAACTGCTGAGTGGAAGAAGATTCAGCTCATTTTTCTTACTTCTGTCAATTTCAGCTTCACACATCTCAAGCTTTGCTTTCAAATCAGCAGCCTCCTATAAGCACCCAAATAAAGATATTAAACATGATTACAGAACATAACATATTTGAACTAAATCTACCTAAAAGTAACATGAAAGTAAAGTAAGACAAACTGTCCAACAATATTATTGCAGCAGACCTCACAGGAAATCAACCTGACAACAAACAATGTAAAGTAGAAGAAATTGGCACATGTTAATAACAAAATATCCTCAGAGAAATAATAAATCTGCAAAATTAGTGTAATGCTTAAATTAAAAATACTGCCTCAGCTAAAATGAGTCAAGCTTGTTTTGCATAACTGTTACAGATTATAATCAAACCATTTGTAAGCCTCCACTTAACAGTTTAAGCTTTTGGGTTAAACTGGTTCTTGACATGGAACCATAACCTCCATGACCTATAAAGTTTGATCCTTACCATTCCCATTCTCTAAATTAAAATTAAGTTTCATCGCAAGATATGGTGAGCAGGTGTTTATCTACACTTCAAGCCCAACAGGCTTTCATTTGAGAGGGTGAGTTAGAAATTATAATAAAACAATTCATGCACTTTCACTTAATAGCTTCAACTTCTGCATTAAGCTAGTCCTTGACAAGAACAAACCCATTTGGAAATCAGCCAAAAAGACAGAACCCAACTATGAATCAAATCATAATCAGGTAGATAAAGCTTTTCTCAAAAAATTTCAAAAAATAATTCATGTATTCAACATCTTCAAACAAGAGCTACCATCACGTTAATCCCATTTTCAACATCAAGAAAAATTGAAATTTATTATTTTTTTCTTACCCAATAACAAACTTTTTAAATAAGGGGGAAAAAGTAAGAATTCTAGCCTAAACATTAACATGTGACCAAGAAGGACCAAACACCTTTTCAAACTGTTTTCTCGCAGAAGATTCCTTCTCAAGTCTCTCTTTATAATCATCTTCAACTTGCTTCAGATGTGACTGCTTAAACACCAGCAATGTTTCAAAATGTGAGCATTTTCTCATATGTGCAATTCCAATTTCCAAACATCAGAAAACCGCATAATAACAAACAAACTTCACCTCCATTGCTTTGATCACACCCTCAAGCTCTGCTGCCTTTCTGGACCATTCCTCAGACCTTTCTTTATATAGCTCATTAAGCTTATTAACCTGATTATAGGAGACATTAAGAATACATAATAAAACCCAAAACACATGCATATTACATAATTAATCCAAAAACCAGCGCTTATTATTTTAATTAATAACCACAAAAAATAGCAGTATTGGAACAAGCAGAAGTAGCCTGTAAAAATCAGACTATAAATCTTCTTCAAAACAATTTTAAACAATATAATAAATGGAAAAATATAAGGGCCCGAGTCCAACTATTAAATGTTTGTATTCTCTAATATATAATGCACAATGAAAAAAAGCTCCTATTCCTATTCTTGTCACATGATAGGTTCACTCAATATCATGTCTATGAACATTTTCCTCATTGTAGACTTCGTCAATGATAGTGGAAAAGTCTGACGCATAGATTACACAAATTAGACATCAACATCATGAATACTTAATCAAAAAGCACAAAAAGGCATGTAGTTGCTTTTGCTCTAGAAAATTAACCCTTTGGCTACATGCTACAAGTCTCTCATCATTTTCCCCCCTCCTTCATCTAATCATCATTTTCGCTCATTCTAAACTCCCGCAATACTTCAAAATTTATTTATTCTCTCCTTTTTCACTCAACTCCACAAATCCAATAGATTCCACTATTATGCTGCAGCAGTGCAAAAGAAAACAAAATACCACACAGTCTACTTTCCACTTATATGTTCAGGACAGAAGGTTTATCAATGGCTTGTTCATAAATTAAAACCTGTAACCATGAAGCTATGATCAAAGCCAAACTAATTAACCCATAAAAAATTTAAAAAGAAAAAAGGGGGGGAAAATCAATCATTATAGAACTTGTCATAGCACTCACAGTTGAGAGCTCAGTATACAATTGCTCTTCATTAGCTGCAGCAGCATCTTTAGCTGAAATTAATTTCTAAGAAATGACAAAGACAGGTTAAACACGGATTGCATCCCCAAAAAAAATGCATGAATCAAATTTAAAGATGATAAATGGAATGTTCCCAACCTCATGCGTAGATTTAAGCTCCATTTCTAACTCCCTCACTCTATCCTTGTTCCACTGTAGAGATCTAGAGCCTTCGCTGAATTGCCTCTCTACCTGAAAGTCTTAATGTTAAATCATATAGTACTAAAGCAAAGAAAAAATAACACAAATTTTAAAGTAAGAATACTTCTTTAGTGATCATATAAATCTCACTTACATCTGCAAGCTTAGAAGACATATCAGCCTCCAACTCAGCATGTTTTCTGCGCATCTCAAAGGAACTGTTAACCTTAGCTGTCAACTCATCATTAAGCCAAGCATTTTGTCTCTCAACAATCTCTTTCTCCTGCTTATATGCAATTTAAGGAAAGAAAAATGCAACGTCACTTCACATGGAACTAGAAATATCTGGGGCATAAAAAATGCTAAATGTGCAAGTACTAAGTATATCCAGATTGAAAGTAAAAGCAAAAGAGCTTGTATAAAATGTTTTTAAGTTCTTTAGTGCTATTACACAGTATAATCCATTTAGTCATGCCACAGAAATACTGATTTAGAGCTCAGACCCAGTATTGAATGTTTAAAGAATGAAAAAACAGTAGAATCCAGATATCTTATGCATAGATAGAAAGCTTCCTATAGAAACAAATAAGAAAACAAGATAGCAGAGGGACCATTCTTTCGTGAAGAAGAAAGAAACAGGTATTTCTTTTATTATGATTAAACAGATAGTTACAGATAAGTGAAACCATACCGACCTTATCCTAAGGCCCTAAACACTGTCAAAGATATGTTTCACTCGTCAGATACCAAACTGCCTTCATGCCTAAATTGCACCACCTCTACAACTAGTAAGCTCTACAATTAGCAGGATGAATTTACCACAACTCGTAAGCTCTACAAACAGCCAACTTATACAGATAGGAAATGGAAGAAAAGTACTCAAGAAAGACCTGTGAAAGGCGAGTACATTCAGCACGGGATCGCACCAACTCTGCCTCAACTTCACTCAAACGAGCCTCCTTCTGAGCAGCATTTTCAGACAAGTTGACCTTCACGATCATCAACAATGAGAAAACACCAAGCATGACAGCATTATTAAGGGTTAACTTCGAAAATCACGCAGAGAGAATATCAAATGAAAGAGGCAAAATGGCGCCCTAGCAGAAATAACTTACAATCTTATCGAGATAGCTCGTGATGGTGGCATTCTTCTCACTAAGCTCAAAATCCTTTTGTTCATTCAACTCAATTAACTGCCTTTTCGACTTATGCAGCTCACCTACCTCTGTCCTCAACCTCTCTATCTCCCGGTCTTTCTCAACCTACAAACCCAGAATCAATAACAATAAGCAACAACAGGAAAAAAGCCAAACAGTGTCAAATAAGCATAATGCTTCATACAGATTGCAAATGAATTTGCTGCTTCTGCGTTTGAACTTCGGACAGCTCGGCGAGGCGTTGATCGAGGGTTGATTGGAGTTCAGCAACCCGGGACTCGAGCTTTGAGAATTCAGCAGTGAGAGAGAGGTACTTCTGCTCTATGAGAGAACAGTTCTGCTCAGCGTTGATGTCAGAAGCATCAGCCTTGGCCTTAACAGTCTCGAGCTCGTTGAGGAGGCTGCGGATGAATGTGTCGGCCTTCTCGGCCACCACGGAGGCGTCGTTGGAGCACCGGGAGAACTCCTCATCGGAGAGAAATAGGGGCATCGTTGAAACGGCGATGCCCTAATTCGCCGTGTTCAATCTGACAGTTCAGACGACGTGCGAAAGAGAGGAAGAAGAAGAACGAACAACGAAGAAATGAAAGTGGGAAAAAGCAAATTTAAAGAGGAAAGGGAACAATGTGGAATCCCTATTCAGAAACTCGCTATTGATGGGGATGGAGGAGGCAGCTCGCTAGTTCCCCCAGGATTCTTCGCCTTGGGCGTTTTTTTGTTTTTGTTTGCAATCCGGGCTACACGTAATTGGGCCTTGGCCTGCACATGACCCTTCTGATTCTCTTGTTTGGGTCGAGCTTCATTTTATGTTTTATAGATGGTGTATTTTTTAAATTAATTTTTATATACTAATTTTTTAATTTAGTTTTTTATTGATAAAATTTTTTTTTGGGATAGCTTGAAACGAGCGAGATCAGCTATCCATTCAACAGTGATTTATAATCAGGAATAGGGATGACCGAAACTAAACCGGGTCATGGAAAAAACTCTGCCCTCTTTCATGCAAAGGTCTTTTCTATAGCCATAACAAATAAGAGCATCAACTCTTAAGCCAAGACCTTCCCCCTTTAATTTAATTCAGCACAACCTTCCTTCGTTTCCTATAAGAGATGTACTATTCCTAAACATAAACCAAAATTAAAAGGCTCTCTAATCCTCATTCTAGTATTAACACAGTGGTAGATCAATTCATATTAGGAAGATAAGATTGGAAGTACTACCCTTAATCTCCTATAAGAAAGTTAAAAGTTTATACTTTAATTGTCTTCAGATACACAAAGAAAGATATTGAAGAACTTATTCTTTATTAATAAAAAATAATATTACAATGGGAGAGGTGAGTACTCAGAAAGTTCAAAGAAAGTTCTGAGAGTGAGTGGGAGTGCTTAAGAGTCTTATCCTACAATATAACTTACAAGGCTTTATATAAGCGAAGCATTCCTCTACTGTTCCTAATTGGATTATTACAAGTGATAATGGTGATGTCCTGTCTGCTTTATCTTTTGTCACTTCGAGGAGGAATCTTGGACTTTTGGGCTGCCTTAGGTCTTGTGATAATGATGGTGTTCTGTCTGCTTTATCTTTAGTCACTTTGAGTAGGAATCTTGAACTTTTGGGCTGCTTTAGGTCTTGTCATACTTTAGTCGGCATCTACTTTTTATCTTGAAGGTATCTTCTTTTTATCTCTTTGGGTCACTTCGGAGTCATTTCGAAGACTTATCTGCAAAGCATCTACTTTTGTCAATGTCAGCCGCTGTTTTTGACTTCAGAGGCTTAGTGGTGTCAGATTATTCGAGAATATTGATGGAGGTCGATGGTTTATCCTGATCTTTACTTTTATTAGCATCTTTACAATACTTACATTGATGGACAGAATATTCAGATAATTGTTGGCATACTCATTTTTTAGTGTCTTTAGGATAATCCATGAGATTATTTTTTATTTGATCATAGAACATAGTAAAATTTCATTGCATTCGTGGAGTTTTGCCTACAGAGTATAGACATGTCGTGGGTCCAGTGAAATAAGTCCATTAGGCCTCATCACTTGTTAAGGTTCTATTCATTTTAAGGAAAATAGTGTTGACTTCTTGGGCTCGGATTCAGGATATAGTTTCTTGGAATTTAGATGGGTCAATAGACTCATTTTCTATTTCTTCGAATTCAAAGGGTTTTTTAGTGGTACCAAATCTAATCAAATTAATGGGAGAATAAAATTTGTCCTTTGTTATTTCAGCTGTAGTAGAATAGAAGCGGATATACATGATATATTGGGTAATGATATCTTTATAATGTTTAGCTGCTTCTTGGATGGATTTAGGGAGTTAACTAAGTTCTTGGAGTTTGTTAGAAGCATAAAGACAATGAATTAATCCATAACTATAAAGGGTATACACAAGCTATGGATTAGTGCCACCATAAATGATGACTTTATTTATAGAATAATGAGAGATATATTAGATTGTTGGAGCGGTAATTTGGAAATGATTTAATTTGTCAATAAGGAGTTGGAAATATTGGTATTGTTCAAGTAATTTCGTTTGGGCTATTTGGACTGGTGGAGTTGGATTGGAAGTTAATATGGATGCTATGTGTTTTTGTTTTTGTTGGGCTTCCTTTTTTTGGACTTTTTTATTCTTGATTTCTTTGTCTACTATGGATAAAAAGATGTTGGTTTAGAGGTAGTTTGTGAGCTTAATATTGGGCTTGTTGGTGGACTGGGTGAATGACTCATTACTGATGGTGTGAGTATATGACCCTTTACTGGTCTTTCTACTTGGTTTACTCATCTCTCCAAATTCCCAATATTGAGACTTAGAGAATTAATAGTCGTAGCTTGATTATTGATATGTGAGTAAAGAATACTCAGGTTAGATTCCAGAGCATTCAATCTCATAATAATTGGATCAATACTGGTCTGATTACTTGATTCCTCATTTTGAGGTTTACTCGTCCTGTTACTTGTATCGGAGGGCTCCATCCCTGCTTAAAAAGTCAGCAACAAGATTATTCTTTCCTTTGATATATTCAATTTCATAATTATAATAAGATAAATCAGCTTGCCATTTAATTAACATTTTAAGGCTAATTTAGTGGTACGAATTCCTTTAGATAACCAATATTTAACTTGGGTATTATCAGTGCGAATAATAAAGTGAGAATTAACAATTAACAATTCAAATTTGTCTATAGCTTTAACTATTGCTAAGAATTCTTTCCAATTTGAATGATACTTACTTTGGCTTTCAGTAAATTTTCCACTAGCATATCAAGTAATAATCTCTTCTCCTTTTTGGTTTTCATGATAGAGAGCAGCACCCTAATAATTTTCTGAGGCGTCAGTATAGAGAATCCATTTAATCTTATCATGAGTAGGAATTGTTAATTTGGGTAATTTTTGATACATGTCTTTAATTTTTTGAATAATTTTGTCGTGATTTTCATTCCATATCCAAGAAATTTTTTCTCCTGCTAATTTGGATATTCTAGCTGTATATCTAGCTAGGTTTGGGATAAAGTTTTAGGCTTGGTTTACTAATCCTAAGAAGGATTGTATTTCTTTTTTAGAATTTATTTTTGGGAATTCTATTACTTTCTTACTAATGTGTTCTTGTAATTTAATTCTATTTTGTGAAATATAATGTCCTAAAAAAGCTATTTTTTCTTTCCTTAATTCAGCTTTCTTTGGTGATATATTCAGACTTTTTTCTTCTACAAGATCCACAAATTGATTTAAATGGTCTTCATGTTGTTCCTAATTTTCTGAAAAGATTAATATATCATCAATATAAATTACAGCAAAGGTTTTAATTGGTGCTAATAATTTTGTTATATGTTCTTTGAAGATACTAAGACTATTATGGAATCCCATTGGTAATACATTCCATTCATATAATCCTTCAGAGGTTGTAAATGCAGTATACTTTTTACTACTTTCTTCTAGTTTGATTTAAAAAAATCATGATTTACAGTTAAATTTACTAAAGATTTGTTTTCCTCTAAGAAAATTAAATAATAATTCTATCTTAGGAATTGGGTATCAATTTCGGATTGCTAAATCATTTAATTTTTTTATAATTAATAACCATTCGAGATTTGTTTCTTCGGATTTCGGCATGTCTCATGACTATCATAGCTGGTGAACAATAATTTGATCTGCTTTCTCGAATTAGATCGTATTGTTTCATTTTATTGATATGTATAATAAATTCTTGCTTATCTTTTTTTGTCCAAGGGTAAGGTTTACATGTAATTTCTTTACTATAATCTAATAATTCAATTTTTGCATAAGGTTTAGATTTTTCCTAATAAATTAAAGGATTATCATTGTAGTTGTCTAATAATCTTTGTTTAATCGTTTTGTGTTCTGTTATCTGAGATATTGATCTTTTAGCTTCCATTTCTATTGGTTTATTATTAGGAACAAATTGAATTTCATTATCATATTTCTTTTTTCTAAAGATTGTATCGGTTCGGTTATAGGGGTTATTTATCCTAATAGCCCATGCTTGGTGCTTACATGGTGTAGTTAATACTAAGGCTTTTTGGGTAAAATGTAAAGGCATATATTGTTCTAAAAAGTCCATTCCTAATATTATATCTGGAGTGGTTTCATTATATTGGTATAAGATAGAAATTTTTAATTTGTAGTCTCCTATTTGGACTGGTATATCTTTGGCAGATAATTCTATATAATGGATTTCCTTTCCTGCACTATTCATCCTAATTGGTTTTTCCTTTTCCCATAATTCAGATGGCAAAATACTATACTTAGCTATTGTGATATTTGCTCCTGTGTCTATCATAACATGATATTTTTGGGATTGATATTTGACATAATTGAATCTCACTAAGATATAGTAAAATTTCATTTGTCATAAGTCAGTTTAATTTTGTTTAATATTACTACTTGATGATTTATATTTATTAGGATTCTATTCTTCTGGATTCTATAAGGTGTTACTTTAGCTAGAAAATCTTGTCCTAATATAATTTTATGTGTTAAATTATTATCAATTTCAGGTTCGACAAATAATTTGAGTTTGATGATATCCCTATGATTAAATCTTATGTTTGTTTGCGCTATTGTATCTTCTTCGTTAATTTCAATATTATTATCGGTGTATTCTAATTGAATTATACTCTTACTAGTTTTAGGATTTATTAAAGCTATTATTTCTATCCATTTTCCTTCTTTCGTGATTTCTAAAAGAATACAGTTTTCTAATAGTTGAGTTAAATCAATTTCAGGGGTGTTTGGTTGAAGTTCTACTAACTGGGATCTTATTGGAATTTTTGCTAATCGGCTGGCTTCATAATTATTATGGCTTCGAGATCTAATAAGTGGTCTAATTATAGGTTGAGCTTCTTGAATACTTCTTCGTGGATGTATACTAATATTAACATCAGTGGGTATATTAATTCGAATACTTCGGCTTCCTGGTCTGTTATTAAAAGTTATTCTAGAAGGGTTTTCTTCTCCTAATTCTCTGGTATGATCTAATTCTAAGTGTAATTGTCGAGGTATCGTTATTTGTGATCTATCTAATGGTAATTCTTCTAATACTGGCATAAAATGTTTGTCTATTATTATATTTCCTAAATTACATTTATAAATTTTATGTTCATTAGAAAATACTAGTCCTACCATTCATGTTATACTAATTATTCTACTTCCTAGAGGCATTTTTATTCCTTGTAATTTGTGATAAATAACTAATGTTCGGTTCATATTTGATTTGGCTCTATAGATAGCAAAATTTATGTTAACTGTTAATTTTAATTTTTGGTATATTAAATTTCCATTTAATGCTCCTAATATACTATTATGGATATTGTCGATAATTCGATTATCAGTAATTAATAATTCTATTGAAGTGTCTATTCTGACTTTAAAGTAAGCTTTTATTAATAATTATACTCCAAGAATATAAATTTCTGTTATTTCATCCTTAATGTCTAGTTTTTGGATTTCCTGTTTGATTAAGGTTTTATCAATTAAAGGTATTCTTAATATTCCTTCAGTTAAAGTAGCTTCGATGGGGTGTTTCTTTTCTATTACTACACAAGCATATTATTCCTTTTTCTTTGTTTTAATGAATTTGCCTATTTGTTGTATAATATTGCTCTTGGTAAGATCATTAGGTGTTAGATCTAATTCTTTATCGTAAATTTTATTATATTATTTTTGATTGAATATCATTCTTTTTTCTATTATTCCTTCAGTTGGATTTCTAATTTCATGAAATTCTTCATATTCATTTTCTTGTTGGGAACTACTTTCACCTTGCATCATATTAATTTCATCATCTTCTAAGATATAGTTTATTGGGTATAAATCACTATTTTCTGATTCGGTGTCACTATTACTGGAAGTACTAGGTTGTTCTTCTACCGCTAATTTGTATATTTCAATATCTGAATTATCTAATTCATCTTCTAAATATGTTTTATATTCGAGTGGTTCTAACTCATAATCTTCAGCTAATTCTATAATATTTAGGCTTTTCTTATTTCAGGGTTTTTTACAGTCTGTTGATATATGTCCTATTTCTCCACAATTATAAAATTGACATTTAGTGGGGTATTTTGTATAATTTAGTTTTCTTTTCCCTTTTTTAAAGTATTGTTGGGGTTTGAAGGGTTTTTGTTTCATTTTAGATTTTTGTTGAAGTTTTGATTTGGGATATTTTTTAAAACTATAATTATATTTTTTATAAGGTGGGTGATATTTTCGATATTGGAATTTCTTCCTCCTGGTATATTTATTTACAGATTTACATCCCCATCTATGAAGTGTTTCGAAGTCTTGACATCTTAAGATTAATTTATTTGTTTTATAATATTTTTTATTTCTCCATGCTTCTTTACATTTGTTAGATAAATATTCTTATAAATAATCTTCACATCTTCTCATGATGTCTAAATGAGGCATTAAATCTGTTCGATCATTAAAGGCTTTTTGATATTCAACTATTAAAGTTTCAGATAATAATTTTGGTAGTTTATGATAAAATAGATCTAAATAGAATCTTTTTTTGTCATAATTTTGAAGTCTTGCTTCATAATAATATTTTTTAAATTCATAGATATATTGGTTTAAATCGTTGGGTTCTAAGGTACATATCCCTATTTGATGTAATTTAGTTATGACTCTATGTATTTTAGTCTGCTTGTTGGTTCCTACACTTCGTCCTAAGAATTCGTTTCTTAATATTTGTTCATATTTTCTAAGTAATAATGAATAATATTCTCTGCGACTATTATGATTTTCTGTTTTCCTTATATTTTCTCTAAATGTTTCAGTTTAAGTTTTCCACCATTCTAATACTATTCCTGTAAAACTAGATTCAACTATTAGAGGGGTAGAATTAGTGTCTATACTTCGGTGTAATAACGCTATTAATTGAGCTTTTACCCATTCTTCTAATCTTTTTTCAATATCTAATTGACAATCTAAATTTAACTATATTCCTGTATTTGGTATTTGTCGGGTTTCATATTGTTCTAATGGAGGAGGTATGAAATTACTTTTTTCTGTTGGAGTATAAATAGTTTCAAACATAAATTCATTATTGGTTTCTTTTAAGGGTTCTTTACGGTGTAATTCAGTATTATTGATTTTAGTTTCTCTATCTATTACAGGTATACTAGTTCCTGTTGTGGTTTGGTTATATCTTGGGGCTTGTAAATTAAGTGGGTTAAATAGTTGTTCTTCTTGCTTTACTGTGGCTTGCATATTTAATTCTTTCATCTCATTTTCAAGATAATCTAAATAACTTAGTTCACTTTGAATTGCTGCTAAATTATATAATCATTTTTCAATTTAGTTTTTTTATTGATAAAATTTTTTTAATTTGACCTCTTATAAAGTTACCTTCTTAATTTAGTTTCTCATATATAAATATTTCTTAATGTCTCATAATTAAAACTATTATTAATAATGTCTTTATATCAAATTAAAAAAATATTGATATATAAGAAACTATTATTAACAGAAATTTTATTTATAAAAAAACTAAATTAAAAAAATACCTATATACTAAGGGATCAAATTAAGAAGGCAATTTATGAAAAATAAAATTAAAAAATACTTTAATTGTGAGAGACCAAATTAACAAAAAATTATGAAAAACTAAATTAAGAAATACAAAATCAAAATATTTTTATGCTAAAGTTAAATTGTCCTTGCTTCATGTCTTAACCTTTGGCCTAGGAATTATTTCAAACAACTTTTGATTTTGATAAAATTTTATTTAACATTCTTATTTGGAATCAAATTAATAAAAAAAATTATTTGTCATTAAATTTGAATGCTACTATAGTGTTTTTAGAGTAATTGCGCAATCACTCGATCCAAGTTTGAACTACAAAATTTATTTTAATTATAATTTTTTAAGTTTGGCCTTTAAAAATGATATGATTTTAGTTTTTGTTCATCTAGCCCTAATTTTGTTCCGATGCGGTTTCATTTTTACTAGTTTTAACTCCATAAGAATTTGAGAAAGGTTGTTTTGATAATACTTTCCAACATATCTCCCTCTTTTAATGGGAGTAATTTCCTTTAAAAAAAATTTCCTCTTGGACCCCTTCTTTTTGGGTGGAGCTATCTCCTTTCCTTTAAAAAAAAAAATTCACCTCTTTAAAGAAAGATAAACTTTTGTCATATTATTAATTTATCTTATAGATTATAATAAAAAAACTTAATAGTCTTCACCATTTCTAGTATCAAAACTCTTATAATTAAGTAGTTAAGAATTTGATCTTTATGTAACAATTAAAGAAATCACAAATCATAGGAGTCACATGCAAATTTGAAGGTTTGTATGCAATAAAAAAAGGAAGTGAGTTTTCTTTTTACATAGGATAAATGTTTGACGTTAAATTTTCTTATTAGTTTTTGACACCATTGTTAAATGTCAAGCCTCATCCGAAGGAGCCCAAGTTATTATATCTCAAAGTCTATACATAGACAATATGGGGCTTTCCACTTATACTAAGTGAGGAGAAATATATATAAATGAACTTAATATCATATTTCAATCCAAAATTTTAAATTATTAGATATATATTCCATTCCCACTTATATAGTCCTCTCAAAGTGGGCAAAAAAAAAAAACTACATTATCCATGGCTTATAAACAATGCAGCTCCCTACAATATATATATATATATATATATATATTGATTCAACATTAAACATTTAAAATCCAAACTTGACATTTATACTTTAAATTAAGTTTCCATTTGTCATAGCTAGAAGTTAAGATCCTCTAAGGCCTTGTAATCAATTTTAAATTTTGTGATGATAGAGTAATTCAAACCTTAAACTTTGTAGAAACAACTCAAAGTCTTCATTTAACACCCTTTTCTTTTTTAATAATATTTAAATCTACATAAGGGATATTGATAAGTCCTCTAATAACATATATTTACATGATTTTATAAGGACTTATCACATTTTTTTAATGAATTTCTCTTATTTCTTAAATAATTTTAGACATATTTTAGACATTTTATAGTAAGTCATGGATGGTGACAAAACTCCATCAAAGTCTCTTAATTTCAGCATATAGGTAAGGAAGATGAAATCATGGAGTAGAGAGAAAATCAAATCATAAAGGAAGAGAATTAGGTTGTTTTTTAAGGCTAAAATTCAAATTTAAGTTATACAAAGCATATGATGTAAGTTGCAAAAAGTTGAGAACCATTGTATCAAGCTTTACAAAATGCAACAAAGTTGGCACCCATCCTTAGCCCTAGCATCTTGGTGTCTCATGCCACTTGAAGGCGGTGCAACATAGAAAACCAACTCTAGCACCCCAGTGCCAAAATGATAAGTTCAACTTATGTGGGTAGAAAAACTAGTGCCCTAGCACAAAGTGATAAGTTTGAAGATTACATATTTCTTTATTATAGCTTACTTTGAAAGCTTAGATTAATAATGCTAGGGTTCCTAATTAAAGAAAAGTCATCACCATTTGTAAGAGAGACGTTAGGAGTTGCTATGAGAGCTTCTAATAGGGTGAGAGAGTCAAGGGGTCAGAGGAAGATCCTTGGGAACTTTCTTGGCCATGTGATTCTTCTTTTTCTCTCCTATTATTATTTTTTGTAAATTCTCTAATCTATGATAGATTATGATCAAATCTAAGTTTGTTTAGGATTTTTGTTAGGGCTTATGTATTGAACTATTTTAAATTTGGGATGATATTTTAATTTTTATTCTCTTTAATGGAGTTTCATATCTTGGGTTTATTACTTTATGCCTACTCCTATTGTTAAAGTTACTTTTTCACATCCAATTACATTTGATTGAAGTTTTTCAGTAGAGATAGTTATTAGGGCAATTAGAGAAATCACAATTGATATATGATGTAAGAATATATGAGAAGGAATTCTACTTTAGGAATATAGTATAAAGCATTAGGTCAAATGCCACCAAGTGTTCAATAAAATGTAATATGAATTAACTCAGGCTAATTGTTTTTGTTAGGAGCTCTTAGGTTAAAGTAATTTGAATTCAAAACCTAAAGCATTCTAGGACTAATTAACTATAGTTAGATTAGAACTTAGCCACTTAAAGGAGATTACGACTATAACTAAGCTTAGCCACTCAAAAGATATTAGAATTGTGATAGTTTAACATGTCTATTATGAATGTTAATAAACTAAGAATTCAACTAACATTAATGATTAAATAATTAAAATTGAACTTGCTTGATGTTTATAAATAAATATATATATATATATATATATTTCCCAATTGGTGTTTAGGTTAAATAAGGTTTTAAGTTATTTTGTTAGTGCTTTCATTTTTGAGTCTATTGTTCTAGCCTTGTATTAGAATTAGGTTCCATTAATTTAAACTTTATGAATTGATTTGTTTAAACTATCAGTTTTTAATAATTTAGACATGTAGGATATTAGAGTTAATTTAGTGTCAAGTTATTAACTTTTGACACTAAAACTACCTAGATTATAAATAATCTCTTTCTTCATGGGATAATACAAAATCTTTAAGGATCTTATTCATTCTAAAACAATTTGTACACCTTCAAAATGATTTCAAACCATTAAATATGTATATTTATATATGCATAATTGCATATCAAAGTGTTATTTGATTTAGGCAAATGTTTTGAAAAATTGATTTGGATCTTTCAAAATATGGCAACATAGATATATTTTTTTGGATGAGAAAGTATGGAGTTGACACTGAAGCAATATATTTTGTCATGAGCTTGGGATTTGGCTATTGGTTAAGCTTCGAACTTTGTACTAAAATTGTAGGCATGCTCTAAGCATAGATTATTAATATTTTGGGAAGAAACTTTTAAGATTATATCCAAATCTGGATCTTTTAAATTCTAAAAAAGAAACAAAGAATAAATAAAGAGAGAGAAAGTTGGCTCTATTTATACTTTTATTTCTTTACGTTACTCTCTCTTTCTAAAATATACCAAGAAGCTTCATAGAGTCCTTACATGATTATATCACCAAGTGATCATAAACATAACATATTTTATGAATGTGAGTTAACTCATGACACAAGGAACTGCCATGAAAGAAGAAAAGCAAATTCAAATTAAGAAATTAAATCTATAACAACTTATGGTCAAAATGAAACAGTAGCTATTTAGTTAAAGAAAATAACAAATGTGGTAAATATAAATAAATTGGGAAAATAATTAAAATAATGCCAAAACATGCTTAAATAAAACACTCTAGGCTTGAAAATAGTTTCAATTGGATAAACTTAGACTAGAATGATCATAGGCTCGGGTTTAGTTTCTATTAATATATAATAAAATCTAATACTCTTTTCCTTGCTCAAAATTAAGGTGCCAATTTATAAACAATAGATTTTTCTCTTAAACTTCTAACACTTAGTTCACTCCATTAAATCATACGCTAGACATTCTATGGTAAATCATTTGATGAAAATACATTTAGTCATTTATAATGTGCAAGATTGAATCTACCCATAAATACTAAGAGCTTTTTTCTTTCTTTCTTTTGTTGGCGTTTAAATGTAATAGAGATATCATAAACACAAAGGAGATATGCACTAAAATTCTAGGCACTAGCTTGGAGTATGAATATTTTGGAAAGAAACTCCCAAAATTATATCCTCGGGTGATCAAAAACACAATTTCTTGTGAATGCAAGGAGATAATGTGAGAGAGAGAAATAGAAAGCAGTCAACTGTCTGTTAATATGCTCTCAGCATTTATTGTAGTTGTTGTTCATAATGGCATGTGATGGATCACAGGTTGCTTATACATTGCAACACACGAAGACTTGCTCTTTATACAATTTCTTCTGGTGTTGTCCACTACCTTTTGTCTTGGAACACGCCAGCCTTACTGCTAGGGTCTCCTAATATGCCATGTATAATGCTAAATGGTGATACAGTAACATGGTCAGCCACCAGTTTCGCGAAAGCTCTTAATATTTCAACTACAATATTCGATTTATAAGATATAGTTAAAATTATGATTGGCATTCTTATATATTTATTTATGATTAATTTTATGTTTATGAGTTTTAGACTGGTTGATGAGAATGAGATGAATTAGTGTTCATTTTATTATTTGAATATTTAATTATAGCTTGAAATTTATGATGTTGTAATTAGATAATTGTTAATTATAATAAGTGCAAGACTTAGTCAAGAGTTATTGGTAAATGTGTTTGAATCTTAGAATCTTAGAAAAGATATTATCCCATTAGTATTTTATTAAGTTTTCTTATTTTTAACGTTTCATTAGTGGGCAGAATTTTTTATTACAATTGCTTTTAAAGCTTTAGTCAAATAATATACAGTTATTTTTTTATTATGGATAAACAAATTTGACATTATTTTTTAAAAATTATATTTAAAAAAACTTTTTGTTCTATATAATCGAATCTACATGAGAATTTGCCACAAGAAGAAAATGAAAGAAAGAAAGGGAGAAAGATTGATTCTTCCTCAATAAAGAAAGTGTGCACATGGGAAGAAGATACTTATCTTATTTTAACGGAAAATGAGATCTAAGAATTATAATTTTATAAAATTGATATTAAATGATCTTACAAATTAAAAAAATTTTTAAGGATCAAAATAATAATAATAATCCTAAAAGTTACTTATAATTTTGGGATGTCTAAATGATAATTTTAGTTCTTAAAAAGAATTTTAAATTTTAAAATATTTTAATGTCAATTTTATAAAGTTAAGATCTCTAAATACTATTTCTCCTTATCTTAATTGACATTTAAGAAAAAAAGTTTGTATTAGTAAGCGAATAGTACAGAAGCACATGGCAAATGTATTGAGCACCACTCAAAAGATCCACACCAACTCCAAAACCATATATATTGTGGACTAAGCCCAAAAAAAAAAGTTAGAGAATACAGTAAAGATAACAACCAACCCCATAAAACCAAAGCAAAGGAAAAAGAAAAAAAAAAAGGGAAGAAGAAGGTGGTCCTACATTCCCCTTCGACTGGTATCCCACAGAGGCTATTAAAGTGCGCCAAATAATACAAAGTCTGAAGGGTCACATGCCCTTAAAGCAAACTAACTGACACGCCACACATGCCCTTGCCCTCCCAATTGCAGAAGCACATGCCCTCTGTCCCTCAACTCTCCCACCTCTTCATAACACTTTCCAAACCCTTTTTTTTTCCTCTCAAATATCTATTTTAAAGCACACCCAAACTGTCATTATGGTTCTCACAACATTTCACAGGTCAGAAAAGAAAAATAAACCTTTTTTTTTCTCTCCCTTATCTAACATTATACACAAGCTATAGTTAGCATATTACATATATATGCTCTTCAGCATATATAATCTTTTCATGTCTTGGGCACTTCTTATCAACCTCTTTTTTATTTCTAAAATTCTTAAGTATCATATAGTATACGTATATATAATGATCAAGATTTAATTTTTATGATCTCACATGTAGGTCTCACTTGTATAGATCGAATCTTGATCATTATATTCATATGAACTGTATGATACATAAAAATTTCTTGTTGAAATTTGGTTCTATAGAGAGAGGCCCATGGTGGAGTGGGGGCGAGCTGCCATTAAGGTGCACTGCAAGTGCCTGTGGCAAGTGATCAAGTGGTCATTTGTTAGACCAGCTGCCTGCATGAATGAGTGAACTACGGTTGGACCAACGAACCTGAAGCCCCTCCTGACCATGTCTTTACTTATGCTCTCTGACTTAGATGTCTTCACTGGAATCTTGTGGCCAAACTTGTATTGAGTGGAGATGGGTTTATGATTCACAAACCCCCATATGTATTTGTCAAATGTTCCAAAATCCTTCTTAAGCTGCAATGGTCCAATTTGCAAAAGAGGAATAATTAGCAAACCCGTAACTATATGTGTTTACAGCTAAGAGATTGTAAGATGTTTATCAGTATCTCCAACAACTCCTTTTATCCAAATGTCCTTTAATTTTGAAACATGGATAAAAAACAAATCCATCCTATCTTAAGCTGGAATTTCAATTTCTTTTATGACTAAAAGTGATAATGAGAATAAGTTACTTTAACAAGGGATGGGAAGGACCAAATCCTTTATTATTAATATTCCTAAAACCCCCCAATCCTAAAATGAGTACTCTTTTTTCCTTTTTTACAGAATAAAAAAATTACTTTTAAGTTAAGACATGACTCCTAACAAGTTTAAAACATCATTGCCATTAAAATTCCTAATCTATTGAAATTTGCTAGTCTGAAAGACTGAAACTTACTAGTAAAAGAGGTAATTAAAAGAGAAAAAACATCAAGATGCAGCTGCAACCAAGTCATTATTGTACTTTTCCATCACTGATGCTCTTTAATTAATCTTGTCTTTACCGCAAGAATATTCACTTAAACCAAGCAAACTAGTGTTTTGGGCGACCATAACGAAAAAGGGCACAATTTATAAGGCTTAATAATACTTTGTTTACCTCTAAAATTCGA
Source organism: Erythrophleum ivorense (assembly GCA_026724425.1). Classification (NCBI taxonomy): domain Eukaryota; kingdom Viridiplantae; phylum Streptophyta; class Magnoliopsida; order Fabales; family Fabaceae; genus Erythrophleum; species Erythrophleum ivorense. Next base: position 351,371 of record JAIUCV010000458.1, on the reverse strand, counting down.
TTAGCATTGTCAACAACTCCTCGAACCCTGCTTATATCAATCCCATATTCCGAACTAATAGCCATCATTTGCTTTTCAGTCAAGTTGGCCAATAATTCCGCATCAAATTCTGAAAATGCAGTCCTGTCCATATTTTGGAAAATTAGTTAATATCTTCCTTTAAGGGTCAGAAAACATTATATGTAGATGCACATAAATACACAGATATTTTATTTAGCACAACTTGAAAGAGGTAGAACTTTTTCACAAGTAGATTTTATTTTTGTCCAAAGATCATCATTTGTACGCTCATCCTCTTACAAAATTAAACTTTCCAAAGTAATATCCTTTATCTTTTGGCAGAACCCAACCTGAAATCTTGGCGTTTCTTCAAGATTGAGGTCCAATCGGATCCAACCTGAGCACCGCTTAGGACCAGAAGTTCAAACAGCATCCTGGGTGGACAATAAGGTTTTTGTCAATTGTAATAATCATCTGTCTCTGCTTATTTTTGTTTGGTCTGTTACGTGTTTGTGTGTTTGTCTCTGTGTGTGTGTCTGTGTGTGTGTGTGAGAGAGAGAGAGAGGGGGGGGGGGGGGGGGAGAGAAGTGGGGATTTACTTGTCATCATGAACTGGAACTCCCCATTCTTCATCATGATAAGCAATATAGATGGGATCTAATAATCAAACAAGACACAGAAGTTAGTGCATTCTGTATCTATCAAAATGGATATGATTATGAAACTATGAATTTGTATTGAAATTTGTACTTCTCTAGTATTACCCGAATTGGTAGTGATAAAGATGCATCTTTTCTGCTCCTCACTTGTCTTTGTTGTGAGATTGCTTGAAGAATCAAGAGGAATAACTCTTTCAAACTTTGCAGATTTTGATCTTCCATAATGGGCAATCTTCAATTTCCTCTGTGCTTGTTGCAGAGCCATTTGTTCCCTCCTCACAGCAGCTATGCTTCCAGGTGCCTCAGTGATCAGAGAGGAAGAGTAACTCAAAGATGCCTCAACAGAACCATAGGACCCCTCCTTAAAACTCTTTGACTTCTTCCTCTCCAAAGTGGGAGCAGCTTTCATGGAGTTTCTTGGGGTTGTTACTACGAACTTCTCAGAACTTGAGTTCAGCCCATTGCTGTCATTCCCTCTTTTAACTGCTGGAGGCCTTGGGGACTTCGACTTTGGAGAAACTGGAGGTGTCAACGAAGTCTTGCTTGGAAATAATGATGGGGGTGATGGTGGAGAAAGTGACTTTGGCGGTGTCACTTTCTTGATGGAATTCCCCCTTTCAAGGTTAGGAACTCGGTTACATGTCGGTTGAAGCACCGGCCGGCCATTGATCCTGGCCACCGGTGGGGTTGCCGCCGGCGAGGCTTCTATGCCTACACTCACTTTGACCTTGGAGCTACACATTTCTTAATTTGCCTGCTTATTTGGTGGTTAACTGAAAATGGTAACAAAGAAAAGGACTAATGGATTCGGATTTAAGAGGAGTAATGGAAATGACACAAGGGTGGAAGAGAAGCCAGGGAAGGAAATATGGAAGGAGGAAGTGATGATAATGATGATGATGAGAGTGAAGGAGAAAGGAAGGGAGGGAAGTGGGGTTTTATAAAATGAGGTGGGGAAGTTGTAACATGGGGAGGTGGGGATCTGCCATACAACCTCTTGTGGAGGGCATTACTTTATGCAAACTAAACCACGAGGCTTGAATGTGACACACTTTCAACTTCTTAGCCATTTGGCAATGCCTCAAAACTAATAATACTTGTTAATGTTCCTTTGTACTGAGTTTTGGCGTTAGGAGTTATTTTTATTATGAGGAGAGAATCAAGGAAAGAAGCTTGTATGAGGATTCGTTGGTGGGAGATATTGAGCTGTGCTGGAATTACCAACCATGTGTTCTCTTACATGAAACTTCCCCTATTTCCACTATTCTGTAGATACGTGTCTCTTAGTGAGAGGGATCGAGATTCTCTTTTGAGGATATCACATAATACTGTCATTTTAAGTAGTATTTTATTGTTCAATTTCAATTAAAAGTAAATCAAAAATTAAAAAGATGTCACATCACATCAGAAATAAAATCAATTGTAAGTATTGATGATTTTACTGGAATCTTTTTATCTATTGATGTGCTTTGAATTGAAAATAAATAGTTAAATGCTACGAAAATGTCAGTGTTTTGTGATATCCTTACGTGAGAGGATTTCGATTCTGTCAACCTTCTTAAATAAATCTTGTATAAAGTATAATTAAGTCAAATCAATCAAAAGACATATAAGCATATCAAAGATAAATTCTACTAAAATATTCCAGAGACACTTGATTATCATCTCATGGTCGGTTTCTTATACCTATTCTTTGTAGGCTTGATCAGCCTAAGAATTTTTTTCCTCTCTCATCGAGAATTTTTAGGTTGGAGTGGTGGATAAGGAAGGTGCAAATGCAAGAAAAAGACCAATGATTGGTCTATTCTTTTTAGCTGTATGGAATCTGAACCTCTCTCATTCTCCCTATGTACGTTTGTGTGTATGAGTGAAAGAGTGAACGGTTCAGGGTAGAAAAAGCACATGAGACCCTTTACGAGCACCATTACAAAGAGAGCACTGAGCACCCAGTAAGTTTGTTTTGGGATTGAACTGAGCGGTGCTGAAACAGTTAATAAATACCATAGATAGAGATCATCTATAACTTTTTGTGGGGTTTTTTTATGACCCTTAAACTGAGATCTTTTATTCCTTTTTTTTTGTTCTTATTTTCCTGTCCCACTTCTGGTTTATGTACTTCCCAGTTATACTGATCTTCATATGTTTTTCCAATCAGTGGTCCTGATATTGATTGACAATTCACAACACTAATGGAAGATGCCTTTGTTCTTCATCCTTACAGGTTGGCTGAATCACTTCTCCCCTTGGATTCAAGACGTACCATCTCCTGAGAGATTTTTTTAGGTAGATCTAAATCATAGGATATAAACATGTCACAAACAGATTCTATTAGAAAATATACTTGACATGTTTACATGTCGTTTCGTAACTAATTTAATTTACTTCTGTGAGTTTATTTGAAAACTTTTCTGTCATTGGTGAAAAAGTAAAGGTCCCTATTCAAAATTTTCTTGTGCTTTATTCCTTCTTGGCATTGGCAACTATCTAGGGAATTGCATTGCTAGGCATAGATCTTTCTTGGGTATATATGATCTCATCAAACAATGAATATCTTGCAAGTCCCTGATTGGAATCCTTTATCTCTGTCAAGGCAGGAAAAGCAAACTTTCCATCTATATATGTCATTTTAAGCTGAATAAATGGACAACAGATTATAGAATGGTAATGGTGAAGTACAAATATGGTAGCAATATTAAGTTTTACCCTCTTCGTAAACTAGAAGAAAGCTCATAAAGCTCTATACACCCTTCTTGTTACTTTTTAATTTTTTTTTTCCTTTAAGTTCAAAATCCAACGTACTAAAATATCGCATACTTGAAAGCTAAATCTCGTGTAATTAGGATAGTTTATTCTGTTGTTACTCCTAAGTGGGCAGTTTATAGATCATCAAAGTATATTTAATTTGACAGAAAAAAAAATATATATATAACAAATGTTAAATCCAAGGATTCGAGAGTTAGCATTTACTACCTCTGGTCGAGCGTCTGGTTCAAACTTTATTTAACATGAGAATTTGTCGAGTTTTAACATTAGCCCTTTTGAAAATTACTAAAAAGCTTAGGGGCTAATTGACACATGAGAGTAAAAAGTTTGGCATTAATGTCCAGTGGAGATCTTTTTTTTTTTTGGTTTCTTTACTGATCTACCAGACCAAGATTCCCATCCAAACTTGAGTTTCTTTTGTCTTCATAGACACCAAGCCAATTTTGTATATTCTTGTACTGACATTTTATTTTGATTTGAGGTTTCTATTTTTTTAAATTAAAATTTTATTACAGACCTTTTACATTGAAAAATATTTGACAGTCAGTCATAAGCGAGACTTTCCCTTGTTTTGACCCAAGATTTCGAAGTTCTTTAAAAAAAAAAAATTATGTACTTCAGCAATAAAAGAAAATAATAATAAACCAGTGAAATCCCTGTAATAGAGAATCAAATTGAATAAATATATATAGTTTATATGGTTCAAAGGAATTAACATATTGAACCCCAAAAAAACTGGAGTCTTCTCAGTGATTTCTGAAACTTGACCATTACAGTGTCTGCTTTTTGATGTCATAGGGCCTTATATATGCTTTACTGTGAAACCTTTGCTTCTAAGTGACACTATTATTTCTTAGAGGGAACCCCCAAAAAAAAAATCTTTAGAAACATCTTAGATGGAAGTTTCACTATGACTAAACCAATCTTATCATGACACTGGAAAAGTCTGCATATGACATTGAGTTTTTATAAAATACAATATGTAACTACGGATTGAAAGTTGGTCATGCTCATTAATTCTTTTGGTTCAAATTGTGATGTTTAATGTCCCATTCAATGTGGATTAAGGAAATAAAATTGTATTTTAGTTATATTTTTTGGCCCAACAGTGAACTTGCATTAAAGAGACTGTGGATAGATCAGACTCTGTATTCAAATCATGACATTCAGCATCCGCTTACAATATATTAAAGAAATTGAATTACACTATAACTAATAAATATAATTTTTGGTTAAAGCGACATACAATCTAAGCTGTTTATAAAACTTCAAGCTTAGCTTCTATAAAAGCTTATTTCAACTTCGCACATTAGTAAATGAACCAACTTGAGTATAATATTAGACTTATTTAATTAAACATACCTTGACATGTTTAGCTCATAAACAACTAGTTTGAATAAAATAAAATAAGATAAATATTCAAATATTATATATAATCATATGTATTATATATTTTGTAAATTACAATAATTTTTTTTTAAATATAAAGACTGAATTTAACTGATTAAATTCATATATCTCATTTATAAATAATCTCAAACAAATGCATACAAACCAAGTCAGAGTTCTCATTTAATGAAGTAAGTAGAGCTTCAACCTTATTTTTCAAGCTCATTTAATTTTGTGGGTCAAATTCAAACTATTTAAAAACATCAAAACTCGGTTTGCCCGATTTAATAGTATTTGGCCTCATAATTAGCACTTTGATTGACAAAAAATTTCAAAATTAGAAATGGACTCCAATGTTAAAATCCCACGTCCTTTTAAGAAGCCGATTTCCAATCTTCTAATCAGCAATTGGGCAAATAAAAGATCCAATTTCTTAACGCATATAAAAATCACTCAAATCAATCAGCCATCGATCCAATCAGACCTCGTTTTTAAATTTTTATCAACCCAATGCTCCTTATGTGGGTTTCTCCGAAAGTGGTCCCAAACAACAACAAAAACAAAAGTCTCGTATTATATTTAGCCAATGCAAACCACAAAAGACCAACTTGAAATACCTACCCTATCCTATCCACATATGTTCAGTGCACATTCTTCCCCCCCTTGTTCTGTCGTGTTTGGATCACTATATATTATTCCTTTCATTTTCTTTTCTTTTCTCTCCTCTCCTCTCTCTCTTACCAGCTTTTTGAACACGGTACCTCATGGCAACGTCTTCTAAGACTTACCATGAGGACCATAGCGCTGGTGTTCCTTTCATTTTCTTATGTACAATCTTTCGAGCTGGCCGATGAATTTTTCTTTTCCTTTCTACAAAATAATAACAGTAAATTATATAAATTTGCTTTGATTTTTATTAAAATTATACAAGTGTTTTTTTTATTTTAAAAAATATATAAACCTGTCTTAAAAGAAAAAATAAACTATATAGATCTCTTTTAAATTTTACTAAAAGTATGCAAATCTCTCTTCTATTTTAGAGAGGATTTGTCTATATTTTAAAAATAAAAATAATTTGTATAATTTTAACAAAACTGATAAGAGGTATAGGTATTTTAAAAATTAAAAAAATTGTATAATTTTAATATATTTAGAGAAAATCAATATAATTTATTCAAATAATAAGTGAGAGATACATGTATGTATTGTGATTTCCTCATTATTTTTTGGTTCTTTGGTACTATATAGGGGATATAGATTTTCCACATAATTTACCCAACTTTTACAATATTAGTGTTAGGCTAATGTTGATACTTTTTCGCCTTAAATGAGACATCCCATGTGTTTAAGAACCTGCCTTTTATTTTCAATAATTGTTGATTAAATAATGAGTGTCAAGATAGATTAATATGAAACAAATTTTAAAATTTTAGAATATGCCGTATCAATTTGTAAGTTGTAACAAACGATTTGCTTGTTTTGTTCTTCCATTTATCTTAATTTTCTTCCCTAGGACAGAGGGCACATGATTCTCATTTCCTTGAGGCTCCCGTTTGAATTATTATGTCTCAAAAAGTTGATTAATTTGTCATTTTTATTCGTGTAAGGGTTAATCTCTTGTATTACCTCCGTAGATAGACAAAGCCACGTGATGGACATTTCATGGGAGGCTTCCCCATTTGAATTATTTTGTTTCTCCTTTAATTTGAGCCCATCATTGCATGTTGTTCACGTTTAAATTAAAATTTTCAACAGTCCTTCCCCCCCCCCCCCCCAAAAAAAAGAAAAAAAAAACTCCAATCATTTGTGTTTTCAAATTGAGTTTGATGATATTGATAGTTTGATTGATTTTGTATATGGTAGAGGAATTTTTTTATATAATTATATATAATATTTATTATACTTTTATAATAATTATTTATCAGTACTCAACAGTATTTATCTTTTTTCAAATTCAAATTAAAGTTGAATACAAAAATCATTTTGCATATTAAATAGGATCTAAATGTTTGTAAAATATTTTATAATTTAAAAGACAATTTACAACAATGCGATCTTGTCCATATGCAATCAAATATTTTATAATTTAAAAATTTGTAAATGACTATCCTACTATATTATTACTATGTTACCTTGTGTTAATTCTTTTTTTGTTAAAAATTAATGGCAAATTGCAAGTGGTTCAATTTTTTTCCCAGATTGAGCCCAAATACTTAATTTTTCAGCCTTCACTCAGATTATAGACCAAAATTATGCCAATATTTGCACATTCATGAAGCTTTTACAAATAATAAGTCCATACCTACGTATTCAGGTGCTCTTGTATTTTGTGGTTTGCATTTAAAAAAATAATTTTTCGTTTATGAATTGTAAACTTGTATACACCTCATATTTGACTTTGTTCTACAAATATTTGAACATTTCACCCCTTTTTTTTTTCCTTTTAAAAATCCGCTTGTTTGTCAAGCGATCAAAGTCATGAAGAGTTAATTTGCTCTGATCACCATGGCAACAATCACCCTTCTCTCTCCATATATATATATATATATGATATTACAATAAGAGATCGTCTCAGTGCATTTGAATATTTTTTCAAAAGTATTTTATAAAAAAATTCGATTATTAAACTGAATATTATTTTTAAAAATAATCCATAAAAAATATACATATTTTACTATGTATTCTTCTTATTCTACCAGTGGACTCAGAAAATAGCATATAGAATGAACAAACGCAGGCTATACATGCAGATGGGGTTGGCATTGTTGGAGATTGTGAAGGAATATATGGTTGTCTTGCACAAAACAAAAAGGATATTTGTTACTTTAATAATTTAGTTTTTATTGCTGTTCATGATCCAAGAAAAAAAAAAGGGCCAAAAAAGTACAGTTCCCTACGTGATTTTGTACACCTACTTTTGTACGTACAATTGTCTTTTTTTTATGGAGCTACACGGGAGCACAGTCGTTTTGATTCTTTGGATTTGCTTTTTCTTCTCTCCCTGTTTTCAATTATTCTTTGTATTTTCCATTTGGGGTTTTCTGAGGACGAAGCCAGTTAACTGGCACATGTTCTCGTTGGGAAAAATAATTGACATGTCGGTTTTCGTTTAGCTACTTCCGATTCATAGGTACTAAAGAGGGAACAAACACGGAAGCATTATTGATTTGAAACATTAAATAAAGGATAAATTAGACTGATATTTATTAAGTTTTCTTAAAATTATATAATTTTTTATTTTTAAAATAATAATTTTTTTAAATTTTATTAAAATTACATAAAATTTTTATTTATTTTTAAATATAATAAATCCTTCTAAAATAAAAAATAAAGTACATAATTTTTTTTTAAATTTTTATTAAAATTATATATATTTTATTTTTAAAAATATATAATTTTTTTAAAAAATTAAAAGAAGTTTATGTAATTTACTTTTTGTTTTAAAATATAATTTTAACGATATTTAAAGAGTGTTTATATAGGTTACTCTTAAATAAAAAATTTAAATGCTAATATAACCTAATATTTTTAATAATGAATATCATCTTCATAAAATTAACATTCATCAATATTTTTAATAATGAATATCATCTTTACAAAATTAACATTCATCAAAAGTCTTTTTTTTTAATATGCTCATTCCATGTACATCCAAAAATTTATACAATATGCGTTTCAAATATAACAACTTACCAATTGATTGTATATTTATAACTATTTGATTTTTATAGAATTTGACATGAAAAATAAACATAACTATCTCTAAACTAACAATCGGATGTGAATGCTGGTTGATTTAACTAATTGAAAGGATTTGGATTCATTAAACCTTTGCATCCTCATGTGCAACGATTGAAAATGCTGCCAATGTCTAAATTAAAAATCAGATACTTTATCAATCTTATAAGAAAGCAAGAAAACTGCTCGTGCATATGCACGCATAGTTAAGAAATTGCCGTGGGTCCTAAGGAATAATAACAAATAATATTTTAAAAAAGTACCAAAAAAAAAAAGATTAGGCATGGAACCCGACGTAGGATGTGCACTTTTTACAGTGACGTTTTACAAAATATCTATATTGATAATGTGTTATTACTAAATTGTAGTTTTTAAACATTTAACAAACAAATATACAATATATATTTAAAAAATATATAGAGAAAAAAATAGATAATTGGGTGAAAAAATAAAAAATAAAATCATCGACTTCTTTTATATCATTCCCTTTTCTAAATTACATATACATTACTGCAAAGTATTACAATATGTTAATTGTGGAGTCGTTATAATTTGAGAAAGCTTGCAGCACAATTCAGTTCTTGTCTCCGGCCTACCATTCTCTGGGTACGAAATGTCTCAATACCTATCTGTGCAAACAGCAGACAAGGACACAATGACTCGAGAATTAGAGGAAACATGCATGACTCTGGTGTCATTTGGGACCTTTTGCTTAACATATATACGAGCGCAAGAAAGGATCACATGCAGCTCTCGCGTGTCATCACTGTCTATACAATCACAATCAAAGCTTGAAAACCATACCAAAACCCTATATATATATATATATATATATATATATATATGGACCACAAAGTGCCCTTTTCCACACTTAAATTTCTTACGTATCCGTCATGGCCTTTCCATTTCACTCTTTTCTTGCAATTTCACACTTTGTTAGAAACTCGTTATTGAAAGTAGTGATGTGAGATATTTCTGTGGAGACTGACGAGTACGTCACGTTATGTTTTAAGGAATTTTATATTAAATCAAATTTATAAATTTTTTTTTATTAATTCTCATTAATTTGTGGGGTTGAGTCCACAAATAACGTAAGAATAAACAAAATATGATGGATTGCTTTGTTAGCATGTTGCTACCCTTTGCGACCCATGCAACTCTTTTTTTCTTTTCTTCCTAAGTTAAATCCAGATCTCTAATTTTGTAATCTGGATTGGAGTATTGACACCAAAACTAAATTAATACATGCACATTTATAAAAGCTTTTTCACCAAAAATAAGGCAAGACCTACATAAAGTGCGCTTATGCTATTCTCTTTTCCAAACGTTTAACCTAAAGCCTTCATTTCTCAAACTTAAATAGTTTTCGGCCTAAACTCATAATGAATTGGTAAAAAATGATAGATTAGGAAAGGTATTGTATTGTATGTTTCAAATTAGGGACTTTGATTAAAAAAAAGAATTTAAAAATTTATTATGTTATTTGTCGAATAAATTTTGGTTAGCTAAAAAAGGTTATAATTTTCACTACATAACAAATTACAATTTTTTTTTTCAATTTCTAATGGAAACTAAAGATTTCAATTGACTAAGGAGAAAAAAAACTTCAGATTCCACCATATAGGAAACTAAAGATTTTATAGAAAAATTGAGAATTAAAGAAAAATTCAGAAATTTGTCCAGTTTTTAACAAAAAAGTAAAATAAGATAGCAAGGTGCTAACATTGCAAACTATAAAATACCCAATTACAAAATTTTAGTCGCAAAATAATCGATTTCAAATAAGAGAGTATTTTATCCATAATGTAATAAATGGACAAGTTGAACACCAAATCCTTTTAGTCCTTTAGTTTCGTGAGCGTTTGCCCACCTGCATCCGGATCTCTTGAGGAACACTTAGCAGAGTATCCGCATGTGTGCGTGCCCACTTCTGGACTTACGTCCTCTCTCATATTCTTTTTATTACTCTTATTAGTCTGAATGATTAAGATTTATTTATTTTTTCAGATTTAAGAGCTTTTTTTAAAAGAAGTATAATGTAAAACAAAAATAATTTTTTAACTACAAACTTAAAATAATATTCCTTTCAATCCTGTTTACTAAAAATAAAAAATTATTTTATTGGTATTAAGAAAAATAATTAATATTAGTTTAACTTATTAAATAGGTTTAAATTTAATAATTTTTTTTATTTTACCCATCTTTATTTTATATAAAAAACGTTATGTATTGTTAAGTGTATTAAATGTAATAATAAATGAAGAATAAAAAAAATTTATTATTTCATGAAATAAAAAAATATATTATATTTTTTATATTTTGAAACTAATTTTTTTTTAAATTTTTTTATAAATAAGACGGGAAGGAATAATATTTAAGTTTTAAAAAATAAAATAAAATTTAAGCTATCCAAATTTTATGAGAAAAAACAAGGAAGGTAATGTACGAGAGAGGATCAGAGGGCCCACCTTTACTTGCTATGCCCGCAGTATGTGTTTGTATTCAAAATATGGACCAACAAATAGGACGTTGAAACGCAGATTCAAGGGCATTTTCCCAGCAATTGGTCATTTTCTTTGAAAGCTGATCAAACAAGTTTTGGAATGCCAAATGATTGAAATAATTAACCAAACTGAATGTACGGTTCCTGCAATGCTTGTTCTTTTCTGGCTTTCTTCAATTTTTGGAAGAGACATTAATTACTTTTCACGTTGAGTGGAGAAAACTGATTACGTTTAGATTAAAACGTGAAGCTTTTGCTGAGAAATATGCGCACGTCACAACCTAAGAATTCATTATCGTCTTATTTAGGTATTTAGTTAGAAAGTATACCTGATTGTAAGTTTATTTTTATTTTATGAAAAAATATTTTATCTTTTAAACTAAGATTTAAATGTAATTTAACAACATTTAATTTTAAAAGATAACAAAATATTCTCCCATTTTGAAAAAAAACATAGGAAATACAGCCACATTAAATGAGACCAAGAATTAATGTCTTGAGTTTTTTTTTTTCAAAGAGGTATTTTGTTATAATTCAAAGTTTCTGTACTATACGATTATAATTAGCTTTAATTCAAAGGAATAAAATGTTGCTTCTTTAATTTCATTTTTCTTACAAAGTAAATCTCAACACCTTGGAAGTAAGAAGTAGAAAACAAGAACAGACATAGATAGTGATTAAATTTGTGACATTAAGTTGATGTCAATTTTAAAAAATTAAAATTGGTGTTACATACGTATCTTATAATGTTTTTAAACTTTAGAATAAATTATATAAACTTCCCCTAAATTTTGTTAAAATTACACAAACATATCTTGAAACAAAAAATTACCCTACAATTTGGTTTAATTTTAAATTTTTTAACCAAAATCTCTATTATTTAAATTTTTTTAGTTAAAAAAATATATATTTAAATTAATAGAGGGTTAGTTTTCTTGGCCCAGACAAAAAGTAAATAGAGGATATTTTGATCAAAAAACTTAAAATTAGATAAAATGTAAAGTAACTTTTTGTTGCAAGAAAAATTTATGTATGTATTTTTAAAAGTAGATGAGAGATCTATATAATCTTAATACTTTTTTAAAAAAATTGTCTATTTTATTTTAAACCTTATGTCACATAAAAAATATTTAGATTTTTTATCTTTTGATTTCCTATAAGCAGCCCATACCCTTTAGGTGTGGAACTATTATCCATTGAGGTACTAAGTCTGCCTCTTACCATAAATGTTTTCTACTGCTCCAACTGTGACAAAATTTCATATTTAAACTTAGATACTTTAAACACCAAAAATTTATAATGCTAAACTCGACTAATCCATTTAAATTCTCTTATGTTAAAAGAAGGGAGAGAGAGTGCCACTAAATTCTTTGAAGACAAAAAGTAAAAAATGACAGAGCTTTAGAATGCTGAACTCTAGTCTATTCAATTTTTTTTTTGTCCAAAAAGTTTTTATGCAAAAGAGAGAGTGACATAGTGTTAGAACTGACATTTATTATGTTACTCTCTCTTATATAAAGATCTTTTAAATATTAAAGAAAAAAATCTAGCTCATTTTAGGCCATGCCACACTGAAACAAGAAGCAGTATCAGGTAATTGGGCTATTCTCACCGTTTTATGGCTCAAAACCAATGCAAGAATGCATACAAGGCCCAAAAAGGTAAGAAGCCCAAGAAGGCAAGGAACAAGGAACAAGTCCAATGGAAGGATGAATTTTTTTTTTCGCTAATAAATAATTCGGTGACAAAAAATGATAAACAATTTAAAAATAGTTATATGCGTCACAATGTAATGTTCACTTGATTGATGAGATATTGTAATCAATCAATCTATACAAAAAAACTGAAGAAATATAATCATGTTTTGATATTTTACAAGACCTTGAGGTAATGGTCATGTCATTTCAAATATATAATTTTTTTGAAATTTATAATAATGTTTACCTTGCTTTAATAATAAGTCTTTAAATAAAATTTATTTATTTATTATTGCAGTTGAGGGTATTTAAAAATTTTGCCGACGCTAATTTTTATATAATATAATTTATTAGCACATTCTTTTAATGTATTTAAAATTTTAATGTTATAATATTAAAATGAAATACTAAAACTAATCTTTTAAGTGAATAATTATTTTTTCTTAAATTTTTTTATCGGAGATGTATCTTTTTTGTTCTATAATCTTCCAATAAAGACTCTAATTAATATCCAACATTTTTTCAAGGTTCCTTTTCACCGACTCCTAGAAACTTCCCAAGTGTTCGCATTTGATTCCTTAACTAACTAGCTTCGGAAGAATTGAAATCCCCAGCGGAACGGATGAGACGCGGGACTCAACTTTTTTCTCGAGAAAATGAGAGGATTCTATTAAACCCAGAACTTTCAAGAAGGTGCCATTTCACCTCTATTCCATTCCCATCCTCTTAATATAAATACACAAACTCACATGCCAAATTCTCCACAATACCAACAAAAAAAAAAAAGAAATATCAATAATCTGCTTAATTGAGAGACACAAACACAGAGAGAACAAAGAAGAATGTCTCTGTTCCAGACCCTGTTGAACCAGAGTGACTTGTTCGAACCTTTTCGAGCTTATACCAATGCAAATTCAGACGCCCAGATGGATTGGAAGGAGACCCGTGAAACCCACATTTTCGAAATCGATCTTCCGGGGCTTACCAAAGAGGATGTGAAGCTCGAAGTTCATGAAAACAGTGTACTCTGTATCAGTGCAGAGAGAAAAGAAGAAGAAGAGAATGATGAGACCAAAGAGGAGAAGAAGAGCCTCAGATGGCACTGCAAGGAGAGAACAAGCAATGGTACCTTCTCGAGGCAATTCAGGTTGCCTGAGAATGCGAAGGTTGAAGAAATTAAGGCCTCAATGAGTGATGGGGTGTTGAAAATTACAGTGCCTAAGGATGTGACCAAGAAGAAGCACAAGCAGCAGAAGAAGGAGACTGAGATTTCTGGAGATGATGATGGGGTTACACGTAAAGGGATTGGTCGTTTTGTTTGTTGCAGGGCTTAGATTTTGGGTTATCCAAAGGTTGCATTTTGATGAAGGGTTTGGTTGTGTGTTTTGGTGTGCATATATGTCTGTAATTGCTCTGTGAATATGCATGGTCTATTTGTTCCATTATTGTGACCATTTTGAGATTAAAAAGATTTGCTGTTTCTGTTGTTCTACTACTTGAATAAACAGAAAGTTGAAGTTCCAGTTGAAAAGCAAGCAACTTTCAATTTTTGGGCTTTCGTATAGTTAGGGAGTTTTGATTCAGTTATGATTGTTATGAAAATTTTCCATGTTTTTGAAAGCCAATACAGAGAGTCATTAGGCCAAAATAAAATATTACTAATCCAGGTGTCACCATACTAATTTCCTTATTAGCTGCATGCTTGTACTTGAAGAAGAGGTTGTCAGTTGTCATTGTGGAAGCACTTGAAGTTCACGTTGAAAACTCGTGGCAAAGTTAAGAACTTTGAATACCTAGTAGAGATATCCAAAATACTCGATACCAAATATACCTCAAAAAATAAATTTATGAGATAATTTTAAACGTTTTTGCTGGTTTTGCTGACAGAGAGAATGCGCAGAGAGCAGCAGTTCCGAGTGAAAGTACTCGGGTATTCTTGCTTCACAATGGGATTTCTGTTCGGCTTGCAATAGCTTATGTCAACAGAGATTCCTCAGGGAAGTCTCTTTTACCAATGGACATCATTTTTTGTTATTTGTTACTCCATCTTTGCTTATATTTTTGTTAGCGAATCTCCTAGGTTGAGAAAAAGAAGGCATGGCAAAAGGAATGATCGCTACTGCTTCAGTAAAAGGTGGTAGAAATTTAAAAGAAGCCATGGCAATACTCAAAGGAATGATCACTGCTGCTTCAGTTAAAGGTGGTGGAAATTTAACTTAAAGCCTACTGAAAGTACCGGCCAGACAATGCTTCAACTTTTAACCTCTACTAATCAATTAGAGATTTTCTTGTGAAAAATTGATCTCTTCAACGACTATTCGCAGTTATGGTGCTGGGTTTTGGCATGCCATTAATTGTAGGGAACTTGGGATTTGACATATATGTGGCTGTTATCTCTAATGCCTTATTGGAAATACCGGCTTTTACAGCCACCTACTTCTTGGATAACTGCAGAAGAAAACCTTCCATTCTGGCCTTGTCAATAGCAAGTGGGAATGAGCTACAAACAGCAAAACTAGGCCTTGCACTAGTTTCATTCTTCAATATATGTTCAACTTTTAATGTCTTTCGATTATAAGCGAAGGAGCTGTTTCCCAGAAGTCTGAGGTAGGCGGGCCATTGTATCTGGTGCCATATTCAGCCTATTCCTTGTATCACTAGGGAGGAAAAATAACCTCCTTGGGGTTGTTATGTTATGCAGCGATCTTTTTGTGCTTCACTTGCCCAAAACTAAAAGAATAGCTCTCTGCAATACAAGGAAAAGGGGGAGGGGAAAGATGTGAAATTCAATGTTGTGTGACATGCCTCTGGTTTGCGCAACTTTTTTTAATAGTTAAGAGTGGGTTCAACGGATAAATTTTTCATCAGTAACATTTGAATGCTTAGACACCGTTGTATTGAAAAAGAAAAAAATTGCTTCAGTGCGTGTCGTTGTCATGGATATGTAAACAGGTTGAAATTAAAATGGCCTAACATATTTCTCATGCTATAAATTCATTTAGCAAAAGAGAAAGAGTAGAGAAGGCAATGGCATGCATTAGAGATTTTTAAAATATAAAATTCTGTAATGTTTGTCATGTTAAGATGTACGGATTCAAAATTTTTTTTTTGGGGCAACGTGTTTGTCTAATGAGGACGGTGAACACATTGAAAAATAGCACGAGTGTGCATCTTCGGTAACAACACACGTTTGAGTCTTTTTGTTTTTTTTTCCAACAAGGTCGTCCTGTGGGAAAATGATCTTCTGTCTTGCAAAATCCAGCATTATGAAAAAAGCACTAAAGCTAATATTGTCTTGAAGACCCAGCAAAGCTACTCTTATCTTGAAAACCAGATAGGAATTACAGATTCAAACCAAATTACAACCAATTCTGATTCAGCTAGGCAAAAAACATCAATCCCACCCTTGGATGATATGTTAGAGAAGGATTTGGGAGACTTTAGGTGGATGTAGTTCCTGGTGCAAGCCTTCCTTGGGTGCCTGCCTGTGTTGTTTAATGCTCAACAATCGATGATCAGCATCTACACCGGTGCTTCCCCATCATGGCATCGTACTACTACCAATCACACGAGATGCAACTCATATTCTGGTATCTGCAAGCTCCCAAGATCTGTCTGCGCTTGGGATGGACTCTTTTCCAATACAATCATTTCTCAATAAATCTTTGAATGTGTTACTTCATTTATTATATGTTTGGGATTGGTCATTTATGATTAATAAAGCATTAATACATAATATGTAATACATAGTACAAACATATTTATTTTTAAGCATTTAGTATGTCAGATAATAATAATGCTATGACATATTATTAACATGTATTCGATATGCATACAAACATGTCAAAATAAAAAAAAATTATTATTCTAGCTTAGACAATTTTCGTATATAATTTAGACATATGTTAAGCACGATTCATAATAATGCCAAACATGCCTCAACTTCTAACCTCTACTTATCAATTAGAGAATTGGTTCATTTGCCTTTGAAAAATTAGGCTCTTCAAAGACTATTGGTAGTTATAATGCTTGGTTTTGGCGTCAGAAGGGCGAGTTTTGGCATGTCATTTTATGTGGC
The DNA here is from genome assembly GCA_026724425.1 of Erythrophleum ivorense. Classification (NCBI taxonomy): domain Eukaryota; kingdom Viridiplantae; phylum Streptophyta; class Magnoliopsida; order Fabales; family Fabaceae; genus Erythrophleum; species Erythrophleum ivorense. The sequence continues at coordinate 334,544 of JAIUCV010000458.1, read as the reverse complement.
GAACATGGGATTTAACATATATGTGGATGTTATTGGAAATACCAGCTTTTATAGCCATCTTCTTCTTTGATAACTGCAGAAGAAAACCTTCTCGCTAGCAAGTGGGATCTGTTGTATGGTATGTGCTGTGATAGAGAACAAAACTAAGCCTTGCTCTTGTTTCACTCTTGAGTGCATGGTCAGCTTTTAATGCCTTTCATTTATCTATAATAGACCTGTCTCCCACGAGGTCGATAGCAAGGCACGCCGTTGTTCTTGGTGCCATATTCAGCCCATTTCTGATATCAGAAGGGAGAGAAAATGACCTTTTCTGTGATATATATGGCCTATGTGGGGTTGTTCTGTAATGCAGTGGTTTTTCTATGCTTTACTTGCCCAGACCAAAACCAAAAGAATACAGTGGATCAACAGGAGAAGATGGAAAGCATCCCTCTGTGAGGTGGATAATTTCAGTAGCTTTGTCCCATGTTATTTCCTTTAGTTATACCATAAAATAAATGCATTTCCTATTTATTTATTTTAAAATTTAGATCAATCATACTGTATGCAACATGATAAAAACAATGTAAATAATTCAAATAAAGTACGAACTTATACTTAGGTTAAAAAGAATTTAAAACTTCACAGAACAGACTTGGCTGTGGTTTGCACAACTCCTTTTAGAGTGGGAAGCGGCTTCAACGGTAACATTTTAAAGTTCGATTCAAATGGTCAAATTGGAAAATAAGAAATTTGCTCTAATGTGTGTGCCTTCATAATATTTACACACAGTTCGAAATTAAAATGGTGTTGTAGCCAATTAAAACAAGAAAGAGTGTTGTCCGTGTCACAAGGCAGACACGTTGAAAATTTGTTCTAACAAATTTTTAAAAAGTTAAATAATACGAGGCCAACGTATGTTGTTCACCATGCTATGCACTTATGTTAAAAAAATGGAAGGGTGTGGAGAGGGCACCGACACACATTACGTATTTAGAAAAGAAAATTTGTTCAACTTTGTGCTATTACTTATGATGTACTATACTCATTTATTTTTCTTTTTTAAACATGTTTGTCTAATGGGTAAGAATTTTTTAAAGTTTTTTATTACAAAATTTTTGTAAAGTTTAAAAAAAGAGAGAGAGAAAGTAGAAGTATATTTAAAGTCTACTCTCTTTTTTTTTTTTTTTTAATTTACACCAACTTTTTTTTTCTCTTCTTTTTTTGAAATCTATGAAAGCTTCATAATAAAAAAATTCTAAAAAAATCTAAATTCATATCTACAGATGACAATGATACATGTTAGAAAATAAGAGAGTGTATCTTTAACAGCAACATAGATTGAGTCAAAATTACCAAATCAAAAAAAGATAAAAACCCACAAAATTTTTTTTTTCAGAAAAAAGAAGATATTTTCAAAAATTTTGGGTGGATGCAGTAATAAGTGTGTGATCCAAAAGGTTGCATTTTGGCGAAGGGTTTAGTGTTTTGGTGTGCAAATCTGTCTATGGTTCTGTAAATATGCATGTTCTGTTTGTCCCAATCTTTTACTTTCTGTTCTTCTGGATAGTAATTTTTGGGGAAATCAGAGCAATGATGAAGAAGAATTGGAATGAACTGATAATTATCAGTGTAGGACATGTGATCCTCATATACACAGAGGCTAGATGTTAACAGAGCATAGATATGACAGCTAAGCATAACTGACAAACTTAGCCGTCAAACTAACTCTAACTATATTCTTTACATTTGTCAATTATTTTGACCATTTTGTGATTAAAATGCTTTACTGTTTTTGTTGTTTGTGGCTGTATATATAGAAACTTGAAGTTCACCTGAAAATGAAGATTTTTTTTTTTAAAAATTTTTTCTTCTTATATAAGTTGGAAATTTTGATTCAATTGACTAATGATTGTTACCATCACGAACAATTCTTATGTTTTTGAAAGCCAATTAAGAGAGTCACTAGACCAAAAAGCCCATAATATAATATTGCAGCCGAAAATGAAATTGCAAACTAATCCAAGTCCAATAGTTTATTTTCTTGTTAGATGCTTGCTTGCACTTGATGGGAAGGTTGTCACTTAGTGCTATTTGGGTAGAGATATTATATAAGTCAAATCTTATCTTACGTCTCTTCAACTCTAATAAAATATAGGGTTGGGTTAGAAAACTAATAATCCATTTTTAAAAAAGAGTTTTTATTTTTAAACCTGGCCTTAGTTGGCCTTTGGGCTTAAAGAAAGAATTAACAATTGGGTAAGATTAGGCTATGAAAGTTCTTAAAAGCTTAACAAAATCTTTATAAAAATTTTATTTATGAATATTTTAAATGCAAACCCTAAGATCAAGCCCACAGAGCTGGCCTGCAGCCCCAATACGGTTAGGCTGGGCTTTGAAAGACTTTATTCGGCCTTTGGTGAAAAACTTGCTTGACCCAACTTTAAAAGATTTAGGGTATTTGATTACATGTTTGGTATAATAAAATAGAAATAAAATGAAAAAGTAAATGAAACGAATAAAAAATGATACCTATATCCTGACTTTAAAAAAATAATAAAAATTATTATTAAATAATAATAATAAGATTATAATATACATTGCATAATACTACCTCCGATCACAAATATAAAAAATAAATAACTAATTTACGAATATTAAGAAAATTAGTTAAAAGTAATTAATCTTCTTAATTTTGTCTCAAATAAAAATTATTTTTCAAAAATACCCCTATTTAATACTTACACTTTCTCTTTGAAATTAATGGTCACCACTACTTATAATTTGAATGACTTATTTAATGAATGACATAATTGAAATACTGTAATTAATATGATAATTTGTTTCTTATATATAAGACCAGATCAAATCTTAAAAAAGTCTCTTATATATGAGATCAGAGGAAATTTTTTTTTCTTCAGATACCAAACATGGTCATTGATGCCAATAATCTAGCAAGGCCCCTTCGGTGGTAAATTTTATAATGTGATCCCACCCTATTTCTCTTTTATTCAAAGTGCATTTATTAATGTAAAGTATCTATTTCTGTCATTTTTCTTCCAAAAGTTTTCAGACCCTTGTGCTTCTATGTATCCCCCTGGTCCCTGGGCACTCTGTCTCCAAAAATAAAAGAAATATTATCTAATGTGGCATCAATATCTGGAATTTTGAACTTTGGTGTACAAATTACTTAAAATAATTGTCCATATTAGGCAATATGGCTCCAGATGTTGTGGTCATATGAACAACAAGTCCTTCAATCCTTGCTGAAAATTTGAGGGCAACAGTGACAGTTAGGGATGATCCATAACAAAAGAGTGAGAACTACAGCTTGGACTTTATTCATAAATTTGGGTCATTACATAATATTTAATGATGTGTTTAAGTTAAAATGAATTTAGATTTTGCATAAAAAGAAAACACCTAAAATTTATTTATTTTTGACACATTAGGAAATTGTTATTGCAACCATCTTAAAAATTTGTAAAATCTGTGGTTGACTTCAATATTGCTATACTTAAGCCAGCTGTCTGATGATGTCTCAACCTCTGCTTAGTTCTGTACCAGGAAAAACCTTCTCAGTAAACTGGAGAAAATATTTCTAATAAGTTTCTTCTCTTGGGGATGAAATTGAGTATATACTATCAAATCCACGTGTTGGCATGTCAACCTTATAGCAAAGAGAGTGGTTACCACGTTTGGCTTATATCTCTGGTTTAAATACATGACCTTTTCCGCAATGTACCTACACAATCTGGCAGTGCTAGCAACTACTGAAAATCATGAAGCTCCACTATCTTTCTCTGTTATTGCTTTTGGTTATCGCCACTTCTAGTTTAGAAGCACTAGCAAATGTGCCCAAGAATTCAGTAAATTCTTTACCACCTGAAGCCTTGCTTTCCACTGATCACTATGTTAAAACATGCCCAGATGCTGAAGGCATTATCAGCCAAAAGGTCACTGCTTGGGTTAAAAAGGATCCAACCTTGGCTCCGGCCATCATCCGCCTGCATTTCCATGACTGTGCTATTAGAGTAATCACAATTCTCTCTCTCTCTCTCTCTCTCTCTAATATGACAATGTTTCCTTTGCTCAAATTTTTGCTTCATATCTACTTAAAAAGAACAAAAGGATGCCTTAATTTGGCTACATGAAACATCAAAAGCATCTATAGAAGGGAAGATTTCTGCTTGAACTTTTTGGAGTGTTTATTTTTGTTATAGAATGTTCTTATTTACCTTTTAATAACTTTAGGTTACTCAGTTGTCAAACGAGATTGAAAAACATTTTTTAGCTAGGTTTCATAAAAAACAAGTAAACTATTTCTGATATATTTATGTGATTGGGTTACATGTTTATTTATAATTATTTTGATTTAATTATATTCTACGCAAGAATCTCTTCAACGGTAGAAAATCAACCAAAAAAAAAATGTCAAAGAGTATTGAATTCAATTTGGAGTATTTCTTTAAGAAACTTGATGTGCTTAACCTAGCAAGTTTTAAAATTTTTGAAAACCACGTTATCCTTGTTCATGCGGTAGATTTGACATGAAATGCTTTTTTTTTTTAAATGCCATTCAACTGATTAAAAATGCAGGGATGCGATGCATCGATTCTGCTCAACTATCCAGATAGTGAGAGAGCAGCTTCTGAGAGCAGAACCCTGAGAGGTTTCCAGGTGATAGATGACATCAAGGCGGAGCTAGAGAAGAGGTGCCCTAGAACTGTCTCTTGTGCAGACATTCTCACTGCTGCTGCAAGAGATGCCGCCGTTGTAGCTGGAGGGCCATTCTGGGAAGTCCCATTTGGCCGTAAAGATGGCAGAGTTTCCATAGCCAGAGAAGCCAGCTTGGTCCCTCATGGCCATGAAAACATCACAGCCCTTCTTGAATTCTTCCAAGAACTAGGCCTGAACATTCTTGATTTGGTCACTCTCTCAGGTTCACACACTATTGGGATGAGCACCTGCAGTTCTTTCATGGATAGGATTTACAATTTCAGTGGGACTGGAAAACCTGACCCCTCACTGAACATATATTACTTGAACTTGCTGAGGAGAAGATGCAAAGGGGAGATGGATTTGGTGCACCTTGATGTTTTTAGTCCAAGGACTTTTGACAATGTTTATTACACAAATCTTTTGAGGAAGGTGGGTTTGTTGCATACAGATCAGTCACTGTTTTCAGATGCAAGGACTGGCCCTTTTGTGGAAGCATTTGCAACTCAACCTTTCCTTTTCACTAGCCAGTTTGCAGTGTCAATGGTGAACCTTGGGAATGTTCATGTTTTGACCAGGGCAAATGAAGGTGAAATCCGAGCCAATTGCAACTATGTCAATCCTGTTTAATATGATTGGGATCGAAGGAGAGATTTTTAGGTAAACTTAATTTATTAAAGATAAATAAATTAAACTAATTAAGAATAAAAATGTAAGCATGTCAAAAATGAATTTTACTAAAAAATTGATTTTGATATGTTTACCTATTTGTTCTTGATTAACTTAGACTATTATCTTTGATAAATTGAATACACTTAATAATTTATGAGTTTCTAAATTCATCTTTGATAGATTTCATTGTTACTTTTTCACATTTGAGACATTAAATGGAGTTTTTTTTTTTGGGGGAGGGGAGGTTATTGGCAACCTTATAAAGTTTTTGTAATAATGAAATGAGTTATTATGTATGATGTTTGTTTCAATTTCTTGAAATTTGATGTGAGTGAAGTTCATGATCATAATGAACTGAACAGTCAAACAATGGGATGATTTATATGCAGGTGAATGATTATACAAAGACCTTAATGCCTCCACTACCTTCGAAAGAAGACACCAGACACCTCTTTTTAAAAAGAAAATGTTGGGATATCTTTTTTAAGTCCGATTTCGATCCACCTCAACTACATAAATTATTTAACTTAAATATCCTTTCCTTAGAATGATAACATGATTCAAGATGGGACATACTTTATAAATTATGTGATTAATTTTTTTTAACATAACAACACAGAAGATTTTTTTTTTTTTTCCTTTTGCTATTGTTTCAAGCCATATCTCCTCTTCCAAGTTATGATAATCTTAGGACAGCATTTTTTCATATTAATACTAATCCAAGTAAATAATAAATATAGTCCTTGATTTCTTTTAAGAATATACGTATGTAAATATATTCTTTCATTATACAATTTTAGGATTGTAAATGTTATTAACACCAACAATTAAAAAATTAAACTAGACCAATTAGTTTAATTAAAAAATCAGTGAATTAGTTAAAGTTTCGTTATTTGATTTGATTAATCAGTCAAGAAAAGAAATTGATAAAATATAAGGTAAATTGGTTAAAAAAACAATAAAATTGATAAAAACTAACTAGTTGAATCGATTTTTCATTTTTTTGGGATCAAAATTAAAATCTTGGTATTATATAATAAAAATTTATGATGCTTAAAGAATATCATTCAATTTATTTTATATAAATTTATTGTTAATGCAGAATATTTTAATTAATTTTTATATTATTAAATATTTATTATAAAATATATATTAATTTAATTATTAAAATATTGTATATATTTATATCAAATATCAAATATCAATATAAATTTAATTTAATTCGATGTGATCATTAAATCGAAAATTACGCCTCAAAACCGATCCAACGACTAAGACAATCGATTAGCAGACAAGCAATGAATGCAAAGGTAATCTCACTTTGCATGGTGCCACTTGCCATCAAACTATTGATTGAACATTAAATGGAGAGATAAAGGCAAAGCAATTACCAAAAGTAGTGAAAGAGGAGACAAATCGTTCAATTAAAAGGGAAAGAAAAAATCACTCACTTTTGTGATCAAACCCGAGAGAGTGAGTGCGTATTGTGGCTATGGCGAAGAAGGCTGTGCTCATCGGATGCAACTATACGGGAACCAAGGCCGAGCTGAGAGGGTGCATCAACGATGTGTGGAGGATGTACAATTGCCTGATCCAGCGATACGGCTTCTCGGAGGACGACATCACCGTCTTGATCGACACCGACGACTCCTACACCCAGCCCACCGGCCGGAACATTCGATCGGCGGTGATGGAGCTCGTGCGGTCGGCGGAGCCAGGGGACGTGCTGTTCGTGCACTACAGCGGCCACGGCACGCGCCTCCCCGCTGAGACCGGGGAGGACGACGACACCGGCTACGACGAGTGCATTGTTCCTTGCGACATGAATCTCATCACCGGTCAACTCTTTCAACTTTGCTCATTTGATTTTTGATCCATTTTCAATATTCCTTTTGGCCCACAGACTTTTTTTTTTAACGCGTTAAATCTTGTCTTTTAAGTTTTATTTATTTATATTATAAAAGATTATTATTTCTCTCTGCCTCTTTTTTTCCCTCTTCGGATGAATATTTATTAAGATCTTCATTGGAAAGCTACACATACACTACACGCACTTAAAGTTAGAAACATAATCATAGTATTATTTTAGATATGCGAGTACTGGAAAGTTATGAGATCACAGAAAAGTTGCTTCGAATTGGATAGTCTGAGAACTGGATTCAAAATGTTGTGTATGCTGATTGTGATATTTATTGGGTATTTTATTTCTTAGTAATTGACTAATTGGGATGTTAATTTCTGCTCTTTTTGATGTTCAAATTAAAATAATGTGGATATAAAATTTATAATTAATATTTCTAGGACAATTCTTGGGTATCTAAAAGATAGCCAGCGATATAAATTCGGATCGTCTGCAATAATGGGGTTACTGCAAACGCTACAGGGAAGGATAGAGGTTATCCTGTTTAATTAGTACTATTGTCAACTGTTTAAAGTACCGGTACATTATGGGTTCCGTAGAATTTTTCATATTTCTAACAAAGAAAGAGGATAGAGATTTGATTAGCAAACGTGAAGCTGATTGAGTGATAGTTTACTTTTGACCCCATCAGATTTAGGGAATTTCATATTCAAGTCCACTTGCTATCTATTTGTTCTGCTGGAATGTTTAGCTGGGTGTATTCTAAAGTAGGAATTTTCTGTAAAATCACTTTTACGTTGGCATGACTCTTATTGGGAAACAATTCTAATATGTTTTTGTGTAAATAGATGACGATTTCAAGGAATTTGTAGACGAGGCGCCTCGAGGTTGTAAGATCACAATTGTATCTGATTCTTGCCACAGCGGTGGCCTGATTGAAGACACCAAGGAGCAGATAGGAGAGAGCACAGTGGGCGAAGGTGAACAACATTCAGGCTCTGGTTTTGGGTTCAAAAGCTTTCTGAGTCGAACTGTGGAAGATGCAATTGAGTCTCGCGGCATTCACATCCCTTCTGGACTGCATCACCACCACAGGCACAGGGACGACGATGAGGAAGCAAGAGATTTTGAAGTTTCACGTGGGGGTGATCATGGCTATGTGAAGAGTAGGTCTTTACCCCTCTCAACTCTGATTGAAATACTGAAGCAGAAAACTGGGAAAGATGATATAGATGTGGGGAAGCTGAGACCTACACTTTTTGATGTGTTTGGGGAAGATGCTAGCCCCAAAGTGAAGAAGTTCATGAAAATTGTGTTGAACAAACTCCAACATGAGAGTGACCAAAGTGGAGAAGACGGGGGTGGGTTTTTGAGCATGGTGGGTAGTCTTGCCCAAGAGTTTCTCAAACAAAAACTGAATGAAAATGATGAGGGATATGCGAAACCTGCCTTGGAGACACAAGTGGAGAGCAAGCACGAGGTGTATGCTGGATCGACTACTCGCCGCCTTCCATCTGGCGGAATACTGATGAGCGGTTGCCAGTCTGATCAAACTTCTGCAGATGCAAGCCCTTCTGGAGATTCTGATCAAGCTTATGGAGCTTTTAGCAATGCCATTCAGACTATAATAGAGGAGACTGATGGTGCTGTTACTAACCAGGAGCTTGTGATGAGGGCTAGGGAGAAGCTACAGAGGCAGGGTTTTACTCAGAAACCTGGACTCTATTGCAGTGACCACCATGTTGATGCTCCTTTTGTGTGCTGATAAGATGCACAATGCAGAGACAGAAATACAAAATAAGATATGTTTTTTGAGTGTTTTTAAGTATGATCATATATTGAGTTTGGGACAGCAAGTGTTGCACAAGGGAATATTTACTTCATATATAATTTCAATGATATTGTGACTGATACAAACTGGTTCAGACTGAACTCTATATGTGATACAACCTAGGCATCTACTGTGCTTCACTTGCTCAGGGACCTTTACAAATATACAAAATGCAATTATATGCCAAAAATGGGTGATGCTATTAAAAAATCATAAAAAATGAGCCTGCCCAATTCTGTTGCATGATGCAGAGGATTAGTCATTCCCCCTCCAAAAATAAATTCAGCGTTAAGGTTGAGCCTTTTCTTCAAACAAAAACTGCTTGTGCAGTTCAAACCCACCAGATATTGGCAATAATGGAAGCAACTTTCTGACGGCAGGAACCAGTTGCCACTTTACAAAAAACAAAAAAGATGACAAAAATCTGTAGTCCCAGCTCAATCATCGATTTCTTGTACCCATGCTAAACCTGTAAGAGATATCAAAAGTTCAAATTAGATTGGCTTCCACAATACCTTTTCACAAACAATGAATGAGATCAAAATTCATAGAAATAGGATAATAAATAGCTTAGTCAGCTCCGATGAATTTGCAAAGATTGCATTTAAGAATGCAAATATTTTACTTTCGAAGATTTTGATTTAAGGCAAAACAAGATATTTTTGTTTTCAATGCAATTTGTATTTTAGCACACAAAAAAGCAGTATCATTTTCATCTTTTCATATTTTTGAAGCACTGAACTCAGACAATTTGCCTTCATGTGTTACTTTTCTGTACCTCCCATGAACAAGGGTTATAACTTACAACCCTGTTTTAAAGGCTTTTTGAGAATTTTAAAGTAGTTAAAAAGCACGAAGTACGCAGAAAAAAAATGTTGCTAACCTTGCCGCCCAACGAGCAGACAGGGAAAATATCTAATGCTTTTGCATTATGTAATCATTTCTTGATTGGACAACAATACAACGTCAGAATATATATTTAGGTGAAACCCAACTTTGAATTAGAGGCTCTTATCATATCAATTATCCATACAGGATTTCATCTTGATTAGAGATTAAAACAAGCAATTCAGCCCACAATTTTATGCCTCTAAAACTCAATTCAGTTCTACCCACATCATTAATAAATCTAGCAAAAAATATTACAGAATAGGATGTTATTCAATCTTAAAACTAGGTCAAAATCCACTACACATACAAATATCTCATTTTCTATCTTATCCGTAAGCAAATAATAAGTGCATGCCCACGTGTGCATTCGTGCTTTTAGAGAGAGAGAGAGAGAGAGAGAGAGAGAGAACCTTGAAGCACAGTTTCAACTGCTGCATTAGGAACAAGAAGACCAACTATACGTTGGTTATCTGTAGTAGTTTCAATGCGTACAACACGTAGCCTCCTATGGCTTTGGCGGGCCTGTAGAGATTGTTATGCGTGGTTTTTAGTAGATCTTTTCATGAGAGATATATTAAAAGAAATAATACTTGAAAGTAATGACAATTAGAAAGACATCTAATCAGTCATGACTAAAGCCAGAAGCATTTCATAATTCTTTAATGATTCAATGAGCCACCAGGACCTCCCACAATGGAAGCCTTTTCACGAAAGAAGGAACTTATAGTTTACTATAATAATATTAATTCATCCTATATCATCACCAAAGCCATCTGTTACTTATTTTTCCCAAGGAACCTAGCCATTCTAAGACTCTGCACAACCCAGTCACCAGATCATCAAAATGTTAGCACACAATTTTTCTCACTAGAATGTTTTGGATTCTGGCATATTATATGCTGGCTTAAGTACCTGATTAGATAGGGCCTTCTCTATAGTTCCCCAGACAGGAAGAATGAGGCCACCTAAGACATTTACTTCCTGTAGTCTTCTGCCAACTGTACAGAAATTGCCGAGCTTACAATTGGGACCATGCATACACTGCCAAGAAAGGTAAAAAGAAGCAAAAAGATATGTAAAATAACGTAGAGCCATCAAATACTTCATATTTGTTCACCTTATGTCTAAAAGAGCGTGTATGTAGTTAATAGCGGACATGCATTCTAGCATATCTATGTTCTGATGGATGAAGCTACTGATGAAAAATATAAGGACCGAAAAGTCAACTTGCCAGCATACATAGCATGAACCAGCAGTGCAAAATTTATAATAATCATTAATCAACCCATGAATAGTTTATGGTTCAACTTAGTATACGTCAATTGGGCCACAAAGTTTTTACAATGGAAAACATGACGGAATGAAAAGTCAACTTGCCAGCGTACATAGCATGAAACAGCAGTGCAAAATCTATAATAATCATTGATCAACCCATGAATAACTATATGGTTCAACTTAGTATAAATCAATTGGGCCACAAATTTACAACAACGCAAAACATGACAAAAATTGGATCTCTGGGTCCAAATATTAACATGATTTTCCCAACAACAACAACGTATATATGTAAATTGACTTCATTTTTAGATAAAAATATGTATAGTGACCTTTGAACCGTAGAAGATCATTCACAATTATTCTTACTAAAAGAGAAGGGGGAGTGAACAGCATATGGCCCTAACTAATAGCAACTACATGTTCCAACATAGATTCTATACACTTCCAAGTTGCAACATTAGAAAATGCAATACTTCTTTTCATTTCTTTTGAACCAAACAGTGATTAGCCTTCTCTTAAATCGAGCAAGCAATAGTTAACTGTCTTTCTTGTATGTTCCACACATGAAGTATTACCAAATTACTCCCTTTATAATGGTGCCATTGTGAACATTTTTTGAGATCTTTTACAACTATGAAAACCTGATGTGGACAAGACAAGCTTCAAACCATAACCATTGAACAACAAATATAGTGGATTATTCATTATGCTAGATGAAGAGAATATTCATCAGAGTAACCATAATGTCCAGCTGAGGCAATAGCCAGAAACTGCTCCAGCACAAATTGAGAATGTTTTAGGTCAATCTGCAAACGGGATAGTAGCAGAAAGCATTTGTTTATTTGGGTAGGACTAAAGCATATCAGTTGATCTTGGAATGGTGGTAGAAATAACTGATTTCCTGGTGCATTAATACTAGCGCTATTTGCATTCCCCTGGCTGTTTTTTCTCAAGAATTCCACTTATGCAGAGAGGAACAAAGAATAGATATAGAAAGGAAAGACTATTGTTATAAATGAATTTCCATATGACCATTGGCATAACAAATAAATGCCCACTATTAAATTTTAAACGTGTATGAAATCTAGAATTTAAAAATAATGGAGAAAATCGCAACCTTATTAAAAATAACTTACTGAGGACACATACCTGTTTAGATGAAACTTCATACTCTTCTTCCCAACCAATTTGAGCCTTTTCTAAAGATGAAACTTTTCTATATTTACTCTTTAATTCTGCCAGGCTCATCTCCCTACCATTGGGAGAAAAAAACAGGTAAACAAAACAATCAACCTGAAAGGCTCAATGAGACCAGACAGCTATTAATCACATACCGCAGTGACTCTCCAACCGGGGGCCGAACTATCTTGTACATCCCAGAGGCAGAACTGGAAGAGAACAAAGAACCAAAACAATGATATCAGTAAGGAGAGCCTCTAAGTTTGTATGTGCCACCCAGGATGGGGGTGAATTAAGTACATTAACAAACAAAACTTAACTCTACAAAACAAGTTCTACAACAAATTTAAAAAAAATAGCAGGGGGAGAGAGAGAGAGAGAGAGAGAGAGAGAGAGAAAGGGAGATGGATAGATAAATAGATGAAGTGAAAAATTTAAAATGAGATCAACATGGTTTAATGCAAAATTTAAATCAATCCCTGATTTGATAAATAAGTTCATATAGAGAATTTTGGGTTAATAACCCAAGAAAAAAGGGTCGAAATTCTTTTAATTCTTGTCAAAATGTGTATCAGCTTTCTTTATGAGTTTAGTTCAGGCTCCTTATGTCCCCCACCTTAACCCAATGGCCAAAGATGCTTCTTATTTAAGATAAACTTCCTATGAGTTTAAATTCAATGAAACTGAATATAAAATTGGGTAACAATATTAAAAAACTGAATATACCTTTCAAATGCCAAAATGAAATGACGTCTTCCTAACCACTCCCTCTTGGACTCATAGAAGCCATCGTTAGCTGAAGCAAGCCCATCCTTTTGCTTTTCATTCAGCACGCTACTTGCAGACTGACATTAAAAACAAGTAAGAAATCAGCAAGATAAGTTTATCCCTGTAAAGCATCCCATTAGTTGGGTCATGTTGAAAGGAACAAGCACCTCCCATGTGATCCCACGATCCAAGATAAATGTAAAGAGAACAGTTGAAGCCCCAGTTGGATGATCAACATGGACTGTCTGCAAGAACAGTAATCGCCCCCACCCCCTTCTCCATATTAGTTATAAAAGAGACTCAACATAATTAAATGAGTGGCTGAAAGAAATCCAGCACAGCAAACCTTTGGAGTCCCTTGTAGTTCAACGACATTAGCTCTCAAGTCAAGAATGCCAGTATCAAGGTTACCTTCAATGCGAGCATTCTGAATGAGAAGATCCAAGATACTCACAAATAACTCAAATAACCTGTTCATACAGCAGTTTTTAGCTTATTGAACCAGATGCCAAAACTAGAAGCATCCCATTACTTAGTACACAGAAGACAGACCTATTCTGAATTTCAGGAGGTAGTCCCAAAAGCCGGTTGAGGAATCGTCCAACATCATGCATATCAGAATCAATAATGCGGCCGGATAACTTTCCAAGATCTTTACCATTACCTACAAATACAGGAAGCAGAAAGTTGAATTATGAGAAGATAAGACTAAGCAATGGAATGTGGTATCACAAACTATACTCCGACAATCAACAACCAATCCTGAGATAGCTAGAAAATATTCAATTATTTTTTAACCATTCCAGCCAATAGCATGTAAGGGCAAAAAAAGGATTACCAAGAGTCGTGTCCCTAACTATTCCAACAGATATAAGAGCAGCTTTTGCCTTAACAATAAAATCTTGGATTGTATCTGGTCTGTCAGAAATACATCCTGGTGGTACAACTGGCAGAGAATCCTAGAAAACAATTTTGTCAGTGGATGGGTTTAAGCCATTTTTTTACTATATTTAGCCCGTCAATATGCATATTTGTCATTTTCAAAGAAATCATGATACCTGCTCCATTATTCCTTTGTACATGATCATCAGAGCTCTCTTTCCATAAGCACTATCATAATTATAAGCACTTAATGAAGGTCCAGCCCTGTAGCGCATCCATCCATATAGTGAGGAACATCGTGAAATATGCCAAGTCATTCATGTTAGCTCATTGAAAACAGAAAACAGATGAATCCAGCTTACCTGCGGTCCCCTTGAGTCAAAGCACCAAGAGATTCTAATCTCTTAGCAACAATTGATGCAAACCGCCGTTCTCCGCCAAGATTGGTAAAGAGTAACCTGCAGAGCATATGCAAGATTTTAGTTAAGCACAACAGGTTCTGCATCTGGATGGAGCTCCAATGATGAGTTTCATTGTGATCATTTTAAATCAGACCTAGAGTGCTGACATCTTTTCTTAGCTTTTAAAGATTTTAATGTGATACTAGGTTACAGTTCACAGGAGGATTATAATCCTTATCCCAAGCGAAACAGTAAACTCTTCTTAGGTGTCAAACATCCACATAAGGAAACATATAACATGCGCTCGCGTGCGCACACACAGAGACATGGAGGGGTCCAGCAAGACAAGCAATGCAAGGAGACAATTCAATGACATTCTCCCCTCACCCTCCCTCCATTTCTTTTTTTTTTTTTAATATTTTGAAAAAGCAAGAAAAGCTTTAGCAAAGGAGAAAGAAAAGGAGAAGAGAAACAGAATGATAACATCAAAATCAATGTATTGCAGAAATATGGACACACTGGAAATATCCAGGAACTGAGCACCAAAGGGAAGCAAATGCACACTTCCATGCATTAAAAACTTTAAAACCCTGTTTATTCCAAAAACTCATAACAAGAAAACATTGTGGAACTCCTCAAAACTCCGCCCATCCTTTTCCTGCCAAACCTCATACATCTAATCATCAGCAAGCCCAAAAGGGTAGGACAGAACATCTGTCTAAACATCAAAAACAGCTAACATCACAAAGACCAGTACACCAGACAACGTAAACTCAAATGGCTATGTTTCTGAACTTTAGAAACACTAAAAGAGGTTACCAAGGGCAAAGCTCTGTAGGTCTTCTCACATGCAGCAAGTCATTAGTTTTAGTCCTCTTTAGTACATACTCAGCAAAAGCCTTAACCTTTGAAGGAGCCTTAGAATTTCTCATAAACTTATCATCTCTCCCATTCTAGCTGCCCCATGCTCAGTATCTAAAGCATGTGAACGCATGCTTCATTAGTCCTCATCTGACTCAACATACTCATTTAGAATGAAGAATATATTATTTCCTTCTCTTTTGTACTTCCTCTGTCTCACCTCCCCCATATAATATCAAACAAAGCCTTTTCCTACAGGATTCAGTGCTAAACTCTACAAACTTGATAATTTTAAACCACCATGACAATGAAGTATTTCTTCTTCTTCTTCTATATAGTGAGCAAAAAAGTGGTATACAGAATCTATTTAAATCCAAAGTGTCAAGTGACCTGTATTCTGGGGCCGAAGCTTGATTTGACCGATGAGTTCTTCCAAACTGCTGAATTGCGCGGTCAGCACTCCATGGAAGTTCTAGAGTTAAATGAACCCTTCTTTTCTGTTGTGCAAAGGTCAAAGAGCACAGAATGGGAACACAGAACAATCAATGAAGAATTAAAGTGATATGCAAAGTTCAGTCAAGAATATGATATCTGCTGTTTCCAAGCAGTAACATCAGAACATAAGGACAAACAAAGCCACCAATAAATGGGATGAAAATATTTTGAAAACAGTTTGATGTACCTGATTAATGGCTCTTCTATCCGCCTGCAAAGAAACACCAGCTGATCCAGCTTCAGATATGATAGCAACTAACTTCTTGCCGTCCATAAAGAGCTGCTTCTCGTGCATGTTAACCATCTCCATAGTGACATCCTTTCTAAAGGAATACAGTGGCAATTTAGTTATCATTAAATCTACTATACAAATAAGACAGGAAGGCAAGCTATAACTCACGTATTACGAGCCTGATAGGTTACACCTTTCCCACTAGAGGCCCTCACAAGCATGCCTCTCCTTCCCGTTATTTCTGCAACTTTGTCAGGTCCTCCTAGCTGCATATTTAATACAATTATAGCAACCAGAGACAAGAATTAGACAGCATCAATTGAACAAACATATCCCCTAATCTGCATCATTTCAACAAAAATTTATCTTATCTCCCCAATCTGTAGACAGTATCTAGTGTACATGGAAGCAATGACAAAAGAAGATAATAGCACAATGTAATAACAGATATGTTGTGTTTTTGCAGGATTGTGGTGTCTTCAGTTAAAATGAAATGCGAGAATTTTTAGTCAAAGATTTCTTCCATCACATCTTTGAGATGGAATTATTTTTATGTCCTCCCTGTGGGTTTCAGCTGATGATTTTTGTAGGGAGTGCATCCCTTGTGGACTTACGTAGGGATTGGAAAGCTCTTCTAAGCTAAAAATTGTTTAGTTTTTTTCTTGGTTTTGGAAGGACTACTTGCCCTTCATTTCTGTACTGTTTTCTCTTCTCATCAATAAATTCTTTCTCTATCCAAAAAATAAAGAGATATGTCTATTCTGCAAAGGAAGATAAGGAATCATGCTTAAAAATTTTGTTGCAGAGGAATGTACACATTTTTAATGGTGTCTCGTGGCCTTTACAGCTAGTGTTGGAGAGGGTAGTTACTTTGGCTTCCTATGGTGTTCCTTTCTTGGTTTCTTTCAGGCGGGTACCTTTGTTGGATATGCAGAGATGGCCAGCTTTATTACATCTATGATTCCATTATGTTTTCTTTATGCCTTTCCTTTTTTCCATCATTAGGAGGATATCTTACCATCCATCCATGTATTACTCTTTCCAATAAACATATCCCTCAGCCCTTATAATTCTGGGTCAGCATCTCTTCTTTCATATAATAAACAAGCAAAATTATATAGAAAATGGAACCTAAAATCTTCTAAAAAGCAATATTTCCAATCTCCCTATGCACCCTTTGTAACCACAAATATTGGATGCCCAAATTGCTCTTCGCAGCTAGTTCCTGATTATAACATTCTGACTTCTCCAAGGAATGTCTGTAATACTCTTAAAAAGGGGGGGGGGGGGGGGGGGGAATACAAGGAAGCATGAGATAAACTATTAACACAATAATCGGGCATAGGATGGATCAGCTTCCAAACCTTAAACATGATATTGGTCTTTGTTGCTAATTCCATAAAGAACCTTAAGTCACTCACTAGGTTCCATATCCCACATTCGAAGAAGGCCAACCAATTACAGCCAAACAGTTACCATTATACCTCACCAAATGACAATCATCTAAATTGCTTCCCTCTTTACTTAAAAAAAGAATTATATTACAAGCAGACACCAGCTAGATGATGAATAAATCACCTTGACCAATTAATTAATTTATTCGTTTTATAAAAGCAGAAATTTTATTACAGAAGAGAAGGAAAGAAATAAAAAAGCTCAACAGAACATCAAGTAAGACACCTGCCAATCCATCGGCATATCCAACAATGAAACTTGACTAAATTAGCCACTAACAGAAACGTGTCCCTGTCCAGTTTATTACACAGAGATCCAGATGATAGTAGAAAACATAGCTAAAAACATAAAGGCAATGAATAATATCTTCAAATAAAACTTCAACATTCAATCGCAAATATGAGAACAAGAGAAGCTGCCTGATCCTCAATATATGCATCATCAACAAAAATTGAAATTATTTTGCCAGCATACATGGATGAAGCAGTTAGTACAGGAAGAAAGGTAGAAAACTTCAACCACAAATTCAACAATCTACAGTTGTTTAAACTTGTAGAACACAAACAATAATATGAATGACACAACTCGCTCTATTCTTGAATTATTAAGTCAACCTTTCCTGAAACATTAATGATTCCAAGCAACCAGATATATTAAACTTTCAACATAAGCAAGGATCCAAACTCACAGTATAATAAACAAGCTAATTTAGTTGCTCCATGACAACAATTGTAATACAAGAAAAAGCCAGCATATATTTACTGCTCCCTTGCATCTTTATATCCTTTCTAAAATATACTTCTAAGCCAAAATAGATAAGCTGGAATACTTCCCATGATGCATAAATATGTATATGTTTCAGCAAATATATTCAATATCATAGTAATTGCTCTTTCTAGTTTCCTAAGTTATGGGGCTGCAAGTGACCAATTATTAGACTTGATAGGCAAATTTTAAGTTGGCGTTTGCTACATAACAGTTAAAAATATAAATGCCCAAGAAAAGGAAGTTGTGCAGTTAGAGAGGAAGGCAAATATAAGCTTAAACATAAGTTTTCCAATGCAATAAGTCTGTCAATCAACATGTGGTCTCTACCTGGTCAGTAATATCATCCAAAGGATTATTTGGAAGATCCAAAGAACGAATAATCTCTAAGATTTTTGTCTTGCGCTCCAAGGCTGCCTCATACCTGTAATAAATTCATAATTCATTCATCATTGTCTCCCTTCTCTTTTCTTGTCTACATTTTTCACTTTTTGGTCATTTTTTAATCATAATGCCTGGTGATTTCCTCTTAGCAAGCAGTTATTCAAAATACAAAGATAGCTGATATCATTACAACAAGAGCTCTAGAAGAGATTTTTCTGTACTTATGGTGCACCACTCAGTTTGTGCATTGGACCAAAAGAATAGAAACAGGCAGTTAGATTGGCAAATACTGCATAGGGGGACCCCACTCTGAAAATCTCAAATTAAATGTCAGTTCCCAATGGTCAGATGCACAACTATTACAGTACACTATGTGTGCCCAAGAATTCCCACAACCAAACCCTCAGACCTCAAAAGAAAAACATATAAATTATCAACCTCTTCTGGAGTTCATTTATGTAGGCTTGTCTTTTTTGAAGATATTCATCTGTTTTTTCCTTGCACAAATGACATGACCATTCTTCAGGAACTAAATCAATAACTGGGGGCACCAAGCATGCTGAATGGACAAATTTACCACAGCAGGAACACTTGAGCAATGTTTTACTTTCCTGCAGGGAAAAATAACAAGTAATTCCAGCAATTCCTGGCATCAAAACAGCTCAATAATAGTTATGGATATAAAAACAGAAAATTACCTCATCCATATTGCAAATCTCACATATCTGAAACTCATCATCAGAGTCAGTAGATTCAACAGCAGAGTCAGCTGCATTAACCCAGTCAAAATAATTAAATGAAACCAAGAGCAGGTATCAAATTTGTCTTCCAAAATAATCACATTTCACACATCAGATTTCAATAAAAGATACCACAAAAGATGAAAATGGAGAATTTCATTTATTTAGATAAAAGAACTATATTAAGAGTGAAGAAAGATAAAAATGAGGAGGATTATCTATACTCCTATTAAAACAAAATTCAGAATAAGTTAGCAAAAAATAAAAGGAAAAAGAAGGTTAAACATGCAGCAGTGCTGCCCAGTCCCTATTCAAATCCAAAAGAAACACTCCCTTAAGTGATACTTCAGCCTAATGCCAAAAAGACGATGCACACAAAATTCTTGTCCATAGGTCATTTTGAGACAATGAACCACCCCTAGAATTACTAGCAATCAGCTCTAGCCATATATTCCAAATTACTGCATAAACCACACATTGTCACAAAGTTCTACCATACTTTGTATGGCCAAAACCTTTGAACCATATAAAAAGAATCTGCTCTAAATCCTGCAGATAAACCCAATTCTCAACAAAAATCCCAAACTTACTCCACAAGAGAACAGCCACTCAACAATGAAAAAAATAGAAGAGCTCCAGTTTCTGCAGTACACATGCACATAACATAAATTATAAGACACAAAGTTGTTACGTTTTTGAATTGCAATGTCATTTGTGTTAATTCTATTGAAAATGGCATTTTATTAATTAAAAATGTTGCCTAAAGGGTGATATAACCAGAGATGAGAGGAGCAGATTCCATGCACTATGAAATAGACCAAATAAATAACATAACAAAATAAAACTAAAATCATCACAAAAAGAGCCTCAAGAGGTATGTATCAAAAATGGGTAAGAAACATTATCCAAGGGCCAATGTACCCTTAGGTTGAAACAACCCATCCCTGGCATTTATTGTGGGAATTTGGACCATGAACTTCAATCAACTACTTTCTGCTAACAATTTGTCACAAAAACCATATTTCACATAAAAGCCAAATCTCAACCATTGCAAGTAGGTACCGCTAATGTTAGTCTTCATGACTAAAACTATCATTCAACAAACACTTTTGTTTATGCACATGTCAAATTGATTATCAAAACTGAGATAGATCAAATATAAAACAAATCAGTTCTTCATAAAATTATCCACTAGTAGCAAGGAATTTAATGATACATTAAGAATGTCCCAATAATAGTCAAATTAACACGAGAAGCATGTTGAATGGGCTATGACCACAATAGAAGTTTAGAGAGTGAGTTTAGTACTATTTCAGTAAATGACGGAGGCGTGAGGGGAGGGCAGCTCATACAATATTCTGTTTGTTAAACCTGTTAAATTTTCAGAATCTGGTGCTACTTCAAGATTATTTTGGAATGACATCAAACAAAATCCTTAGACCTCCAGAACAGCTGAGTTAAAAATATGTTCAAACTTCCATAATGCCTAGTTCCAAATACACCATACACCCAAAAAGACTGCATAGCACTAAAGAGTCTTGGCCTCCTTACTCTTATAATCTTACCAAACCCTAAACACCTTGTCAAGAGAAACTGCTCCAACCATAGTTCTCCAAGGATTCCAAACAACTTGTTCCACAAACAACAGCAACCAGATAATGTTTTAAGAAAAAATGAGCCAAAAATTCAAAATTAGACACACACAGAGCCCATATTTAGGAGGAAAGAGCAGTATTTGGTTTTCAAATCAAACACATATGTTTACCCAAGACAAACATTTAAAAAAAAAAAAACTGTGGACATAAAACTGTCAGACACCATTCTTAGCAGCTCTTCACACTTGGTTAAAACTAGCCCCCTAAAAAACATACCAAACTAATCCCAATGGAATTAAATGATGTAGAAATTTGGAATTCAGAAGTCTATTCTAATTCATCTATTATTTTGAAATAGAAGCAGTCCATATAAAGGAGATAGTTGACTCAATCTCAGGTTCCGTTTGGTTCACCACAATGTGAACGCATTCCTTTTACATAATTTGTATAATGTCTATTATACCCTTATCCTTTTTACTCCATCTATCAAATCACTATTTCAATCATCAAATCACATTTTTAAAAGCAGGGGCAAGAAAGTCATTTCTTATCCCACCTATCCACATTTTAGATTCTTTTCTTTTTTACATCACTCAACCAAACACACCCTTAGAGATCAAGCAAGAAAACAAGAAAATAAACACATAATAAAGATAGCATGATACATGAAATAAAAAAGAAAAGAAATAAGTTGATTATGATGCTAAAATCCTGTGTGATAAATAAGGGACAATCAGAAAATGAATGAGCCCATAATGAGCTCATAACCATGAGATTCCAACACTCCCCCTCAAGCTAGGCACAACTGGGAGTAAACATTGCCAATCATCTTCACAAATTCCAATTCCAATTTGAACAGAGGAACTAGACCCAATAATTTTCTCTGAACTGTTTAGATCCTTTTGATCCTGATTTCTAAGCAATTTTTGCAACAATTCCATTGCTCTTTGGAAATAGATTATTTTCAAGTAGAGGTATTTCCTCAGTGGTTATCACTAACTCACTAGTTTCATCCCTTTGTCTTGACTTCAATTTGCAGGCTTGCCATAGATTTTCCAACATTTCTCCTTCGCGTGACACAATTTGTTACAATGATCACACCATGCACGGGTCTATCTTTTCAGCTTGCTATCAGCCCCCAAAAAAAAAAATTGGTTCCTCAAGCAACAAGTGCAGATGATTCAATGAAACTGGAAATGGAAGTGATGGAGCTCAATTCTGGTATTATTTATATTTCAGAATTACAGCAGCTACCTCCTCAAATAGAGGAACAAGTAGGCTGAAATGCAAATTACAGAGCTCAGAATAAGTGAAAAGGAAACACACTCCTGAAAATAAGGGAAAAGGGAACAAAATCCTCAAACTTCCTCTCAGCTACCTTCCCCATCAAAATACCACCCCCAGCTGCATTCTCTCTCTCTCTCTCTCACAGACACACACACACATATCACACATCACACACGACAAAGTTTGTTATTCCTAGCTGGTTTCCCCATTTAGCCCTTCTGTTTCAGCCACCACACACTCAATTCTTTTATTAGGCCTCACTCTTTTCTTTCCTCACATACACATTACCCCACTTAGCATCCTTTTGGCCCTTTTTCTTCCTCACATAGACTTTGTAGGCATTGGTTCATTAGGGAGTTTTAACATCAACTTTGTTCTAGCCTCCTCACACCTAACCTCAGAGAAAACCTCTTTGAGTGAAGGAAGAGGAGTTCTTGCAAGAATTCTCCCACCAACTTCATCATAGGTGATGTTGAGGCCCATCAAGAATTTATAAATACTTTTCTTGTCAACAATTTTTTGATAGTTAGCTGCATCACATGGGTATTCCCATATGTAGGTTTGCAATGCATCAAGTTGCTGCCAATATTTTGCCAGTGTTATAATATTAATTTAACGGCACTTCTCATTGTGTAAGGTCATGCATGCGGCTCTCAATTCCAAAGGCTTCAGCAGCACTTTCACGAGTAGAGTGGGATTCACGAGCAAATTCCCATATATCATGGGCAAACTTATAGTACATTTAAAGCTCCCCAATTTCAGTACTCATGGAATTAACCAACCATGATATTACAAGGTTTTTTTTAGCACACCATTTTTTGTACTTGGGGTCACGCTTTTCAGAAGCCACTCAAGTATTCCTCCTTTCCTTTACCACTTACAAACATCCACACGGACGAGCTCTATTAGGGATAATTGTGTCCATTGAGTTTGTGAGTGATAGCAATCACTGGCGACAAATTGAAGCCTCCCTGGGTCAACGACATCATCTTCATAGAGTCTCCCTTTTTTTTCCAATGCCATTTCAGTGTTATGCTTGTGTTTTGGGATACAAGTGGTTCAAGCTAGTAGGCTTTGCAAGAACAACCTCTGAAGTTTCAAAGTTGAAAGAGCAAAGAAAATCAGCAGTGAAGGCTGATCAAAAAATCCCTTTGGCCGAATGAAAGCTCTGATACCATCTAGAAATTTGAAATTCAGAAGTCTATTCTGATTCATATTATTTTGAAATAGGAGCAGTACATATAAAGAAGATAATTGACCCTAGGAATCAGCCAACCAATCTCAGAAATCAAGGAGGAAAACAAGGAAATAAGTACATAATAAAGATAGCATGGTACACGGAAATAAAAAAGGAAAGAAACAAGTTGACTGTGATACTAAAATCCCATGTAATAAACAAGGGAGAATCAGAAAATGAATAAGCCTATAATGAGCTCATAATCACAAGATTCCAACAAATGAGTTTTACCCAAGACGAACTTTTTTGTACAAAAGAGGCAGGTTTGCTGATCCATTAACATGTGAAAGAGAAATATACACGATTTATACCTGATGCAGCACATAGAAAATTACTAAGAGAGAATAATTATCAAGGACAAGCAAACAATTTGATGGTCATTGACCAATAGGCATGAAATAATTTTTTCTTAGATAAAATACCCTATTGATAATTATAATTGTACATTATGTGTAATATTATATTTTCAGCCAATGACTAAGACCAAGTTTGTAACAAAGCATTATGAAAAGGGGCTTAATGCATATGCATTGGAAGCATAACACAAAAACAAGGGTAGATACAAAAGATTCATCAAATTTGTTTTAAAGAGGCTCACTTTCAGATTCTTCATCACTCTCAGCATCACTAGGAGGTTGCCACTTAGCTACTTTTCTAACCCTTCCTTTTACAGAAACACCAGGAGTTGCCGAGTGCCTTTTCCTTTGGAGCTCCTTTACACCATCCTCTCCTATGATTGAAATACAGAAGAACATCTTAATGCATAACAATGATATATATGAGATGCATCTAGCAAAATAAGGCACAAAAATACCTGGGAGAAGTTCAGGCTTTTCTGGCAACGGATAATTTTCTTCCACAAATTTTAGCAACAATTCTCGAGGACCGGAAACAAAGTCATCAAGTTCAGAACCCTATCAAAAATAATAAATAAAAATTATGAGACAAAGTTGGAATGCAGAAAACAAAATTGCTTTACATGGAAACAAAACAAAACCAAATACACACATATTTTGTCACAGCTTCCTCTGTCCTTGCTTCTCCTGTACTCTGAAGGCCAATGACCACACATTTATCTTCCAGTAATGCTTGCTTTGCTAGTCTCACAGCAGCAGGGATTTTGGCAGACATACACATATGTCTAAAAAAACGCTGCAGATTACAATGCAAAGTAGGAAACAAAAGAATCAATAACTTAGTCAGTACACATCTAAGAGACATAAATTATATATGTATCTTTAGGCAGTACTACAGTAGCACCCATACAAGATCTAATACCTGATGGCTTGCCCAGTATAATCGCCATAGCTGACTAGAACTAGGTTTCTCATTGTTTAGAAAGGCACTGGCTGACAGCAATTCCACTCGTAATTCTGCCCAAAATTCTGCAGCCTTTTTATACATACCCTAAGAAATTGATACAAATAATAAGATCATCAGATAAGCATATTAAATTAAAAAGATAGGCAAATAGAAAACTTACTGTATAGACAACTATACATTCTATAATAATATAAAAAGGATGATAACCAGTCTGCTGCTAAGAGATCATCCAGAGACAGATGCAAGACACATCTCTATTATGTAAACAATTCCTTTCTCTTAGTATATACATATGCATTACTGAGAGCCTCAGTCATTCTGGGGCTCCAATGCAAAATAAGCAGTTTCTCAACACCTCAAAGTCCCAAACAATCAACGTTATCATGAATTTTCATTTTAAACAATAAAGGGGGAAAAAAAGAAGATTGAAAAAAAAAACATCTGCATCATATTAACACAAGAAGTAACAAAAACAGAGAGCAAAAGGAAACAAAATATGCAAAAGCAATTCAAGACAATCAACATCCATAATTCAACATATTTGTAACATCTGTCATATAAAATGTTGATATCTTTATCAAAAACAGATTGATATTTCCATGCAAAATATAAAATAATGCGTAAGTAGGGTAAAAGAAAAAAATATAATGACTTTATACCATTTCAGACTACTACCAAACAGCCTACCAAAACAGGCACCCTGTTTTCTTCAGCTTACTCACTACTGATGCTTACTTTAGAGGATAGCAAAAAATTTTAGAAGTAAATCTCCATCATTATTTCTTTTGTAAAAAAATAGCTAGGTACAAGGAGGGGAAGTCATTTGTGAAAACAAACAAATCAGCTCCTACCATCATTTCATCTTCTAACGGTGCTTCAATAACTTCAAACTCAACACCCTTGTAGCTAAGTGTTCGACATAAATACATCCCCCTGAAATGAGAAAAATGAAGCAAAAGAATATATCCTTCATAAACATGTGTGCATGAGGCTGAGGGTGTATTTGTATGTGGAAATATTATAACCTTGCTTTCATGTCCATTGCAACTAGTTCGAGTGCTCCAACACCACCTCTATCAAGAGCACCTACATACATAAATTTCTCATAAAAATTTGTTTTTTTAAAACATTTGGAGTACAAAGTATTTCCTTAAAAAAAAGAAAAAGAAATATGATTATTATCGAAAGAAGAGAAGTGCTTAGAAGACAGATAAGAAACAAATTCATTAAGGAAAATATGATGATTAATGAATTTAAACACTGATGTTTTACCATGAGTAGGTGAAAAAATGACATAAATACCAAATATAAAACAAAATGATATAAGGGGCTTCCTTTCAAGTTACCAACTAATCCACCTGGTTCAGACTTGCACTAGGAGAGGCTACCTTTTCCGATCATTAACCCAAAATATAAAACAATTGACACACTATTCACGTTCAACTTTCCACACATAATACAAATTCCATTAACTAAGGAATAAAATAAAATACCTTGAACTAGTTTTGCCAACTGTCATAAATTAAGATGCCTGACCCTAAAATACCATTTTTTTATAAAAGAAGAAATTTAATTAGACAGAGGAGAACGTACATCTTGTTGGAGGATAAGATATCCTCATACCAGAAAACACAAGAAGATGCTCAAAACAGAACAAGGTATCAAAATCCCTATCAAACTTAATAATGTGAAAGAGCTTTCTACTCTTTATTTTTTTAGATGAAAAAAGAGTTTATTGATGAGAAGAGAATAGTACAAAGAGAACCAAAGACAGAGGACAAGGGATCCATCCCAAAAATGAAAACGAAAGAAAACAACCCATGCTCTTACTCAAAAGAGCCTTCCAATCCCTTTGGAGATCCACAAGAGATTTCTAGTCCTTTTGCGTATCCGAAATAGAGGTTTCCTCAAAAACTTGTGTAGAGCACCTAAGATAAGCCATATACACAGTTCTATCACATAACAGACTTAAAGGTGAAGATATGCCCCAGAAGATGCAAGTATTCCTCTCAAACCAAAACAAACCACGGAACCCCATTAATTGCGCATTGCCACAAAGTTTTGTTTTCCTTCTTATTACCAAATCCTTTTAATCAAATTAGGAGAATTGTTCCAACATCCAAAGTAGTAGGACACACCCAACTTTCGCCAATAATACCAACAAGGTAACATACCGCTGGATGGTGAAGAAATAAATGGGGCAAGGTTTTTGAGTCCGATCTATACATTACACATGTCATTGAACCTGCAACAAGTCATTTGTGTTTATCCTTTTGATTAATGCAGTCCAAACAAAATATTTGACCTTAGAAGTAGTCTCTAAGTTCCAAATTGGCTTGTCTAGAAGAAACCATTCCCTTGTAGGTAAATGAGTAAAGTACTGAAAATGGGAATTGTAAGAGAAAGTACCAAAGGAATGAAGATTTCAAACTCTTATCTTGACCCCAAAAAAAAAGGAACAAACTCATGGAAAAGTTAATTATTCGGTCCCTATAGTTTACTTGAATTTTCAATGTAGTCCTTATAATTTGTATATTTTTTTTCCAAAGCGATCCTTATAGAACATTTGAATTTTAATCCCTACCATTACAACTTGTTTATTTGGGCTGACTAAGTAATACTGAAGTTGCCACATATGCACTGTTTT
The DNA here is from genome assembly GCA_026724425.1 of Erythrophleum ivorense. Classification (NCBI taxonomy): domain Eukaryota; kingdom Viridiplantae; phylum Streptophyta; class Magnoliopsida; order Fabales; family Fabaceae; genus Erythrophleum; species Erythrophleum ivorense. Next base: position 307,062 of record JAIUCV010000458.1, on the reverse strand, counting down.
CTCTGTCTATAGTTCATTTATCCATGCCAATGGTGACCCCATAATTGTCAATAGTTCATTTGTTCATGCTTTTCATGGTGACATGAGCCTCCTCCGACAACTCCACCTCCATCCCAGCATCACGGTTTGCAATTGCTGCCTGCCACCTGCAATATCATCAGGCTCTTCTAGCCAAGCCACAGCATTGGCTTCCAATACTCCTCTACCATCCACTTCAACTCCTCCAAATAGCCTCCCTTCAGAGACTCTACCACCATTCCTCAATTTAGTGGATCATTATTATAAACAATGCCACTGCCATGACAAAGCTCCAACACGCTGTTATTGCAATTAACCTTGGAAAATTTCATCCTAACTATTTTTCTAGGGGAAACTACAATGCAAGCAATAATTAGCTATAACAAACTAGGCTGTTTGGTGGGAGGGAAAATGGAATAGAAAAGTGAATTTCTCAAATGTGAAGGATATAAGAATTTGTTGGTTTAAAGTAAGAAAATGTAGGAAAATTTTGCAGGTTTGGATGAATTGGAAATTTTCTAGGGAAAGAAGAAGAAAGGCCACCAGGACCAACCACACCCACATGAAGACCAGGCTTGTCAAGACCAAAGTATCTAAGTGAGCTGTTCACTGTGATCCCAACACAAAGTAGAGGAGCAGCAGCTTTGCAAGGTAAGACATCGGGGATTTGAATCACTAAGTGCTCACTTCAACCATCAAGTCAAAGTAGCCTCCATATGTGATGGTGCCATCAACATACTTGGCACCATATGTAGATGTTGCTGCCCCTTTCTGCTTAGAGAAAGAAAAGGCAATACAACAACAACAACAATAATGCCTTTTCCCACTAAGTGAGGTCGGCTACATGAATCAATCGACGCCATAACCACCTATCATAAATCATGTTTTTAAACAAACCATTTAAATCTAAATCTCTGTTAATAATTTTTCCTATAATTTTTCTTGGTCTTCCTCTACCTCTAATTATTAGACTATTCCCCATCTTATCGGCTCTCCTAACTAGGGCTTCTATAGGTCTCCTCTCAACATGACCAAACCATCTAAGTCTTGATTTTACAATCTTTTCCACAATAGGTGCGATTTCCACCTTCTCTCTAATGAATTTATTTCTAATCCTATCTCATCTAGTGTGTCCACTCATCCAACGCAACATTCTCATCTCGGCAACATTGAACTTATTCTCTTGTTGACTTTTTATTGCCCAACACTCAGTTCCATACAACATTGCAAGTTTTATAACTGTACAGTAAAATTTACCCTTAAATTTGAGTAATACTCTTCTATCACAAATAACATCCAAAGCCCCCCTCCATTTCATTCACCCTGCTTGAATCCTACGTTTTATATCTTCTTCTATTTCCCCGTTATATTGTATGATGAACCCAATATCTTTAAATCGTATGATTTGTGGTATGATATATTTTCTAATTTTCACTTCTGCGCTAGAAATAGTGTTTCTCTTACTAAACTTATACTCCATATACTCCGTTTTACTTTTACTTAAACAAAATCCATGAACTTCCAAAGCTAGTCTCCACTTCTCCAACTTTTCATTCATTTCTGCTCTCGATTCTCCAACTAGGACAATATCATCTACAAAAAACATACACCGTGACACCGGCTCTTGGATATGTTCAGTAAGCACATTCAAGACTAAAGTAAAAAGATAAGGACTCAAAGTTGACCCTTGATATAGACCAATAGTTATCAGAAAATCTTCTGTAAGTCCACCTTTTGTTACTACACTAGTTGTAGCCTCATCATACATATTTTGAATTGTTTGAATATAAGGTATACGAACTCCTTTTTTCTTCAAAGCCTTCTATAGAACATCTCTTGGCACTCTATCATATGCTTTTTCCAAATCGATAAACACCATGTATAAATCTCTTTGATTCTCTCGGTATCTCTCCATTAATCTTCACAACAAGTATATTGCTTCCATAGTTGACATTCCTGGCATAAAACCAAATTGATTCTCTGTAACTTAAGTCTCTTTCCTTAACTTCGTTCAATTACTCTTTCCCATAATTTCATGGTGTGACTCATGAGCTTAATCCCTTTATATTTTGCACAATTTTGAATGTCGCCCTTATTCTTATAAATAGGAATTAAAGTACTTCTCCTCCACTCATCTGACATTCTCTTAGATCTCATAATTTCATTAAATAACTTAATGAGTCAACTTATGCCTTTCACTCCTAAATCCTTCCATACTTCTATAGGTGTATTATCCAATCTAACTACTCTGTCACTCTCCATTCGCTTTAATGCTTCTTTTACCTTTGACTCCTGAATCTTACAATAAAAAGTATAATTTTGATTATCTTCTCTAATTCTAACTTATCCGATTGCAATAAAATCGTACTCTTCATTAAAAAGCCTATGAAAATAACCCTTCCACCGTTCTCTAATATCTTGTTCCGTGACCAAGACTTTCCCTTCTTCATTCTTAATGCATTTCACTTGGTCCACGTCTCTTGTTTTTCTTTCTTTACTTTTAGTTAACTTGTAAATACTTCTTTCTCCAACTTTAGTACCTAAAGATTGGTAGAACCCATCAAATGCCCTTGCTTTGCTCACCATCTTCTTAGTGTCTTTCTTAGCTACCTTATATTTCTCCCAATTTGCATCACTCTTACATAACGACCACACTTTATAACACTCCCTTTTAACAGAAAAAGCAATGATAACACCAAAAAAGCACAGTTTAGACAGAGTGAAAGCATAGCATATGGGCCACCTCAGTCTTGCTTAGTGCCCTATTAGTTTAGTTAGCACAAAATAGATGGGGTTATGATAGTGGGGATTAAATCTTGAATGTTCGGAAATTATAGGGACTGCTTTAAAAAAAAATTAAGGACTAAATCAAAAAATCGTGAAATTATTAGGACTAAAAGATTAATTTTCCCCAAATTCAATTAAAGACAAGGAATTGAAGCTCACTACTTTCTCCATCATTGCAATTTCTGAAAAATGACAATTCCAAGATCGACCAGAATTGTGAATAGTAAAGAAATTATGGATGGGAGAATTATGCAACCTTAAAATACATTATCAACTAGAGAAGCATATTTCCTTCACAAAAGGTTGCAGAAGCAAGCATATGAAAGAATCAAGATCTAGCAATAGAGATACACACAAATTTATTTTATGAATGAAAGAAAAAGGGAAACTAAATAATAGGAAACAAACATCACTTGCTATAATTACATTATAAAAAGAAAAAACAAAAGACAAAACTTCACCTAGAAATTCACGAAAATCAGAGAAAGAAGTTCCAGGTCCCCAAAGACCAAGTCGAACCATATAACCCATATTACGAGGTTCAGATGCGCCAGTAGCTGAGCAATAGACAACACGAGCTTCAGGTAGTCGAGCCTGTGAAATTTGATTGTAATTGCTCAGAGGAAACCCATTTATTATCCACCAATTCAAAGCTAATTGTTGCAAGATAATATTACTTTACGGTGAACATTAAATTAATACAACAGGAAACAACACACACATGAAAGATTGACAGAGAGAGGGAGGCGAAGGGAGGGAAAGAGGTAGAAGGAGGACTTTGACAAAAAAGTCTATGCCAAGGTTGCCACGCAACTTGACAATATTGACAATGGTAAAGGAATGTAAATGTAGAATTCTTTAGAATAACTTGGCAGAAAGAAGTGATGTGATCCTAAGTGCAGGATTATCTTCCCAGACCATACATATCATGCAAAGTCAATGAAGTTTCCAAAAGCTTGAGGATTAAAACTGGCGCAAAAAATATATAAAAAATATATATATCATTCCCATGGTTTACTAACCACATCAACATAAAATTGAAGTTGTGTCATTTTAAGAAAAGAAAAAGTAATACTGGGAACATTTTGCCACTATTTTAAGAGATTAAGCATGAAGAACAAACCTGGATATCAAGCACTGCTTCGCCTGTGCGTGTTGGCTGACTACCAGATTCAGGTACCAAATTTTTTGCTTTGTGACACTACAATGAAGCCATAGACCCTTAGCAATAAAAGGTAAAGAAAAACAAATTGAATCCAAACAATACTTGATTCATCACTTAATCAAAAATTGGAAATAACAATTGGTATTACAAAATATTTCCATAGAAAGAGTTTCATGCCTCGTCAAAAATGGCAAGACCGTCAAATCCTGGTCCACACCACTGCACAAGCTGTTGGAGACGAGAACGACCTTTCTCAGATGATGCTATGAGGCTACTGTATGTCAAGAAAACAACTCCCTCCCTGACCCCAACAGACTTCGAATCAAGCTTAGAATAAGGTAGTTTGTTCAAAGCATGCACTGGATAGATGAAAAAAAGAAAAAGATAAAAGATACTTAAATGCATAATAACATTGTTTTTCAATTGTAAGCATCGTCATATGTAAGCATGCACTGGATAGGTGAAAAAAAGATACTTACATTGAACTCTACAATAAATAAAAATATTAGAAATAGGTTACAAAAGGACACTTCTCAAAGGAAGACAACAAATTGTCAGAGAAACATTAGACAACATTATAATTTCTTCACTTATAATACATAGGCAACTAAAGCAGCATGTAGTAACAATTTAACATACTAATTTTCACTTCTCTTTAGTGAAGGCCTCAAAAGTGTATAACCAATTCAAAGATTTTTTTTCTTTTTTGGCTTTTTTGGTGAAAAAAAAATGAAGTTTACAGACATCTTTTCTAAGAAATTAGCATTTCCAAGCAGTGAAGAGAATGGCATATACATAATAGAAAGGCCATGAACTTGAATTTTGACCTGTAAAAAGAAGAGAAATCATACAAGAAATTCTGAAATCAATATATCCAACATCTTAGTTTCATACATGAAATTGACATCCTCACTCCTTTAACCAGGTAAATGTGTCATATGAGAATTTAAAAGATGATGAACATCAACAAATCAAATAAAACCACATCATTTTAATTTTCTCCAACTCCTTTCTTGATTAGTAACAATCGTTCCCATCTGTCAGTAAAAGCCCAAGCCTCCCCAACTCATAATGTGAAATTATATTTTCACTATTCAATCAATCGAGTATGTTGATAGAAACTGTTGGAATGGGCCGAGCCCATTATCTTATTCAGTCTTTATTTTTTAGACTCTTTTTTACCATTATGTTTCTGGTCCTACGTTATCTCCCCATTTCCCATTCTATTCCTATTTCTTCGGCCTTCTCAGTGGGATTTCCCGATATTCAATCGACTCCCACCACTATATATGTATTCATCGTCTCCAATGAATTTAATATAAGAGTTTCTCCCAGAATTTCTACATGGTATCAGAGCCTAAAGGCTCATGCAACCTAGGAGAATCCTGTTCGGCACCATGCGGTCAGACACTAGCGGTGAAGTATCACCACTGATGTCGCCGAGAAGTGCTGACCCACAAATAATGGTTGTCAAGAGAACAGATATGGTCGACAAGCTGAGTAGCGCGACCTCCAGTGGACGAACATCTTCAGCGCTACCGGTACAGCCTACTCTCACGTCTGTCGCTAGCGATACTCTCTCCTCTCTCCTGGTAACTCATCGCCTGACGGAAAACAATTATCTTCTCTGGTCAAGGAACGTTCTCATGTGCGTTAGAGGTAGAGGGAAGGAGAAATACTTGACCGGTGAAGCTGCTGCACCTGACCCGTCTTACCCACGATATGAAATTTGGCTGTTTGAGAATAACAGTCATGACGTGGCTTATAGGCTCCATGTCTGTAGAAATAAGTGGTAATTATCTGCTTGCCACTACTGCCAGCGAGATATGGGACTCTGTGAGAAAAACTTATGGTGTAAGAGATAACTCAGCTGCTGTTTTTCCAATCAAAAGACAGCTTCGGGACGTGAAACAGGGAGCTAAGACTGTAACACAGTATTACACTAAGAAGCACCGATACGGGTACGAGTATCAGGTACGACACGATACGACACATAAGATACGGCAATTTCTAAAATTTTAGAATACGGGTACAGGAATATATATATAAAATAATCTAACACATTACATAGATGAGCAGAGGCATTTGATATTTGATGAGAAGTTTCTGATGAGTTGGGTTGGCACATGAAATGGATCTGTTAATTGCATTGAATGCTTCAGAGTAATCAAAGCAAAAGCAATAGAACCCTCTCTTTCTCTCTCTTACCAGTCACCTCCATATTTAGAGGCTAATCTGTAAGTATGCAACTAAATGCCTTGCATGCATTTCAATGAGAGGGGGTTGGGAATTCAATTCAAAGTTTCATCAATAGAGTATTATAATTTATGGCTCTGGATCTGCTTGATCAATCATCTACCATATCTGCAGCAGATGTTTTTTTCTTTTAATTAAAATTTTTTAATTTTTGTGGTTTCCTTTTGACTCTTTTTAGACAAAAATGGGCAGAATAATAGCATAAGCTAATCTCTATATCCTCTTGAGGCTGTGTTAGCTACTATCACGGAGGAATTTATCAAACAGGCAAGCAATTTATACTCACATCCCACCAAAATAGGAACTTATCAAGTAGGAACCACTGAGGACCGAAACGCACCAGTAATCACTGGAGAAGAAGCACTGAGGATCAAAACTTTTGAGACGAAGCATTGAGGTTTGAGACGAGGCAGCAATCACCGGAGGAGATGAAGCAACACAGAGGACCGAAATGCACCAGTAATCACCAGAGAAGAAGCACTGAGGACCGAAGCTTCTGAGACGATGCACTGAAGCTTGAGACGAAGCACTAAGGACTGAAAGTGAAACGCACCAACAATCATCAGAGAAGATGACGCAGCACGGAGGATCGAAACACACCAGTCACCGGAGAAGATGATGCAGCACGGAGGACCAAAACGTTTGAGACGACGCACTGAACCACTGACAAAGAAACAAAGACGAAGGGACCCAGAGGACGCAGGGCTTTCAAAGGTAAAAATAGGTCAACTACAGAAAGCGACGTCGCTTTTGGGGTGGGACGTTTCGGAGCTGTTTCTGTGCCGTTTCTGAGCCTTTTCGAAACGTTTCGGTACGTATGGAAACGTTTCGAAATGCAAAAGGGAAAAAAATACGTTTCGGATACTTTTATACCCGTACGGTATGCGTATCCGTACCGGATACGTATTCGGTACGGGTACGGCTCATAAATAGCCGTACCCGTGCTTCCTAGGTATTACACATCTCTTAAGCGTCTATGGCAACAGGTAGATCTCTATGAGACACATAATTGGTCCTGCCACAAAGATGAAATCTACTACAAATAGTTGATTGAAAAAGAACGGTCCTATGAATTTTTATTAGGACTAAATGACAGATTTGAGGAAATCAGGGGGAAAATTATGAGCCTGAAGCCAATGTTTTCTCTTGAGGGAACTGTAAACACCATGAAATGTGAAGAAAGTAAGAAGGAGTTCACACAAAGTGTTCCACTCTCGCAACACTCTGAGTCCTTTGCCATGATAACTAGAGGAGGATTGATATCAAAGTATCGTGGAAAGAAGGCTACAAAGTGGTGTGACCACTGCAGTAAAGGAGGTCACACCAAAGCCAATTGCTAGAAGATACACGGGAAGCCTCCCAACAGACCTGGCAATAGGAGTGAGAGCCGAGGTTTGCTAATTGGAGCAAACACAAATGAAGAAATCCTAAACAAGGAAGAACTAACAATTCTTAAGAGGCTACTGGAGAGGCACAATTGACAAAATTCAACAAGCTCCACAAGTGAGAAAAACCTCCCAACTCCCTCTGTAAGTATGGTCCAAGTAGGTATTTACCTCACAACGGTACTAAACTCAATAATGAACCCTAAAGTTGTCTGGATTGTTGACTCCGGGGCTACTGATCATGTTACTGGTCTTAAGGACGTGTTCAGTGATCTTAAATACTGTTCTGTCTATTCACCTATAAAGGTAGCCAATGAAACATATGCTAAGGTTCTTGGAATTGGAACTGTTACTATATTTAAGACCATTGAGTTGAAAAATGTTTTATATGTACCCGAAATTAAATGTAGCCTGCTCTCTGTTAGGAGAATAACAAAGAATTGAGTTGCACTATTAGCTTCACTAATGATACTTGTGTTTTCCAGGATTTGGCTTCGAGGAGAATGATTGGCAATGCTAAAGAATTGGGAGAACTCTACTACTTAGAAACAGTACAAGTGAGGAATAAGAGTGAGAAAGTTGATATCTTCTCTATTGTTTACAATAATGAGATTAAGTTATGGCATTATAGGTAAGGCCACCCAAGTCTTCGTTACATTAAATGTTTATTTCCTGATTTGAGTAATAAGATTGATTCTCCCTCCTTCCATTGTAAATTTTGTCAGTTTGCCAAACTAACCAGAATTCATTATCCCACAACCGCTTATAAATCCGCAAAATTCTTTGCACTAATTCACAGTGATATTTGGGGTCCATCAAAAATCTCTAATTTGTCTAAATCCAGGTGGTTTATAACATTTATTGATGATCACACCTACCTAACATGGGTTTTTCTAATGAAAGAAAAGTCTGAAGTTTTTCAAATTGTCAAAAACTTCCACATTTTTATAAAAAACCAATTTGGCTCCACAATTCAAATACTTCGAAGTGATAATGGGAGAGAATACTTAAGTATCAACTTTCAAAACTATTTACTGAACATGGATACATCACCAAACCTCATGTGTTTATACTCTACATCAAAATGGGATAGCTGAAAGGAAAAATCGACATCTCTTGGAAGTTTCTAGAGCCTTGATGCTCACTAATAATGTTCCTCACATCTTTTGGGGTGATGCGATTCTTACCTCTGCTTATGATTAATAGGTTACCCTAAAAAATCCTATAGTTTGAAACACCTATTTAGAAATTTCAAAAACTCTATCCTCATTCCCATTTAGTGTCAACTATACCCCAAAAAGTCTTTGGTTGCACTGTTTATATACACAATCATGATGGGGGAAAGTTGGGGTCTTGTGCTAAAAAATGTATTTTCCTTGGTTATTCCCCTACACAAAAGGGGTATAAGTGCTACTCTCCAGCATCTCGTAAGTATTTTGTAACTATGGATGCCAAATTTTTTGAAAACATCCCTTTTTACCCCAAATTACCCATTCAGGGGGAGTTAGGGGAAAGTGAATGGTTAATTTGTGAAGATTCAGCACCTGAGTCCCAAAGATCTCAAATATCACTTGATACTGAACCTGTCCAACTACCTCCAGCTATTGCACTTCCTGAACCAACTACAGATGATTTCTCACCTAAGAATACCCACCAAACTTCTGACAAGGACCAAAACATTTTTGAGAATCAATCTAAAACAAATAATGAAAATTAAGATAAACTACATGTAACTGGAACAGAAGTGGATCAACCACAAATGCAGGAGACTAAGTTATATATCAGGAGAAAGAAGGGTACCAAACAACCAGAGATTTGTAGTAGAGAAGAACCCATTCCTGAACAAAACCAAGAGTCAAACTAGAAGTTAGATTCTGAGGAGCTCGATTGGCCAATTGCTATAAGGAAAGGGAAACGATCATGCACACAACATCCTATTGGTAATTATATATCTTATGATAAACTCTCTTCTAATTTGAAGATGTTTGTTATGAATGTCTCTGAAGAGAAAATACCATGCTGATTCCAGGAAGCTATTAGTGATCCTAAATGGAGGATAGCTATACAAGAAGAATTGGAAGCACTAAAAAAAAATAGAACTTGGGAAATAACTTAGCTATCTGAAGGAAAGAAAACTGTGGGGTGCAAATGAGTATTCACCAGTAAATATAATGCAGATGGGATAGTCAGCAGACACAAGGCAAGACAAGTAGCTAAGGGTTTTACTCATACCCATGGGATAGACTACCAAGAAGCATTTGCTCCAGTAGCTAAGCTAAAAACTATAAAAATTTTATTATCACTGGCGACGAACCTAAATTGGCCTCTTTATCAGCTAGATGTGAAGAATGCTTTCCTAAATGGAGATCTTAAAGAAGAAGTCTTTATAGAGATACCACCGGGGTTGAGAACCCAAGATCACAGCTCACGAGGGTGCAAACTCCTTAGATCACTCTATGGTCTGAAACAATCTCCTAGGGCATGGTTTGGAAAATTCTCTCAAGTAATCAAACAACTAGGGTACAACCAATGCCAGACAGACCACACATTATTCATCAGACATAATGGAGGTAAAAGTTCAATTCTTATTGTCTATGTGGATGATATTGTGATAACAGGGGACGATGCTACAAAAATTACAAGATTAAAAGATAACTTGACAGCTGAATTCGAAATCAAAGACTTGGGAAAATTGAGATACTTCCTAGGTATGGAATTGGCAAGGTCCGATAGCAGAATAAGCGTGTCACAGAGGAAATATACTCTTGACCTGTTAAAGAAACAGGGATGTTAGGAGCCAAACCTGCAGAGACACCTATGGAGGCCAATTACAAGATGAACTTGAAGCAAGAAGGAGCACCGGTTGATAACGAGAGATACCAAAGACTAGTAGGTAAACTCATACTTATCTCACACTAGACCCGACATTAGTTTTGCAATGAGTGTTGCAAGTCAGTTCATGAGTAATCCACGAGAAGAGCACCTGGAGGGAGTTTATAGAATCTTGAAGTACCTTAAAATGACACCTAGAAAAGGATTATTCTTTGTCAAAAATGATTCTAGGGAAGTAGAAGTTTATACTGATGCAAACTGGGCAGGATCAGTAATTGACAGAAGGTCAACTACAGGTTATTATACGTATGTATGGGGTAATTTGGTGACTTGGAGAAGTAAAAAACAACCAGTGGTAGCAAGAAGCTCCGCAAAAGCAGAATATAGAGCTCTGGCTCTTGGAATTTGTGATGGCATTTGGATATTGAGGCTTATACAAGAACTTGCACAAAAACTAACTATGCCTATCAAAGTGTGGTGTGACAATATGTCCACTATTGGAATTCCTCATAATCTCATTCATCATGACAGAACAAAACACGTGAAAGTTGACAGACATTTCATCAAAGAAAAAATTGAGTCCAAAATAGTAAATCTTGCCTACATCTCAACAAATCAACAAGTGGCTGATATTCTAACAGAAGCTCTTCCAAGAATCAAGTTTGAAGAATTAAGAAGCAAGCTGAGATTGATCAATATCTACTTTCCAACTTGAGGGGGAGTGTTGGAATGGGCCGAGCCCATTATCTTATTCAGTCTTTTATTTTTCAGACTCTTTTTTACCGTTATGTTTCTGGTCCTACGTTATCTTTCCGTTTCTCGTTCTGTTCCTATTTCTTCGTCCTTCTCAGTGGGATTTCCCGATATTCGGTCGACTCCCACCGTTATATATGTATTCATCGTCTCCAATGAATTTAATATAAGAGTTTCTCCCAGAATTTCTACAGAAACAAATAGGGAAGATTACTAATGAGGACCAAGAAACTAGATTAATTATTACTAGGGACCTTATATTTCTAATTTATCGTGAAGGATCTATGGTTAGACCAAGATTTATGGGCTTTTATGAGAGAATATTTTTCTATTATTATTTTGTAAATATTGCTATTCTTGGGAGAGATGTTTTGGGAGAGATCTTAGGCATGTATGTGAAATTATTTTTCCTTGTTTCTCTCCTGATTTTGTGCCTCTTTTCCCTTGGCACCTCTTGTATATATCTTGTAACTATTTGCTGTGAATGATATGGAGTCTAATTGCTCCAAACCACATGGTTTCTGAGCATGAAGATTCAACAATAGAATCTGACATAGAGAACAACAATTCAGCATTTGGGTTGAATCCAAGTAGGGGGCAATCACCGATAAGGATAAATTTTGACCTCAAAGGATCCTCAGCATCGAATTCACGCTAGACTAGTGGTCCCTCTAGGTCGACTACTAGTTTCGAAGAATCCTCTATTCTCATCGTGATTGAAAAACTGAATGGGAAGAACTACCGAGTGGGCCCAAGCTGTGAAACTTGCAGTCAAAGGCCGTGGAAAATTAGGTCTACTCACCAATGAAACAAAGAAGCCAGAAGCTTCGAACGCTGCTGCCCTGAATCAATGGCAAACCAATAACCATATGGTGTCCTCATGGCTTGTTAATGCCATGATTCCAACCATCAAGAGAATATTTATGTTTCTGCCCACAGCAAGCACAATTTGGGAGGCAATTCATGACTCTTATTCTAATGGTGAAGATGTATCTCAATTATATGAGATAAAAACCAAACTTTGGCAACTAAAACAGGGGATAGAGATGTTGCCGACTACTGGCTTGAAATGGTAGCCCTTTGGCAAGAATTGGATCTAAATATAAAGGAGGAATAGTCCTGTCCCTACGATGCAGCAAGGTTCAAAAAAAGAATTGAAAAAGAAATGCTGTTTCAGTTCTTGGCTAGACTAAATAAGAATTTTGATGATGTGAGATGCAGAATCCTAAGTCGCTCTCCATTACCATCCACCTGAGAAGTTTTTTCTGAAGTCAGAAGAGAAGCTTCAAGGAGGAAAGTTATGTTACAAGAAGATACACCAAAAAAATCAGAATCCTCTGCTATGGTTAGCCGAAACTCTAACCAAGGGAACAAAAGCCCTAAATGGAAGCTGTGGTGTGACCATTGCCAAAAAAAAGATCACACAAAGGACACTTGCTGGGATATACACGAAAAACCAACAGATTGGAAGCCATGGAAAGGAAAATCGAGTGGATATCAAGCATCAAACGAATCCAGTGGTGACAAGACAGAAGAAGCACCTACACAACAAAGTGACAGTGCCCAACTAAGTAAAATTCTTGAGATGCTGACTGCATTGCAAAATTCTGGTCAACAGTAGCCAAAGAAGCACACTACAACAATTGCCCAGAAAGGTAATTATTTTTTGGCTTTAAAGGAATGTTTCACAAAGTCAAATTGGATTGTTGACTTTGGGGCTTCCGATCATATGACTCATAACTCAAGAATATTTTACTCTTATTCTCCTTGTGCTGAACATGAAAAGATTAGGATTGCATATGGTACTTTGTCTTCTATAGCAAGAAAAGGCAACATCAAAATTACAAATTCCATAAAATTAAATTATGTGCTCCACGTACCCAATTTAGACCGCTATCTACTCTATTAGTAAATTGACTACGCAGGCAAATTGTTATGCTCACTTCTTCCCATCTCATTGTATTTTTCAGAACCTCTCATCGGGAAAGATGATTGGTAGTGCTAAAGAGTGAGGGGGACTTTACTGTCTTGAAGAATTTGACGTGAGTAATCTGCAATCACAAATCTTGTTTAATAAAGTTTCAACCTCTCAAAATAATAATCTTATCTTATAACATAGAAGAATGGATCATCCAAATTTTCAAAATCTGAGTCATTTGTTTTGTGAAATTTGCCCAAATAAAGTTTCCAATGTTCAGTGTGATGTATGTGAGCTTGCTAAACATCAAAGAACTTCATTTAAACCTTCTAACTATAAAGCTACAAAACTGTTCTCTTTGATTCATAGTGACTTGTAAGGTCCTTCTCGTGTACCAAATCGAACCAATGTTCATCACCTTTATTGATGACCATACTCATTTGTGTTGGGTTTATTTACTAAAAGAAAAATCTAAAGCAACCCAAGTGTTTATTGAATTCTATACCATGATCTAAAATAAATTCCAAACAAATATCCAAATCCTTTACTCTGACAATGGTACTGAGTATTTCAATAAGTCCTTGAATGAATTCCTAAAAGAGCATGGCATCATTCATAAAAGCACCTGCGTTAATAGTCCCCAACAAAACAAAATTGCAAAAAGAAAAAATCAACACCTACTTGAAGTAGCCAAAGCTCTTATGTTTACTTGTAGTATATCATATTTCTATTGGGGGAATGCAATTCTTACTGCCACATATCTCATCAATAGATTACCCAGCAAAATTCTTTCCCTCAAAACTCCCCTTGAGAAATTTAAAAAAAAAAAACCCATTTGACAACCCACTTTGAAAACAATCTTCCCTTGAAGGTCTTTGGCTGGTCAACATTTGTTCACATATATCATCATCACACCAAATTGGAACCTCGAGCTCAAAAATGTGTGTTTCTTGGCTATTCCTCTTCCTAAAAGGGCTATAAGTGCTATGATTTTATTTCTAAGAAACTATTTATCAGCCACGACGTTACCTTCCATGAAATAGAATCCTATTTTGTAAAGTCCTCAATTCTGGGAGAGAGTTGGAGTAAATTTTAGACTTTGGTAGAGCAATTTGATCATATCCCTTAACCCGTATGTCCCAATCCTGAACCCGTGTGTCCTGAACCCATGTGTCCCACTCAAACCATCTTGGTTGATCTTGACTATTCACAAAGTTCTATGCCTAAAACTAAAGAGAATTCTAACACAGGGGGAGAGAAAACTTGAAGTAGTTCACAAGAAAAAGAATTAATTGTTTACTCATGAAGGAGAAAGCAAGGTGATAAGTCTCTTGTACTAGAGGTAGTGCCAAAATCAGAACCGGTGGAGGAAGAAACCAAGCTAGATGAATTAAGTGATGATCTTAATTTACCCATTGCTCATAGGAACAAGACTAGATCATGTACGTTACCTCCTATTCAGAAAAATGTGTCTTATAAGGCTCTCTCACCACATTATCACGCCTTTATCTCTAAACTAGATAAAGTTAAGATTCTTGGGAACATACAGGAAGCTTTGGATGTACCAGAATGGAGAAATGCAATAATGGAGGAAATGAGAGCATTGGAAAAGAATGATACTTGAGAAGTTGTAGATCTTCCTAATGGTAAGAAAACCGTGAGATGCAAGTGGGTATTTACTTTGAAATACAACTCTAATGGTACAATTGAAAGATATAAGGCACGACTGGTGGCAAAAGGGTTCACTTAGATGTATGGTCTAGATTATAAAAAACCTTTTGCTCCCATTGCTAAATTGAAAACTATCAGGGTGATATTGTCTGTAGCAGCTAATCTTGATTGACCACTCAGCAACTTGATATCAAGAATGCATTCATCAATGGTGAATTACATGAAGAAGTATATATGAATCTCCCTCCTATTTTTGGTGAAAGTAAGAGTAACCAAGTGTACACATTGAAAAGATCATTGTATGGCCTTAAACAATCTCCAAAGGCCTGGTTTGATAGATTCCCTAGAGTCTTAAAGGCCGAGAGGTAAACCAAGGATTGTCTGATCATACTATGTTTGTCAAGCATAGAAGAGGTAAAAAAGTTATACTCATCGTCTATGTGGATGATATCATTTTCATAGGAGATGATGCAAAAGAAATTGAGAGAATCAAGAGTGCTCTTGCAAAGGAATTTGAGGTGAAAAATCTTGGTGAAATGAAGTACTTCCTTGGAATGGAGGTTGCTAGATAAAAAAAAAGAATTTATATCTCACAGAGAAAGTATATACTTGATTTACTAAAGGAGACTAGAATGCTTGGATGAAACCTTGTGATACTCCAATGGAAGTTGGGAAAAGTAGACATGATGGGAAAGCAATTGATAAGGAAAGATATCAAAGGTTGGTAGGAAAGCTAATATATCTTTCTCACACACAGCCTGATATAGCCTTTGTGGTTAGTGTAGTAAGTCGACACATGAGCTCTCCTAAAAAAAACACCTAGAAGCTGTCTATAGAATCCTGAGATACTTGAAAAGTACACTTGGAAGGGGGTTATTCTTCAGGAAACATGAAAGAAAAACTATAGAAATTTATACTTATGCAAATTGGGCAAGCTCTGTGGAAGATAGAAAACCCATGTCTAGCTATTGCATGTTTACTTGGGGAAATCTTGTAACATGGTGCAGCCAAAAACAAAAGGTGGTTGCAAGTAGTATTGAAATAGAGTTAAGAGCTCTTGCACACAAGATATTGGAAGGGCTTTGGCTAAAAAGTGTTTTGGAAGAAATGTGAGTTGTTGCAAATTTTCCATTGAAACTTTATTGTGATAATAAGGCTGCTTTGAATATGGCTCTTAATCCAGTTCAACATGAGAGAACCAAACATGTTGAAATGGATAGACATTTCATCAAGGAAAATGTGGAAAGAAGACTCCTATGTCTAACATACATACCTACTAGTCAGCAAACTGCCGAAATCCTCACCCAGGGCCTTCCAAGATCAAGTCATGAAAATTGTGTGAGTAAGTTGGACATGATTAGTATCTATAAACCAACTTGAGGGGAAATGTGGTTAGATTGAGATTTATAGGCTTTTATGAGAGAATATTTTTCTGTTATTATTTTGTAAATATTGCTATTCTTGGGAGAGATATTTTGGGAGAAATCTTAGGCATTTATGTGAAATTATTTTTCCTTATTTCTCTCCTGATTTTGTGCCTCTTTTCCCTCAGACCCTCTTGTATATATCCTGTAACTATTTGCCGTGAATAATATGGATTCTAATTGCTCCAAACCACATGATCAAAAGTGCAAACTATTCTTACCAAAATACTTTTAATGAGAAACTTACTAACATATCATCCTAATATTACTTGTTGAGTTTAAGCGTGTTACTATCCAATTTTAACAATTTTAACTTCATTGCAACAAACGTATCACTTTATCTTTTAATAGCTACAATGAGATATTGTTAAAATTCCGATAATTATCATATAAACTTCGAAGAATTAACTAGGCTTCTAATAGTTACTATTTACTTTTACAAATTGAAAAAGTTATCTATAGCTTTTTTTAAGTTACTATCATGAATGAGAAACTTACTAACCTATTTTTTTAATATTACTTATTGAGTTGGGTTATATTACAACCAAGTCTTAATGATTTCAACTGTGTTGCAACAAACTTGTTGAGGAGAGTATTTCAGTCAACACAAGTCATATTTTAAGTCCTTTGCTTCTTTACAATAAATTAAAAATACAAGTCCCTAGGAATAACTAATTTAGTTTCTTAGTCCCTATCAATAATTTTTCCAAATAAATATGCCACAAAACTTTGTATTTAACAATACTATCTGCATGCACTGACAAATATACCTTCAATGCAAGTTGCACCCACATCATCCAAGTCTCTTCTGGCATCAAACTTCAAGTCTGAACCAACAGAAATCCACCTGTGTAAGATCATTGGAAACATGGCAAAAGCATCAAAATTACTAAACTCACAGTATATAACCCAATCACGTTAAAATCACAAAAAAGCATGTGCACATCCTAAAGTAAAGGCATATGAATGTCCATCCCAAGGAACTATTGTTTATCACAATATAAACAAACAAAAATGCAATACTGCATATGGAGACTGTGATAGTGTGACATAAACTTACAGTGCTTTTCTCCTCCCGTAGTGCCAGTTCTCCCATATTAGCCCTGCAATTGTTCGACCTTTACCTACACCAGCTCCATCCCCAATAAAGAAACCAGCCCTAGCACCGTTAGGTAGGTGCTGAAGATGTCTCTGTCATGGAAACCAACATCATACACAGGAGATCCAAACTAGCATTAATTATTACCAATTAAGTCAACAAAGAAACCTGACAAGCATAGACCAATGTCTCAATTTGCAAGCATGACAAAGCTTTTGAACTTTCCAAATCATCTTTAATTTTTGGATCATAGGCAGGCTCAGGTGGCTGCACTGCAGACAAAGATGATGTTTCCACAATAGGATCTGGGTGTGAGGGTCCAATAGATACTTTTGGTGGCCGCTGCATCATATGACATTTTAATACCAGTAAAATGTATATCCACAACTTGAAATAACATGTAATTGTTAATTTGGCTATAAAAACTAGTAGTATTACTACTCCCCGAAGGAAAAGTGTTATAACTCACATAATCCATAAATGTTTCTCCAACCAGGCCACCTTCATCTTCATCGCGCTCCACTTCAACAGCAAACTGAAATATTTAGACATACAAAACAAATGTATAGGTACAATAAGGATAGTAAAATATACAAACAACAGTTCTCAATTAAAAAAAGCCTTGAAAGAAAAGCAACAGCCCACATATTGCTGGAGTATGAAAAGTAATACCCAAAAAGGGCAGTGGAAAGCAAACTAGCCAGATTTTGAAGTTCAAAAAATGCATACTTCAAAGAATTTAACAAAGAAAAAAGCTAACCCAACATATTAGGCTTTCGTGACTGACTCCGTGACTTTTATCATATCAACCCAAGGAAGGAAAATGAAGTGCCTTTTTGACTGGCACAAATGCACAGAGTTTGGAATGACCAAATAACAAAAAATTTACATAGTGTCAAAGACTTCATATTCTTTGTAATCCTCGATGATTTACTGCTTGTCAAAAATCACAGATAATTTTCCCAGCACCTCACAGTGCAGAAACAGATGATTAGTAGTTTCCAAACTCTTGCAGCAAGAAAGTACTACCATGCATTAATCCTACTAAGCATTGTTGTCCAAACAAAACCGTAACCTTAGAAGGAGCTTCAGCCTTCCAAGTTTGTAAGGTCAGTATTGAGAGTGGAAGGATTCCAGATTAGAAAGGTGAAAAATCCAGAACTGTCTAGGGTCCATTTCTGTAGATCAGTAGAACTAGAAAAACAAAATGCAAATCACAGCTATCTGCATAGAAGGGCAAAAACATATCCTCTGGGCAGCCCTATAATGTGTGTCCATAAATGCCACATCTCTTCTGTGCAAAAAACTAACCATTTTTTTTATAGGAAGGCTGCTAACAATTTGAATTCATTTTTTTTTAATGTTGTTGGCCCTTCTTCCTTTCTGAAACACCAACATCTGAGTATTTGATCTCAATCACAACGTAAAGGAGAGTTATTGGTAGGATAGCAGAGAAAGACAAAGAAGGCTGGTTCTGTGATAATCAAACTTCTATTGGAAGCTGCTCCTTACATGATGAGGCAGGCATCGTTACAATAGCTATTTTTCACCTAAATGATAAAATTCTAAGCATGAGATTAACCAACGGTATCTGAAAAACAGGCAGAGAAACTAAAGGACAAAATTGGCACCCAAACTAGCTGAGTTGATTTCACCATATTCTACACATCTGCTCTATCCTAGTAATGAATGTTCATGCTTGTTAGTATCTTTCACTTATCAACTACCATCGCATGTTAGTGCATATCCTGTCAATACTTTGTTGCTAGTTACCTTCTGTAACTAACAATAAACGCTACTCCCACCCAATTAAGTCAGCATCAACTACTCTACACAGCATAGGATTCTATGATTACCCAAAATCATTCTTCCCGAATAAATAGCAGCATAATCTTCGTTCACAAGTTCATAATATTGAAATTCGATCAAAATGATTTTGCCGAGAAAGCATTATTAGAGTGCTGAGAGTAATAGAAGGGAACCACACCTCGTTGACTTCTTCAGGAGTAGGCCCAGAAGGGAAGAACTGCTTGACCTTTGAGATATCGACTGCGAGGTCAACCCCACATTGCGGGCAAGCGAACCTCGCGAGCCCATGGGGGACATTGAGGATGGCCTTGCAGCTAGCACAGGGAAGCTGGATCTTCGTGGGATCAATGCCGTGTGCCGGCACTTGCAACTGCTGCGATGACGGAGGAGGTAAAGGTGGGTGATGAGACGGTTTCTGGTGGGCCCCACTCATGAGCTCCGGGGGAAGCATCTGCGGCATTCGACAGGTAGGGCAAGCGAACTCCGTGAGTCCCGGCGCCACAGTCAAGATCATGCGGCAACCGGCGCAGCGCACTTGGACGCCTTGCCCGGCATGGGACGGCGCCTGGTGCGGCGGGGCCAACGGCGGCGGAGGCACCGATGGCTGAGTCATTGTTGGGAACTGTGGAGGAATCAGTGAGAGAGAGCCTCGGTGGTAGAGCGTTTCCTCGGAATTTGGGTGGGAAATTTTGGGGCTTCGGAGAAGAGGAAACGTTCCAAAGGGCTCTTGTCGCGGTGAAATTGGTTTTGTTTGGCGGGCAAGGTCTTCCACACAGACACACGCGCACACACAGTCTCTTTCTTGCTTCACACTGCCCTCTCTCTCTCTCTCGTTTCTGATCGTTTTGGTCTGGTGAAATAAAAAGCCCAAGGGCCCTTTTTGCAAGCTGAGCCTGAGACGACCGTATTTGGGTTTCTGGGCTTTTCACGTTCACGTGATAAATGATAAATCATAAATGTGGTTGCACTCATATTATAAATCATTTTTTACTCAAATAATAATTTCGTTAAATTTATGTAATTTTTATTTTTAAAATTAAAAAAATTTAAAAATAATAAACTTGTTTTAAAAAATAATAAATTTTTTGTACCTTAATTATTTGTTATACTGACTTTGAATCAATTAATGAAAGAAGTAATATTTAATAAATTTATTATTCTTTGAGAGTAATTTGTTTATTTATTTATTTATTTTTACATTCGGGCTAAATAAATTCAATAAGTAAAAATCATGTATTAAGTGGATATATTATTTATACGATAATTTAGTATAGGCAGGGCTGTAACATTTAATGTACTTTGTCGAGGTTGTTGTAACATGAAATAGATGTATTATTTGTATTGGAATTATAGTATTGCTCAATATTATGGTAGAATATCAATAGCCTCACAATTTATCATTTGATCTTGAGTTAATATTAGTAGCCTCGCAATTCATCAAGAATTTGACATTGTTTAAAAGTTTTGCATACATCTCCAAAAAGATTTATAATTATTGATATTAATCAGATGACTATTATCAACTTAAAAAGAAATTAATAAATATGAAAAAAAATATACATCAAACATCTTTCTTTGACCAAGCCATAGTAGTATTGTACATGTTAAACCTAAAACTAGATAATAACTATCCTAAAAATCTTTTGTAACTATAAGATGCCTTAATGATAACTAATTTTAGAAGTCTCTTGTAACTTTAGGATAAAGCTTGCATGCATAAGTTATAGTATAAGAAAATTACAACTCAAGCTTTATAAAGTTTTCAAGAGAATTTAGGATTATTACAACTTGATTTCATGTTTGTTGCCATATTACTTCCTAATTCTTGTGGAGCATATCTTGAATATTAATTACAGCCTAAAATTTCTAAAGTTACAAAAGATTTTTAATATTATTATAACTCGGTTTTAAGTTTGTTATCATCTTGCACCCTGGGTTGTAATGATAATTGTAAGGTTTTAAGTTCTTTAAATCTTGGTAGTAACTAAAGTTTTTTGTAATTTTAAGAAACTCAAATTATAACTCTCAATTACAAGAGACTTCCTTAAGTTACAACTTGAACTTTATCAAGTTATAAAGAACCTTTTAGAAAAGCTACTACTAAATTTTGGGAACTTACAACCTTGGGTCCTAAGTCACAACATTTGTAAGGTTGTGAATTCCTTTATGATTTTAAAATAGACCAAATAATAATAAGTCATATTTAAGATATGAAATTGTTTTATGAGAATTTGGAGGCAATAGTGGTAACTAATTGAAAGTTTGTAAGTTTCCTAAAACATGGTAATAACTTTCTTAAAAGCCCTTTATAATTTAGGAAACTCATGTCATAACTCTCAAATTACAACTTAAGTTTCCTAAGTTACAAAAGGCTTTTAAGAAAGTTATTATCAAATTTTAAGGAACTTACAATCTTAGGTCCCAAGTCACAACATTTGTAAGGTTTTAAGTTTCCTTTTGATTTAAAAATAGACTAAGTAATAATAAGTTATATTCAAGATAAGAAATTACTCCATAAGATTTGAAGGCATTGGTGGTAACTAATTGTAAAGTTGTAACCAGGTTGTAATTCAAGAATTACAAGAAAGTTACAAAAGACTTTTAGGAAAGTTACTATTAGGGTCTAGGAAAAGTTACAAAAGACCTTTAGGAAAGTTACTGTCAGGGTCTAGGAAATTTACAACTTTACAATTAGTTACCACTAATGCATTTCAATTATTATAAATCTTGGCTTTTTTTTCTCCTTTGGATAGAAGTTGTCAATGCGTAATGGAACCACTAACCAATATTTATTTTATACAACATCCATGAGTTACCATTAATATTTCCTAAAGTTGCAAAGGATTTTTAGGATTATTACAATTCGGTTTTAAATTTATTACCACTTTGCTTCTTAATTCTCATGGAGCATCCCATTTTGAATATTAATTAATATTATTGATTGGTCCATTTTGTTGGAAGTCTATACAACTCATAGTTGAAGCTTTGTGTATGATACTGATATAGTCATAACTTTGCTAAAATCATGTTTTATTTCATTAAGATATTCAAGTACAAAAGATGTAAAAAATGCAATTTGCCTAATCTAAATTCATGTTGCAACAATCTTAACAAAGTACAATGAATGTTACGAGCTTGCTCATCCAAAATTCTAATACGAATAATACACTCATTTGATACATAATTTCATACATAGTCTCAACAATAGCATTTAAGAATTTTAAAGAACTTGATGGTTGAAGTGGAAAGTATAACCTTAAAGTTTGTTCCAATGCAACAATGATTGAGTCTTCAGTAGGAACTTCTATAAGATCAATATTCTTAACAAAAATAGCAATTACCTCACCATTATCCTAATTTGCGCCTTTCTTGTCTATATGAGACTCACCATCAATATCAAGCAATTTTTCCCAAGTGCCTTTGCCCTTAGCATCATCCACATTCATGGCATATCAATAAAAATTAAAACAATGATAACAATTGTCTAGAATGAAAGGCATAAAATGCTTGAAGTAATTAAAACAATGATAATAAAAGATATGAAAACAAAGAAGCATTCCTTCAACATCCATACATTTGCTTTAGATTGTATATGGGGTACCAACTTTCCTACAAGAAAGTTACATTGTCAAAATGTCAATGTATATCTCAATTTACAATTAATCTCTACCTTTCCATAGTTTTTGTAACAAGTTGATCATTTTGTAATTTTGATAAACAAGGTACATCATGAACTAAGCAAAAAGAAAATACAACATGGTGGGGAAAATGCATCATCCATAAAATCAATCCTTGATGCACGTTTAAATTATTAGCATTTTTTTCCATTAAAGACTTACAAAATTATCAAGTTATATGTTATTCTTTTTGGCTTTAAATATTAAAATATCAAAATGAGAAAATCCAGTACTCATTCCAACACTAAACTAGGATGGCAAAGGCATAAGTACATAGAAGAAAGAGGTCTCCAATAGAAATTACAAATGTGCTTCACTCATCATATGTAAGATGTGAATGCAATCGACTAAGAAAATAATGAAACCACTTGGAAGGCATGTGTGAATTAGAAATTGCACTCTCATGCTGCAAATCCATGAAAGCTTCGCCTAATGTGAGATTTGTTGCACAATGCATGGTTAAGGCATGAAATCTAATTCAACTCTCTTTGTGTTTTATTGCACAATGCTCTTTCCCTCATAAATTGGCTTCCTCCTCGAATTTTTGGCTACTTGATTTATAGAAACTTTCAAGAATCTATTTGATCTTCATCACCAAGTTCATAACCACAATCACCTAAAAATTTAAACAACTTTCCTTTTCTCTATCACTTTATCTACAATCAAAATCAATTTTTCGTTATAGATTGTTTACTATTATCGGCATGAATGAAAAGATTAAAGGAGAGTATGTCTAACCTAGGCTTTAAATCTAAAATGCACTAAGAGCATTTTTGTCCATTTTATGTCAAAATTAGGTCCTTTGGGCCTTAAGAATAATTTCAATTTCTAAGTCCTTTATTGTGAATTTTCGAAAACTTAAGTCTTCGAATGTAATTTTCCTAAATTTAAAACTAGCAGTATATGAATAAGAATTTTTTCCACTTTAAACCAAAATCTCTACTACTAATCATGAAAATAATAGAAATCCAAACAAGTGTTTTAAACATTTATTTGATGATAAATTGTAGGTTCATTTATGATTTGTTAATGATTTTTTTTATTATTCAAATTTGCAGAGACCTTATTTGTGGAAGAAATATGATGGAATCTCACCAAAAAATTATTTTTCCCCTTTATAATGTTGAATGTTTTAAAGGTCGAAAGAAGACAAAAAAAAAAGATGATGAGCAAAAACCCAAATGAACAAAAAGAAAGAATATTCAAACCCCACATTCTAACCCAAATGAACAAATTAGAAATTTGTCTTTAATTTTTGTTTTTGTAATGTCAGAATCATCGAAGGTTAGGTGCCCTAAGTGTGATAATCTCCTTCCAAAGCTTGCTTGAGCTTTGCCTTCATTCTTCCTACTTGTTTAGTCAATAAGGAAAAAGAAGAGAAAGAGAGGAAGGAAGGAAGGAGAAGACAATGAGGAAATAAAAAAGAGGAAGAAAGAAGAGAGATAAAGGAATGAAAAAAAATACAATAGGATACGACTTAAGCACAATAATTGCCACATAAGCGACAAAAATGACAATTTAAAACTTAATTGTGTAGACACATCAGAGTTAATGAAACAATGTTAATGGAGTTACCTTGATAGATTTATTTAGAACATTTTCAAAACTCATGGATTTATTTGAAATAAAAAATAATTTTAGGATAAATATTAAATATAAATTTAAGACCAAAATAAGGTTTTGACCAAATTAAAAGATTTTAATTAGATATTTTTTATTAAAATTTAAATCAAATATTTGTTTTTTTTTAAAATCAATTCAAATATTCTCTTATGCATTATTTAGTATTACAGGAAAGAAAGGAAAAGAAAGAAAACAATCTAAGAGAAACGAAAAGGGAGAGAAAGTGGATGAGCTATCACGCACTTTGTTTTGTATCATAATATGGAAAGAAAAAGACATTTTCCTTTCCTTATTTGGGTTCATCAAAGAAAGGAAAAGAAATACATGTAAATAAGATATCAAATTAATTTATTATCCTTTATTAGATTAAATATATTTGCCATGAATATATCTCATGTCTATTCGTTTATTTATCTTATCTTCAACATATATGAGTTTAGTTGCAAAGTTGGCATGAACCTTTTTAAGCTTTTTTTCTACCCATTTGCTCAAAAATTTAAGCATATTAAAAAGTCTAAATTATATAAACCTTACATAAAAAGATATTGTCAAGATCAACTTATATAAACTTTGCACACATGCATTAGTTTGAGTCACCATTAAACTATATATATATATATATAATAACTAAACTTTTCCTTGTACAAAGGCTTTTACATACCATTGCCTAACCTAAGAGCCTATTAAAAAAAATGGTAGACTATATGCTTTAAAGTCAAGGCTTCATATATATATATATATATATATGTTTTCCACATAAACAAATGATCAATCAAAGTGAGTTCCTCAATTGTTATAGAAGCTCTTGACGCTTGTGAAGTTGACAATCAAAAAATGCTATCATGTTAGCTTGATTCTTTATCAAAGCCAAAATTGAAAAATCAAGTTGAAAAAACTTTGGCATTCTTATACTACATATTTCATCAAAAACTTTAATTTCAAAGTAACAATTAGGTTGCCAAGTTTCAAGTATTGTAATCCACCAATGATATTTCTCTTTATAATTTCCTTAACACCTTCTTTAATTCCTTCATAAATGAGTTGACCATACTTTCAAGCAATTCAATCATTTGATATTTCCTTTTTAACCTTTTTGAAGGATATTTACTCCTTGTATTTAAGCTTGAGTTGTAGGTTCATAGTTTAAATCAAATGCAAAAACATTGTTAGTATTCACTTTGTTATCAAACATGAATTACTCTTTAATTGAATAAGCATAATTAAAAGAGCTTTGCTTCATTTGCTAATAATGAATTTTTCCTTTGTTGCTTCAACTGCAGCACCTATTGCCCTATCTTTTGTCTATAATTCATACATCTTATCATAGGAATTAAGAGGAGTAAACATCCATTTTTTTGTGTTTGATTTCACCTACAAGTAAAATTATTGATAGTGTAATACTTTACAAATATAACTAATATGTATTATAAATGATACAAAGTTTGAACTCTATAAGGAATCATGAAAACTTCCAATAATTCTCTCTATATTTCAAGTTCATCAACCCCCATATTTATTTTATGATTCTAGGAAAAATCACTCATGACTTTAAGTAAGTCTTAGAAAGCATTGAAATTTGTATTTAGTGTCTTCATTTGATTCTTTAAGTGATCGTTCTCAAATTGCACCAAAGTTTTCACTATGTGCTTGTAGCATATTTGCATAAATAGTTGAATTGAAAACATTATCAAATATATACCCTTTTTATTATTCCTCTATAAATGCATTAAAAAGAACTTTATTCGTATGTTATATCCACTTTATCACATCTTTCTTAAGATTAGTATTTTGAATAGATTTTAACTTCTTTTCTATTTTTCAAGCAACTATTAAAAGAACAATAATAATAGATGAATCCATGCGGCATTCTCAAATATAGCTAGCAAAATTCAACAAAAGGAGAGACATATTTCTCATTGCCACTATAAGTTTGCGATCTCTTTCATCATTACTTGAAAGGAGAGTCTATCAAGATAAATTAAGAGACATATTTCTCATTGCCACTATAAACAACAAAATAAATGCATGAAAAATTGAAGTTCTCTCATCATCATGTATCAAAATGTCAATATTAATTTTTTCTTGTTCAATCCTCACAACTTGGGATGGAAAAAGCTAGATAGGTTGCTCCATAGTTGGTATTATAGATTACTCAACAACATTTTCAATATTAGTATTTGAATTAAAAATTGGTGCACCAGGCTGTATCTTATCATCCATTATCCCTTTTCTTTTAAAGAATGAATCAATAGTTTTATTTTTAAGTGTATCTTTGAAGTTTTAACCTATGAAAAATAAATATTTTTCTAAAAAAAATACAAAAGCCAAACAATTTTTAACTCATAAATTAATTTTTTTAAAAAAACTAAATACTAAGTTTGAGTAAATTTTACTAACATCATATTGCATAAGCTTCAATTTTAGAGTCTTTAATGATTAAAGAAAAAAGTATATGTATAATAGAAAAACAAAAAAATAAGTCAAAAACTAAAAGATGTTGTTTTATGCTCTTATTAGTGGCATTGATTACATTTCTACTATTTTACATTTTGGATTTCTACATGTCCCTTTTCAAGTCTCTCTTTTTAGGTTAATAGGTTTCCATTCCTCTTTCTCTCTCTTACACCCACCCACCCACCCACCCACCCACAGAAACACACCCTTACTAATTTTAATGTAAAGATGTGATTTTGCTTTATTGAAAAAAACTTCAATCTAATAAATTTATAAAATTTTTACTAATGTTAACCCCCAATATGCGTTACTTATGTATAATATGAAGGATAATTCTAATAATGACACTTAAAAAAATTACTGATATGATTTACTCAATAATGTTGTTTGTCACTTTTCTGTGACCATACCAAACTTTAGGACTCTTCTATTATATATTTTCTTCTTAAATAATGAGAATTTTGTATAAAGAAACTTGCAAGCTATTTTTTAGATTTTTGAATCAAATAGGACTTTTTACAATCATTTCAAACTTAAATTGGCTAAAAGGTTCTAGTTTGGTGCTTCAAATGTAAACTTGGCTTCTCAACTTCTAAATGAATAAGAGACGGTGGTTAGTGGAAGAAGTATATCTTGTTGAAGAAGAAGATGGCTTTAGATTAAAAAGTAAGAGAGAAGAACAAGAATGAAACAAGGTTAAGTAATAAAGCAAAGGCATGAATGTAAAATGAAACGGTGAGGTGTTATGAATGTAAATACTAAAAAGGAGAGAGACGTAGAGATCAAGGAAGTAAAAGCTTAAACTTTGTCTTATCTTAGTAAGTCAAGCTTAAAGAAATTAAAAAAAATTACAATTTATTCATAAGGCCAAAAACTAATATATATATATATATATAATAGAACATTTGGGCTGGGGGGAGGGAGGGGCTATGGCATCCCTTGGTCCCCCTAGCTCCACCATTGGGTGATGGGTTATGCAACAACATCTCCTAATTTCTCTTTGAAATTATGAACTTTGGTGACCTCTTAAGACGATGAGTAACAATAATGAAGATAAGTTAAGATGGATTTTTCTGGAAAAGATCTTGAAGAGAAGATAAAGCAATAAAAATGCATTTTTTTCTTTCCTTTTTTTTATCCTTTCCATCCAACAATGGATGGATGAAATTTTAGTAGGTCCCACAAATTCTCCATTCATCTTCATCATTTTCTTTCTTTCTTATTTATGCATACCAAACAAAGATTTTTTATTTGAAAGTTTCAAAATAATATAAATGAATGGAAAAGTAAATATACACACACACACATTTTGTTTAGATGTTTAGAAATGGAATCAACAAATATTTTAATTTCTTTATTTGGGAGTTTAAATAGAAATATTGATCTAATAGACTGAGGTTTATGGAAATAAGCTTAAACCTGAGACATGGCATTATATGATGCTGCTCTCTTAACATTACAGAAAAAAAGCATTTTAGTGACAGTATCTTAACCACAACTTGTGAAATTATAGTTATTACATGTCCTAATTATGGTTTAATAAATTGTAACTAAGACAAAATCCTAACTACAATTAATTATAAACCATGGTTAAAACTTGTCCTAATTATAGTTTCAATGTAATTGTGGTTACGGTTATAATAGACTATCATTAGGTCATGGCCTAATGAAAATTTATACTTAACCATTGCTAGGTTCATTTATACTCAATCATTGTTAGGTATATATTATCGTTAGGCTATAAGCTAATGATAATTTAAGCCTAATCAATGGTAGGCCAGGACCTAATGACGATCTAAATGTCATTAGATCATTTAATGGGCTTAATGATGGTTGGGCATAAACTGACATTAGGCCATAACCTAATGATGAATTATCATTAATCATTATTAGGTTAATTAATAAGCCTAACAATCATTAAGCCCATTAATTGACCTAATAATTATCCTACCCCTTTTTACTCCCTTACATTGCAACTTTCTCATCCTTTTTGCAGCTTTTTCCCTCTTTTCACAATAGCTACAAAGTTATGAAGAGCAACTACCAATGATGGTTAGAGCAACTATGACACTGATGAGCAGTTCTTCCTCTTTTATGCATGATCCACACCTTCTCTTCCATTTTGTAGCCTTCAAATTTAGGGCCCTCAAATGTAGGTAAGTTAGACCATGTAAAATATGATAACATCACACATGGTTAAATATGTTTCATTGAAGTTCTTTAATTCAAGCTTGGTTTCAAGGAACAACTAAATGTTTTAATTTTACATCAAGTTTACTTAAAAGAAATGATTAAGTTGAACAATTTATAAAAAGCTTCTGCTTATTATTGAATCATCTTTAAACTTAGATTTGGAAACCCTCCTTCCTTTTTTTTAAAGACTAAATGTAAGATTAAGAATACTAAATACATCGGTAGGAATAAACTTTTTATCTAATTATGGGATTAGGTGCAGATATAATTTTCCTTTTCTTTTCTTTACTTGACTTTTTCTCTATAGTTAATTAGACAAACATGATTAGTTTTGAGTAGTCTCCCATTTTACTAGTCCTTTGAATCACAATTGTTGAGATTTCTCAAGTTTTAGTGCATGATATTGGGATTTAACATTATAAGTATACTTAATTTAGCCTCATTTGAAAGTTGTATAATCTTTTAATGGCATGCAAGACATTGGGATTTTTCAATGCTATTTGGTTGTTGAGAAATACATGAGATAAAGTAATTTACACTGTCAAGGTTTATATTCTAGTTTGGTTAATGAGAAATGGTGTTTCTTTTGTTAAAATCTTATTCATTTTATATGTTATTAATTTTTTTAAATCTATTGTATGTATAATAAAATGATAGAATTCGATAATATATACCATTTATATGAATGAACTTTTGCATATCATTATGCTTAAATATGTAAAAATTCATTAGTTTCTAATAATTATCAAATATGCATATCATTATACTTAGAATTTCATTACTTCTAGAAAGATACAATTGCATTGTTAGATAGGCATAACAAGTTCTCTTAAAACCATTGTGATAATTAAAGGGAGATAAAGGTTGGGACAATTTGTTTGATTAAAGATCTTATTTGTTATGTTTTTGGTTATAAGATAATTCTTTTTAACATACTAAATAATTAAAGATCTTATTTTAGTTATAGAAATGGATAAGTCTTGGATTGCTAAGTCCCTGAAATACCTGTGAGTATTTAAATAGCTTGAATAGATTTGTAGACTTTATATTTGCTAATGGGAGTATTGATGGTAGAATAATATACCCATATCCTAAATGTTGGTTTAAGAAATGGTAAATTAGAGAAGATGTATATGACCATTTAATTCTTAAACTAAGACGTAAACACAAACCTCCTGTAGAGCATTAGTCAAGGTTATAAGTAAGAGAATAATGGATTTGTAAGGATAATCTTGTGTAGGACATAGTCGATAATGCATTTAGAGTTCATGAAAATGAAAGTGTATGGATGAGGTTAAGGGTCCAGTTCTACCATTAAACCAAAGGATAAATGATAATGCAAAAGAGTTTTTTAAGTTAATTAGGGATGGACAATATAATTTATAAGAAAGTTACGAGAAGTATTCAAAATTGTTTTTTTTTTGGTAGAGTTGTATCCCATTAAGTTTTTATATGGAATAAGTGACAATACTATGTCAATAATATTGAAGCTATTAGCCAATATCTTTAAACATATAAATGTTTCACATTCTTTCTATAAGGTTAAAATACTATCAATAAACTATGGCTCAACTACATAAAAATTTATGCATGTCTAAATAATTGCATGTTATATTGGGAGATAAAAATAAGGATATGTATAAAAAGTGCAATACATGTAGATGAAAACTAAAAATTAAAAGTGAAAAATGAGCAAAACAACGAGTACTTATTTACTTTCCACTGAAACCATGGTAGTAAAGGCTTGTCATGTTTTCTAAGACTACTGAACACATTAAATAGCTTGTTGTTGATACAAAAATAATGGCATGATAAGGCATTCGAGAAACTTCAAGGCTTAGAAGAGATTTGACATCACAAATCCTCAACTCATTTTAAATAATATATGTCTTGCATTGGCCACTAATAAGTTCAACCCATTTAACAACTTGAGTAAAAGTTACAACATATGACCATTGGTTCTTCTACCTCACAACTTTCCTCCTTATATGTGTATGAAATATAGCTCATTTCTTCTTTCAATAATAATTCTAGGAAGGCAAGCATTGGAAAATGATATAGAAGTCTATCTACAACCATTACAGAAAAGCTGATAAATTTGTGGAATGTAAGAGCTGAAACCTTTGATTATGACACTTATAGATTTTTCAATATGCGTGCAATTATAATGTGGATTGTTAGTGATTTTTCAAGGATTGGAACATTATCTAGGTGTAACATGCATACTAAGTTAGTCTGCCCATCTTGCAATTTTGATTCAATTCCTTGACAACTTTCTCATTATCAAAAGTGGTGTTTTTTAGGACATCGTCATTTTATATACCTAAGACATAAATTCAGATTGGCTTGAGGCCAGTTTGATGGAAGGAAAAAGAAAAGAAATCCTCCAACCACAATAACTAGCCCAAAAATCTTAAGACATCTTGAAAATGTTGATGTTTTATTTGAAAAAGAAGTGGAAATTGAACACTAAGGAGGAAGACCTCGAGGAGCTGGTGGTGTAGATGGTGACACTTTAGAGTGACGTAAAAAGAATTTATTTTTCAAACTTCCCTATTGGGAATACATTTTTTAGACTTCCTTATTGGGCAAACCATTTGATATATCATAATCTTGATGATATGCACAAAGAGGAAAACGTACGTGACAATTAATGTGCTATTCACTTTACTAAATAAGATTAGATGATTAAAAGACCATTTAAATACACATAAAGACTTACAAGAAATGTGTATTAGGTTTGATTTGGGACAACATAAGATTGGAATATTGATAAGTCATAACTTACATGTCTTTATAGAGAAACTTTTATCCTTAGTCATGAGAAAGACGCTTTCTTAACAAATGTCAGCGGTTTTGATTAACTTGTGCTCATTCTTTATATAATTATATACTAAAGTCTTAAGTGTGAATGAACTTGATTAGTTTCATAATAGAGTTATTCTTATATTGTATCATTTGGAGATATTATTCCCAGCTTTATTCTTTATAGTTATAGTTCATTTGACTGTATATTTAAGATGCCAAATTTGGATGTCTTATCCATTATCGATGGATGTACCTTATAAAAAGGTAGTTAATACTTCTTAAATTCTTTCTCATTATTTCAAATCATTTTAATTTCATTCATTATTCATGGTGTTTATTGCAATGTGTTTAACAAGTACTTAGCAAAGTTAAAGTCTTATGTATGAAAGATGGCACAATTAGATGGCTCAATAGCTAAGGGTTACCTAGTTTAAAAGGTTTTAGCTTTTTGGTGAAGGTATTTAAATAAAGTAAAGATAGTATTCAATTAACCTAAAGGTATCGATAATCGAACCAATATTAGGCCATCCAATGTTGACACCTTGTTTTCACATGTTGGAAAACCAGTAGGTGGTTTTGAACACATTACTCTTTCTCTTATGGAGAAATTATAACCACACTGTTACATGTTGACCAACTATAGAGAAGTTGATCCTTTTTTTCGATAAGTAAATTATATTTATTAGATTTGGTGTTCAATTCACAATAATATAATTACCTTATGTATGTCATATAAGGAATTTAAAGACCATGTCAAGAGATAATTAAGAAGCTATACATGGTTTTCATCAGAGATAGATAAGAAGGTTTATACAGAGTTTGTCAATTGGTTTTGTCATCGCGTAAGTACATGTATTTTTATTGTTGTTCCTTTAATAAGCACTTCAATAATAAAATCATCACCTTTTTCTTATTTATAGATAAGAAATGATGTCAACAAGTCCCATTCACTTGACATGAAATTTCTTACCATGAGTCCATTTGATAAAGCAAGGTGATATAATGCTTATAATGTTAATGGATTCAAATTCCAAACTTTAGCATGAGACCAAAGGTTGAAGGCTCAAAATAATGGAGTTTTTAGGACTTTTAAGTTATGCAAGTAATAGCGATGGTAACATACATTTTAGCAGTGTGTTGTACTATAAAAAATTGATATCATTGAATTAAATTATTGTGGTAACATTATTTAAATATGTGTGGGCCTAGATGACCAATCCAAGATGCATTAAAATTGATGAATAAAGATTCAAGTTTATCAAAATTTCATGGTTGATATACACTGGTGACAATGAAGATGACAAGTCATACATTCAACCCTTAAAAACAAAACAAGTATATTATATGGAAGATGAACTAGATAAAGACAGGAGTATAACCATGCATCTAAGGGCACGTGACTTGTATGACATAAATGAAGATGATAAAGATATTATTTATCATAGTAAGTCTTACTAACCTCAATAATTAGAAAACATTATTTCTAAACTTGGAAGTAACTTTATGCTTGTTTAGGTCAATTGTTTTTTTAGTTTTTCTTTTGCTTTTATTTGATTAGATATATACTTGTATGCTTTTTCTTATATAGAATTATATATGATTTATTATGTTTATTTAGCTATATATCATATTACTTTGTCTTAATTAACAAAAATCTTGAAGATGAAAAAGTTCTTTAAAAAGGCTAAATTAGTTAACGCAAGAAGACGTGTTGAACCTAGCATTAAAAGTCTTATGCTAAATTCACCAATTAGTAAAAGTGGACATCCTAGTTACTTGGATCTAATTGATCCACTTGATTTATCCACGTTGCCTAAACAAGATAGTTAGAGTTTGATGTTGATAACTTATTCGCAGGGGATGAGGAACAAGCCAAACAACTTGCATAGCTCGCATAGCAAGAATGGGGATGAAATTGGTTAGTTGAGGTTATTGCTAGATTAAACAAAAAAATGGGGGCTCTGAAGCTCGAACAGTGAGAGGTGGGAGGATGGACACCGATGGTGGGTTCAAATCAATCCAAGGGCGATGACGAGGATTGGTGGTGGTTGGCGTGGCTAAGCAAAGTAGTGCAAGCTTCTTCACAGCATTGTAGAGAGAGAACCTTACTTTTCTTTCACAGCTATTAAAACAATCGTTGCAATTTACCGATAGTTGGGTCAACAACTATTGCTAAGTTACAATGATAGAAGAAATTCCTACAATGTTCATTTTTTAGCAACAGTTGATACAATCATTGCAATACTAATCGACACAATATAATGATAACGAAATCCTTGTTTTTTGGTAGTCGAAGGAGATAACCTAGTCTATTGTTTAAAAGTTACAATTTCACTAATGGAATGGAGTGATATGAGTTTGAAGAGTAAAATTTTTAATATTATCCTTATTTAATGAAAATTAAATATAAAAGAAAAGAAACTAAAAATTGTTTAAAAGAAAAAAGAAAAAGAAGAAGATAGATTTACTACTGCCTAAATGTGTGTGTGTGTGTGTGTATATATATATATATATATATGACAACCCCTTATTTGGGGGGTGTGGAAGTTACTCTCCAAAGAGCAGCATATTTTTCTTTTTTTAAAAGCAAGAAAAAAATGTAAATACGAAATATAAAGATTTTAATGCATTTTAAATCGCCTCTTAGAGAAGATGGCAAAATAGGATATAAGGTAAGTTTTGGTAGATTTCAATTGCTACCTCACCCCATTTTCTTTTAAACATTAAAAAAGAAAAACAGTTAGGACACTTAATTCTTTCCACCACGCTTAAGGAGCTTATCCTTCAAATTAAATTATATTATTGTTGCCCTTTAACAATTTTACAACTAATTCACTTGCTCTTATTTGTGTATGTATTGTAAAAAAAAAGTACTAATATTCTAGTTAAGTTGCGTATGTAGATGTGATCTTGGTCATGTAAATTTGTTAGATGATAGGTAATTGAGATCATAATTTAGTCACATGATATCCTTTATCACTTCAATTTTCTTTCAAATTCAAGTAAAATTTAGAGTAATATCACTTAATTAATTGTCATATATAAAGTCTATATAGCCTAAATTGCGATCATGTATATGAATTAACTACAAAGTCATCATTTTTGTTACTACAAGAACTAAAATCAAAAGATTTATTTGAATTATTTTTAAATGTTGAAGGATAATATTGATTAAAAATAAACTAAAATCAAAAGATTTATTTGAATTATTTTTAAATGTTGAAGGATAATATTGATTAAAAATAAACTAAAATCAAAAGATTTATTTGAATTATTTTTAAATGTCGAAGGATAATATTGATTGAAAATAAATAAAGAAACTAAAATAAATTTTTAAAATACTAAAAGGATCAAACATATATTGAAGCCTATTTTTATTGAACAAAAGATGACAATATGGTGTATTTATTTATTTATTTTCATTTATAGAAAAAATAGAAGTATCTTATTAATTTACCTTGAATGTTTTTGGGAGACCCAATGAATTCCTTATTGCAATTGAAAAAAAAACTGAACAAAAGGTTGTTTAAATGTTCACATTTTTTTAAGAACTGTCCTTATTTAAAATTAAATTGTATAAAATTTTAAATTTTAAATGAACGTTAAATCATGATAAATCCAACAAAAAGTAGAAGTACTTTAGAAAAAGTTATAATTTAGGATTTTAAATCAAAGATCCTTATACTAAAAGATTTTTAATTTTAAAAGAATATAAAACTAAAAAAAATTTAATTTAAAGTTTTGAATTATAATTTTTTATTTAATTTAAAATTTTTAATTATAATTTTTTTACAATAATTATAAAATTTAATATCTTTACTATGAATATGTTTAATTTAAAATTTAAATTATAATTTTCCTGATATTTTAGTCTTTAAACACTCAGAAAGCTAGCTAGTGAATAATGATGTTGCCGCACTTTACGAAAGCCTAGTGGCAGTGTGAGTAGCACTTTACAAAAGCATTGAGTGGTAGGTTGAGCAGCGCATCGAGAGGCAAGCACGGTTCCAACGTAGAGTTGGATCACTTGGCTCCTAAGTTAGATAGACAAGTGAGTAAAGAGAAGAGAACAGAGACTTAGAAAATCATACAGTCTTCTTAGTCATCGTCTTAGTCATGGTCGTCGTCGTCTTCTTCTTCTTCTTCTTTTTTCTCTATTTACTTTTATTTTTGTATTTAATTTTTTAAATACAAAAAATCCATACATGTCTTGGAATTTATGTTTTATATTCTACTCCATCATTAATCTTTAATTTAGGACCTTACCTTTTAATCCGTGGATCTCATTTTGAAATGTATTATAGTCATACACTATTATTATTAATTATAAATTTTAGAATAAATTATATTTAAAAAATATTTAAATTATATAATCATTTCTTTTATTATAAAAACATATACAAAAATTTTGAAACTAAAATATGACCAAAATAGTCTTAAAAAGTAGTATTGATTTCTTTTATTAAAAATTTTTATTTGTTTTGTGTTAAAATTTATAAATTTAATCTATTTTAAAGTTAAAAATTAATTATTTTTTATTAAATATATATTTAACATTTGTTATTATATTATATATGTAATAGATATAGAAAAATTTTGATGAAATAAATGTAAATGTAGTTTTTATTTTATTTTTAAATTAAAAAAGAATGTAGATTAAGAAATCGATCTAAATTTAAAGACGAACAGGCAAATGCCAAAAGGATCGTAGGGTTGAGAAAACGACCTCTCTTATGTCAAAAAGCAGATGGCAACCTCTCTTGTAGGATATATTTTTTACACGATTGAAGAGACCGCGATGGATATTTAAAAAAAAAAAAAAAGAGAAGGGATAAAGCTTGTTATTGAATTTGAATTTGAATATTAGAGTTGTTGCCCTCGTGGGTTCAAGATTTGTTGTGAGGTACACGCACAGTTTGGTGGGGTTTACAAAAACATATAATAAAAAAAATTAAAACAACATAAAAATTAAAAAAATGAAAATTAGTCATAAACTTTTTAATTAATATTTTATAAAAAAATTTATATATATTTATATTTTATATTTTAATTAAAAAAACCAATAAATTTTAGTTGATATTTTAAGAATAATTATAATTAAACATCCAGAATTAAAAAGATTATTTTAAAAAATTTGTTATTATTATTTTAAAATAATTACCATTAACTTTAACTAAAATTCTGTTTGGTTTGTAAAATTACAAACATATTTTTTTTACATAATTTATATAATGTTTATTATATTTTTATATTTATTATTTTTTAAAAAATAAAAATAAAATAATTATTTTTAATTTCAACTATTCCTATTTATTATATATATTATATATATTTTTTATTGATACATCTCTTGAACAATCATATCCTAAGTAGATACTTAATAATAACAAATCTTTTAAAATATTTTTTTTTTGAGTTGTTAACTTAATTCTCAAGATATTTTATTTACTTAGGGTCTATTTGATTTGAGGGGTTTAGAGGGGAGGGGAGGGGAGGCTTTTATCTTGTTTGGCATGAAAATGATGGAGGGGAGGGGAGGCAAAATACCCCCTCCCCTCCCCTCCAAACTCTCCCCTCCAAAAGTGGAAGTTTTTAAAAAAAAAAAAATTTTTTTTTCTCCATTTGACTAAATTATTCTTCATTTAAAATATAATATAGATTTTATTTTTTTAATAAAATTTAAGATAATTTTTTATAAAAATAAAAAATATTTTTAAATAAAAATAAAAAAATTATTTTTTATACAAAAATATCTTAAAAACAAAAAAACATTAATTCTAATATCATAAAAATATAATTATCCATTAATCCTTCCCCCTTCTCCTCCTCTTGAAATCCCTCCCCCTCCTCCCCCCCCCCCCCCATTTAACCAATCACGCCCTTCAGAGGCTTAAATTTTTGACTACGCACAAGGCATAAATAAAAGAGCTCATCTTATCCGAAGCGACCTGTATCTGATTCTGGCATTTGGTTCTCTGCCTACTGGTTGAGCAAATCGAAAGGACAAACACAAACCAAAGCAAGAAACAGAGAGAATCTGATTCCCCCTTCTGTCTTTCAGATTACACGGCTTCGCTTTTTGTAATTTCATAGGTATTCCGCGTCTCTTGCTTCCTTGTGTTAATTTCTTTGTTTCTGGACTACTCAAATTCAAAATCACGCTATTTATTCAAGTTTTTGGAGAAATTGCGAGTTGAAGATGCGATGGGCAACGTCTTTGTTACCAGGCGTAACGCACAAATTCCCAGACATGCCAAAGCAGAACGCGGAAGAAGTATTTCCTCCGACATAAGAAGCAGAAAGGTGCCACAGCAGCCGCCACCACCGCCACAGCAGCCACCACCGCCGACGATGTTGAAGAAACCGAGTTTCGGTAAGCAATCTTCGGG
Organism: Erythrophleum ivorense; assembly: GCA_026724425.1. NCBI lineage: Eukaryota > Viridiplantae > Streptophyta > Magnoliopsida > Fabales > Fabaceae > Erythrophleum > Erythrophleum ivorense. The sequence continues at coordinate 268,801 of JAIUCV010000458.1, read as the reverse complement.
ACAAAGCTCCACCGGAGAAACGAAGCTATCTGCGAAGAAGAAATATGCTTTGATTCCTGATCACTTCACTACTCTAGAGCAGGTTTGATTCACTTTCTTTGAAAAAATTGATTTTTCTAATTGTCTTCTATCGCTGGGTGCTTCTGCGATCCCCTCTCTTTCTTTTTTTTTTGGGGGGTTCTTGTTGCAATGTGTGTCTAATTTTATGATTGGCCGATCTGTCACGTGGCAATTGGTGACTATATATATATAAAAAGTGAATTTCACTTTTAAAAGGATAGACTTAAGTGCAGAATATTATATCTCTATTATTAGTAGATTGTTTGATTAAAATAAATGTATACTTTTTAAAATTAACATAATAAATATATAATTTAATAAAAAAATTATATGTTTACCTATAAAAATCATTTTGTCAAATTGAAAAGTATAATTTTTTTTTTCATTTTTAAGGTGTTTAATAATACTTATATATATTTATAATTTACTAAGCCTACTATTTTTTGTTAATTAAAATTTTTAAATTAAATTGTTTATGTTTTATTTTACGAGATGTCAATTTTTGGGGACCATATTTTTTACATGTTTTATTAATATAATTTGTAACTTAATTTTTTTAAATGATAATTTTCTCAAATTTTCTGAAACTCTATAAAGTTAATAGGGATTTAAAATTATTATGCTAACTTACCTCAAGGACCGATTAAATTACATTTTGTATTTCTTTTGTTTATAAAATATCATTAGATTTTTCTGACATTTGATTTATATTGTAAATGTATTTTTTTAATCAATAAAATTAATTTGTTATACAATATATGTTTATTAATATAATTCTTTTTATTCTCATATTATAAATAAAATAATATTTTTATTATGAAAGAATTAAGTTTATTAATATCAAATAAATTGATAAAATTTCTAATATATATTGAATATAAAAAATTTAATTGATATTTTTAAAATGAAAATTATAATTAATTAAATTTAAAAAATTAATATAGTATGGTCTGTCTTAAAATTTTTTTATTATTTGTTTGCGTAGAAAAGATTAATTTGAGAGGAACGGCCAGTAATGCACTGACGAAATGGGTAGATTAATTTATTTAAGGATTGTGCAAATGTGTTTTTTGAAAGTTGGTTTCGGCCCTCAATCTATGTATTTTGTAGATTAAATTTCAGTTTTTTCTATAATTTAGTAATATATTTCTTATTAAAAAATCTTTCCCTTTTTATTTTTTTTTCAAAATTTTCTTGGATTCCGTGCAGTGGGCGTCCCGTGGTGCTTGCACGGGGCCTGAGTTGTTTAAATATTTGTAAAATGAAGACCAGGTCAAGTTGCATTGGTCCCGAGATGTTAGCCTTCAATTCATTGTGATTTGTCAGGCCACCCTAGCATTAATTAAATATATAAATAACGACTTGACAAATTTTAAACCTTAATTTTTTTGGTTTAAATTTAAAGCCTTAATTAAACATGCAAAGGTCCTCAATACAATCTTAAAAAAACATTGAATCTGCAAATATACTTGTTAAATTTAAAAAAACTGGTTGACTTATTTTTTGTACTTTGTTTCAAATATTATAAAACAATTTGTAAAATAGTTAAAATAAACCAATAATATTTACATTTTAGCCTTTGTTTAGTAACAGAGAGTTGTCGAATAAATCTCAAGTTGGAGACTTGGAATCATTTTTTTTGGGAGACTCGGAGTCATTTGATTAGAAACAATGATATGCAGATACTGAAATTCTCTGAGCAAAAAATTATAATTATCAAGTTACTAGATGTGATCTAATAATAAAAGATTTGAATAGCTTACAAGAAATTTTATCTTTAAAAGTACCAGCATCGTGTAATTATGGAAGTTTTATTGAGCAGTTTTCTGGTGAATAATTTTGAAAAATTAATTAGACATTATAAAATTATAATTAAAATATTTATGGGGATTTTTGTTAACATAATAATGTCAATTTATGTCTATTAAAAAAGTCAATTTATGAGAGGAAAAAAAAGGCTAGAATAATTAGTTAAAAGTAATAAAAAATTTTAGTCAAGAGGGAAACTGCCTTGTTTTTGGGGGCATTGGAAATTCTAATGCGAGTTATGATAGCTCTCGTTGGTGAATACTTTATTGTCTTTGCTATTTTTGAGTGTGATTGGTTTTATGTATATATATATATATATATATATATATATAAAATTTGCTATGTTTGATGTAATGTAGTAGAAGAGGGAGGAATATAAAAAATAAATAGTTGAGGGTGGATGAGATGAAAGATTATTTTTATATTATTTTTAAAAAATAATTTAATAATTAAAATAATAATATAATAAATAAAATATTAATTATAAAAATATAATAAATATTGTATACTTATATTATAAAAAAAAGTCTTATGTTCACATTAAACAGAATGTGAAATTGTGCAGTGTTGACTCTTCCGTACTAACCTCAAGATAATTTTTTTTTTGCCTGTGCATTTTCTTTTTGTTTTTTATGGGACCCATTCATTTCAAAAAGTCATTAGTTAGTAAACATAATAATAAGTAATAACTCTTGATATTAGTTGGTGTGGACCTAACTTTGTCTCAGATCCAAAAACACATTGGATGTTCTATTTAGTGATTTAAACACCACAAAGAATCTTTTGCCGAAAGCAAACGAATATTCTGCAGGGCCCAATCTTGAGAAGCATCCTAGAGGAAGTATTTGATTTCAAAGGATATGGGTCTGTGACTATTTAATTTTTGAATTTTATAAATATATAATTTAATTTTTGACATATTCATATTTTTAATTATTTAGTTCTTAAATTTTTTTAAAAATATACGATTCATTTAAATTTTTTTTTTCATTATTTATTAATTTTTATTAGTTCATATTTTAAAAACTAACAAGTAATGGGTTCAAAAGTTTCAAGATTCTATATTCTTAAAATTCAGAGTTTAAATGATTTAAGTATATGTTTTTTTAAAAGACTAAATTATATATTTTTAAAATTTAAAGATTAAATAATTAAAACATATATCTTTGCCAAAAAATATGTTTTCACAATTTATTACGTGAAAGATGTCACTGGGAAAAGAAAAAGATAAAAGAAATAAAGATCATTAGAAAACAGAGGAAGGACAAAGGACGGAAGGGGTGGGTGATACCGGGTACTGGCAGCTTGGTTTGGATCTCCCATTTGGTACGCAAAGAAAGAATATGTTACGTACACGAGACTATAAAATATAAATTCCACAAAAGTAGACTATAAAATATAGGATTAAATATTCTTTTAGGACTCTTATTTCCTAAGGGTTTTTAATTTGATTTTTTTTAGTTTAAACATAGATAATATTATTCTTTTATTTTTTTAAAAAGGTAACTCACTTTTGTTCTTCTATTTTGTATTAATTTGAACATCAAATTTGAGTGTAAATTACTGATATTAAGTAAATAAATGATGTCTAAGTCAGAAAAATTGTTAAATTTAGTATTAAATCTTGTTAAAATTATAAAATAGAGGGGAAAAATTGGATCGTTTTCAAAAATAAGAAAAAATATTGTATACTTTTAGATTAGGATAACTAAATTGAAACTCTTATGAAACTCAAGGGAACAAAAGTGCGTTTAAGCATAAAATATAAATAGACAAACATTTTACTCCATTTTTATTTTAGTTTACTCAACCTGCAAGAAAGTTCAATCTTAAATTTTTTTCCAAAAATGCTGTGAACTCCACAAATAGAAGTGCTAAATGTGGCATTATGCGTGACTTTATGGGTTGAACAAGATGCTGATGTGGTAACTTAGATCCAATTCAAATTTAAACTATATTGTTTTGCTTCTTCTAATCAGTCCAATATCCAAAAATCCATCTCTTCAACAATTTTGTTTGTTCCTTATTTAGCCCCTTTTGAAGTACAGATTTGTATTTAATTTGAGTTACCGTGTTAGTACTTTATTCAGCCCATAATACTGCTTGTGATGCCATGTTGGATACTTTCATTAGTAAAGTTAAAAGATACTAGAGAAAAAGACGATGTTGAATTCTTTTTGAAACCTTGAGAATTATATTGAATCAAAATAAATTTTTGGGACTAAAGCAAAATTTAAGTGAAACTTTAGGACTAAAAGTAAACTTTTGTCACTTAATTAAATAAAAAAAGGTGTTATTCACACATCACTTGGGTTAAGATATATCTTACACTTTATTTTAGGGTATTGCATGTTCAGAAATAATCCTAAGGTTATTAGTCAGATAATTTCTGTAAAAAATTTGAACTGATTTAAACTTTGAAACATAAGAGAAAGTTATATTCACTAATTTTCACTGCTGAATGAATTTTAAAACTGCATATTTTTTTGTTAACATTGTTGACTGCGGGAATGCCAGATGCTTCTACGGTAGGTTATTGATTCAATAAAACTTAAAAAGGAAACATGTGATTTAGGTTTATGATATAAGCTACTGATGTGTTTCAAAAACTTTCTGCAAAAAATTCTCATTTCATGAACCTCTGGTGAGGAAAAAAAGCTTAGTTGAAATTTCTTTACAGACTGTTGTGGAAAAACTTATCTATTTCATCATTTCGTACGCTACAAGTCTTAGGAATAGGAATTAAGTGTGGTCATTGACCAAACCATAACATACCACTCTATTGTATTCCATTATTCTTCTCACAGCTTGATCCACATGTTGTGTAGGTCAAGCTTACCATGTGGCTTGTGTTTTGTGTCTTTGACATGTTTGTTTCTAACAACAACAATTCCTTTTTCTATTAGGTGGAGTCGGCTATATAGATTAGTCGATGTCATAAAATTATATTATAAATCATGTTTTTAGATAAACCATTTAAGTTTAAATTTTTTTTAATAATTCCTCTTATAATTTTTCTTGGTTTTCCTTTGTTTTTTGTTAATTGACTACTCTCTATCTGATTTATCCTCCTTATTAGAGTTTTTATAGGTTTTCTCCATACATTTCCAAATTACTTAAGGCGCGATTCTACATTTAAACTAGATGTAGTATATATTTATCATTTCTAAACTTAAAAGTTTCTCTTGCATATGGCTTTAGCAGAGTTACTTTGGTAACTTAATTTGTCCCCAAAAAAAGAGAAGAAGAATGAATTTGATTATGCTTTTATTTTTTTAACACCAAGATATCAAACTTGTCTCTTGGAACAGGTGTTGATGAATGTTGTAGTTATTTAGAACATCTAAAGGTAGTCTAAGAGATGCAGAGAGGTAGATAAAGTACCTCTTTAGAAAAGAAAAATGTTGTTAAGAGTGTTAAGAATGCAAGTTGTCTGAGATCAAAGTCTGTCTTCGTTCAATGTCTATTACAAAGTCAAAAGTTGACTAAATTGCGAGGTAAATAAGACATTTCACCGTTTGTTTCCCTGTCTAGCTAATTAAACTCTCAAAATTTTTACATCCATGATCAAAGCACAAAATTTTCTCTCTGACACACTTTGTTGCCCATGATATACTCTTGCACCATAGGACACTGCAAAATCCGACACCGTTTTATTGTCAGTGGCTGTCTTACCTTGTTGCCATGAACCACCGAAGAATCAATATGTATTAATAGGACACTTGTATGAGAACTTATTTTGTAGTGTTTCTGTGTTTCGGTGTCTTGATACTTCTTTATGTAGCCCATGATCTACTCTGGTAACATAGGACTCTGCAAATTTTGACACCCTTCTACTATCAGTGGTTGTCTTACTCTGTTTTCCATCAAAGACCCATAACTAAAAACACTCTCTAATATTTCAAATTGTACGTGGACATATTTTGTTGTATTACTGTATTGTGTCGTATATGCTTCTTCGGTTGATCATGGTCTACTTTGTCACCATAAGACGCTGCAAATTTTGACACTTCTATTTTCATTGGTTGTATCCCTGGGAATTTATCAAGTCCGATCCTTATGATCAACAATTTGCGGGAGTCTCGAACCACCTTCTCTATAAATCAAGAAATTCTAGGATCTATGAGCATTGATCCGATCCCATCAATTCAAAACTCTAGAATTCTAATTTGGGATTCCAGACATTTATGGGTCATTTTTGGTTGGTTTTTTGGGTTAAAAAACATTATAAGGCAACAGTTCTTGGGCATTTTGTTTTATTTTAATAGCCTAGATTGAGTTTTTTTGGCCCAAAATTTTATGGAAAATTATTATTGGTGCCATTTATTTATTTTCAAATTGTGGAAATTTTTTTTTTTCAAAAATATTTGGCACATTTGGAATAAATTTTTGAGTGAGAATTTTAATTAATTACCAAAATTAAAATTTTAGATTTGTAGCATTATTATCTCTTTCAATTATTGAAATTGTTGAAAGATCATTTTGACCAGAGACAATTATAGAATTCGAAAGGAGGCAATTCTCTTTTGTTTAGGATGACCTTAATTATATTCTATAAAATAAATTGGCACTAAAGGTGTAAAAGCATATAATGCATATGTGAGACATAATTGCATAATTTAAATCTCTTAAAATAGAGATCTTTAACTTTATTCTTGATGTAAATGACATTCAATTAGCTATCTTAAGAATTAAACTAGTTACCTTATAGAATATAATTAAGATTATCCTAAATAAAAGGAGGTTTGTTTTCTTTCAAACTTCATAATTGTTCTTAATCAAAATAATTTTTTAGCAATTTTAATAATTGAAAGATATGATAATGCTACAAATATAAAATTTAACTTTAATTATGTTTACACTAACATTATATGAGGCAATCAATTATCACAATTAAATATATACTCACTAATGTAAGTTATATTTTAAAAAATAAATTATGTATTAATTTATGTGTCTTTTATATTAAAACTTAGAAGGCATTCATATATTGTAATACCTGTGAGTTACTCAGAAGATATAAAATAATTTTTATTTTACCCTAATTAGGTATTCAAATATAATTCATTATTAAATCTTAATAATTAATTAGTATTGATATTTTGAAGTCCTTATGTGATGTCTATATTTGTTAAAACAAATAAAGTATGCATATTTACAGGCATATAAGGATATTGTGGTTCCTTAATTAAATATACTTATCATTATCACAAGCCGTATTATTACATAATGTGCATTCAAACAAATATATGAACTAATATTATCTTATTGTTTTATGAGAATTAATTAATTAATTAACTAAGTATGAGTAATTAATTAAATTTTTTTGTTAAAATTTATTCTAAATGTGTCAAATTAAAAAAAATTTGTGTCAAAATTTATTCTAAATGTGTCAAATATTATTTTTTTAAAAAATAGAATTTAAAAATAAATAAACGACACCAATAATAATAATTTTCCATAAAATTTTGAGTTCTTAAAAAACAATTAACAGGTAGAGGTAGGCATGTTGGGCATTAAAGTTTTTTGGTTGATGATGGGGCAATAGTTTAATGGACGTTATATTAAGGTAATATTTGTCTGTCTTAATTAGAAACTTTTTCTCATAATTATTGCCATAACTAAGTTAACTATTTATTTATAATAACAATTAGAGTAATATCAATTTACTGATGAATCTTAATCAAGATAAAATTTTAATCCTAGTTATAATAAAACTTCTAATTCAAATAGGAGATGAGAATCGCACTTTAATATATAAAATATAGGGCAATTAGGGTAACACCAGTATACTAATGAGTTCTAATCGGGATAAAATTTTAATCTTAATCATGATAGAACTTTGAATTCAAATAGGAGTTGAGAATCGCACTTTAATATTTAAAATGCAAGTGTTTTAGGTTAAATATAATTTCAAATATTAGATATCTAATAATTATACTAAAATGTATTTCAAATAACTAATATTTAAATTTTAATCCAACATTTTAATTCTATTTATCTTGCTTGTTGGGTGGATCATCTCTGTCTTTGCTGCGCTACACTGGGGCAAGTTCGACTTATTTTTGGCCAAGTAGAAGAAGATCAAGATAACCAACTACCCGTTAGCTTCCTCTTAGCATCCTCTCTTACTATTCCTTCCTTACACAGAGTGCAGTGACCCATGGGACTACACGACTGATGGGGCACAAACGATAAGGAGAGTGCATTATCTCACCGTACAAATCTATAAACAACTTCTATTCATTAATACTAAACATGAGTTAGAAATCTTCAATTCTGGTCGATGAAGAGCCATGTGCTTTTACTTGACTTGATTTTGATTGTATTCTTAAGAGATGAGCGAGTCTGCAAAACTGCGGACCACCATCTCTCTAACCTCTTCCAGTTTCCTCTTCGTTTCCACCAACTCCTCCAAATTGTCACACCCTTCCACTTTAATCGCCTCCACGCATTCTCTCAAACCTACGCCGGTGGAGGCAGAGTCGGAAACAGAGGACTCCGTAACACAACTCTCGGCGGTGCTGGTGGTTGTCATCGTCATCAACGACGTCGTCGAGCTGTGAAGGAATTTGTCAACGATGGGGTCGAAGGAAGGGGAGCCATGGACGTAGGGTCTTCCGTTGGGAGACAAGACGAGCATCGCAATGAGGGACCCAGAGACTTTGTGGTATTGCTGAGCCTTCTTGAACAGACCCTCGCGCCGCTTCGAGAAGCAGACGTACCTTGCTGATTTGCTTTCAATCTTCTTGATCTCTGTGTTTCGCTTGCCGGCTCCCATTGTGGCAGCAGAGGGGAAGCCGGAAAACGCTTCTCCGGTGACGGCACGGTAAGAATTGGGAAGGAAATAATTCGCTGGCCTCGTGTTACGGCGAAGCCTACTTAGGAAAGGAGCGAAAAGTAGTCATAATTATAGGACTAATCGAATTTGATAAGGCGGTTTTCTTGTTTCCCACTTCTCGTTGTGGCAATTCTCTTAAACCTCGTGCCTTGCCCTCCAATCTCGCCCGTAATCTTTTGAATATCTGTATAGTTATGGAAAGTCTTATCTAGTTCAGTTGGACCTATATTTTGTGTTTTTTTCTTATGTATTACTATAAAACACCAAAAAAACAAAATTACTCTAATACCCATACACTTCCAATTCCAAGTAATGAACAAATGAATGATGGGCAATTTAGTTTCTACAGTTTCTCAATTAATTTTTACCTAACTTTTTTTTTAAGAAATTAAAGGGATTGATTGCATTAAATTTGTGATAGGTTTATAAGAAATTCTCTGTATTTATTTGTTTAAGGGGGAAAAAAAAAGAAGTGGGGATGAGTTTAATTAGTTGAAGAATTGTTATATTGTTATTTTCGATAAAAAATATAGGTTGAATATGTTGAGCAAGGTTTCCATACTCAATGTATCAGTATCTTTGCTTAGATGGTATTGTAATTAATTGTTAGATGAATTAAGATGTTCTCATCCAATTATTATTGAGTGATGACAGTATGTGCTGAGGCATACCATATATTATAATTATATACTATTTTATTAACTTATTTAATAATTAGAGCTCTTAATAAAATTAATTTAATTTTTTGTATAATAAATGAATATAACTATAGTTATAATTCTAATAAAATAGGTAAAATATTATTTTATATTTAATAATATTTAATAATTATTATATTATAATTAAAATACATAGTGCTCCTGCTCATTCATTGTTATTATCACCGCCAACTATACAAATTATTGGTCATCATAACAGAAATTTTCCAAAATATCATTTACGGGCGGTACATTCATATTATTGGCTAAGTAGTGTATAGGATGGTAGTCCCTATCCTAAAACCCAGTCAACATATGTACGTCTGTCCCAAAAATTGTCCTATATCCTCACAGCGCAGGGTCATTTCTAAAATTTCTTGACAATAAAACGAATTTTTCGAACCATGCTGGATATGATCTTAATATAACTTCTTTGTTTGAGTAAGTAAGTCAGAGTAGTTGAAATCAGCGAATTCTAAGCTATCGGCATATATAAATTCCGCAGTGAACCTGAAAATTTCAGCGGCCTTTTCTTTTACACAGGTTACAACGGCCTTGAGGGAAGGAGGTTTGGAATCATCGAATCTTATCCTCGGAATTGATTTCACGAAGAGCAACGAATGGACTGGTAAGTGGTAGTACATAATATATATATATATATATGTATGTATATATTTTTAATTGGCATAAATATGGTTGCTGGTTTGACAAATAATACATTGGTTTAAATTATATTGTAATTTTAGAATGATTTCTGTTTGATTGTTCGCCTTAGAAGCCAATGCCTCCATGTTTTTATTAAAGGCAGAATATCATTCAATAATAGAAGCCTGCACGCTATTGGAGGAACACCTAATCCCTACGAGAAGGCCATCTCTATTATTGGCAAGACCTTGGCTCCCTTTGATGATGACAATTTAATTCCTTGTTTTGGCTTTGGTGATGGTAAGTCCTAATCCGTAAGGCAGTACATGTAAAAGGAAGTTCCTACCTTTCATATTTAACTTCTGGCTTAACTATCATCATTTTACAGCTACCACCCATGATCAAGAAGTGTTTAGCTTTCACAGTGATCATTCATCCTGCCATGGTTTTGAGGAAGTTCTGGCTTGCTACCAAAAAATAGTTTCAAACTTGAAACTTTCAGGTTATTATCAATTTATCATATTTGGTTTTTATAGTCATCAGTTTGTTCAAATATGCTATGATCGCTATAGAAAAGAGTTTTTGGTAAATAGAACCCATAATCTTTTGCTTAAAATTCATGGCTGAAGGATTTTTGTTTGCATTTTTGCTTTGAAGGGCCAACTTCTTACGGTCCGGTGATTGAGGCTGCAATAGACATAGTTGAGAAAAACCATGGCCAATTCCATGTGTTGGTTATAGTTGCAGATGGGCAGGTTTTCTGATGCTACCTCTATATGTCTGTGCCGGCATATGTCTTGCAAATCTTATTTACATATTTTTCGTTTAATATGAAGGTTACAAGAAGTGTTAACTGTGAAGACGGAGAACTCAGTCCTCAAGAAGAGAAGACCATCCAAGCAATTGTTGATGCAAGGTAGAAATAGCAAATTGATAGCGTCAAAAGACCGCTTTAACTCAAAAGTTAAAGTTGTTAATTGAAGGTTTATGAATAGTTTTATTATAATCTTAGAGATGGTAATTTTGACTTGGTCTGCTCCAACCGACCTATTTGGGTTGACTAAGTCAATTATAAACCACGTATCAAGATAAATTTGGAAAAAGCTCGAATGCAAATATTTGAGATTGTGGTAGGGTCGTAATATACATGTCCCGACCAAATCTCTGCCTGGAAGCTGTCTCGTAATGCATATATATATAACTGTTGAACTCATTTCTTTTATCAATTCATCTGATTTAGTTATCTTTTATCAGTTTTTTTAACCCATTCCTTGCCCCAAACCTATCTTGCATCAGCGAGGTTCAGGTTTGGGGAAAAAAAATAGAATACTCATGAGGGCATGGGCCAGGAATGGGTAGGCTATAAGTGAATAGGGTGGAGATGGGTAGTAAAAAACTCGTCCTGATCTGCCTCATTGTCATCCCTAGCTTGAAGGGTGGATAAAGCATAGGTTCATTGTACTTTGTGTTGAAGCTTAATTTTAATTAAGAGAGGGGAGAGCAATAAGGATCAAATTCTAAACCACTTGGTTATAAAGGCTCTAATATTATGTTAAAGACCACTTCAACTAAAAGACTTAAGCTGTTAAATGAAAGCTCATGAATAATTTTATATAATTTTCAACAATTAGAGATAGCTACCCTAAATGCTTATCCTAATTGTTTTGAATTTCCTATAAAAGAACTCATTGAAAGGTAGCCTAGCTCATAGTTACAACAGAAGTATCAACGATTCCAATGTAAAAATGAATTATAAAAACATGCAGCTGCTTGATTAAATAGTGATTTCTGTTTTCTACCTGATAATTTCTACTCAGTTCATATCCGCTGTCGATTATTCTCGTTGGAGTTGGTGATGGACCTTGGGAAGACATGAAAAAGTTTGATGACAAGATACCTGCACGTGATTTTGACAATTTTCAGGTAAAGCAATAGGATCAGAAATTTTGGATGGCATTACCTTACCTATTTGCATTATTACATCACCATCAGTTGCTTATATAGCATATTTCTTTTTCTACGCAGTTTGTTAATTTCACTAGTATTATGTCTAAAAATATAAGCTCCTCTGAGAAAGAAGCAGCTTTTGCTCTGGCTGCTCTTATGGAGATACCGTTCCAGTATAAAGCAGCCATTGAACTTGGAATACTTGGGTGGGATCCTTATACACTACTCAATTTTTACTAGTCGAGTGAAAGGAATTATAATATTCTTTGACTCCATTCTGGTGACAACTTTCTTTGAAGCAATCTTGTTTTCTTTGTTGTGACTAGTTGATTGAATTTACTGTTTTGATGATTGACTCTTTTTTCTTCTTTTCAATGGACAAAAGGCGTGTAACGGGAAGGCCAAAGAAAATAGTTCCACGACCTCCTCCAGTTCCTTATTCTCGACCTGTACCACCTGCTCGTGTACTGAGCAATATGCCAGCATCCATAGACGATGGGCGAAACCAGCCGGTATATGAGACTAAAACCAAGAGTGCTGTAGTACATTTGCTTTAATTATCATTGCCTTGTAATTTAACTTAGTGCAACACCAGTAGGTTAAAAGCTTAACATGAATAGGTAATTGCTGTACGTCCCTGTTTGCTTTGCTGACAAGTTTGACGTTGTCTTCTGATAATTCTGCTGTTTATATCCAATGAATTTCTGTAGGTCTGCCCTATTTGCCTGACAAATTCAAAGGACTTGGCCTTTGGATGTGGGCACATGGTGAGCCTCATTGAATTTATGGTCTCCTTTCTCGTCTTTTCTGTTAGTTTTATGAGTTCTAACAATCTTTAGGAATGCAGACTTGCAGAGATTGTGGATCCAGGTTAACCAACTGTCCCATATGCAGAGAGAGGATCACTAATCGTCTCAGGGTGTACACCGGGTGATTGTGTAAGGGAAAGAGTACTTATATAAAACACTCCATCTGTAAAGTTTAGCTTCTCACTTTGAGATTCTTACCTTCAAAGTTTCATTGGTTGAATTTGTTATATTAAAATAAGAATCTAAATATGCATCTTATGGTGGATAGCTCAAGAAGTCATGTTTCCCATAGAACTACCTGGAAGAAGATTATGTACGTTAACTAATGTAGGGTCGAAAGTATGTTTCCAGAGCCCTGAAGAATGGACATGGATTTGCATGAGATAGCTGTAATGTGGGGTTGAGATTGTGGTTTTTAAACTGAAAGAGAGCGAACGTGGATTTGTGCAAGATTTTATTTGTTTCATGTCAGGTATGTGTTTGATATCAATCGTTTGTTGTACATACGATATACTTCTTTTATGCGAATATGCTTTGAGAATGTACTGTTGAAGTTTATATTTGGACACGCTATTTTCGTCGTGTACATGAGGCCGAAAGGAAATAGCATCCACAGATTTTGGTCAATAGGGGCAGAGTATACACACGAAAGAAATAAATATTTTACATTTTTAAATGAATATAATTTAAATGCAAAAAAAATTATGTGAAATCTAATGCACAAGTTTGCCATGAGAAGGTTTCTCATGTGAAAGGAGGACATCAAGATATTATAATAAAATCCATGCGAGTTGCCGCCTATAAACAGTGTGACTTCTACGGATTGTGTATATGTAGAATACTGTTGATGTTTGTACATGAATAATGTTTTGTCTGTATAATTATTGTTTTTTTATTTTTTTTTTGAATTTTTTGTAAGACCCATAGATATTTTTAAAATTCCTCCTGTATCTTGCAGGAAAAGGAATTAGTTCTAAATAAATGATGTTCGTGAAATATTTAAATTGATTATAAGTGAAGTTGCAAAGTTGAATTTTTCAATTTTTGCAGTGTTAGGGTTTGAATTGGCCAAAATTGACTTTGGCACTTGATTAATTCATAAATAAAATAAAATTTACAACTTAACTCATGATTAAGTTTATCATAAGAAACACTTGTTATAGAAACTCTACTTGTCAACTGAAAATGTATGATTGCATTGCAATAAACAAAATAACGCGATGAAGACTTTCCATTAAAATGATCACAGTCATTTCTTAATCTTATATCTTTTGTGTTTTTTAGGTGAAATCAACATCTTGCAATTCAGCTAAGGTCAATGCCATTTTCCATTGAAATAATCACTATCCACATTGACGAAGTCAAATTTACACGACTAACATAACAAATATATGCTATTACTGCCATTTTCAACATATATTTTAGCCTCCTTGATATCTTTTGTACACAATAAATGGTGTTGAGGTTTTAAATATTTAGAAAATTAAATAACAAGTAATAAAATAAATATATAAGTTGCTTAAACCGGAATATTGAATTGGAAAAGTTGTAGGGTGACGGGTTAATAGGAACGATAACATAATGTTTAAACTTCAAATAGCTTTAAAAAAAATTAATAAATATTGATAATGCAAACCAAATAAAAGCATAACATAGTCATCACCCACGTTACAATTGCTTTGTTATATATATATATATATATATATAATTTTTAAGTTCAGCAAGTTTAGGATACAAATTGATAACCCAAATATACGGGCCCAGAATTTAAAATGGGGATCCAATGCGTAAAAAGGGCATCTTTTTTTTTTTTGAAATGGCCTAATTAATTTTTGTTTTTCTTATTTGATTTCTAAGTCAATATTAATTTTGTCGGTTCGCGTATCAATTTTGACTGATCCAAAACAATTCAATTGTCTAGATAATTTTTTATAATGTTCAGATGGCAAGTTTTTGATTCAATCGCTCCAACCATCCAATCTAATCTAATTTTTAAGACAACATTCAAAACTCAATAATACTTACCTAAAACCTTACAAGAAGAAAACATACCAAGTATGTGACTGCTTCCAAGCTATAGAATAATAATCTCTTTCTTTATATTTGTTTACGTAATACTTTCATTTTTTTCTATTTTTTCATTTCAAATTTTTCATTCCATCACTCCTCAAACGAGTTTACTTTAGTAAGTTGGTCTTCTTTGTCCTATTTATTTATTCCTTCGCTTAAACTAACGTTTTCTTGTTTGCTTCTTACTCTTCCGCGTTAAGGAACAATTGTAGGATTAAAAAAAAAAAAAGAATTAGAATCAGAAGCAGTTGTGGAGTTTCGTTGTTTATTCAAAGCACGATCAGAATCAGGAAGAAGGAGAAGAGTCAGTCCCAGGAAGTTGCACATGAAGGTCAATGGCCTCTTAGAGCTCAAATTTCAACTCCAAGCTCTTGCTTCTGGTAAGCAAAGGAATAATAATACCCACTAACTTCTATTAGTTTATATCAAAATTGACTCGTTCTAAATTTTGCTTCTTCTACGTAATTATAATTTTATGATTTAATTGAAAGCATCGCTGAAATAACCCAGAAAAATCATAGAGTTGATGCAGAACGAAAGCTCTTCCTTTTATTCACCAAGTACCAATTGAACAAGCGGGACAAAATCCTTGAAGCTCTTTGTTTCTTTTAGCTTCCTATAGTCACATAGATTTTGGCTAGATGCTAGTTGTTTATGGGGTCCTAAAGGCGCTTCTTGGGTTGCTTGGTTTGGCAGAAAACAGAGTATTACTATCCATTTCAGATTATAGCAACAATAGTAGGCCTTGGCTATTGCTCTTCATCTTCTTGGCAATAGTACTACGCCTTGGGTTGCTGCACTTGACAGAAATTAGAGCACCAAATACTGCTTTTAATGGCAATGAGGAGGAGCAGGAGCAGCCAAGTGATCAAATAGGCCAAAGTCCCGAAGCCGTCGAGCAGCCGGCCACCGGCAGGGATGGCCGGAGATATGGTGCTTGTGCCTTCTGTGGCAATCTGAGTACCACAAGGTGCTCACGGTGCAAGGCTGTTAGATATTGGCAAGTATTCTTCTGAACTAATATTAGCTCTTTGCCTAAATTGTAGTTTACTTCTTCAAAATTGTGTTTGTAAAGTTTGTCATTTAATATTTATGTGATTTATTTTTTCATCAATTAATTATTGTGTGATATTTTATATCTAAATTTTAATGAAAATAAATAATAACTAATTGTATTGTTAAAATTTAAAAGTTTGTTTCACTTATATCTTAGATAATTTTAGTGTTCCTAAGCTATATTTGTAATTAAGCACGTAATTTCAATTTTTAAATATTAGCTTAACTCCAATAATAATTTTAAAAAGACCATGAAACTATTCAAGATATAAGTAAGATTACATTTTTATGAATAGAATTATTCATTGTTTATAATTTACCTCCATTCTCATTTTGTCTGTTTTCTTTTTGTTAACTTTTTAAGCCTTGTGCCTCGAATGTAACCCAAAAAAAATTCATTAAAATTACTATAAAAATAATATATGATAATCAAGTGGATGAAAATGATTTGAATGTCAAATTTTAAATCACAAGGAAGTGATGAAATGTTGAACCACAAAGGATAAAGTGTAATTTGTCCTTGCATTTTTGTTAGTTGTTATGGGTTTTAACCAAATAATAATAAATAAATAACGGAAAGTGGTTGTGTCTGCGAAGCCTTGTTTTGTTTATTGAACATGTGGATTTGATCCTTGGTGAGACGCTGTGTTCAAGGTTTTTTTTGTTTTTTTCAGCTCAGAAGCATGCCAAATAGTGCACTGGAGATTTGTACATAAATATGAATGTACAGAGACAGAAACCGTGGTCCAAGAAAGACATGCTCATGAAGCCTCTAGAATAGTGAAGAAGACTAAAAGGGTAAGATTGATTTTATAAGGAATTTGAGAGCTTAATGACTCTTTGGTTTACTTGGTTCATTTTGTCATATGCAAGTTCTAACTAGCTTAACAGCAACACCATGTTGTGGGATTTTTTTTTGGAACGTTAAGCATTACAAAACCACATGGAAACTATGAGCACAGTAGAATATAAGCTCTTGCCTATACTGGTTTGAGTAGCTAGTCCCTAGCAAGAGAGTAAAAAGGCCCCATCTGACTATTTTGAAAATATCCAACCATCTGCTAAATATCTCTTGCAATCATCTAAAGCTTAAAATCCTAATTAAAGTGATAAGTCACAATGAGGTGGTGACTCTCCTTCAGAAATAACATTTGAAGGTGATGCTCCCATGGTCTGAGGATACTGTCCTGTTGGAATATAAAACCCATCGCTTCCTGAACTGCTATCAAAATAGAACTGTCCCTCCCTTTGTTTTTTCAATCCTCTCCACACCCCACCTGCTCGCCCTTACACTAATTATAACTTTAATCTTTTCCCTTGATCTGTTCTCCCTGCCAATCCAAACTTGATCGCCATTTTACCTCTCCTTGTAGGATTAAAAGAACAAAAGTTAGTAATACATAAAAATAAAAATTTTAAGAGTGATTATGTAAAGCTGACAGGACTGAAATTCTGCGAGGTAGGGTGTGTGATTCCTGTCTCCATTCTAAACCTACCTTTAGGAAAATTTTCTCTCATATTCTGTCCTCGCAAAGAAAAGATCTCCAAATGCAAATTTTCGAATGAAACAATCCTTTTAAAAATCTCTAAAGTTTGGGAGAGTTTTTACCATCCTACTTTGGAGAGTGATACTAAACAAAAATAGCTTTCATATAAACATTATATGCCAAACATCTTTTTTATATCTAATAAAAGGGTATCAATTTTTTATTTTTCAAATTTAAGTGTGAAAAATATTATTTATATGTTAATAAGTGGGAATTTAAAATTAATTGAGAAATATATTAACATACACGGTATATGGTTCTATTAATTTGCATCCTTTGTATAGTGCAATTATAAAGGGCTTGTAGTACAGTTAAAAAAAATAAAGAAAAAAGAATAAATAAGTGTAAAGAAATGAAATAAATTATATATATATATATATATATTGGTGTTATTCTCTTTTTGATTGTATGACCAAGATAAATCTTTTGCGACCAGGCTTTAGATTGGAGAGATGCAGATGGCCAAATTTGGATTTTTTTAATCTTTCTTATAATTAAAATTTTTACCCTTTATAAATATAATTTTTGTCTTTTCAAATAAAATAAATAACCTGTAAAGCTCCAAAAATAAAAAAAAAAAATAAAAAAGGCCAAATTTGGTCGAATCCACCCTTCGCAGTTGAAAGTCCGTCTGTATTCTCATATGACCTTTTAAGACAGACAACAACCAATGTGTATGAGACAGACAGCTGAGATTGATGATTTAGGAGTGATTGAGTACTTCATCCTAAAGTTAATCAAATTCAAATTTTGAAGTGAGTATTTAAAAAAATTTATTCACTTTTACAATATATTCAGCTAAGAGCTCGCTCTAACCCCTTGTTTGGTTTGAGGGGAGGGGAGGGGAGGGGAGGGATTTTCCTCCCCTCCCCTTATTTGGTTTGCATAATTGGAGGGGAGGGGAGGGAAAATTTCATTAAACTTTCCCTCCCCTCCCCCTCTCCCCCTCCCCTCCAATTTGGGGGGACCCTCCAATTTGGGGGGATTGGGAGGGAAAGTAATATTTTGGACTAAAATATCCCTATATTTATTTATTTAGTTTTATTTATTTATAAATTTTTTTAAATAATTATAATTATAAATAATTTCTAATATTTATTTAATTTGGTAATAAAAATATTAAATTTTTAAAAATAAAAAAATAATTAATTATATTATTATTACTTTTAAAACATACAAGAATAAAATAGTCTACATATTATTATTTTCCCTTCCTTTCCCTCCTGAACCAAACAATATATTATTAAAATCCCTCCCCTTCTCTTCATTAAAATCCCTCCCTCCCTTCCCCTCCCTTCCATTAAAATCCCTCCCCTCCCCTCCCCTCAGTTGAACCAACATAGCCTAAAGTCATCTGAAAAATATCTTACCGTGCAAATTAAAAGTAAAAAAAAAAAAGAAGAAGTAAAATTTAGGAAGAAGTTAAAGCAATCTCTATGATCCCATTGCGCAGGAAAGGTCTAATGGGTTGGGGGGAGTGGCGTGGAATTCAGAAGCGGGAGAAATAGACAGAAGGAAAGCCACTGAAGCGTCCGGTGACGCTCTCAGCAATTGCTTCAGTTGTGCTGTATGTGGCGGCCCATCCACTACGAGGTGCTCGCGATGCAAAACCGTCAGATATTGGCAAGTCTTGCAATTTTTTCTTCTTCTTTTTCGCTTATTTCATTATTATCATAAAAATATTTGAGTGGTAGCTAATCCATGTATTTGTTATGTTCTTTCTCAGCTCAGCGAAATGCTTAATTGAGGATTGGAGATGGCATAAAGTCGAATGCATTGCAGAAAGACCTCCTCTGGGAAATGTAAGTTTTATTTCTAAGCAACTATGAAGATGTCAACTTTGTACTTTCAAATTTATTTTGGAGGAAATATTAGGTGATGAAGGATTGTGGGAGGGTTATGAACAAACTTAATTGACTGTATTTTATTGAAGTTACTGACTCATAACATTAGTTTCAACTCTGAATTGCATGGCCTGGGAAGCAAGCACACTTATAGATATGGGACATGATACAGGCATAGACCCTTTGTGTGGGTGACATAACAAAATCTGAAGTGTCCATGTATTGTTTAGACTGTCCAGTTTTTCTAATGTGAGTGTCTATCACGCGATGGACATGAACATGGCTACTTTTCTGAGGTGTCCGTGTTTCATAGTGCATACTTCTCGAAAGGTAGTTAAAATGGGGTTTCTAAATCTCAGGATAAAAGTGTTGGGATTTTTTTTTTTTTTGCTTTCTTCACAGGTTGGGTTGCTCAAGAATTCATATGAAGAGGAGGATAATGATCATTCACCTGACCCCCTTTCTTTGGAATTTTATCCAGGTGTCTGCCACATTATACCAAAATTTTGATTGGGAATATTGTCCAAAATAGCTAGTTGCATTGGATGGGCAATTCCAATTCTTCATTACCTGTTAATTTTCTCCTTGTTTTTGTTTGGTTATTGCAGATGTAACCACCGATATTAAACCTCTGATTAGAAGTTCTCAGGTATGCTGGGTATAGTTGTGCATGGGGAGGGGGGGGGGGGGGTGGGAGGTAGTTAAATGAAAGAATTAATTGTGACATAAACCTATGATTTAATGAAGGAACCTACTAAGAAAGCAGAGGATCATGCTGTGGAAGGGGTGAGATGCCTTGAGGAGGAAATAGCAAAGTCTAGGTAAAGTTTCCATTTGCTGTTCTTGATTTCTTGTTTGATTTGCTTGTATAAAAACAAGTGTAATATTCTTTTATCTCTTATGTTCGGTCAGGAATGAGATTATATTTCTCCAATCAGAGCGCGACAAATGGGCAACACGAGCAAATTTGGTTAAACAAAGCTATCAGAGCCTCAAGAAAGAATCTGAACACCAGGTGACCTGTCTGAAATTTTAGAGTGCTTGTGCAGTTTAACCATTTTAGGACGATATTTACTTTATTCTTTCTTTTTTACAGTTGTTTGCCTTAAAAAATGAAAAGAAACTGATATCAAATACTGAGGCGCAAGCTCAAAATGTGGTTCATAGTTTATCTGAGAGGCTACAAGACTTGCAGGTTTTGATTGTGATTAATCCGGTTGCCTATAGTTCATATTTGTGCATATTCTATTTTAAACTGTTCAACTTAGTAAAAAGAAAAAAAAAAAGCTGGAAGAATATATACAGATACTGGAGGACTGTTATCTTAAGTGCCTTATCAGTATTTTCCAATGACAGATACGAAGGAAAATTTTCATATGCCTTTCTAATGTTGTTCACTTTGTTGCATTCATTGGAAATTGTTAATTTACAGAGTAAATGTGCTGAGTTGAAGAGGGAGCTGCAAGAAGAGCGGGAACATATCCAAGTGCTTACTGCAGAGCGTGATGAGACTCATAAGACTGCTCAAATTGCCGTGAGAGAAGTTGAAGAGAAAGAAAAAGAGCTCCAAGTAGAGCGGGAACGTGTCCAACTGCTAAAAGAGGATTTTCTTAGAGATGTTACAGCTGCTAAATCTAGAGCAATGGTAGCTGAGGTATTTGCTGGTGTATCTTGAAAAATATGCCTTATTCTAGTTGAACTTTGCAAATGACTCATAGTTCTTGCTCTTGGTTTGACCCCTCAGGCAAAGCTCCGTGATCTTGACAGGAAAATTAGATCGAAAAATGGCAAGGTGCATCTCCTTTCACATTCAAGGTTCAATTAATTAAATTACTCATGACATTCAAACAACATCTAAGCCTAGATTCTCCATTCCAATGTCACTAAGCATCATTGATCATCGAAACATCACAAGTAAATAATCAAAGGCTTTAGGTACATAACACATACTTACAAGATAAGAGAAAAAATTAACGTGTCATTGAATTATAAACTTTAATTATAAGAGTCACAATTGTTAATGACAACTAATAACAATATAAAATATCCTAATTAACAATAAATACTAGAATTATTAAATTACACTAAGCAATTCTCTTTGTAAACAATTCATCAAACATCTAGTAGGCGTTTAACAATCCATGGTAATTAATGCTATTACAAATAACAATCAATCCAAAATTACTTCAATCAAAGCCTAGAATTCCCTATTTTACATTAAATAGCTTGACTGTAAAAATGCATCAAGTGGTTTTCCTTGTAAACAAATCATCAAACACCTGAAGTGCATTCTACAACCCAAGGCATTCAATGTAACTGGGTACAACACAACCTATGCACTACAAATGCTAGAGAGATCTACCAAGAGAAGTACTCCCTTGTAAAACATCAAGTTTGGCCAAGACCTCCCTTCCTTTCCTCCAAGTTGGTGTGGGCTCCCTCATCTCTAGCCTTCCATTAAGACTCCAAATGGGGTGATTGGCTATTTATATTAAGGGATTCATGAAGGCTTGGGAGTGTTTGGAAATAAGAGTAGGATAGAATAGGGATAGGAATCAGATTGGGGTCATGGGCTTATCATGCATGGGCTTGGATTAGGAGTCTAGCTTCAAATAATGCACTTTTCGGATTTTATGTTTTTCTGGACCCTGGAGCAGTAAATGGGCCATAATTTTCTCTACACAAATTATATTGAAGCAAGGTTTGAAGCATTGGAAACTAGACATGCAGGGCTTTAATTTGATATATTATAAGTTGAATTTGGACAACTGTAGACCCATCAAATTCCTGTAGAAATTCATCCTTCAGATTTAACAATGAGGTCGAAGATGATATGGGCCATTGTCTTTAAACTTCATCCTTTGGGCTCTTCATATTAGGACTTGAACTTGTTTTGGGCCTCTAAGTGGTATTGCTCCTTTTGTTTAAGCTCTAGGCCTATCCTTCACATATCAGAGTCCAAATAAGGGTATTTTCACAATAAATTGCATAATTTCTAAATATTAGCGCAAATAACAAATTAACCTCAAAATAATATTAATTGGTGGATATTTTAAATCAATAATAATTAAAATCACTTCATAAGTCCCATAAAATGGTAGGAAAATGTATATAAAATTGGAACTTATCATAGCTCTGAGCTCAAATTCATGATTTTCTTACTGAATACGGTGGTTGCAGATCCTAAGAACTCTTTATTAGTGTGCATGAATTCTGAACATGAAAACTTTATGTTCTTGACTCCTTTGTTCTATTCAGGTTGCTGTCTGGACAGACAGTTTGGGCCGACCTGCCATGGTAAGTTTTCCCAGTTTTTTCGTGATACGAAATCTGGAAGATTATAATCTATTGGCATGGACAAAGTAATTCTTGTTGTGATTGAAGAAAAACCATACGACCATTATACTAGGGATGAAATCCCTCCAGTTCTATGTCCAGATATGATATTGTACTAGGAGTTTCTATAAGAGCTGGTTCTTTATGAAACATCATTGAATCATATGGTATAGGGTCTTGAGTAACTTTGTTTCTTTAGGCCAGATCTAATGAGGGTTTTGATTTATAAAAAGTGGGAGAAAATTTCTGTTCTTTTATGTGTCTTACTTGGCTAACTTGAACTATGTTAAACCTGAAACCATTTCCTACTCAATGTAGGCATGCGCCATCTGCCTGACCAATGAAAAGGACTTAGCCTTTGGATGTGGGCACATGGTGAGCTCTTCCAAGCAGATCAACTGTCTTTTTCCCTCTAATTTTCCTTTACATGTCGTGATGATTCTTAAGTGATTCTGTTGCAGACCTGCAGAGACTGTGGATCAAAAATATCCAGGTGTCCTATATGCCGAGAACAGATCACAAGCCTCGTCAGGCTGTTTCCTGGGTGACTATAGTAGGGTATCGTGTACATATTCTATATGTGCCATATCTTGTGTCTATTTTGATGCTATAAAAACAAAGCTTCTTGCTGGTGCTACATGTGCATTCTCCTTTCAAGCTTCCCTCTTGTTCTTGCTCCCATCCCCATCAAATGAATTGGACAGATTCAATATATATCTACTAACGCAATAGTATGTTGATTAAAACAGCAAAGCAGCAGAAGCTACTTCAACGTGGGGAAGAAAATGCCACTAGGCCAGCCATGGTGCAAGTATAGGCATGTCAGCATGTCAAGCACATTTTTCAGTGAAACCTGACTGACATGTTTACTTGTATATTTATGATTGACTTGGTCTACTTTTTTTTTATAGACCAAATCCATATAAGAATCTTTAGAAGTACATAACCTATACATTTGATCCTTAGATGCAAACAGTTTGAGGTGTAAGCGTCTAGTTATTTGGAACAATTATGTATTAAACTACAAGAATCCTAGATAGCTTATGTGAACTTGGCTATATGACTAATGTAAAGTATCTTGTCTGGACATTATGTGCGCCTTTAAATTCAAATACTTTCGTCTTCTTCCCTTATATCTGGAAACTTTTTGGGGTCTTGTTCCTTTATATGTAGAAATTTTTTAGGTTGACCTATTTTACAAAAAAAAAATAGATAGACTAAATCAATTGTGAATAAATATTTAAGCATATTAGACACACTTTTTAATAAGATTTTCTTTTAATATGCTTATATATTTATTTATGATTGACTAGAAGTACTTATATTTATTTATTTATGATCACCAACTGTCCTGGGATTTTATCTGGGAAATAGCATTAAAAGCAAGCTGAGTCTGTTGGGTTGAAAAGGTTGCCTCGGTTTTATGTTGCAGAGAATGTTGATCCAGGTTGTCTGATTGTTTCATAGGATGATGCAGGATCATCAATTTTGTCAGGGTGCTTATTGAGTAATTTGAGTTGCAGGATGAACTATTTGCCCTCTTGATGTTGGAAATAAAGACAATAACAGTTTACATTTTTGAATTGTCATGAGAAAGTCAAAATCATGCTATGATTAAATGTCCTGAAAATACTCAATTATCCATGGCATCTGCAATTTTTAATTCATTTGATAGCTGTTTACACTTGGACAATATTATTTCGTCTAAAATTTGGCTAAACCAAGTGCTGAAGCGCTGGGTTAGTATGCGCTGCAAGTTGATCTCTTTACTCATAGATACCATTGGAATGAAAATGAACAGAAGCAGACGTGTCAGTTGCAAATTTTCTGCAAATGGGAACCATTTTTTAAAGCCATATTGATGAAATAATTCTAAGATAGACACGATATACATATACTAAACCAGTAACAAATGAATACATAGGCAAGTGAGAGGTAGGATTCATTAAATTCATTAAATTTGTCTCCGGTTAACTAGTGTTATGTATACTAAATTTACGTAAGAATCTCTCATGCTATAGATAATTTTCGCTAATGAAAACCTCTGTTCTTTGACTGTGTTAAGGGACTTGATACGGCTACAGAATGTTGCCTCCACTGGTAGGAGTAATATCTAATAGGCATTGAATCTGCAGGGCCGAACAGGATGAGAAAGGCGGCGCGATAGTCATAAATAAAGGGGCCTTAAAGCCAGCTCCGTTTTAATAAAATAATCAGAATAAAAATGTCGACAAGAAATTGCAAATGGAGGAAGCATTAAAAATGTAATTTGAAATTTTCAATATACTTGGGATTATAGGACCAATAGAACCCCTAGTCTTCTCAAATCAGTCAAGAGTCATATTCAGATGTATCTATCTTGCTTTGTGAGTTTGAAATTGCTGACAAGTCTCCAAATATATCATCAATAGAGCTTTTTATGTTTAACACTGAAGGAAATAGATGTTTATCCAACTACAATGGCTGGGTGATTCCATTTCTTCATTAACCCTTTATTTTCTCTGTCCTTCTTTGGCTGTTGAAGAGAAGGAATCAACAACATCAAGCCGCTGATCTTGGACATTTCTCCAGTATAAATGTCATTATCTAGTGACTTGATATCAAATGCTGAAAAGATATCTCATTGTTTCAAGAGAAATCAAGAAGTATATATACAAAAGCTTGACGTCTGTCTTTCTTTGACAGTGGCTAATAAGTATGTTCTTTGTATACGTCTTTTTGATGTTGTTCTCTCGGTGCAAGGGCAAAACTTAGATAAAGTTTTTTAGGTAATAATAAACACATAACAAGCAAAGGAAATTTTTTAAAGGATTCAATAATATAGTATTTTTAAAAATCTTCATCTGTTATATTTTAATTAAAGAACCTAATAATAAAAATTATATTTAATAAGAAGAAAAACTTCTTCTGCATATATACACACACACACACACAAATACATATATATATATATATATATATATAAGCATGTGTTAATAATATACAGAGTGAATGTGCCCTGTCAAAGAGGGAGCTGCAAGAAGAGAGAAAACTTGTCCTACAACTTGGACAGAACATTCTCAAGGTTGTTATAGCTGCTGGATCTAAAATTGCTGATGCTCAGTTTTTTTTTTGTTGGGTGGGTTCATTTTGGTTTTGGTCCCACAGGCAAAACTTCTGATCTTAAGAAAGAAGTCAAATTAAAAAATGTAAGGTGTAAATCTTCTTGATCTTAAGAAAGAAATCAAATTAAAAAATGTAAGGTGTAAATCCTTTTGCTAGGAATGTGCTGTTTGCCTGCACAATGAGAAGGACTCGGCCCTTGGACGTGGCCACATGGTGAGCTAAGTGTGTATATATAGCATAGTCTCATTCAGCCATTTAATTTCTAACTTTATTTTTGGTATACGACTAACATACCACTTATTAGTGGAGTCCAAATTATCTTTTGTCCAGAAAGTTTTCATGTGTAAAGAGAGTGATAAAGTACAAGTGAGCCCCTGTGTCTTTCTTTCTTTCATATAAAAGCTTTTTAGATATTAAAAAAAATCTAAACTACCTCTCTCGTAGAGAGAGAAAGTTACTTTGGAAGGCTTTTAAAGATTGTACACCAAGATTGTCAAGTGTCCTATGTGTGGGAAGAAGATCATTAATCGTGTGAGGCTCTTTCATACGTGACTCCATTTGGAGTATGTTACAATTTCTGTGTTTCATGTGTACTTTGTACAAATAATGTAACACGAGCCTTTCATTTGTGAGAATTTTAGCAGGCTTCAATGCTGCTGGATATTCTCAAGTCTCCCAAAATTTGCTTTTGCCTGTTGTTTGTCCATGGGATTTGTCAAAAACCCACCATTGTCAATAAATATGAAGTTTGAACTGGATGATTTCTGTTGAAGATATATGAAATTGAAGCCTGACATTTTTCTTCCCTCTTCGCAAATGACAAAAAGATGGTTTAAGCATAAAACATTTTACTTAATATTTTCATCTCTGATTATAAATCTAATTTATTATAAAGTTTTATTAAATTCATGACAATGCATATAATTATTAATATATATATATATATATATATATCTTTTTTCTTCTTTATGGTTGAAGGAGAAATGCACAACACAAGCTCCAGGGGAATGAATTCCCATAGCGTTCTCTCTCAGCAGTTGACAACCCTACGGGGGTTCTTGAAAATTAACTCAAACCCAAATTCAATGGGTGTACGATGTTGGCTACACAATTACCTTCTAAATTTAGAAAAGTGAATATATTATAATGGTGACATACAAATTTAATATTTATGCAACCAAAGAAATAGTTAACATATTAAGACGGAGAGACATGTTTAGAAAATATATAGGCTTGCCAAGAAGTATTAGTAAATGTTATCATAGACAATGCTTCGTGGCAGCTGGTTTACTTGGTCCATTTTGTTTAGTGCAAGTTGGAGTTCAAATTAGCTCGACTGTCCACCAACCAAAACCATGGTGGGTTGGGAAAAGAAAAATACTATAAATGGAAAACAAAATCCTATTTATTTTATATAATTTATTTGTGAGAGTAACCCCAACAATTAAAAAAGCTACAACTTGGGAGGAAGAAAGTTATTACCCACTTTCTGCTCATTAGCTGATTTAGCACGCTGTGAATTTTTATTTAATTTGAAATAATTTTTTAACATGGATTTTTAGAAAAATTATGATAAAAGAAGTAGTTTCTATTTAGTATAATCAATTGACTAGAAATTTTATTAGTACTACTGTGTTCTATAAATATTTTTTAAAAATGTTTATCAATTTTATGAAAAGAGACAAGAGGGTAGGTAAAAAAATGTTAAGATAATTATAGTAATTAATAATTTTGAGTGAGAGCATGATAAGCTTCAAAAAATTAATTTTCTATTTCTGTTTGAAAAGAGAAACTCTAGTATTTTGTTTCATTCCCCCAACATAAAAAATGTTTTTGCTATCATTTTGCAAACCAGCTTTTTTTTTTTTAAAGTTTGACCAAACTTCTTGTTTAGCCTTTTTTTTTTTTGAAAAATAAACAGCTTCTTCTCCTCCAAAAGCTTAACTGGTAGTTGAGCAGCTAATTTAGAATATTTGTGAGGGTAACCCCAACATTAAAAAAGTATACAACTTGGGAAGGAAGATAAGGTGTTACCCTTTCTTCTGAGCTTACATAATTGGGTCAACCAAATATTTAGCGCATGAATTTGTACACCCATATAGTTTTGATGCTCGGATTTTTTTTTCCCGAAATACACAAGTTAATCTTTAAAAATATTTGATTCATTGCAAGTTAATCTCTTCGTTAAATGGCTTGTGGCTTTGTTCCAAATTTTACTGTCATTAATTGGTTCAATTATCACGTTTAATATCTATATATGACCCATTAAGATTTGGGTAAGCAAAACTCCCCTTTTGGCAAAGGGTATATAAAATTTTATCATTATTTTTTGAGTAAATTACATGGATATATATTTAATATATATATATATATATAATCGATCAAATTTAATATATATTGACCATTCCCTTATTTTACGAAGTCATAAGTTGACCAAACAAAGGTTATCCCTAGGAAAACAACACACGTCAGTAAAATTTGGACCACAATCATAGAGCACTTAAAAACTTATAATAGATTAAATATATTAAAAAATTGACTTGTGTATTTCTACTAATTTTAGGTTTGCTTAATCAATGAAGTTTGAATAAGAAATGGACATTTATGGGCGGAAAGACGTTATTTGGATAATTGGATGTTACTTTCAGAAACGTCAAATCATTTGACTATCACACGCTACCCTGATGCCTCATGAAGTACTGCGCTTGCACATTAAGCAGACGGCATTAGACTGGGCAAAGCTAATTTTTTGGTATAATGACAGACTCCCCCCCCCCCCCCCCCCTTTCATAATGTAAGATCCTTGAATAATAATAATTTTTAATTAATTATATTATCAAATTTATATATGTGAAAGAAAAAAATTACACCTAAATACTACACATTTGTGAAAATGAGACTCATGAATCCGATTTTGTCATTGGCACACTTTTTGAGGAAAAAAAATCAAATATAACGAAGAGCTAATAATTATTGTATAATTAATTAATTAAAGTTAGTTATTATTAATTTATTTGATGAGTGGATGGTATGATTAAAAAATAATAATGATTGTATGATTAATTAGATAGAGTTAATTATTAATTTATTTTAGAGGTAGTTATTATTAATGTGTTATATATAAAATAAATAATAGTTATGTACCAATTAATTAATAAATTTAGTTAGATAGTCAATACTAATAATTAATAAATATAAGAAAAAATTAAATGCACACTTAATAAATACAATAAAAAATAAATGTAAAAAACAAATAAATAATGAAAAAGAAATAAATTTAGCAAATAGATAATTAATACAAAATAATAATATAACATGCAAAAAAAATGCAAACATAATAAAATTAGCCAACAAAATAAATAAATATAACCAAAATATGTATATAAAAAATAAATGTAAATTAGATAAATATAACACAAAATTAATGCAAACAAAATAAATATAACATAAATAATTTATACAAACAAAATAAATATAATAACAAAATAAATAGAAACAAAGTAAACATAACAAAAAAAAGTTGTAACTAAAATAAATATAACAAAAAATTAAATACAAATATATAACTTAACTAACAAATATTCATAAAATAAGTAAAAAAATACACTAATCTTAATAGATCAAAGAAGAAAAGTTGAAAAAAAGAGTTAAACACTTTCAAGAATTAAAATTAAAAAGTGAAATTTTGTAAAAAGTTGAAAGTTACAAAATTAGAAACTGTAAATGATGAGTTGAAAAAGAGAAGAAGTGTTTAAAAGGATGTAGAAATTTTAGGAGCTCAGTTGAAAGAAACTTAGAAATTGAAGGGAGGGGGTAGATTTTTTTTTTTTGTCTGCATTTCAAACCAAAAATTTTAACAAGTTAGGGTTAATGCAGAACAAGAAGGGATGGGAGAGATTTTTTTAGTTTGTATTTCAAACCAAAAATTTGCAAGGTAAAAAAGACCTAGACTTGACAACATATGCAAGCTGAGCATACAATGCATGCTTGCTTGCATGTGTTGCAAGTTAGCTTAGCCTACACTGGAAGTCAAAACCAATGGTTCAGACATCCAATATACATTTAAAAGAAAAAAATTTAATTGGATGTTCCAACTTCTAATTTTTCAAAAAGGATATTTAATGTTCCACTTTTATTTATTAAAAAAATATGTTTTAAGAGGAAGTCTAAATATTTACGAACATGGATTTTACAAATTTTTCTTCCAAATCAAATGATATAGCTCAAAAAGTTGTATTTGTGCTTGCACATTAACCATATGGCATTAGATTGAGCAGAGCTAATTTTTTGGTATAATCACAAAGACTTCCCCCCTCCCCTTTTTTTGGGCATAGAAAGATACTTGAATAATAACAATGACTAAAGGAAATGGAAACCTCCTATTAATAGTTCCTTATTTAAGAGTTTAAGATTTTTGGTAAGGTGATCTTTATTTTTTTGGTAATATTGAAAACTATAATTAAATGATAAATATTACATCCTCTTAGAGTGTACTTTAGAGCTAAATACCTATATCTTTTGAAATTCAAAAATATGGAACTATAAAGAAACATGAAAATAAAGACTAAATATCCTAGTGGGTATTGTGTAGATGAACAAGGAGAGAAATCTCTGATTCTAACTTATGACATTAAGATTTATTAAAAGTTGAAATGTGTGTGGATTGACAGTTACTTCTTGAAGACTTATACAATGTACGACATGATGTATTGCTTCAAAAAATGTCAAAAGTCTTGTTTGACTCATTGATGACACCCACCTCCATTTGCAAAAAATAGTGTTTCCAAACTAATATAAATACCTCTTTTTGCAATTGCCAAGTCTTTCTATTAGCCATTCAAAGCATCAACTACCAATGGTTAGGATAAAATCTACCTCTACCAAGGTTTAATGATTATAGATGAACTCCACCTCTCTGGAGTTGTTTGCAAAGGTTGTATTTGATATTGACAATTGAGCTTTTGAATCATTTTTTATCACATTATGAGGCGTATTATCTTTATTATTAAGAAACCTATCATTATGACAATACCAAATCATATATAGTGTGAGTACACAAATTTTGCCTCTGCTTCTTGCTTGGCATTATGTGACAAACTCTATTGAATCCATCATTGAACTTAGAATGAAAGATTGAGCAATCACAACTGCTCAGTTCATAATACTAGAGGAGTGCCATACCAAATAGTAATAGTCTAGCAAAGTGACATGTCAGAAACAAGTGAGTATTAGATTCCTTCATTTGATGACAAAGTTGATAGCAATCTTCTACTGGGAGGTGATAAGCCCTCAGTATTGCTAAGGTTGGTAAGGTAGACCTTAGTAATTTCCATAAGACCACAACTCAAAGTAGAAGACAAAATTTCCACAACTTGTTCCTCTGTTATTTCTTACCCTATGCAAGCATTCTATCCACACTTGACTCATCTAGTTAGAGGGCTAATGAAGGATAAAAGAAGATGGGTCACATAACAGTAATGTCATGTAATGTTCTAATGTTTTGTAGTGTATTAAGTTAACAATAGTGGTAATGTTATGTGTGGGTAATATGATAGAAAGTGTCACACCTTAAGCAAAAGGAGGTGATTAGCATGGAGAGTAGGATAAAGTTCAAGTTTATAGCCTAACTGATACTACCATAGATGAAAAGATCTTTTAATGATATAACACATAACATTACTTTATCCAATTTATAATATTGTCTCATTATATTAATATAAGTACCCTTAGCTTTTTGTGAAAATTTTGGTAAGGTTTCCTTTGAAATTTGAACATCCTAAATTTTTACAAAGAACTGAAAATCAACAATAATATAAAGGAGAGCTTTACTCTTAACCACAAACAATAAGAAATATAAAAAAAATAATAAAACAAATCTAGGGAAGGGGGAATCCTGCTTATGTCAAGTGGAACTACCTCTAGAGTACTTTACAATCATCAAATCAAAAATTTTTTACAACAAAGCAATTACGCCCTTACAGTTCAAAGACGAGGCTCACCACTACAACGCCTTTGAAATTAGAATGATGGAAGTTAGTCGGATCCAACACCACTATCTAAAAAGTTGAAATTAAAGAATGAGTTAAACTCAATGAATAGGTAACAAATTACCAAAATAGAAAGTAATGATATCATAACCTAAATTGGAACCAAGAAATACATAAATCAATTAAGATGATTAAGTAACAAAAATTCCCTATTAAGGATACCCATACATAAGTAGATCTTAAAGTGTTAAGTCTTTAAAATAGTAGTTATATGAGAGAGAGAGAGAGGGAGGGAGAGAAAGAGAGAGCTAGCTATCACTTATGATAGTGGCAGCTACATCTCGTAAGCAGCTCCTTACCTTTCATGGGTGGCTACACTTAATGAGTAGCTCCTTTTTCCACCCAAGCCTTCTCCTCTTTGTCTAGGTGAACCTAGCACATTAACATCTCTCACCTTTATGAAATCCATCTAATGTTTCCATCATACTATTGGAACCCAATGGCTTATAAAGTCAGTGAATTATATGTAGGTTGTTAGTAACAACTAAGCAATTAAACCATAATTTGAAGTGATTACCTAAGGGATTAATTTAAATAAAAACAATAAGATACTCAATTAGATGAACGAACTAATAATCAACAAATTTAGTGCCTAATGAATAATCCAATTATGCTGCGATATAAAATAAAATAAAAATACATATATATAAATAATTTTATAAATGCATATAGATATGAAAACACATGCATATATCTATAAACATCTTTATTTATTTATTTATTTATTTTATATAGATAGATACTTTTATTTTATTTTATCTTATATATATTTATAGAAAATCCTAGTTTAGGAGTTACAGCTACGATTATTATAAAAACACCTTTAACATCTCGAATAATACAACAAGTCTCTTTGAAAAGTGTTTACCTTAGGTACATTGCACTTGGTGCTTAACAATTGTTTTAGCCCATATTATCATATTATTAACTCAAGCACATAAAGAGTAGGTAATTTCAGAACCTATTATGCTAAAATCATACATGAATTATTGGAATGAAATTTAACTAGCATTGTCATAGGCATGCAAGTGATGTAGAAACCCTTAATGCAAGTTATAAGTTGTTATTTACTCACCGATAGTACCAATCACTACCATGACACTCGCTCCTCTTCCCAAGACTAACGCCCTCCAATACTAATATTCGTAAAGTTTCTTATCAACATTCATAATTCACCAAATCATTACACAGGCTCATATTAGCAATTTTTAACATTTATCTCATTTAATAACAATTAATTAACTAAGAGTTTTATTTCCAAGCCTTATTCTTTATCCTTATGATCAACCTACAAACTTAGGTTTTCCTCATTTAGCTACTAATCCATAAATTAAACTCAAAAGTTATCTTAAGATACTAAAAATTGAAGATTAACATATAATTAGCACAATTGGAAGGCTCACACTTAAAAGCCCCAATTCATATGAGTCAGCTTTGGCCAACAATGGAAGGAAGGAGGTGGAAATGCTTTTGACCTTAATAAAGAAGGAGTAGGCCACAAATGAAGAAAGAAAATCCAGAATAAAAAGATCTACAGTAAAAAAAAAAAAGGAAAATCAAAACATTAGGATGAATACCCCTACACTGCCAACGACACTATGCAACCACTTTCTATGAACTACTAGCAATGGAACATACGAGGAAGAGTCTTAGGGAAGGTTAGACGTTGTTGACGAGGGAGTCATGGTGGCTGGACACGGAAGCAGTTGGTAAGGACATGGAAGGGACAAATGTACAAAAACAAAAACAAAGGTGAGAGACGAGTTGCAGCGTGCATGGCAGAAGTAGGAAGAAAATAAGGAGTAAAAAGAAAAAAGAAAAAAAGAAAAAGAAAAAGAAAAAAAGAAAAAAATGAAAAGAATTTAATTTAATTTTTTTAAGGTTGTCATACAAAGACCACTTCACTATGCTCTTCAAGATACTAAAACCTAAAAAGTATGTTGAAGTAGATCCAATTATAATTGTCAAAGATATTGAGTTGCCTCAACAACTCAACGTCTTAGTGAACTACTATGAATTTGCATTACTTGTTGTGCTATATTTTTGTA
The DNA here is from genome assembly GCA_026724425.1 of Erythrophleum ivorense. Classification (NCBI taxonomy): domain Eukaryota; kingdom Viridiplantae; phylum Streptophyta; class Magnoliopsida; order Fabales; family Fabaceae; genus Erythrophleum; species Erythrophleum ivorense. The sequence goes on along the minus strand of JAIUCV010000458.1, from coordinate 234,939 downwards.
ATCTTACTTTACTAGCTCACTTTCTTCACTTAGTGATAATTGTGGTATTTACCTGAAAAAATATTTGCAATCTTGAACTGGAAAACAAAGCCTAAATGGCAAGGTCACACCATGCCTACCTATATTATGATATAAGATTCTCTTTCAATTGTCTATTATGCTCTGATATTTGTGAGTCATATGTAAATGGTTGTAGTTTTCAGGAACAATTAGATGAGTTTCACTTTTAACTTATGTAGAACTTGGTTAACCATCCATTCAACATGTGTCATGATGATGTAATAGCCTTCATGCTTGCAACAAAGCAAAGGAAGCAAAAAAGAATGTAGTGATTAAATGATTGCTTCATCTATTTGGTTATGTATCTTTATGGTTATCAATAAAAAGGTTCAGATGTGAATATTAGATGTGAACATTATAGAAAAATTGGTTGAAATATTATATGGTTACTGTTATAATAGTATTATGTTGTTATAAGTTCCTTATGTATTAAAAGTCTTTATATGTTAACAAATTCAATATTTACTTATTAACTTTGTTAAACCTACTTGTAATAATCACTTTCCTCTTAGTAATGGTAACTTTCCATTTAGTAATAATTTTCCTCTAAAAATAGTTAATAATGGTCTTGAATTATAATAGTAAATTTCTTGCTAAGATATCTAAAACTTTCTACCACCTATTGTTATGGTCTTATAATCTCTATGACATCATAGCAAATTTCTTTGAATCCAATAGTAATATTTCTAAAATTTGGTAGTAATAATACTAAAAATTAAACCCATAACTATAGTTTGAAGGTTCTTAAAACTTATTCTTAAAATCTAATAGTAATATTCTTAAACTTGGTAGTAATAGTAATAAAACCTAATAATAAATACACTCTGTAAAGGCCTTAAAATCTAGTAGTAAATTTCCTAATTAGAGGCAATGTTTTAAAACTTGATAGTAAAAGTCTTAAAATTTAATAGTAACTACTCTACAAGGCCCTTAAACATAATGATAAAATTTCTTAAATTCAATAGTAACATTCCAAAATTTGGTAGTAACAGCCTTAAAACTCAATAGTAACTACTCTACAAGATCCCTAAATATGATAATAAATTTCTTTAAATCCAATAATAATGTCTATAAACTTGGTAATAATAGTCCTACAACTTAATAGTAACTACTCACCCAAGTCTATAAACATGATAGTAAATTTTCTTAAATCTAATAATAATGTTCCTAAACCTAGTAGTAATAATCCTAAAACTTAAAAGTAATTATGCTCTGTAAAGTTCTTAAATATAATAGTAAATTTTCTTATATCTACTAATAACACACCTAAATTTGGTAACAATAGGTCTAAAACTTAATAGTAAAGCTTAGTCCCTAAAATTTAGTAATAAGTTTCCTTAAAACTAGTAGAAATGTTTTTATACCAAATAATAACGATTCTAAAACTCAATAGTAATTATACTCAACAAGGCCTCTAAACGTAGTAGTAAATTTATTTAAATCTAGCAATAACACATATAAACCTAGTAGTAACGGGCTTAAAACTCAATAGTAAAGCACCATTCTTAAAACATAGTAACAAATTTTCTTAAATCTAATAGTAAAGACTCTAAAACTTAATAGTAACTATACTTTATTAGATCTAAAGATGATAGTAAATTTTCTTAAATCTAACATCTCTAAACTTGGTAGTAATGACCTAAAATTCAATTGTAACTATAGTTTGCGTGGTCTCTAAAACTTAATAGTAAATTTCCTTAATTCTAGTGGTAATGTCCTTAAACCTGGTAGTAATAGTTTTAAAACGTAATAGTAACTATATTGTCCCTAAACATGGTAGTGAATTTTCTTAAATCTATTGGTACCGTACCTAAACTTGGTAATAATAGGTCTAAAATTCAATAGTAACTATAGTCTGCATAGTCTTTAAAAACCTAGGAATAAATTTTCTTGAATATAGCAATAACGTTTTTAAATCTTGTACTAACTATCTTAAAACTCAATAGTAACTGTAGCTTGACTGGTAATAAATTTCCTAAATAAGATTTGGTGGTACTGATCTATTGTGTAACTCAATAGTTAGTAAAATTCAATAGAAATCAAAAGTCACTTGAATCATTACTAAATTAAGGTGGTAATGACCTTTTGAACAATCTATTGTAACTTTATAACTTAGTATATTACATTGATAGGCACTAGTTAGACAAGAAGGCTAAATCATTAAGGGAATAAATGTATAAACTTAATTAGTAACAACTTAGCCTATAACTATTATATACATAAAAGTTCAATGATTTACTTCCTTTACAAAAGCTATATACAAAAGATCACTTAATATGCTATAAAACTTATTTCATTGGTTGTGTAGAGATTATACATATAGGTTGAATGAACAAATATTACATAGACATATTACTTATAACATAAAGCATCATTTTCATTAATAACAACTTCACCTGTAACTTTTAGATACACAAGTTTGACATTGCTCCACCTCCACTTGTAATTATTACATACATAAATAATTATTATATCCAGTGTCCCAAAAAAAAAAAGTTAGATACTTGTAACTATTACTACTTCACCTATAACTATTACATATATAAAAGTCAGACATTGCTCCACTTATAACTATTACATATACAAATAACTATTATGTACAATATCTTAGAAACCAAAAAATTTAGACATCATTCCACCTGTAACTATTATAACTTCACTTGTGATTATTACGTACATCTTTTGTTGTTTTAAAAGACAAAAAACTTGAACATATCACATATAATAATCAAGTGCAACCTTTCTATGTACAATGAAGCTATAATTAATGCATGTAAAAAATTTATGTCTGTGCATGTACAAAAAAATGACTAATTTTAGATCTTGAAAAAATCAGTGATCACTTCCTTAACAAAAGTCATAAACAAAACCACTAAGTATATACTCTTGCATCATTAGGGTAAAAGATGGATTGAAAATTTTGCACCTAGCTCAGTTATGGCCAACCTTTTAGCAATAGGAACATCGGTATTAAATCTCATCTTGAAATTATGATTCATGTCCTTTTTTTTTTAATATATTCTCTGAGTAGGATGGTTTGTGATGGATGGTTGCAAGAAAGTGTTGCTAACATAATCATTAATAGAAAGATCACTCAGATTTGCCATATCATGGGCCTTTACATGGATCATTATATTCATATAGATCTTTTGCTGGGAGCTTAGCAAGTAACATTCTTCAACGTAAAAGTACATACTCCTATGAAGCTTCTTTATTGCAATACATGCATGAGGGCATGGGATTCTAAACATTTTCCAAGCTTAATGAGTACATTCTTTCAATGCTATATTGACCTTCAAATCAGTGTTTCCCATTCGAACTAATATTTGATTAATTCCTTAATGCTATGTTGTCATATGTTCTACCCTAACAACATTATCCTTAAGCTTTGTCTTAATCTTTGAACCCACCCTATTTGTCCATTTAGCCGTAACTTCCTTACTTGCATATAGCTTTTTAGCAAACTTCTCCTAATGATCATTAATTAAAACACAAACATTATCCTTTCTCTTTTTTACAATTTATGCATTAAAAGATTTTATAAGATTAGTTATGATATTATCCCATCATCGGTATGGGATTTTGGATAATACCCACTTATCAATATCACCTTGTGTTCCCACCAATCTATTTAACTTAGGGGAGAATGGCATATAATTTTCCAATACTTTCAAATAGTCTAAGTCCAGCCTAGTATACACAATGTTATCTAGCAAGTTCAATGCATCATCCTTTTACCTTTTTTTTTTGGTCCCTTGCAAACATTAGAGAACTCATTGCTGAAGTTCTCTTTCATGTGTAGATAGCAAAATGTGTGCTTCTCCACACTAAACACTTCTCTTACTACACCAATTATGACATTATGATGGTCTAAAACCAGAGTAATTTCCATACAACTTGTCAAGTCTTTAGCATTTTGAAGGAACCATACTTAATCATCATATATTTTTACATCTATGATTGCCTAAGCAAGTTGATACAAGTCATTATTTGAGTCATATGTAGATGTAGCTAAGAGAGTCCCAAGTATACCCCACTAAGGTGGTAACCACCAATATATAATATTGGTCTTGAACCAAGAATGAAGTAAGTTATATGGCATCTATATAGAATGAACAACCTTTCAAAATCATTATTCGCAAATAAAGTCCACCTTGCAACAATTTTTGGATTTGTTTCCATTAAACAGTTGCATAACTAAGGGATTAGTATGAATGACTTGTCTACTAATCCATTGATATTCACCAAAGCTTTCTCCTTGCCCTTCCATGGTTTATGGTAACTCAGGGCTAATCCATACTTTTTGAATAGCTCACTACGGATATTATTGGATATTTTATCCTTACTTGACCTTACACTGTCAACCATTATAGATGCTACTAGGTTAGCTATTATCTTGTGAGATACTACCAAGTTGTCTTGTATTAAGTGCATGTGTTCATTGTAAAAGGTTTGCACACTTAAGAAGGGTATGCTTTTAGCCACTATATAGACTGTTAGCTTCCTCTTGCATCCATCCATATTGTACTTAACAATTATCTTGTGGGGGTTGTTCTTCATGAAAGTGTATCTAAATTTACGGGCAATGCTATATTTGTATAATGTTTGCCAAAATTCAACAACATTAAAAAAAATTTGTTCATACCTACTAGTTAAATTTATCGATTTGACAGAATTTAGCTTAAGCATTAGTGTAGCGACACTTTGTATTGAACATGGAATAAGTAAAAGTTCCTACTTGGAAGGAGACTCAACACTTGAATGAATTGAATTTGAATTCATTATGCATTTTCAATCAATTAAAATTTTATTACATTAGGGAGTGACACAAAGGTATAAAGATTATAATGTACAATAGATATTTATTAGACAAGTTATAAAAGGCTAATTCCTTATACTATTATGGATTGGGATGGTGATGCTCTAGCTTGTTTCTAATTCATTATGTATAAATATGCATATTGATTATTGTACTTGATCAGTTATAGCACATTAGTATCATCCACCACATCTGTAATGACCTAGCTAAATTAACAATAATAGTAAATTAATTAATTAAATTAGACAAATTTATTTTAGATAAACATAGGATTTAGATAATTGTAAAGATAATTTTAGAGCTTTAAAAATTATCTTAAGGAGTAATTGTGACATCTATCTTGTACCCATAAGGATATTTTTCTATGTTTCAAAATTTTAAAATAAGTTGACATGGAAACTCCAAATATTGTAGGGGGTTTTTATTCTCATTTTAGACATATAAGAATTACTTTTCCTTAAGTTTTATATAAATTGCCGTAGAAAAAGATTTTGGGTACCTTTTATAATTCTCTTTTTTCCTTTATAATAACATTTTTTCTTTCCTCTTTACTTTTATCCTCTGTAGCACGCTCCATTTTTTTCTCTTTCTTTGAACACTTTTGCAACATTCATGTAGCCCTTTCTTCCTCTCGTTCTTCCATTTTTTCTTTGTTTTGTGTTACTTGTCAATTACTCCCTGCCATGATCGTTGTGCTATCATTTTCTTTAGGTGACCAAATATGGGTTCACTGGCATTTTTAGGCTAGACAACTATGTGAGAAGGAAACCATGGATGGTAAGCTCCATTGATGCTTTATTTTTGCCCTTCCTCTTCTCATTGAGTTGCTTTCTCCTTGGTTTTAGCTCCTATTTTTGCTTCTCCTTAATGTTAATGGTGACCTAAAATATAAATTTTAGCTTTTTTTTCCATCTTAGTTATGGGTGAGCTTTTCAAATTAGGGCTTTTCAATTTAAACCTCTAAGGTATGAATTGACACTTCCAATTTGCTCTATTAAATTCCTTAAGATATATTATAAGCTCAAATTGAATTTTGGAAGCTTAAATTAGATTATGATAGTTAATTTGTGGAACCCAAAACCTAGGATTAGTTGAGGCATTAGAAAAATTCTGCTATAATTATGAATTTAGGTGCTAGAGGGTGAAATTAGTCATATTGAAAGTACTTGAAGCTATTGGAGAAAAACTAAAGTGATGTTTTATATCTAATATAATTATAAGTGGTAATAAGGCTACTCATTCAATCGGGGTTCTCATCAAAATTGTAAGAATTTGGGGCCTTTATTATTGGCCTTATAAGTGAGTGTGTACATAGCAAAGTGACAATTCCTTTTTACTTTATGTTTTTTTTTTGTATTTCTAGCTGAACTTTACATTTAGTGATTTACCTTGTTTGTATTGTCAAGGAAACAATCTTGTATTTTAAACTCTTATGTGGGTTGTAAATTGTGTGCAGAAGTGTATATATATATATATATATATAATGATGAAAAGATGATGAATGAATTTCATGTATTCGAAAAAATGTGAACTTGGATATTTTATGAAATATTGATGCCTAGGAGGTGTATTCATTTATGTGTATGTGTGGGAAATATAGAAGTGGTAATATTATTTATCTCTATATAAGAGAGGAGAAGTGATAAACTTTTAAATTCAAAATTTTTTATTATTGTGTTTTATGTTCTTATTTTATATTATTTTCAAATAGTGAATCTTATATTTTTATATATGATTTTATTCATTTATTGCTTTTATTTTATTTATCTAACTTACCTCTTTTACTTGATTAAATCTTTACTTATCAATTATTTAGATTATATACATGACTTATTTTAAAAAATTTGTGGATGAAAATTTAGCTAGAACCTTGTAGCCGTTAGCAAGGGTAACGACTTATATGCACCTCGTTAAGATGATGAATAGTCATTGTGTGGCGGCACTCAATGATAACTATATTGGATACATTGTGAAATGCACATCGTGTGGCGATACTTGGTAATGGTGGCAATATTGTGATATTGTGTAATGGTATTAATGGTAATATTAAATCTTGTATGACGACATTCAAGGTTGATTATGATTCTTTTTTTGAGATCCATTCCATGTTATTTTCTTTAATTTTAGATTATGCTTTTGCTGATAGTTTGCAATATAATTAAATTGTTGTCATTATATATATATATATATATATGTGTGTGTGTGTGTGTGTGTGTGTGTGTTGGTCAATTATTTGTCAAAATACTCTATTGCAAAAAACTCTTAGCCTTTTTACTTCTCCTTTTGCTTGCTTTGTTGTTTGTGCATTTACTAAGTTAGTGGTAGGCTTATCTCTTTCTTTTATTATATTTCATATCAGCAAAAAGTAGATTAAAGTGTTTTGGAACTTGTGTGCCTCCCAGACACAAGTGGTATGCTAACTAGTCAATTAGTTTATACTGAGACTTTAAGACATATTGGCTACTAGGTGATGAATTAATTTGAGTCATGTAAATGTTATACTTCTTTTGTAAACCATATGATGACCCTTATAATGACATTTGTTCATGTTTTGGAAAACTTATGTACATGTTATGTTGTGGCCAAATTTCTGAGGTATATGATATTAGACAATTTTTGGAAATACATGTATTATGTTGTGTTGATATTGCAGGGTTGGGATATTCAATTTTTAGGGGAGGTGTTGCCAGATTTTCGACAACCTCTAATTACTCGTAAGTGTATATATATATATATAAAGGCATGAACTTTAAGCGAGTTGTCAGGCTTGCTTGGATAGGCTAATTTTGATTAGCTTGGTCTAAGTGCTAGTTATGGCCTGGGGTTTTGGGTCTTGACAAAGTTGGTATCAGAACCCGATTTGTGTCTAGGTCTTTGTAGCTATAGGATTGGGGAATAGTAGAATCTTGTATGTAATTGTGTAATTGGCCAACACACCTTACATGTGGAAGGCTATTATTGCCAAATCCAAGTCTTAGAGTCTTGTTTAGTAGTTTATGTATTGAGTGTGTTTATTACTTAAAGCCTGATTAAAATCATCATTTGTTTGTACTTTATCTTATTTTAGGAAAAGATGCTGCCAAGAAAGGGGACAACACCTAGGAGATTTGTTCTTGATGAGACTTTCAACTTGCCTCATGACCTTGTTCTTACTCCCAGAGGCCGAGGGCGTGGTGGTGGTAGAGGTCATGAACATGGTATTGGCTACCGACGTGGTCATGATAAGGTGGATAAGATTACTAGAGCAATAAAAGATGAGGTGCCTAAGGCTAGGCAAGCAGACTTGACACTAGCATATATTCTTGCTAGCATGGGTGACATGCAACAAACCATGAAACAGATAATGGGTGTAATTGAACAACAACAACAATAGTAACAATAGGGAAGAGAATGACTTGTAGATCTTAAGCTTAAGCCAGAAGCTAGTCTAGAGAGGGAGTGACCAACTCCACAAGAGAGGATAGCTGTGATCTATTTGTCAGAATTTATGAAGCTCAAGCTCCCTTCTTTTAGAAGCATAGAGGTAGATGAGGACTTTCAATACTTTTTAGATTAAATAAGTTGTCTTTATAGGGCACTAGGATGTACACCAGCTAAATTAGTAAAGTTGGTAGAGTAACGTCTGCTAGGCCTGGCCCAGATGTGGTTTGATATAGTAAAGGAAAGAAAGCCACAAGGGTCACCCCCTCTAGTTTAAGAAGAGTTCACTAAGTTGTTCATGAAGCAATTTCTTCTGCAAGTAGTTAAAGATGCTAAAGCTCAATAATTTGAAATACTAAAGCAATCAGAGGGTATGATGGTAGCATAATATGAGATATTGTTTACTAAGTTGTCTAGGTATGCCCTTCATTTGGTAACTATAGAGTAGATGTAAGTGAAGCAATTTGTTCAAGGCCTTTTAGATTACTTATTTCGATCAGTAGTTAGAGTCTGATATGACTCTTATGAAGAAGTAGTTGAAAGTGCTAAACTTTTTGAAGCTCGTAGTAAAGAAAGCAAGAATGCACAGGAGTCATATAAATGGTAGCATAATGAGAGTAATCAAGGTGGCTATCGAGTCCGAGGTGGTAATGGTATAAGAGGAGAGATAGTAGTGAGCCATCAGGGCCAACAACAGAGTTTTCAAAGTTAGGGAAACCATAGTGGACACTTCTCCAGTATAGCTTAAAGTGGTAGGACTGATTAGACACACTCTTTATAATCTATTTGTGGTAGAAGAAGATCTTTTAGGCTTTTACCCCCTTGTTCTACTTGTGGGAGAAGTCGTATTGGGAGAGCATGCCATTAGTATGGTCAGCTAAGCCATCTCAAGAAAGACTGTCCTTTGTTATTAGGGCAATCATCCTCCAGTCATGCATCTAGTCCTACAACGCTACCATCATCTTTGATTCTAGTAGCTCCTTTGAGATAGGTTGGTGGGCCTAGAGGCTAAGGTCTTAATAGGGTACAATCTTATGGTAGAGGGTCAGGAGGCATAGGTCAGGGGTAGGTTAAGGGAGGTCATGCCGATATTTATGCGATGACATGTTAAGATGCTTAGACATATAATGTAATAGTTGCAAGTATTCTTTTAGTTTGTTCTTTTGATGCACATGTTCTATTTGATCTTAGTGCTACCTTTTCCTTTGTATCCTCTTTCTTCACCTTGTGGTTTGGTAGAGATGCATCATTACTAAATGAGCCTTTAGTGGTAGCTACATTAATAGGAGATGCAATCATAGTTGACCATGTACATAAATCTTATGAAATTCTAGTAAGAGGAAATAAGTTATTCGTTGATTTAGTAGTACTTGATATGATGGATTTCTATGTAATTGTAGGTATGGATTGGGTTATCTTCTTGTCACGCTACACTTGATTATCATAATAAGGTGGTGAAGTTTGAGTTGCCAGGGGAAAGTTCTTTTACTTTTCAAGGTGACCATAGTTTGACACCTAGTAACCTGATTTCTGCTTTGGGTGCTAAGAGGTTATTGAGAAAATGGTGTAAGGGGTATCTAGCGATAATTAAAGATATTAGCATGACAACAGCAAGCTTGAAGCAAGTATCGGTGGTCTATGAATACTGTGATGTCTTCCTTGAAGAGTTGCTCAGTTTACCTCTAAATAGGGAGATTGAGTCTACATAGACTTAATTCCTAGCACTTAACCTATGTCTATACCTTTATACAAAATGGCTCTTGCAGAGCTTAGGAAATTAAAAGACTAATTATAAGACCTTCTTGACAAGGGTTTCATACTCCTTAGTTCTTTTCCTTGGGTTGTTCTAGTATTATTTGTGAAGAAAAAAGATAGTTCTTTAAGATTGTGTATTGACTACATGCAATTGAATAAGGTGATAGTAAAGAATAAGTATCCATTGCCACATATAGATGACTTGTTTGACCAACTTTAGGGAGCTTAATATTTCTTTAAGATAAACTTTAGGTTAGGGTATCATCAGTTGAAGATCATGGGAAAAAACATTTTGAAGATAGCTTTTAGGACTCGTTATAAGCATTACGAGTTCTTGGTCATGTTGTTTGGGCTTACAAATGCCCTAGCAGCTTTCATGGATTCGATAAATCGAGTCTTTAAACCATTCCTAGACTACTTTGTGATTGTTTTTATTGATGGCGTTCTTGTCTATTCAAAGAGTAAGGAAGAGCATGAGCAACATTTGAGAACAGCCTTATAAACTTTGAGAGAACACTAGCTTTATGCTAAATTCTCCAAGTGAGTTTTGGCTAGATAGTATGATTTTCTTAGGACATACGGTGTCTAAGAATGGGATAAGTATGGATTCTAAAAAGGTAGAAACAGTTAAAAATTGGCCTAGACCTACTATGATGACTGAGATTCATAGCTTTCTTGGGTTAACAAGATACTATCACATATTTGTTAAAGATTTCTCCAAGCTTGCAACTTCTCTAACTAGATTGACAAGAAAGAGAGTGAATTTCAGTGCTCAGATTCATGTGAGGGGAGTTTTCAATAATTAAAAGATTGTTTAACCTTAGCACCTGTGCTAACTTTTCCATCTAGAAATGGTGGTTATATAATATATTGTGATGCATTAAGAGTAGGCCTGGGTTGTGTACTAATGTAGCATGGCAAGGTAATCCCCTATGCATCTAGGCAGCTTAATAAAAATGAGCAGAATCACCCCATTATGATTTAAAGTTAGCTACAGTTATATTTACATTAAAAATTTAAAGGCATTATTTGTATGGTGAAACTTGTAAAATTTACACTGATAACAAGAATCTCAAGTATATCTTCCAACAATGGGACTTGAACTTAAAACAAAGAAAGTGGTTAGAGCTCTTAAAAGATTATGACTGTAACATCCTCTATCACCTTAGCAAGGCTAATGTAGTGGCTAATGCTCTGAGTAGAAAATCTATGGGTAGCTTGGCTCACATTACTAAAGTCCAAAGATAAATAATGAAAGAATTTCAAAAAATTATTGAGGGTAGAGTGAAATTTCATATCGTAGGGTCAGGTACATTTTTGGCTTATGTGCAACTTCATTCTGGTTTAGTATATAGAATCAAGGCCACACAAGAACAAGATGCTCACTTAAGGAAGATCATAGAAGAAGTTCGTGAAGGGAAGTTATAAGAGTTTGCAATAGATTTTGAAGGAGTCCTGAGATGTGGTTGTAGATTGTGCATGCCAAATATGGAAGACTTATAAAGAAAAATTCTAAAAGAAACTCATCACTCGACTTACACTCTTCACCTAGGTTCCAACAAAATGTATTAAGATTTGAAGGACTTGTACTGGTGGAAAGGAATGAAGAAAGATATGGTAGAGTTTATATCCAAGTGTTTAGTATTCAGCAAGTAAAGGCTAAACACTAGAAGCCTGTAGATATGTTATAGCAAATTGAAATACTTGAATGGAGGTGGGAGAGGATCACCATGGATTTTGTAACAGGTTTGCCAAAGACCCTTAAAGGTTATGATTTAGTGTGGGTAATTGTAGATCAATTGACTAAATCTGCATACTTCCTACCTGTGAAGACCTCTTACATTATGACATGGTATGCTAAGCTGTACCTAGATGAGATTGTTACTCTTCATAGAGTACTTGTGTTTATCATCTCGGATCATGGATTGCAGTTTACGGCTAAATTCTAGAAGTCATTTCAAGAAGCATTAGGGACTCACCTAGATCTTAGCACTACCTTTCATCCTTAGGCTGATGGGCAATCCAAGCACATGATAGAAATATTAGAAGACATGTTTCGCGCATGTGTTTTGGATCTTGATAGTACTTGGGATAAATACTTGCTTTTAATAGAATTTGCCTATAACTATAGCTATCAATCTAGCACCCAGATGGCACCTTTTAAGGCATTGTATATAAGGCATTGTAGATTACCAATTGGTTAGTTTGAAGTGGGCGAGTCTAAACTTTTGGATCCAAATCTCATTCAAGAGTCAGTGGGTAAAGTGTGATTAATCCGTGAAAGGTTATTGAGAGCTCAAAATAGGCAAAAATTCTATGCAAATCATAAAAGATGTGAGTTGGAGTTCAGTGTTGGTGACTTTATGTTTTTATGCGTATCACTGATGAAGGGTATCTTGTGATTTGGAAAGAAAGAGAAGTTGAGTCCTTGGAACATCGGACCCTTTAAGATACTTGAGAGAGTAGGAGCTGTAGCTTACCGTTTAGCTCTTCCACCAAATTTTGTAGGTGTTCATCCTGTCTTCCATGTGTTTATACTTCAAAAGTACTTAACTAACCTTTTTCATGTGCTTCAACCACAGACCATACAACTAGATGAGCAGCTCTTTTATGAAGAGCAACCTATGGCTATAGTTGATATATAGGCCAAGAGGTTAAGGAATAAGGATAGAGCATCAATGAAAGTAATATGGCAAAATCATTCCTAAGAAGAGGCAATATAAGAAGCTGAGGAAGCTATGCGTAAGAAGTATTCTTAGCTTTTTGAGTCCTCTAGGTAAGAGGCTTGTTGAAATTCGGGGATTGAATTTCAAAAGAGGGGAAGAATGTAATGACCTAGCTAAATTAACAATAATAGTAAATTAATTAATTAAATTAAAAAAAATTTATTTTAGGATAAATATAGGATTTAGATAATTGTAAAAATGATTTTAAAGGTTTAAAAATTATCTTAAAGGGTAATTTGGACATCTATCTTGTACCTATTGAGATATTTCTATATTTCAAAATTTTAAAATAAGTTGACATAAAAACTTTAAATATTGTAGGGTTCTTATTCTCATTTTAGACATGTAGACATGTAGGAATAACTTTTCCTTAAGTTTTATATAAATCCCCTTTAGAAAAAGATTTTGGGTACCTTTCATAATTCTCTTTTTTCCTTTCCTCCTTACTTCTATCCATTACAGCATACCCCCCATTTTTTTTCTTTCTTCGAAAACTTCTGCAACATTCATGCAGCCCCTTATTCCTCTTCTTCTTCCATTTTTTCTTCATTTTATGTTGCTTATCAATTGCTCTCTACCATAAATGTCATGTCATCATTCTATTCAGGTGGCTAGTGTCACGGGGCCATTATCTCTACCCAAAAGCTAGCTGTTGAAGTGTGCAGCACACCCGTTTATATGCCCAGGGCCCTCCCTTCGTCCATCCGATGTGGGACGTAACAGCTCCCCTGGCCAATCCATGACGCCCTCATCACGGGTGGCCCACCGGAGGGCCCACCTTTAAGCCACGTGAAACGCGGGTTCAGCTCTGATACCACTTGTCACAGGGCCATTACTCTCTTCCCAAAAGCTAGCTGTTGAGGTGTGTAGCGTACCCGCTTATATGTCTAGGACCCTCCCCTCATCCATCCGATGTGGGACGTAACACTAGACATGGGTTCAATGGCATTTTTGGGGTGGACTGCTGCATGAGAAGGAAACCATGGATGGTAAGCTCCATTGATGCTCTATTTTTTCCCTTCCTTTTCTCTTGTGATTAGGTTGCTTGCTCCTTAGTTTTAACTCCCATTTTTGCTTCTCCTTAATGCTAATGGTGACCTTAAATATAAATTTTAGCTTTCTTTTCCATCTTAAGCGTAGGTGAGCTTTTCAAATTAGGGCTTTTTGATTTAAAACTCTGAGGTATGAATTAACACTTCCAATTTGCTCTATTAAGCTCCTTAAATTATATTCTAAGCTCAAATTGAATTTTAGAAGCTTAAATTAGTTTATGGTAATTAATTTGTGAAACCCGAAACCCAGGATTAGTTGAGGCATAAGAAAACTTTAGCTATAATTATGGATTTAGGTGCTAGAGGGTGAAAATAGTGATATTGAAAGTACTTGAAGCTATTGGAGAAAAACTAAAATGATGTTTTATATTTAATATAATTATAGATGGTAATAAGGCTACTCATTCAATCGAGGTTCTTATCAAAATTGTAGGAATTTAAGACCTTTACTATTGGTCCCATAGGAGAGTGTGTAGATAGCAAAGTGATAGCTCTTTTTTACTCTATGTTTTTTTTTGTATTGCTAGCCCAACTTCACATTAAGTGATCTACCTTGTTTGTGTTGTTTGGGAAACAATCTTGTATTTTAAACTCTTATGTGGGTTGTAAATTGTGTGCGAAAGTGTGTATATATATATGACTGTAATGATGAAAAGATGATGAGTGAATTTCATATGTTCGGAAAAATGTGAACTCAAATATTTTATGAAATATTGATGCCTAGGAGATGTATTCATATATGTGTGTGGAAGGAGAGGGGAATCATGTTTCAAGGGAAGCAGAATTGAAGAGTATGAAATATGGAAGTGATAATATTATCTATCTCTACACAAGAAAGGAGAAGTGATAAACTTTTAAATTTAAAGTTTGTTATTCTTATGTTTTATTTTCTTATTTTATTTTCAAATAGTGAATCTTACTTATATTTTCATATATAATTTTGTTGATTTATTCTTTTTATTTTATTTATCTAACTTACCTCATTTACTTGATTCAATCCTTTCTTGTCAATTATTTAGATTATATAAATGACTTATTTTAAAAAGTTTGTGGATGGAAATCTGGCTAGAACCCCATAGCTGTTAGCGGGGGTAACAGTCTAAGTGTACTTAATTAAGATGATGAATAATCATTGTGTGGCGGCATTCATTGATAACTATACTTGATATATTATGAAATGCACACCGTATGGTGGCA
This sequence comes from Erythrophleum ivorense, assembly GCA_026724425.1. Taxonomy (NCBI): domain Eukaryota; kingdom Viridiplantae; phylum Streptophyta; class Magnoliopsida; order Fabales; family Fabaceae; genus Erythrophleum; species Erythrophleum ivorense. The sequence goes on along the minus strand of JAIUCV010000458.1, from coordinate 219,910 downwards.
CTCAGTAATGGTGGTGATATTGTGATATTGTGCAATGACACTAACGATAATATTGAATCTTGTGTGGTGGCACTCAAGGTTGATTATGATTCTTTCTTGCGAGACCCATTCTATGTTATTTTCTTTAATCTTAGATTACGCTTTTGTTGATAGCTTGCAATATAATTGAATTGTTGTCATTATATATATATACAGGGTTGAGTTGTCAAGCTTGCTAGGGTAAGCTAATTTTAATTGGCTTAGTCTAGATACTGGTCATGGCTTGGGATTTGAGTCATGACAACATCTAATAGCTCAAAGGCATTAAACTTCAACGTGTATTTCAATTGTGTTTCATTAACATCACAATCCATGCATGATCCTATTACTCTCATTAGTTCCTGCAACGACACCTTTTCTTTAATTAGTCTTCTAGTTGTTCGACCCATCTTATAATGGAGCTTGTTGCTTGAAAACCTTAAAATCTATTTGCCAATGTGAAAATAGGAAAATATCTTTCCATTCTATGATTATCATAACTACATAAAAAAAGTTTCAGGCATGTTAATCATATTTGGAACTAAAGCAACATTTTCACACAAATAGTGGTAATAAAACCAAAACCAAGTAATAATATTTCTAAAATCAAGTAATAGTATTTCTAATAGTAACTAACTTATGTTGTTTCATACAATTGATGGTAACAAACTTAAATAACAGTATTAAAAATACTAAAAGTCCTTGTAACTCAAAGACAAATACAATATATGATGATTTTGTAGAAAATCTTTAATGAGAAGAAGAAGAAGAGGAAGACATTGGCTATTAAGCATGGAGATTCGAAAGGGATATAAGATCATAAATTGTTACTTACTAAATCTTATATTACCTTCAATAATAGTAGATTAATAACTTGAAAAATGAAGTCTTTGTAAACCCTTACCATACTAGGTTCTACTCACACTATCTCTTTTCTCTTTTATGCAAAAGCTTAGGGTATTAGACTATGAGGAGATAGAAATGATGAGACTAGAGGAACAAATGATGAGATGAGAAGAGGAAGAAATGTAGGGTCAAAGAAATAGGGAATGAAAGATCAAGAAATGAGGAGAAGAAGGATGAAAAAAATAAGTGGACGAAGGACAACGAGGATGGCAAAAATGGTGAAAGATAGAAATGGCGCAGGAAGAAGAAAATATATCAAGGAATAATGGGAGTAAATGGCACAAAGGAATGAGGGATTGAGCTAGTTGCATATTAGAGAAAATAATGAGGGTATTTTTGTTTATAAATTGTCAAAGTTTGATCTTTAGGTCCTAGAAAATAATATCAATTTTCAAGGTTTCTTATTATAATTTTTTTAAAAGTTTAGGTCCTTTTAAGTAATTTTTTCCAAAATTTTAGACTCGTCCCATCCCATATAGTTCTAAACCCATGCTACGCTAGGCTAACAAATTTGATTCTATTTTTAAAAGGAATTTTTTGGCCCTGCCTATATAGTGCTAGGGGCTAGATGGGTTGGTGACTTTTATCCGTCTTATGTTTGAAATTTTCTATAGATTCGGGATTATAAGAAAAATAGGTTCATATTCAGATGAATCTTTTCTGTAAGTTCCATAAATGTTGAGCAGTTGAACTTGAACAGTGTGCAAAGATATCATAAATAGATTGTTTGGTTGGATTTCAATGACAATACAACCCTTATCTTCTTCAACTTGTCATTTTCAAATCCATCTTATTTTGGGCATTTAAAATTATTGTTGAGTAGTCAAAAAGTTTCCATAAATATCATAAATAGATACAAATGTTATCTGATGGCATTGCCTAGTTTGCTCCCTTAGTTCTTCAGTAAATCTAGAAACAATACAACCCTCAGTATTCTTCAACCTGTCATATTCGAATCCATCTTATTTTGGGTGTTTAAAATTAACGTTGAGTAGTCGAAAAGCGTCCGAAGATATCATATGAATAGATACATATATTATCAAATGGCATTGCCTGGTTTCTTTATTTCTTCAGAAAATCTTTTTGTGTTTAGCTATTGAAGAAGGAACCTTCAACATCAAAATATCAAGTATGAATCGCATATTTGAGGAAATACTTAAGTATTTGAGGATCTTCATCACTTGCAGGTTGCAATTGTAGTTGGGAGTAACTCAGTTGACATGTAATAATATATCTAGCTTGGAAATAAACCTTGTACATTATTGCATGGGGCCCACTCGATTGGACCTCACTACTCTCTTGTGTCAGGATCGCCTGCGAATCCATTCCCTGCGCAATGCTATGCATCGATGAAACGACATCGCGTCGTAGAGGAAATCGCAGCCATTCACGTGATCTGTCACCCCTCCGCAAGCCACATCATCCAGCTCATCAAAACACACTGCAGAGATAGCCCCTGAATCCCCCGATGATCTTCGATGCGTTGATCTTCTCCATTTGGCTCAACTTGTTTGTCCTTGTCCCTGCGTTGCCATGTGTATTTGCTCCCCCCATCGTAGATGGTTCAACCATGCTTGGTGCCACGAAATGATTAAGAATTGCGACGGGGTCGAAATGAATCATGTGGGTGTTCGCTGTGCCTTCCTTGATACATGGCAATTGTTGAGGAGTATACCATGGCAACTCTAAATCCATAAACATGGTGGGTTATCTCCAACTTCCTTCGATTTTTTTTTCCTGTTTCAGATTTGTGATGGACCCAAATAAGAAAAAGAAATTAGATTAACAATGGCTGGAATTGTTGTGCTGTGCCTCTTCCTTATTTCATGCTGTTGGATGAAGGATCTCATGGTTGTTTAAGATGTGTTATATTCTTGTATACCTGTGACTTGCACCATTGCGTTGGTTGTAGAATTTTACTGACTTTAAGGAATTCAATACAAATGAGAAAATGGAGATTTATAATTGGATGATTTCTATCTACAAAACTCCAGAAAAAAGGAGATCGAGATAAAAATTAAAAGTTTAAGCTATATAATGAATGTGGTTAATTATTGTAAGTGTTATGAGGAATATGTCAAAGGAAACCATGGATCAGTTGTGTACAAGAATTGCACGAAACAAACAAGCCTAAAAAAAAAAATCCCTGCAGCTTGGCAATAAGGTCAATAGGACAATAGAGACTACCAGCGACATCAGGGAGAATGAGGGTGTGGGGAATGTCATTCTGGGATTTTCAGAAGTTTAAAATGGTCATCTTTTTGGGCCATTTTGTTTGGTAAGTATTTTCTTTCCTTTTGCTCCTAAATTTCTAGGGTTGACATGCTTTGGTCTATGACATGGGGAGTGCAAAAACATCTTGCTTTGCTCCTAGTGCTTATTGAATTGCAATGGCAATTATTGTTCAACATCTTGCTTCCTAGTGCTTACTGAATTGCAATGACAATGACTGCTATGTAATGCCGTCTCTGCACTATAGTCTCTGCACTATTAGATTTGCAATGACAATTATTGAATTGCAATGACAACAAGGTTAGACTTTTCTTTGCACTATCAGATTTGAGCTCAATGAAGCTTCCAAACAAATAACAGTGATTACAGTAGGCAATGCAAATGGAATGCAAACATACAGGAGTATATTTATAGTCTTTACTTACCTAATACCTTAGAAATTCTAATCTAGACTTTTAGGTTTACCTTTCTAATTGGATTGTTATTTTGGTTTTCTTTGTACAGGATGAATAATCAGAGTGGGTTATTGCCAATCAAACACATGGGCACACATGGAGACAAACACATGGGCACACACACACACACATGCACACAATGACAAATCAAGCGTGAGACTTATAAAAGAGTCAAGAGTCCATTCTGCAATGTCAAGAGATGTTCTCAGCTGAATGTAATAAAAAAGTCTATTGTACATAAATAGATTAATTTCAATGAAATTTAATATTTTATTTCCATTCTTTCACACTTGTAATTATAGCAAGAACTCATAATTATGAACTTATAATATAATCTATGAAGAATGCTCAAAAAGAGAAAGATAAATTAATATGGCATATGTGTATAAGGTGGAAGATGGGTATAAGTGTTCTTTAATTAGTATGAGATATTTTATCACCTTGCATTGCTAATATGAAATATTTGATTGTTTCGTACAAATAGGCAGTACCATATGAAATTCATTTCACATTCATTTATTGAAAATTAATGGACAAAAAATATGATTAACTAACACAAAAAAGAGATAGGATATATATATATATATATATATATATAACACATCTAAATTTATTAAATTAAACTATAAGAACTAATAATAACATACGTTATAAAATTTTATTAATATAAATATCCTTATTATTGCAAAAATATACTAGCAGATAAAATATACCGTTGTTTGATAGTGAGCAAATATCTCAAAGGTTGATGCTCTTCCAATCTCTTTTTTTTTTGTTTTTTTTATAAATTTGTAAATAATATATGTTAGGAAGGAAAACATTTGAAAAAGAATAAAAAAAAATGTTAGCAAGGAGATTTTTTTTAGCAGCCAATGCAAATGGAGATTTTTTGTTTATCTGGAAATAATATATGTTAAAAAGGAAAAAATTTGCAGGCGAGAGAAAAAAAAAGACTCTGCTTCACCTATTGGCAACAAGCAACGAAATGACACAAATCTTATCATCCATTGACATTTCTTTCTTTGTCTTCTTTCAGCTAACAACCCTTTGTTCACAAATATTTTACAATATATAAACATTTATAAATAAGTGAAAAAAAAAACACAAACACTCAACTCTATCGCAGTGGCTATGTGAATGGCAACCCTTCCGTTTCACAAGCACCGATAAAGCCGCGTCTCACTACTGTGTTAATGGAAGCAAAATTGGGGTCTCACTTGGCAATGGCGCTCCATTCATTTTCTGATGAGCATGTCTGGTTTTCCCGCGTTTAAGTTGCAGCAACAGAGCTTGAAGAAGAACAGGAAAAAACGCTGTGTTTCAACCAAGTAATGAGTCATTTCATGGACAGCCTGGATTACGCGTGATCAATGGCCTAAATTCCCTAATAGACGCTTGAGATTAAGTGAAATTGATGGTCGAGATTTACTGGAAAATGAGGAAATGGCGTCGTTTCATCGATGTGTAGGCGATGCGCAGGGAGTGGATTTGCAGGTGATCCGGACACCTACTCTCTCTTTATCTCTCGATTTCTTTTTCTTACAAGACACCATGTAGGTCCAATAATTATGTCATTTGCATTTAATTTGTTAATGTACAGAATGAATGTGAAAAGATGAAGAGGGAACTGTTAGAAGGGTGGGAAGGAATCTAATTGCTTTCAGAAGGGCTGCAAAATGACAGGGAACTTGTACAGCTACTTCTTAAGTGTATTAAAGCTGTAGAGACTACAATTGCTGATGTTGAGGTATTTGGTTGTGTCTCTGGAAAAGCATTATATATGGCTTGTAAATATTTGGTGTATCAAAGGATTCCTATAGGTTAATCCTTCAAGCAGAAATCGATGTTCTTCGGGAAAAAATCAAATTGGGAAACGCAGAGATTTTCAGATAGTGGAGCTTTATATCTTAATGGTAGACAAGTGTCATGAGAAAAAGTAGAGTTTTCTCTGTTTCTTTCAGCAAGGAAAGCTAAGCCTCCTAAAACGTGTTTTGCTATTAGTTTTTGTGACCAAATATTCTCCTTCCCCCTTTATGTTATTTGAAGTTTTATAATTGTGAGTATTTTCTTATACGGTTGCCTTCGAAACCTAAAAATGTTTATCAGCCTAAAATTACATCAAATTAAGACAAGACATTTGTTGCTTTGGTCGTACAAGATATAAAGCGAAGGTTTAAACTTCAAACCTACTTCTAAGTTCTAACTGTTTGCAAGAAATAGTAAGTCATGAATTCTTAAATTCAAATTTTTATGACGCTAATTTAAAGAAAAAAAAAATCATGTGACAGCATAAATATGAATCCAGTAATACGAAGATGAAGATGAGGGAATTTAAAGTGAATAAATAAACCAAGCCATGATGTTGTATTAACACTACATAAATAAATCGACATAGATACAAGAAAAACAAGTGCAAGAATTAAAGGAAAAAAATATAGAGTAGGTTTATTCAATCAATAAATAGAATAATTTAATCAATATAATATAAATAAAATAAGAAAACTTAACCACTTATATGTATTAGGGTTAATAAAAAATACTTTAGTAAAAAGATTTAAAACTAGATTAAATATATATTTGAAAAATAAAAGTGCAAATCTAAAGAGGAGAATATAATTTACTCTATAATATAAAAATATAGTACTCACGCACAAGACCGACCAAAACCAAGATAGGGTTGAGAAAAATAAAAAAAACTACAAATAACCAAATGAAAAGCCGATTATAATTATTATGTACTAGATGAATTCTTTATTGATCATCAGGTTTTGATTTAAACTTTGAACTTAACGCAGTTTCCATATTTTCTCTTGATATACGATTTAACCAACTACTAGTTGCCCTTAATCTAGTAGCTACAGTAACCCCAACATTAAAAATACACAACTTGAGAAAGAAAACTACTCCTCACTTTCTTTTTTCTCCTCTCAATGTTTAGCATTTTTTTAATAAAATTTGATTAAGAAATGAACTCTCTCTCTCTCTCTCTCTCTCTCTATATATATATATATATATATATGCTATTGTTATTAATTTGCCTCAGTTGAGATTTATTTCAGATTACGAATCTTTCTTTTTTCTCATTTATTTTGCTATTTTTATTTTTTTAATTCCCGTGCAAATTTGCAGAATCTCCCCCATCTCCACCTAATGTAAGAAACAATGAAAGGACATATGGTTGGATAAGCCTGGTCGTAGACACTGTATACGCGGACTATAATTTAAGCCCATGGCTCTGACTGTCACATCATTGACTAAAATAAGCTGACTTTTGACAATTTAAAAATAACACTTGCACAATAATCAGATGGCATTAGATTGGGCCAAGCCTATTGATTATAGGAATGAGGACATATTTTTCCTAGGAAAAATCCCTCAGTACTGTGATTGCTGAAAAAAACCTGGTGATTATAAGTTAGGACTTTCACATAAGAGTTTAAGTTTTTGAATGAAGTACATGATATTAGAAATTTTACAATCAAGAAGCCTAGAATTCAATTCATTAAAATTAATTATTAACACAAGATATGAAATATTTGTGCTTTGTTTATGGGCATGGATTTTCAGCACAGTGTGTTGAGTATCTTTTTTTTTTAACTTTAATTTTTTTTAGTTTTTTCACATGAGCAGCACGATCTTTTATACAGTAGAATATTTATTTAGTTTGTTTATATTTCAAAAGGTAGATGATTGTTATTGGTGTCGCACATTGTAATAAAAATATATGCAAATATCTTTTAAAATCAAAAGATGACCAAAACATTTGTAAAGATAATATTGATTCTTTTTATTAAAAATATAATTTGTTAGAAAATATATTTGCATTAATTTTCATTTCAATGTCACTTGTTGTGTTAGAAATTATAAATTTAATTTTTTATTAATTTAAAAAATTATTATTATATATATTTTAAATATATATTTAATATTTATTATATTATATAAGTAATAAATATGAAAAATTTTAATCAAAATAAATATAATTGCATCTTACTTTTTTTAAGTCAAAAGTCGGTATAAAGCATCTTTTACCTTTTGATTTTAAATACAAAGAATGTAATTTTTTAACAATAAAAAGGAGTTAACTATTTCAACTTAAGCAATTTAACATTATTGTTTGGGCTGTTAATATCTGTATGTTTTCTTATTGGGGTTTTTATCTCAGAAATTGTGTATCTTCATATCAACTTTGTATTATGTAGGGTCCAACAGTAAAATTATTTTCAACTTACACGTGTCAGCTTGCATCTTTTGTCAATTACTTTGTATTGAAATAAAAAATAAGGAGAAAACCAAAATTAAGAATAAGCTTTCATTTGTAATTTAACAGGTTTAAGAAAAATATTTTGGAAAAAGATAATGCAATTGGTGCTGATAATAAAATTGATCCTTTTATCCTTGATATATGGTGCTAGATTAAGATCATGACTTCATTCTGAATGATCATCCTCTCTAGAAAGTCCCATTGGCTTCAAGATCAAATTGAAAACTGGGCCTTAAGGTAGGTCAATGGTTTTGCAGACCTGAAAACATCAAGTCAAGCTCTTAAAAATATTTTATCTCTCCTGACTAGTTCTCATTTCTTGGTGTTTCCAAATTAGCTTAAAATAATGAAAGTAAGTATCATAGGAAAAAGGCAAGGCAAGTACTAAGAACACTTGCTTCTCCTTCCTACCCAACAAATACCACTACTGTATTATCTTGCAATCTCTCTTTCTCTTCCTTATCTCATTCAAATCACAGAGTGGCTAAGATGGTTTTTGATGGGGTGTTTTTGGACCTAAGTTGGTTCTTAAAGTTCATAATGATGATGGTAATACTGTTCCTTGTGTTGCTTCTCTTGGCAGAGAACAGAGGACCCTATTATCACTACTTGCAAGAAGAGGATGACAAAGACCAAAACTTTGAAGATGAAGATGAGAAGACTGGTTCTCAAAGAGTATATTTTGATGCCTGCTCATTCTGTGGGAAATTAAGCACCATAACCACAAGTTGCTCACGCTGCAAAACTGCTCTGTATTGGCAAGTCTCCTAAATTTCATCTCTTTTGTTTATCGTTTAGATCATGATTGATGCCCTTTTACCTACAAGTTTTCTTGGTTTATATATAATATAAATTTTGAAAAATTCCTTTGTGACTAGAGTAAGACAATTCATTCAAATGCTTTCCTTTTAATTTTGAAGTCTCACCGAAAAGAACATTAATCTATGGTATGTGTATGTAAATTTTCCAGTAATATTAAAAGCAAAATTTCATTTTATGTGTTGAATTTATCAGCTCAGGCGTATGCCAAGTGATGCATTGGAGATTATGGCATAAATATGAATGCAATGAGATTGAGACGGCACCACATCAAGAAAGACCTGCTTGTGGAACCTCTCAGCTCTTGATCAAGCAGCCTGAAAACGTAATGTTACTATCATAAACCATTTTTTTCATATTAAAATTGAAGTTTCAACTTGCTCAAATGCGAGTTGAAGCTATTGATTGCAGCCTGTGAAGTATAAATACTTTAGGAAATGATTTATGTTAGCTTTTGGAACAACACAACAATTTAAATTACACATGGCCATTTAACATTTCGTCAGTATCCATGAGTGAAACTAAATTTTTTTTTTTTCAATTGAACATTTGTGCAGGAAAGCTCTTGCTCATCTGATGAAGATGAGCAGATAACAGATGTGGGAGAGGCAGAGTATGTTGAAGAAAATGCAGAACAGCTCACCAATGAGCTCAAAGCCAAGCTTCTGATTGGAAGTTCTGAGGTATGAATGAGGATGGAACTTTATGTAAGAAAAATTCAACGGTGAGTTTGTGAATTCAACTTTTGTTTTGATGCAGGAAGCTATTGAGGAACCCCAGGAGACAGCAGAACAAGTAAGAAGACTGAAGGAAGAACTAGCAAAGTTCAAGTAAGAGTGTCATTTGTGATTCTTGATTTTTCTCTATTCAATTGTCAATAAAATGCTATCCTTTTGGATTAATTGCACTTTTAGTCCTTTATTTTCATTAAAGATGCAATTTAATCCTAAAACTTTCTTATTTCACGTTTCATGTCTCGTTAAAAGTGAAAGTAATTGAATCTATTACAGTTTATTTGACTTTTCGATTAATTTCGATTATGTGGTTGTCACTTTATGTCGTGACACTTAAATATGATCAGATGATATTCATAACTTTTTTGGTGAACTCACATGACTTCATTTTTCCTCATTTTTGCAAGACTTTATTGAAGGCATTATGAATTATATGTTGACCACATCAATGCTATCTCAACTCAATTAGATGTCTCGTTATAAAAAAAAGTAACATCATCGAAATATGTTGAAAAAAATTAAGAAATAGTCACTATTTGGAATTAGTAATAATAGTAACATCTGATTCCAAATATTTGGTGGTAATCAGAAATGAGAATATATCACTAAAATCAGAGCGGGACAATTGGGAAACGCAAGCAAGGGATGCTATCGATAGACTTGACAGCTTCATGAAAGAATCTGAACACCAGGTAATTGCAAGATATTCCCAAATAGGAAAGAGTTAACTTGTACACAAATTAGTTCTTAAAAATAACAAACTTGTTATATATTAGTCATTTTATTAAATTATATAGAAAATACTGAAAAGGCTAATATTTAACAAGTTTGTTATTTAAAGAAAAAAGTTGTGTACTCATTATTTTCAGAGATGTTAGAAAGGCTAACATATTAGTCCTTCTTTTAAAATGATCTTTAACAGCTTGTGTTGTCTATTTTTCAGTTGCTTATTTTGAAGCATAAAAAGGAATTGACATCAAATGCAGAGAAGCAAGCACGTGGTATGGTTCATAGCTTATCTGAGAGGCTACACTACTTGCAGGTTATGCTCGTGGCAAATTCCCTTGCTTATATAGTTCAAGTGTTTCTGTATTACCATGTCAATCTATACATGGTGAGAAATACCATACAGATTGCAGATGAAAAAAGAGTTGCAGAAATGAGAAGACAAGAAGAATTTATACTCATGCTCAAGGTATTTTTCTTCTAAGCCAAAATTATACTTAAACACTCTGATGTTTGTCTAAAATTACAACTTTTTATTCAGTCAATTTTTGTAATTGTCTTTGATTTATTTGCTTTATTGCAACATTTCTCGCCATTTAAATTAAACATTATTCTCAATCTAATTAACACCTCGTGGAGAAAATTGAATTTACTCACTTTGGTCTTTATCCTTAATTACAATTTCTTCTAATGGATTAATTGCAATGGGAAAGATAAATCCTCTGTTTGGTTCACTATATTACCAAGGTATTCTTTTTATATATCTGGTGTGGTGTGATGTCTATTATACTCTTATATTTATTATTCTATTAATTAAATTATCTTTTTAAAAGTAGAGGTAAAATAATTATTTCTTATCTTTCTTATCCCCACCTACTCACATTTTACATTCCTTTCTACATTATATCCTCCAACCAAATGGAGCATTAGGTTAATTGTAAATATTAAATTATTAGAAAAAAATATAGTTAGAATCAAAGGTTAAGATGAGAAAAAGAATGTAATTTTCACATTTTACATTCTCTTTTACGTTATACCCTCCAATCAAATGGAGTATTAAGTTAATTGTAAATATTAAATTATTATAAAAAAATATAGTTAGAATCAAAGGTCAAGGTGAGAAAAAGAGTGTAATTTTCTCTTATTAATGTTGAATCAATTAAAGATGATATTCAATGAAATAAAAACATTAAAGATAACATATGTTGCAAGCCGATTATATATATATATATATATATATGTTGCCTTCATGTTTGTTTTTTGTTTCAGTTTTCCTTTTTCTTTTTAGCTGTTTTTCTTCAAATTTTGAATGTTGGGAATTGCACAGGTCCTAATGAACGGGACCTACCATCCTAGTTCGGGACAAAGATTGGAGTGGTTATTTGCAATTTATTATTTCTTAATTAATTCCTTGTCAGTAATTTCCACATAATAATGTAATTTTTGAAGGAAGACTAATAATAACTAATGGCAATTGTAATATACAGGATGAATGTGCAAAGGCTAATAGAGAGGTACAAGAAGAGAAGGATTGTGTCAGAAAGCTGAAAATAGAGCGTGACCAGGCCACTCAGTTTGCCATGAAACTAGCTGAAGAGACAGGCCAAAAGTTACTCAGTGCACTAAATGCTGTTGCTGCTGCTGAATCTAGAATTGCTTCTCCTTCTCCTGAGGTATTTGAAACAGTTATATTATGTATAGTATGAGTGTCTAACAAGTGTCAGATACGCACACATTTAATTTTCTTTTAACGGTTGACTTCCTTCCGTAAAACTCTTATATATTTGTTAATTGCCTACAGGCTACAACACTCTGTTTCTTCTGTGCATATATGGCATTTCTCTGTTAAGGTTTGGTAGAGAGGATAACTTGTGGAGCTATGAAAATATTGCTCAAGGAAATTTGTGAAATATATCCCAAAAACTAAAAAAGAGTTTTGAGTGTTGAAACTCAATTCATTGATTTCCTTCTGAATAAAAAGAAATTTAGTGACTACTGAACCTAAGCAGTAAGCACATCTGATCATTTCTATACCTTGTTTATTCTGCATTTAGAATTTTCTGCTTCTAATTTCTTAACTCTATATAGGTTGTCCGGACATACAATTTGGGCAAAAATTCCATCTTCCATAATGAACAGGTAAGTTGAATAGCATAGAGCCATAAAGGAAATCCAAAAGCAGAGTAAGTTTTTTAGTTTCTGGTTGAAATAAAAATTCGATTGATTTAAGATATTGATTAAAGTAAATGAATGACTTAGTCTATAGAGTAATAAACAAGATACAAAAGAACTGAACAAGACATTTCAAGTCAAACTATACACTAGAAAACTGAAATTTACCCTTTTATAAATAGATGCAGCTTGAGTAACCTGAACTAAAGAAGCATTTGCAATGAAATGCAGGCATGTGCAATTTGCTTGAGCAACGAGAAGGACATGGCCTTTGGGTGTGGGCACATGGTGACCTAACTAGCTCTACAAGACATAAGATTATTATTATTATTGTTATTATTTGCTCTTCCATTATAATGATGATGGGTGATTATGATGATGCAGACTTGCAGAGAGTGTGGGAAAAGAATCTCCAAGTGCCCTATATGCAGGGCGAAGATCAAAAGCAAGGTCAGGTTGTTTCCTGGCTGACTTCTCTCAAGAGTTCATACACATTAACAGTATATCTGTAAATATAACTCATAAGTGACATAATTTATCATATTTGTCATCATGTGGGTTTTCCCACCCAGCAAAAGAAGTCAGCAATACCTATGTACAGCTTAAACGGTTTGCTGATATGTGTATGGCAAGGCAGCTAATGCTTTAAAAATTAGAGAAGATAGTAACAATAAAGCATCACTAGCAAGTGAAACAGATTTTCTCCCGTAATAAAGAAGATTTTGTAGGAAAAAGAATATATGGGATCTATTCAAGTAGGTCTCATCTATTCTTTTTTTTTATCTCTTTTCTTTTTTATTGATCCTCTCCATTTACATGATAATTTTAGAGGATGTTGATCCCATAATTGTAGAAATATTTGCAAGTGATGCAAATAGATGATGGTCTGAAATGATTATATCAATCAGTTTCAATGAATCATTATCGCACACATAATAATACATGGACATGAATACGTTAAAATTCAAAATATAAAAGATATGACACCATATGGTATATATGTAGTTTCTATTAGTAATATAATTTTAGAGAAAAATACAAGTAACATTATTCTATATTTTAAGTGTCTTACACTATTATTTTTTAAATCAAATCTATTAAATAAAAAAATATTAATCTATGTTGCTCAAATGTTTAAGTCCTATCAACCGTGTGTCCAAATTAAAAAATAATTGTTTTTTCATTCTAACTCAGATGCATGCATTAACAATGTGCCGTGATAATATTTGTGTTGGACACATCAAATACACAACATGCCTAAAATTAGATGTATTTGTTTGTAAGTCAATTTTCAAAGGTTAAATTATTCTTTTGGTTTCTATAATTTTATTTAATTTTTAATTTAATTTCTATAATTTAAAAGTTTGTAAAATGATTCTTATATTTTAAAAATTTTTAATTTAGTTTTTTGTCATTAATTTTTTTTTTACAATATTTTGTAAAATTTTGATCATGTGGCCATTATATACTATCTTAGTACTTTGAATATACATGACTTGGATAATAAAAAAGGAGTAAAAATAAATGAAAAAGCAAAATTAACTCACAAATAAGACATGTGATGCAGCACACATTAAGATATTTGAGTGAATTAGTTTAAATCATACATATTTAAAGCATTAGGATAATATCTATATATATAGTTGAACATGTTAGTAAAATTTAATAAATATTAACAAAAATGTAATAATAGGGGTTAATTAAAATTTTTTATATATAGTTGAACATGTTAGTAAAATTTAATAAATATTAACAAAAATGTAATAATAGGGGTTAATTAAAATTTTTTTAAGTTATAAGATTTAATTATAAATCTTTAAATAACAGAAACCAAATTGAGAATTGGATGAAAATATAAGACCACAAAATAATCATCTAAGCATCCTAAGTCCAGGAATTTTGTACCTGGAAAACTCATTATATGTTTGGTTGACTGTTGGAAATTTGATTAGCATTTCTTTATGCTTTCATCTCACTCTAATCTTAATTGTTTAATCACTTTAAAATAGTTCAACCCATCCATAATTTATTTTGTGAACGAATATCCATTCATCTCTTGATTTATATATTTTATTAAACATTTGATTCATTTATTATTATATTGAAATGTATAATTTAATTCTTATAAAGAAAATATAATATTAATTAAAATAAATATATTAGATCCTTTACATTATTAAGTGAAGTATATTTAGGATTACAAATTTCATGTCATCTTATCATCTATCCTGCTGTCAATAACGTACCATATTCCGTGGTGACACCCCATTTTACTACCGTTGCAATATCTAGAATATGATTATGATTGGGTTTCAAGTTTAATTTTTATTAAATGTTAAATAATTTAATTTTAATTCAAAATATTTTTTACAAAATAAAAGTTGAAAGTTAACAATGAAATCTATATTTTTGTCATTCAATCTATATTTAGAAAATATTTACTATAGTATGTAATATTAAAGAATTAAGTACTATTATCATTTTATATTTTGATGTATAAACGATTTTGCTTAAAATTTAAGATTCAATATAATTATAATTTAGAATTAAATTATATAGTTTTTACCATAAACCAAATTAGATTAGTCATTCAGTCAAATTCATTATTAGTATTTTTGATAATATAAACAAAGTATACAGAAAAACCTAATTACTAATAGGGAGGTGCGAGATGCATAAAGTTTGACTTGATACAAATTTAGTAAATAGGTTCCAAATATCATCTCGCACAATCTGTAGGGATATAGGTAGGGTCATTTTCTTATTCAGATGTCGATATTGTCTCTCGATCAATTGCCACATAGAGAGGGAATGATTGAGGATGCAAATCTGTTGTTGTTGAAGAATAAACCATATCCCATAGCATATGGCCATAAAGAATCTTAGTAGTTTCCCTTTACTCCTTTCATGCTTGCATATGAAGGATTGAAATTGATATGGTCCTAGACATATGGAAATGACAATGGAATCCCTTCTTGTCCTATGAGATGTTTGGGGTTGGGAAATGAAAAAATACCATTGAGTAGCACCGTTTGCCCATTCCATATCAGTGGACTTTGCTGTACAATTGTAGACTCCTTAGTAAATTGTGGTTCGATGAGACTCAGGCATGTCCCTTGTATTTTCTTGATCATCATGAGAGTTTGAGCAATTGACCAAGTATAATTCTCAAAGAATTTCTTATTTCGTGTAGACCAGATAGTATAAAATGTTATGCATAATTGTTATCCTTGAGCAAACCACTGTGTCAAACATTCTCCTATATCCATTAGTTCAAGATTGTCCACTCTAAGACTCAATTGAGATCCAAACCAAACTGCTATGACAAAATGACATAATAAAAATACATGATTTTAAGATTCCTCTGGATATTCACAAAATTTGCACCCATTCTCAACAAATAAATGATGTCTACGAAGAGTTGTTGTTGTAGGTAAAGCTTTACCAATTAAGCACCACATAAAAAGAATAATTCTCATTAGCAGGTGCAACTTCCAAAGCCTTTTCTAATTAAGATAAAGCTATGGATAACTAACCGCATTTTATCTAGTTATCATTTTGTACTCTTGTGACACTGTGTAAATACTTATGTTTGTGCCAGATTAAATTAATTGATCTTTTTGCCTTATAATAGAAAAAAGGGTTTCAAGAATTTGTTGTGTCACATTCCTTGGATAGTAGTAAGTTACCATTTGGCTATTCCAACAATTCTGATTATGCAATATAAGATCCCCAATTATTTATATGGAAGTCAGAGGATTTGATTGCATTGGCCACCTATGGTGGTTTGTAATAGGAATTGAGAAACCATTCCCTATACGCCACTACAGCTGGGTGAAAATAATTATGTTGCTCTTTCTAATTCCACTTCATGTCCAACTAGTTGTAGTGTGAGATGTTAAGTCACTATTTATTCCATATTTGTAGTACTTAGGCCTTAGCATTTGCCAATACAATGAGTTTCCTCCGAGCACTATTAGCCGCCTAATGTGTTTGGCAAGTAAAGCTTGATTGAAGTCTTTTGTATATCTAAAACCAAGTCCTCCTTCCAAGCGAGAGAGATGACGAGTTTCCTTGAAATCCAAAAAAAAAAATTCTCAATTCTCATATCAATTTGCTTGCAGTACTTTTAAGGCAATTCAAAGCATGACAGTGGATACACCAAAGTACAATTTAGAATAGAGTTAATTAAGGTAACCCTTACCACCTGTGAGAGAAGCACAAATTTCTAGGCTTGTAGTTTCTTATCAATTCGTGCTACTACTTCTTGAGAGATTTGAGTTTTTGCTTGTTCGACATCACAAAGTATGCCAAGATATTTGCTTAATTTGAATTTAAATGATACTCCTATTATGTTAGTATAGTGTAACATCATATATTTCTAGCTCATTTCATGATATTCATATGCTTTATATTGTCAAATTCATGAGAGTGTAAAGAGAAAGGGAATAAAATAGTGAATTTTTTTTGCATTGTGTCATACTTAAAAATTTCATTCGGAGTCACGTGGATTGTATAAACTCATATCATAAATTTTCATATTTAATTACATGAATACAACTCATTTGCATCATAAAATATGTCCCACAACTCAAGAAAATCAAAATGAAGCACAAAACATGGACATTCATTTTCAGCCAACTTTTGCCTCTTTTCTGCCCAAACTTTGAAAAATTATAACTAATTTTAAAAAAAATCAAAATATGAATTCTTAGTCATTCTAGAAAGCTACAGATTTCTACTTCACAGTAAAAATATGTTGAGATCATAACATCTATCATAGAGGACGTTTGACATCCAAAAAATTCTAGAGGTTAAACTGCCTCCTGGAGCTGTCACAAATTTCTATAACAAACTTTGAAAATGTCCAATTAATTCCAAAAAAATCCAATCCATACAAATGATATCAATATGGAAATCTATGGATGTTAGATAGAGGATAAAAACATTTCTAGACCAGCTCAGGTAGGCCAGATCTCAAAATTCAATAGAATAGTAACTCAAGTTGGGTAAAACTCCTAGTACTAGACAGAATGTTCAAAATTTTATATCTCCCTCTCTAAACCTCCAAATGAGGTGCTTCTAGTTGGCAAAAGTCACTGAGAATGTCTAATTCCTTTGTATAAAATTTTGTGGTAATTGGACATCATTTGCCTTATGAGTGATAGAATTTAATTTCGAACTAAAGCTACAGTACCAAGGACCAAAACCAGAAAAATTTTCAACTTCAACAATTCCCCAAATATTCCACAGACCTCCAAAAATTACTAACTTTAGCTTCCCAAAAATATCTCAATAAGCTCTAGATTCATGCTAAATTTCAGACCAAGAAGAGCTCATTTGGACAAAAAGTGATATAGCCTCATGAAATGGTCATTTTTGCTCCCTATCCAGAGTCACTTTGGTCCAAATGGCCTCCTCTTGAGTTTGGTACCTCTTGGGCAAGTTTAAAAGCATAATTATGACTTATGGGAGTTTTCCAAATGGTTCCAAACTCCATGCATCTAAATTTGGTCATTCCACATCCAAGAATGTATAGTTGTATCAAGCCATCTAAGAGCCAATTTGCATAATTCCATGGATTTAGTGTCACATAAGGTCTACATCATATTCATATTTTACATTTGTTCATGGTCTTACATCATAAAAATAATATGTACAAGCTCACTTTGACATCCAAATACAAGTAAGGTTACATAATATACAAAATACAATCTCTCAAGGTCTTTGGTTTGCACTCCTTGTTTCTTGAATATCACCTAGGCATTTCAAGATAATGGAGGAAAGGGGAGTGAGATTCCTAGAATCTCAATAACTCACACACCCATTCACACATACATTCAAAATATAAATACATCAAAATCTTAAGTGTGCAAATATAAAGTGTATAATACTACATTTCCATGCCACATTTCCACATTAAGCCATTTTCATGCTCTAAGGACTTTTGGTTTTGCTTCACCCTATTTTTAGGACTTTTGGACTTGCCTCACTCTTCGTATTGGGACTTTTGACCTAGCCTCACCCATCCAAGGGACTTTTGGTCTAGCCTTACCCATGCCTTGAAACTTTTGGCACATCTTCACCCACTTTAAGGGATTTTTTGCATCACTTCACCCTTGAGAGCCATTCTCACAATCAAGGACATTCAAGATAACACATTGGTACCAATGCAACCTCAAGACATCAAGTGGCATGTTCTCAAATCACAAGAGCATATACAAGTACATAACATATACATATACACATAAGAATGCAAGAGAATGAGGTGGAGAGCTACCTTTTAATTAATGCAAGCTTTACTTTGCTAATTCCTTCCCTTCCTTGATTTCACAAGAGCACTTAGGTGGTTGATTTTTCTCTTGGCCTAGATATCACAAGGAGTACAAAATTACATAATTGAAGCAAGCCAAGATATTAACTAAAGCTTAAACACACACTTGGTTTCATACTTGGCATTATGGTTCTATAATTGGCCTAATGAAGCAACTCTTACATTTCAAGTTCTAGGCTCCATTCTCTTATTATTTTTAGGCTTCTTGGACTCATTTAAGGTCCTTAGAGTCATCACACATTCAATTGCACAATTACAAAACTAAGTTGCTTCACAAAGCACCATTATGGACATCATTGTCCCATCTCCCAATCTATGGCTCCTAAATTTTTTTCAATGGTTTCTCCAATCTTCTAACATCATATAAAGTTCCAAACCAAGGCTAGAATAAATTAAAACATCCTCTAGCCTAATGAACCTAGCTTGGCCAAAATATGCAACATAATGGAGGTTCATGAACTTTGTGATTTTTCCTTAATGGGAGAGCCACTTGGGAGGCTTTTTAGAGGTCTTAGGAGCTCAAGGGAACATTCAAATAGCCAAGGAAACATTCACATAAAATCAAATTTTGTAAAATCCTAGAAAACACTACACTTTTCTAACTTGTTTTCTATTGGTTTTTCTTAGAATTTCTTGCCATATTCCATCTCCCCATGGCCTAAAACCCTTATTCCTTCCTTGTATTTGGGCAAAACATCCTCCCCTCCTTTGGTTCTGTTCTTGGCCAAAATACACACAAAGGGAGGGGGAAGAAAAGATGCAACAAAAAGCAAGGATTACCTAGGATTCAAGTGAGCTTTTAAGTGTCTTTCTCCTTAGTTCTCTTCTCCTTGGAAAATTTGAAATTGTCCCTTTGGTTCTGGACCTAAAACAGAACCAAAAGCCTCAATTAAACCATAGAAAGAGAGGAGGAAAGGAGGGGAACAAGATTGGAGGAAGATGGAGCATGAAAATCTACAAATTTCCTTACCTTTTCCTTGATTTTTTTCCTCCTTTTCTTCCCCTTTTGATGCACCTAAGAGAGCAAATCAACTTCTATATTTTGGGCAGAAAATTTCATGCTTAAGAAGGTGGAAGAAGAAAGGAGAAGTGTGTGGGGGTTTTAAGAAGCATACTTTTCTAAAAATTCTAATTTTATTCTTTTATAATGGCAATTTCGTTTCGACTTCGTTTTAACTCCTTTTTTAGAACCGTCATTTCCATTATAAAATTTAGGTTTCCAATTTAATAAAATGCCTTTGGAATCACTCAATTTAGAGCAAAAACCTTATCGTACGAACCGGTCAAAGTTTAGGTTAATGGACGTTGAAAAATATACATCGGAGGGGCTTTACTAGTCCCGGGGCTTCCCATAGTTTTTGGGGCCTCTAAGAACCTTGGGTAACTCAAAAATTTCATTTAAAAAATCCTCTTATATGGTTTTCCAAAAGTTGTATTTATTTATGAAAATGCAATTACATTTCGTCAGTTTCCGTTGTAAATTGTTTCTCTATCCTAACTCCGTTTTTCTTTCCGTTTAAGCCTAGAATTATCATTTTTAAGAGTCTAGGACTCTACCTAAATTTTTTAGGAATTACTTTTATATGGCTCATTTTATGAAAATTACGTTCGTTACACATAATACCTTTTGAAGTAGTGAGGAATGTTCGGGCTGGATACCTCTTCTGATTTGCTAGAATTAATAGTTTGATCAGAAAGCATGTTATATTGATGTAATATCTCATTAACTTTGATGCACATGTCCTCCGTAACTTAGAAAAAGAATATTGTATCATCTGCATACATTAAATGGGATGTAGCAAGAGCATTTTTTGCCACACGAACTCCTTTCCAAATTTTGTGCTGCTCTTCTTTAGAATTCATGCATAATAGAATATTGGCACACAAATGAAAAGATAAGGTAACAATGGATCTCCTTGTCTCAGTCCTTGCTGGGGTGTGAAACATGTCATGGCCTACCCATTCACCAAAACTTGAGGCTTAACTATTTTTATGCATTGCATGATAATATGTATCCAACAATCTAGAAAGTCCATTTGTCTTAATAGTGCCTCTAAAAAGTTCTAAGAAACCTTATCATAGGCCTTTGCAATGTCTAACTTGTAAGCACACCAACCTTGTTTGTTTAATTTAGTGTGCTGAATCTTATGCATGAGTTCAACTACCATAATAATATTATTAGATATCAATTTACCTGGTAAGAAAGCATTATGATGTGGTGTGATGAGATTGCTTATAATAGGCTTTATCCTATTACATATGATTTTGGAGATCACTTTATAAATAATATTACACAAGCTAATGGGCTAAAACTCCTTTAAAGACTAGGGATGATCACATTTGGGAATGAGAACGATAAAAGAATAATTTAACACTTTTAGTAGATATCCTTTTTGGAAAAACCCAAAAAAAAAATGTAGATATCCTTTTTGGAAAAACCCAAAAAAAAAATATAGACTTCTTGCTTAACCGTGTCCCAATAATATTAGAATAATCTAGCATAAAACTCATCTAGGCCTAGAGCACTATTAGATTTTTGCTGAGCAATAGCTTTATCAATTTTAGTTTGAGAAACTCGACTATTGAGATGATTCAAATGGTCTTAAGTAAGCTTAGGAACATTCAAAGATTGTAATGCTTGACTGATTTGATCCATTAAAAGCAAAGATGGATTAGCAAAAACTTGAGAAAAGTGGGTAGTCACCATGTTTTCAATCTCAGTTTGGTCTTGAGTCCAACTTCCATAATCTCTTTTAAGGCGGGATATGAAGCTGTTAATTCATCTTTTATTAACCAAATTGTGAAAGTATTTAGTATTTCAATCTCCATATTGCAGCCATTCCTATCTAGCCTTTTGGGTCTACAAAGATTCTTTATAATTATACCAAAATTCACGTTGTTGTCAATATTCCTTTTCCATATGGTACTTGTGCTCATCATTTAAATTGGATTGTACACAAGTCAACTGTGCCCCAAGATCTTTAATATGCTAATTTATATTCCCAATCCAATGCTTGTTCTAATTTTTTAGTTAATGCTAGAGATTACATGACTTTCTATGTGCCCTAAAAGCAAGGGATCAGAGGATTTTTTTTCATTCCAAGTATTGTTGACAATTTAAACCAAAAGTTTTCAAAACAAAAAGGATCATTTCTAACTGATTAGATCCTTTCTGTGTTAAAGACTAACGATGAATGATCCGATGCTGGTAAGGAAAGAGTTTGAATATTGGAGTAAGGGAACATCTCTATCCATTCATGATTACATAAAACCCTATCCAATCTTGCCTAGACAACATCCTCTCCTTGACAACCATTAGTCCAGGTAAACCAAAATCCACTAGGACAAATGTCTATAAAATGACAAGCATATATGATTTCCCAAAATTAAGTCCCCCATGCAATACAAAAATGCAACTTTTTTTTTTCCATATAAGTAGGCTGCCTAGTTAAAGTTGCCAATAGCCAACCAAGGTAATTTTATATGAGGCACTATATATTTAAACCATTCCCATAGAATGTATCTATTAAACAAATTAGAATATCCATAAACAAAGATAAGGAAAAAGTGTTGACCTTATTCATCATTTACTTCCAAATGTAGCCAATGCGGAGAAGAATCAACAAAAAGGGAAGTACATTTAGCACGATAGCCAAAAAAAAAACCCATTGTGTCCTTTTGCATCCCATCCGAACACTTGAGGAAACCCAAAACTACGAAACTTTCTAGTTAAATAGTCAAGTGATTTTGTTAAAAACAAAAAATCAAGTTTATATTTATATAGATACAGATGAAGATGTTGAACTATCGTGGTTGTACCAAGCCTATGACAATTCCAACTTATAATCTTCATGCCGTCTATGGAGACTTTATCAGTGAAGCCTCCAGAAAACCTTTTTCATTAATGTTGCATCAGGTGTTGTTTTCAGCTTTTTCATTATTGTTGTGGGAGTGGGAGAGTTTCAGCTTGGATAATTTTAGATACTCTTTTTCACATCTTTTCCTTTTCTTGGTTGGTAGGAGTTTCCAGTCTTACATGTAACATATTCCTGATTCAACCTTAAAGTTCCATGCAGCATCTATTGGCCAGAAAATGTCTAATACGAGTATTTAGACCTGCTTTGATGAACCTGGCTCTACAATGTCTTCATAATGTCCCTCCTTTTACCAAATAAGCAAGCTCGAAGCTGCCAGGATAAGATTTGATTCCATATTAAAGACATACCTTTCATGCCGTTAGAGATATCATTCGAAATTATAAGCCTGTCTAGTGTCAAAGCCCGTTTTACTTGAAGATCCAGCCACCATCGTGGAGTTGCTGACTCTTGGCCCAACTCAGGAGATAAGAAATATTTTTAGAGTTTAAATTATGAGCTGGCCACCCCTTAGCATAATTAATGCAGCCTGGGTTCCATTAACATTTACGTGGTGAAACCTTCCCTTAGGCAAAAAATAATTCAGAATTCCCATAGGCCATTTTTTATTTAACTCCACCAACTGCACCTCTTGCTGTCCGGTTAAGAGATATACGATACTATCTGCAGCTCTCTTCACCACGTACAACAGCTTATATCCCATAGCAGATGTTATCTTCCACGCCCTTTCATCGCTACTCAGTTGAGACCTGTTATGCACCACTGTAGGGTTCATCTTAGGCTGCACTAGAGGCTCCCCTAGATTGGTAATGATCAGTGATAGACTTTCGCCCTTCAGCGCCACCTGTGATCCCCATTCTGTATCAAAGCCACATATACCTAGCTGTTCATTTTCCAGGTCCATCCCAATTGCCATGTCATCAAGGATTTCCTTAGAGGCTCAAAGCCGTATCTCATCGAGGTTCTGTAATGAATCCCAGAGTTGTTCGTCTCCATCACCAGGAGGAAATAAACGTTGAGATATCGTACATTCGTTATCCATATTTGATTTAGTTTGCATGGATTCAGGCTCTGGCTCTTCTGGATTTGACTCCAATGAATAATTTGATGCTATTGACTCCTCAATGAGTCCAAATATGCCAGTTGGGGGTTGAAAAGAATAATCTGGCTGAGATAACGAAACTGGGTTATAATCTTTAACCACATATAGTCCCTACCATGCATGGTTTTCCACCAGTGTATCCGAGTGGTTTTCCTTGATTTGGCTTTCACAAAAAAAGCAACATGAAATCTAGAAACCATAAGGAACCGAAAGTTTGATGCAAATAACACCCCTAACCGTTGATACAAATTTTCTCGTTGCAATTGGATAGCTTTCTGCACTTGTTGGAAATCCCAATCACAGTTACTATTAGTATGCCCCAATCTGCCACATTGATCATAGATACAAAACACTCTTTCATAATGACAGTCGATCCACACTTTCCTTTCATCATCCAGCTGGACTTTGAAGGACAGCTATAATGGAAGAGAAGGATCTATCCATACATGTATTTTGATGAATATGATATTATGAGTTAGCCCATCCTTACCATCATAGTCTCTGAATTCTCCCAGCATGTTACCTAGTTGTTCAGCTATTTCTCCATTGAAATATTCTAATGGCAAGCCCTAAATTTGCACCCATAAAGGAATTTGATGTAGGTGCAATTTGGAGAGCAGCATACTAGGTTTCCATTCATCCATAACTAGAAGAGCATTTTCCACTGCCCAAGGTCCATTACAGAGGATGTAGCGTTGATCTGTCCTGTCTTCAAGCTGAAAAATATAAATATTCTTGTCTCTGCTAATAACCTGCACCCTCCCCTAAAGTTGCCAGTTAAAATCAACAATCTTTCATAACCTATGAATTGGGATGAGTTTACTATCCAGTAGAATTCCAATTAAACAAGTCCTCCATTCTCTATGCGACGATTGCAATAAGCTAGAGTCAAATCGAATATAAGGTCCCTGTTTAGGGAGCTAGAGCCTACCTTCGAGTTGTTCTTGTTGTCCTTGCATATAACTAAAAGTCCATGGTTCATTTCTTACCTCATTGTTCTCTGTCCAACCAATCAGTCTCACCCATTTTCTTTCTCCCCTTTTTATTTCTCCCAAAACTCACAACAAACTAAGAAAGATAATTGGAGAACGTCTTATCTATGTGAATATAAGGCCAAGAATGGTGTCTGCATATGGTCTTTCATTTGGTCAATATGGTAGTGATGCACACCAGAATAATGGCACCGCAAGTATACGGGCCATAAGAATAGTATATGATGAGTCAAGGTCATTCCCTCAGAGAATTAATATGATTAGTGATTTGGCATTAGATTTCTCATATTCATTTTAGTTAAACAAATCAATTAGATAAAAATGTCTTTTGATCCATTCAAATCCATATATTAACTTAACTCTTTGATGTCTCAAATGAGAAGTTAACATATAATTAAGTTCAGACTTTATTTAGATTACCTAGTGCCCTTGAGTATATTTCTATCTCAAGTGCAAATTAGACTATGTCTAATCCTAAGTTGCTCAATCAATGGTCTATAAGCAATTCCCTTCTTTCAAATGCTAACTACAAAACCCATAGTCAGACTAGAGGTGGCCAATCAATAGAATGAAACCATAATGTAGATTAAGCACTAAAATCTTCAATAATCCAACATAATCAAAAGGAAAATTATTTCCAAGGCTCAAAGGTTCATAGAATCCCTAAGGGTTATAAGAGTTAGCCATTCATGGCTTGAAATCCACAGAAAATTTTAGCAAATATATCAACAAATACATCAACTTGAAGAGAGAATAGAGTAGAAACACCTAATCCGAAGAATCTTAGACAAAATCAATGATTTCCAAATTAAAATGAAGCTTCCCCAACACCTCTTATGTGTTTTCTCACTTCCCAAGTCGACCAGATACGGCTCCCTCTGCTGAATCCTGAAGCCCTAGCTTTCTCTCGCATTTTTAGCTCACAAATCAAAGCTGTGCGTTTTAGTGGCCGATATCGCTATGACGAGGGGTGGTTCTCGCTATAGCGAGATCTTATAGGCGCCTAGATTTTTACTGATCTCACTACTGCTTGCACTATAGCTAGGACCTCCTTGGAATTTATATGCATCACGACTTTGCTATGGCGAAGTGATTTCCTCTCCACAGTGAAAGCGCATCCTAGCTACAGCAAATTGTGTTTTTGCTGTAGCGAGGGGACTTGTTCAGCTTGCCCTTTTTACTTTTCAGCTTCTCTCTCTTTTCTCATTCCTTTTTACAATCTTTTACCTTTTCCTGAGATAAAAATCAATCATAAAATGAGGCTCAAAATTGATAAAGATATCGCAATTGTGACATTTTCTTCATTTTGTTTAATTGAATAAAAATTTAGCCATATTAGTCAAGAGAAACATACTTTGCCTCCCTAATACATCATAAAATATATCTCTTTATCATCCAAAATTAGGGAGTCATCAAACTCCTTCACACTTTTATTATTGCTTGTTCTCAAGCAATTCCTAAAAAATATCAGTCAATGTGGCTATTGACTAATTCTTTTCTATGATAAACACCCAATCAACCAAAATTTTAGATTCCCCCACACTGAGAATGAAACCAATGTCGGAAGCAAAAGTTTAGCAAAACTTAATTTGAATTTCGAAACTAATGTACTTATAGCAACACCCTTCTGATTTCTAAAGTGTGTGTGTGGTCTACAGACAGATTTTTTTAAGAAGCAATCAAGTAATCTTCAATAAAACTCTTAATATATTTTTAAGACCCAATCCAACTATCTACTCTAACTTCAATCGTCAGAATTCATTAAGAGAGGTCTTTATTGTTCAACAGAGTACTACTCTCAGCACAATCATTCTCATTCTTCTCTTCTTTTTTTTGTTATTCAATTTCTCCTCCTTAATTTTCTTAATCCTTTTAACGCGAATGACAATAGTGATTATGAAGCCACCTGGTTACCCAGATTCTTGAATCGCCTCAGAGTGCTCACTAGCTTACTCTTAGTTTCACCACTATTTGACGTGAAAGTTCATACTTTTTAGTGCAAACTCTCAGTTATTAAGTGATTTCAACCATTGGAGTAGAGATATATTTGTATATGTTTCTTTTTTTTTCACTAGATACCCCTCTTAAATGACAATCAGATATCCATCAGAAGTAGATAAATTGAGGAGATTTAAAAAATAAATGAGGGGTAACTAAAGAAAAAGCTTGAATTACTTCAATAACTGTCTTGTTGAGAAGTGCTTCTATTATGGGTGTTTACTACAACTACATTACTTGCTTTGTTCATTTCAAGTTTACCTAACCCCTACATTCATTGTTTAGTATTTATCTAAAGAAGGGGGCTGAATCTGGTTAAAATTGGAGGCATTATAGTGGACTAATTATTATTGATATAATTCTCTTTATTATTTAAATATGTATGTTTGCCTAGCCTATATTTACCTTCCTCCGCACTTAAAGATAACATTGTCCACAATGTTTAAAAGAAGAGATACTAGAATCAGAAAAGTAAAAGTAAACTGGGGCGAAGGTGAAGGATGTAAGTAGAAAGAAAGAAACGAGACTCCCCTGATATGAAAAGTTAAGGATGAGAGGGATGTGCGCGAGCAACTCCTATATTTAAGAGACTAAAAATATACAAAGACCACGCAGCAAACAGTAAGTTGGTGTTAGACATAAGACATCAAGTATAAAACTAGCAAGTGCATAATCCAAAAGTATTATGATATATAGTGATCCATATACAGTTATCTAAAAATGAAAGTAGAGAAATAGGAAGGATCATGCAAATAACACAAAAAAAACTCTATGAGTCAGAAGGCCCAGGCATATCCTGCAGTGCAAGGTCTTGTGGAAGAACAATGACCAAGGACTAAGGAACCTCTAGAGGTGGAGGTGGAGGGGCAGGTATCAGATAATCCACAAGTATTTGCAGCTAATCTTTCATTGACAGGACATGCCCCTCTAGTCTGTCAATGGAATCTCTCACCCAACCCTCAAATTGAGTTTGAGGTGGTGCATCATGCATCATAGGCTTTAAAGTACCCACTCGTTGCTATGGAGGAAGTGGAGATATTTCAGGCTATGGTTGTGCTTGTGCTCGATGTCTGTGGGGTCTTCTCGGCTCATCTTTTATGCTGTCATACTTAAAAGGCTCATTTGGTTTGAATTGAGCATCATTTTTAGATACTCGGCTTCCCTCCATTGGGAGTAACTCATTAAGCATGTGGCGGTATGCCAAGCTTGCCCTATCTAACCTTGCCACTTGCTTGAAATTGAGGATCATAAGATAGGGAATATTCATCTGCTGCCTGGTCATAAAGCACCAAGTCAAAATAGCCCATTTTTGGATCATGTCAGACCAATGAGAACTATTCAAGAGGTTGCTAGTGATGAACTGCATCCAATATGGAGCAGCCTTATTCAGTTGGTTAACTGCATACACCTTGTTAGTCAGCGTTACTCATCCTTTATTTGTGATGGTTATCTCCACCTCTTCCCATGGAATGGACTGCTAATTAGCCAAGTAAGACTAGAAGGCACATTCTGCGATATCGGGTAATTCATAAAACTCCTAAATGACCTTCTCATTGATTCGTACCCAAGTTGATCGACAATAGTATTCATCCTTGTCCTTCTCTGTGTCTTCAAAATTTGCATACAGTTCTTAGATCATCAAAGGAATCTAATGTACTGGCTTTTTTGTGAAACCTTGCAGGCCATGCCATTCAAAGTCACTATAAGTGAGATCTAAGATGTGGGACTCATAATATCTATCTTCAACTACACCTCGGTTAGAGAAAAATGCTCAAAGCAGAATTTGGCTCTAGAAGAAGCAAATTTGTCCTTGTCATAAGGTTTCTTTTTCTGCTTCGAGGAAGATGCTTTAGTAATCTTTGTTTGCTTTTTGGGAGCCATGAACTCTGAAATCCAAATAATAATAAGAAAGAAACCAATGTAAGCAGCTATATCAAATCACATAACAATCATGAGCAAATATAATTTCTACAGGCACAGTGATGAATAGGAAAAATTAGTAAATCAAATGAATGTTACATGCCTATGATATGGAAATGAACCTCTGAGAGCAAACAAGGTGTTAAGGGAAAAGAAACATAAAAGCAAACAGAGCAGAAAGTGCCCAGAAAAGAAACAGTACGTTCTGGGAAAAACGCTCAAACTCACTATAGTGAAAATGAATGAATTTCCAAAAATGTTGATTTAGGCCAAAAAATTCTAGATTAATGATAACTTCTTGCACAGAAACAGTGAACCAACAGAATGCAACCAGAAATGCTGACCTATTGACCCTAATTAAGTAGATAAATGCAAAAAGAATCCCAGCCTTAATGACCACAGAAACAATTAAGAAGGCAACGATTGAGGAAATAAAAGGGCGAACAATGTACCTAATGCAGGCAAGGTGGTGCACGAGGGGAATAGGGGCGTGGAAAGTGAGAAATTCTGCAGAAGAGAGGAGGAAAGGGATATGGGGCACAAGCACGCAGTAGCGAGGAAGAAGCGAGAACGATAAATACAAAAGCGGGGAGTATCTGAAGGTTATTTTGTTATTATGTTAATTAATAATTTTTTAATCACTATTTTTATTGTTATTGTTATTTTTATTTTTATTTTTATCTTGAATGATTAACCATCCACATAAGTGTTCAAATAAGTACTTTCTAATCCTATTTACACCTCCTATCATGCAATTACTAAACCCATTCTCATCAAACTTTAGTCAAACATAATCAAATAATCAAGATTACTAGAATAATGATATGCAATTCAAATCAATAGTTAGAAACTCCCTGAAAATCATAACTAGAGTTGTCCTTTCCTGCCAACAGCTTGTTCCCGAATATCCAACATTTCGACACCAACACAAAACCTACAAAACACACAGAGAAAAAGGAAGATCAAACCAAAGACAAAAAGAACATCAAACTAAAATATAAGAACAAGAAGAAAACTTGGGTTGCCTCCTAAGTAGCACTTAGTTTATAGTCTTCAGCTGAATTTTGTCAGCCAATCAAGGAGGTTGAGATAAGCTATGAACCGTTATTTGCTAGTTTATCTCACCACCCAAATAATATTTAAGCCTTTAATCATTTACTTTAAATTGATCTCCTAACTTCTCATCTTTAACTTCGATAGCTCCATAAGGTGTCACAGAGATCACTTTGAACGAACCAGACCACCTAGATCTCAACTTACTTGGAAACAACTTCAAACGAGAATTATAAAGTAACACAAGGTCTCCAGGTTCAAACTTTCTAGGTAAGATATGTCTATCATGAATTTTTTTGGTCATTTCCTTGTAAATTCTAGAACTCTCAAAAGCCTGCAATCTAAACTCATCTAACTTATTTAGTTGCATTAGTCTTTTTTCACCCACTTTATCTATATCAAAATTCAATTTCTTTATAGCCCAAAATGCTTTATGCTCTAGCTCAATGGGCAAATGACAAGTTTTGCCAAAAACCAATTGATAGGGAGACATACCTATTGGAGATTTAAAAGTTATCCTATATGCCCATAGAGCATCATCGAGCTTATCCGCTCAATCCTTTCTAGTGGGACTCACAATTTTTTCTAAAATTCTTTTTATTTATCTATTAGACACTTCACACAACTCGTTGGTTTGAGGGTGATATGCCAATGCCATCTTATGAGTGACTCCATACTTTGTAAGAAAATCTTTAAACAACTTATTGTTAAAATGAGTCTCCTCATCACTAATGATTGCCCTAAATGTGCTAAAACGAGTAAAAATATTCTTTTTCAAAAATCGTACCACCGTATTGGCATCATTAGAATGACAAGCTATAACCTCAACCCACTTACTCACATACTCAATAGCGACCAATATATATTGATGGCTCCTAGATGAAACAAAAGGCCCTATAAAATCAATTCCCCACACATCAAACAATTCTACCTCAAGAATACCAGATTGGGTCATTTCATGCCTCTTTGAGATGTTACTTGTTCTCTGACATGCATCACAATGACAAACAAACAAGTAAGCATCTTTAAATAATGTAGGCCAATAATATCCAGATTGCAACACTTTGTATGCAGTATGATGGCCACTAAAATGACCACTATAAGGAGCAGCATGACAAGCATATAAAATATCATTTTGTTCATTTTGAGGCACACACTTTCTTAAAATTTGGTCAACATACTTCTTATATAAAAAGGGTTCATTCCACACAAACCATTTCGCATCATAAAATTTTTTTTTTCTTTTGATAAGACTTTAATTCATCAGGCACAATACCACTAACCAAGTAATTGACATAATCAGCATACAAAGGCACAAACACACTATTTACAATAAATACAGACTTATCAAGAAAACTTTCATTAATCAATAAATCATCCACACACTCAAAATTATTCACAAGCCTAGATAAGTGATCAACAACTTGGTTTTTAGTTCCTTTCCTATTAACAATCTGCACATCAAATTCTTGCAATAATAAAACCCATATAATTAACCTAGGTTTAGATTCCTTCTTACACAATAAATATCTTATAGCAGTATGATTAGTATGAACGATGACTCTAGTGCCCATCAAATATACTCTAAATTTTTCAAAAGCAAAGACAATAGGAAGCATTTCTTTGTTAGTAGTTAAGTAATTTACCTGTACTCCAACTAGATTTTTGCTTGCATAATAAATAAGATGAAAGATCTTCCCGTATCTCTAGCTAAGCACAGCTCCAACCGCATAATCGCTTGCATCGCACATGACCTCAAAGGGTAATGACCAATCAGGAGCCACTATAATTGGTGCTGTGATAAGTCTTTGCTTAAGCTTTTCAAAAGCTTTCAAGCAATTTGCATCAAACTTCAATAGGGTATCATTTTCAAGCAATTGAGATAAAGGCTTCGCTATCTTTGAGAAATCCTTGATGAATCTTCAATAGAACCCAGCATGCCCCAAAAAACTTCTAACAGCTTTCACATTAGTAGGTGGTGGTAATTGTTCAATAACTGAAACCTTAGTCTGATCTACCTCCAATCCTCTTTTTGATACCTTATGCCCAAGTACTATACCTTCACAAACCATGTAGTGACACTTTTTTCAATTGAGAACCAAATTGGTATCCTCACATCTTTGTAAAACTCTTGTCAAATTATCCAGACATTCTTCAAAAGTGATGCCAAATACTGAGAAGTCCATAAATACTTTCATGATATGCTCAATCATGTCAGAGAAAATTGACATCATACATCTTTGAAATGTGACATGAGCATTACACAATCCAAAAGGCATTCGTCTAAATGCGAAAGTTCCATATGGACATGTGAAAGTAATTTTTTCTTGATCCTTAGGAGCGATTGCAATTTGATTGTAACCAGAATATCCATCCAAGAAATAAAAGAATTCTTTTCCTACTAGACGATCTAACATTTGATCGATGAATGGAAGCGAGAAATGATCCTTTCTTGTAACTGTGTTCAACTTCCCATAATCCATACAAACTCTCCAACTTGTAACTATTTTTATGGCAATCATTTCATCCTTCTTATTGTTCACCACCGTCATTCCTCCCTTCTTAGGGACACATTGCACTGGACTTACCCAGTTACTATCCGATATGTGATAGATAGTACCAGCATCAAGCCACTTGATAATCTCTTTCATGACCACTTCTTTCATTATAGGATTCAATCGCCTTTGATTCTCCATTGATTTCTTATGGTCATTTTCTAAGAGAATTTTGTGTATGTAAATGGCTAGACTAATCCCTTTTTATATTAGTTATGATCCAACCAATAGCCCTTTTATACTCTTTTAACACTTTTAGTAGTTATTTTTCTTAGAGATGTGTTAATGTAGACAAAACTATGACTAGTAAAGTCTCTCCTTCCCCTAAATAAGCATATTTAAGATGCGATGGAAGATGTTTCAACTCCAAAATTGGAGGCTGCTCAATGGATGGTGGAAGAGCATGAGCTTTTAGTGAAGCCAACTCCAATGATTCAAATTGCCCATTCCGCTTAGCAATAAGTCTAAATGCATTGAGTTTGTGCTCAACTTTCATTTTCATCACCTCTCTTATACTTGTTTTACCAATAAGTATTGCTTCAAGAGGATCGGTGAAAGCAAAAGAATCCAATTCTTCTTGAATTACCTTTTCAACAATAGACATCTTTGAGCATTCTTCTACACTACCCAGATGCTTCATAACTTTCTCCACACTAAAGGTGACTTGTTCATCTCCAAGCCTCATTATAATTTTCTATTTTTCCACATCAACAAGTGCTTTGCCAGTAGCTAGAAACGGCCTCCCCACTATTAATGGGATATCTCTATCCTCTTCAATATCAAGCACAATAAAATCAATAGGATAAATGAAAGGGCTAAGCTTTACTGGCACATCTTCAATGATCCTATGTGGATAAGAAAAGCTTCTATAAGCCAATTGTAAAGTGACAGTCATTGGATTGGCCTCACCTAATTGTAGCTTTCTAAAAACGGATAATGGCATGAGGTTTACAGTAGATCCTAAATCATAAAGTACTCAACCCTCAAATTTATCCTTAATTATGTAAAGGATAGAAAAAGAACCAAGATCTTTACATTTAGTTAGAAGATTGGATTTGAGTATATTAGTGGTCTCTTTTGTCAAAGCCACTATTGCAAATTTAGTGAACCGCTTTTTCTTGTTAAGCATATCTTTGAGGAACTTAATATATTTAAGCATTTGCTCTAAAGCCCCAGAGAAGGGGCTATTGATGTGGAGTTGCTTAAATATGTCCAAAAGCTTCTTATACTGCTCATCAAGGAATTTCTTTTGTAATCTCTATGGAAATGGAGGCAATGGCACCACTTTAGGATGTACCACTATCTTTTCTTCAGTTGTATTCAACTTCTCCATTTTAGACTTCCCTTCCTTATCCTCTTCTTTTACATTCAAACCAGGAGTCTTTTCCTCTTTTTCCTGTTGAGGTTCTTCATCTTTAATTTGAATAACACCTGATGGACCCTTAGAATTTTCCTTGTTTGGCTCCTTCACTTGAGCTTGTACTTCAGGGAGCTTTTTACCACTTCTCAAAGTGATAGCTTTACATTCTTCCTTTCCATCTTTCATTGGATTAGGAATTGTGTCACTTGGCAATCCTTTTTGATGCAGTGTGTTCACAGCAGAAGCTAACTACCCCATTTGCACTTCCATATTCTTGAGAGAGGAGTCCACCCTTGCATCAATGCTAGCTTGCTCTTCATCATTCTTGATTTGAGTAGTCATAAACTTAGCCAAAATATCTTTTAAATTGGTTTTGGGCTCTTGAATAGGAACATTTTGCCTTGTCACTTGAGAGAATCCAAGACATTGAGTTGGCCTTGTTCCAGAAGATGATGGCTAATTAAGTAATGGACTATTCTTTCAAGAAAAATTCGGGTGATTACGCCATGCAGGGTTGTAGGTGTTTGAGTAAGGGTTGTTTTGACTCATTTAAAAGTTCCATACATAATTTACTGACTTTGATTGCAAAAATATCGGGCATTGGTCTGGTATATGTATCTCCCCATACTGCTCACATGCAATATGAGTTACTTGTGTAGAACACACATTTAAAGTAGTCTTCTTTTGTACTTGCGATTCTAGCAAATCAAAATGCTTATTCAATGCCAATAAAATAGCAGCCAGTTGAGCAGAAGAATCCTTTTTAGTATTAGAAGTTTGGGAAATTGCTAGTCTTTCATCCCCTTTTCGAGAATAACTTTCAGACAGATTATCAAGTACCTTCATCACCTCATCTACTGGGAGTTGGTTATAACTACCATTAAGAATCGATGCTAGCATAGTATCTGACTGTGCATTGAGTCTGGTGCAAAATTTTTGTACAATGGCCCATTCATTCATGCCATAACTTGGACATTGTCTCATCAAATATTTATATCTTTCCCAAGCCACATAAAGGTGCTCATTCGGTAATTGCTTGAAGTTGATTAAATCACATCTAGCATTAACAATTTTGTTATTTGGAATGAAGCAAGCTCTGAACTTTGCTTATAAGTCATCCCAATTATTGATAGATCCCTCTAGCAAATTGAGCAACCATTCTTTTGCATCATCCTTGACAGAGATAGGGAATAATCTAAGCTTTAAGACATCCTTGGGCATTCCATTCTGTTTGAAAGAGTTACAGACTTCCAAGAAGGATAATATGTGTCTATTAGCATCGTCTATTGATTTACCACCAAACTACCCATTCATTTGAAGCATTGAAATCATCACTGGCTTTAACTCAAAATTGTTCGCTTGAAAATCTGGTACTACAATGCTAGGCTGAGTAGTTTTCATGGTTCTTCCCACAAAATCCTTGATAGTCCGATTTTGATTATCTTCGTGTGCCATCTTTTGTAGCAGAAATGTTTACCCCACTCTCAGGTTAAATTACCACAAGCCCCTCAGCCAAAATATCCTTCAAACTCCTTGTCTTTCTAAGTATTCTCTTGGATCTGGATTTAGGTGGCATATACTAGTGTACCTGCGAAAGCAAAAGAGCACAGATCAAGAATCTAACTAACCAAAGAAACCAAAAGGTAATAAACTAAAAAATTATTAATAAAATTACTACAACTAACAAATGAAAACACAAACAAGAAAGTAAATTAAAAGAAACTAAGTGCTTAAGCTAAAACTACTAAATGTCCTCTAATTCTATTCAACAATTGCCTTGATTCCTCGGCAACGACGCCAAAAACTTGATGCACACAAGAATAATGGCACCGCAAGTGTACAGGCCGTAAGAATAGTACGTGATGAGTCAAGGTCATTCCCTTAGAGAATCAATATGATTAGTGATTAGGCATTAGATTTCTCATATTCATTTTAGTTAAACAAATCAAGTTATGAGTGAATTTTTATGAAAATCAATTCAAGTGCAATTAACAGTAATGAAAATGGTTCTAAGCAAAAATAAGCAATTAAAAACACCCTAGGAATTCTAATCCCCTTTATACACAAAGTTAATCATTTCCCTTTTTTATTAATTGGCTTAATGTGAATTTTAGAGTCAAAGGTCTAAATTAGGTAAAAATGTCTTTCGATCCATTCAAACCCATATATCAACTCAACTCTTTGATGTCTCAAATGAGAAGTTAACATACAATTAAATTCAGATCTTATTTAGACTACTTAGGGCCCTTGAGTATATTTCTATCTCAAGTGTAAATTAGACTATGTCTAATCCTAAGTTGCTCAATCAATGGTCTATAAGCAATTCCCTTCTTTCAAAGGCTAACTACAAAACCCATAATCAGACTAGAGGTGGCCAATCAATAGAATGAAACCATAACCTAGATTAAGCACTAAAATCTTCAATAATCCAACATAATCAAAAGGAAAATTATTTCCAAGGCTCAAAGGTTTATAGAATCCCTAAGGGTTACAAGAGTTAGCCACTCATGGCTTGAAATCCACAAAAAAGTTTAGCAAATATATTAACAAATACATCAACTTGAAGAGAGAATGGAGTAGAAACACTTAATCCGAAGACTCTTGGACAAAATCAATGATTTCCTGATTAAAATGAAGTTTCCCCAACACCTCTTGTGTGTTTTCTCACTTCCCAGGTCGATCATATGCAGCTCCCTCTGTTGAATCTCGAAGCCCTAGCTTTCTCTCGCATTTTTAGCTCACAAATCAAAGCTGTGCATTCGATCTCGCTATGGCGAGGGTGGCTTTCACTATAGTGAGATCTTATAGGCGCCCAGATTTTTGCTGATCTTGTTACTGTTTGCGCTATAGCTAGGAGCTCCCTAGAATTTGTATGTATCACAACTTTGCTATGACGAAGTGACTTCCTCGCCACAGCGAAAACACATCCTATCTACAGCGAATTGTGTTCTCGCTGTAGTGAGAGGACTTGTTCAGTTTGCCCTTTTTACTTTTTGGCTTCTTTTTCTTTTCTCATTCCTTTTTACAATCTTCTACCTTCTCTTGAGATAAAAATCAATCATAAAATGAGGGTCAAAACTAATAAAGATATCGCAATTGAAATATTTTCTTCATTTTGTTTGATTGAATAAAAATTTAGCCATATTAGTCAAGAGAAACGTACTTTGCCTCTCTAATACATCATAAAATATATCTCTTTCTCATTCAAAATTAGGGAGTCATCAGGTAGTAGGTCTAACTGGATGGATCCATTAGGCCAATAGTGGATAAATTTTATGGATATCCAAGATCCATTCATAACTATCCATTAAAATTTGGACCTAATTAGATCTATAATTTTGACGGATCGGATTGGTGGATAATTCAATTGACATTCATTACCACGCCTTCACCAATTCACCATGTGGCACTTCTCAATTTTCAAAGTCATAATAATATTTATTACGAAAAAGTATAAATACATTTCTTTTATTTTTTAAAGTTATTTACAAACACTTCTCAATTTTAAAAATAAAAAACCTCTCTTAGTTATTATTTTTTAAAATTTAAATCTTTCTATTAATTTAATTCTCGTTAACCCACTAATGTCACTTCAGATATTGTCACTTGTCACATGTTACCTTTTTTTTAAATAACAAATTATAAAATTTGATGTCTATTTTTTGTTAATAGATTTAACGAGAAAATGGATACACAATGGTTAAAATATTGAAGAATAATAGTTGAAGAGGTATTTTTCGATTCTTAAAATTAAGAGGGGTGTTTGCAAAATGATCGTACTGTTTTAAAAAGAAATATTTGCATTTTCCCCCATTTACTAAACAACTTTCAAAAAAATAAAAAATATTGAAACAAAAACCTAAAAGCTCCTTACACAGTTACAACAAACAATATTAAAAATATAGGTATTTGGTACATAAGATTTCTTAATCGATCTCATATATATTATTAGATCTTGGATACAATATCTATATTTGGTAAGTTATATTTGACTTGTATATTAAAGTTTAGGGTCATGTCATGTGTTTCTTACCAGCATATTTTGGTGTTATGTTGTGCACTTGTTATTAGGCTAAAAGATATAATTGTTAATTGATTCTATATTTAAACTTCTCCCATGAGCAGCTTTGATACCACTTATTGTTAGATCGAATACTTTATTATTAAGTTAAGCACACATTTTTCTATATATACTAGATAATATATTGAAGCATATTAAACTTATTTTAACTTAAAAATTGTGGTTTCATATAAATTATGAACTCACTGGCGCGGTAAATGACAAAACTTCGATGATTATATGGAAGGTACACAATTGACCAAATCTTTTTTTAAAAGACCAATTTAGGTGACTCTTTGAGTAGTTCTATAGGATTCCATGTCTCAAAGCAGCTAGAAGCAAGTCCTTGGTCATTCCTTCCCTATCACTTTTTCTATCTTTAAAGGAAAGAATCCTTGCCCACTAAAACTCAAGTTAACCAAGGTGGAAATGGTCCAAGTTGCCGGCGTGACAATGATAAGGTGCACGGAAAATTAAAAGAAAAAAAAAAAAAAAGAAGCTTTGGAAACACATGCAACAGTACTTATCACTAACACCTCCCTTCTGTTGCATGTTGCAGCCATAGCAGAGACCAGAAGAAAACCACATGATGAAAGCTACTGTTCATTCCTGCAATATGGACAAAAGAAGAATAACCAATTTGTCTTTTGTGCACAAACTAATATGGCAACACTTATCGATATATTGCCAACTTTTGGGGAATCTGATACTGTTGATCTCTTGTCTCCTTATGCTGAATTTTTAAACTTAACTCCTACATGACTAATTCTTTTATATATATATATATATATATTATGTTATTATTAAAAAAAACTGATAGAAAACACATAAAAAATTTGACCTAATTCTCTCCGTTGAATTATTAGATAACCATCACTACTGCAAGCTACACCCTTTGGTTTCATCATGCATTTGCGTATGCTTTATTTATTAATTATCCCAACAACTTCGATCGTGTGAAAGGTGGCATGGCTTTAGGAACCATCATCAAACACCTTCTGAACATGATTGTCTCTCTCTCTCTCTCTCTCTCTGTGGGTTTATAAAATGAAAAGAATAAAACCCATGTGAATGATAGAGCAAAATATGTTAAAGAAATGTATATGAAGTGGACCAGAATCACATATATATGGTAGTACTCAAGTGTTGCCAAGAAGGGATCGATCCTTTTTTTCTTTTATATCAATTAAAGTTTGATTTTTTTTAGAGAGCATTTTCAGAGTAAAATTGGAAAAAAAAAAGACCCATTTGAGAGCGTAATGCGATAAAGAAATGTATATTCAGTGGATCATATGATGACATGAGTTGATCTGCAAGATATAGTATCTGTTTTTATCAACTTAATCGGATTTGATTATATTTGAGAATTTTGGATAAGTAAAATTCTAAATACACTACTATAAAAGAGAGACGCCTTTTAATTAGAGAATTTAGTTTACAACAAAACCTAATGACACTTCTCACCATGATACCAAAAAAGAAAAATAATCATACATGGCCATAAGGATTCTGTGCTAGCTAGAACTAGAATAGCGATGTTGCTTTTCGTAGGAGCGTTTGGTGTTTACTGTTTCATTGAGGATAATGGATGAGTATGGAATCACTTTATGCAAAATCAAAAGCTGTTCCTCCATATTCTTTCTCACATAAGGTTAAGGAAATAGTTCTAAGGGGATGGAAAATTGTGAAAGACGGCTTGTTAAAGAAAATTATATATATATATATATATAAGGTCTTTCGGCAAAAGACCCTACAAGCCCCTTTCTCTTATTCTCTCTAGCTAGTCTCAACGTAATTGATTTTATACAACTCAATCCACGTCACGTTTGAGGTGTTACAACCAAAAGCTACCTAAACAACCCATAAAAGGTAGTAACTTAGAGTGTGGAATATATTGTTCTTTGCCGTTTTACTTCAAAGCTAATACATAAGCTCCAAAAGTATTTGACCTCAACTCTTTTGCCACCACAAACCCAAATTCTGGCCTTTTATTATGTAGAGATTTTAAATATAAAACTTAAGTGCACTTCATAAATACTTACAATATTATCATTTAGTCCTTCAATTACTAAAATATTTACAATGTTATCACTTTATTTTATCTTTATAAAAAAAATTAACAACTTAGATATTATCTATTTACCTACACTATTAAATCATTTTTCGGATTTGATGTTGGAGTCAGCAAATTATTATATTTAATGTTGCTTTTGGAAATGAAAAAATAGTAATAGTGTAAGCATTTTAATAATTAAAAAATGATATTAAAAAATGATATGTAAAAGATTAAATTAAAAATTCACTTATGAGTTAAAAGATCAAAATAAAGTTTTTATTTATTTATTATTAGATCCTTTACGAATTTTTGTTAAAAGATTGAGAATTTTTGTCAAATATTACCAAAAAAAGAAAATTATTCCTTTAGTGATGAGTTGGTGAGCTAGCTGTTTTTGTGTCTGGGTCACTGCGGGGGAGAGAAATTGGGCAGTCAAAGAGTTTGGTTGTAATCATTAAAGTGGTGAGTCTGTCTTTGCCCGAATGAAAATGATATTTTAAGGAAAGGGCATTGAACAAGGAACAAAGGAAACAGTAAAGAAAAAGTGAGTTTCGATGGCAGCAAAAAGAATTAAAGGCGGAGGAAAATATAAAAGAAAAAGAAGACAGTGACAGTTTGCCAGGTAGATTTGTTCAGATGCTGATGGGCCCCCCTCAAGCCATCATATGATGTATGATAAAAGGGTTCTTTCCCCTTGAGCTAAAATTAAAGAGGAACACAGAATTATCTCATGGACCCCATCAAAGTCATTTACGTGACTGTTTTGTACTTGAATCTCTCATGCGATCCACATAATTAATTTCCAATGTGTATGATTATATTTTGAGGAAATCCATAATTTGTTTACCAAACAATATTTCAGAGCATTTTAAAATTTTTTCTTATAAAATTATGAGAGCAAAGTTGTATGATCTTCATCCCCGGCTTATAATTTGATTATCAATACCATTTCGTAAGAAATAAGAAATTATAATAAAATTATGTAAGATTTTTACTAAATTTAATGTTGAGTTGAAAACATAAAATAATTCTTAATATGGTATAATTTGGAATTGATTACTATTCTTAAATTATATGATGAGATTAATATTTAGAGCAAATTACAAGGATTTTTTTAGTTTTGTTAAAATTATTTAAATTTTCACCTATTTTTAAAATATATACAAATTTTTTTAAAACAAAAATTTATTTTATACCTTAATCTAATTTTAAAATTTTTAACTAAAATACTCTTTATCAACCTAAATACATATCTTTTTAATTAAAAAAATTTAAATGGAGGATATTTTAGTTAAAAAATTTAAAATCAGATTAAAGAATATGATTACTTTTTGCTTCAAATGAAGTTTGTACATATACAAAAAATAGATAGTAAGTCTGTGTAATTAGTAAAATTGAAAGAAAATTTTTAAAATTTACTATAATATTTACTAGCCTCCTTCTTAATTAAAATTAAATGTACCAACAATATTTTACTTTCCTTGAAACTACAGTCATAATATCCTTAACTAAAAAATTGCAACAAAAAAGATATGATAATGGAATACTTGGTATCAAAAGATGGCTGTTTTGAATTTCAATTTCATTAAGATAGATGAGGTGAAATTTTTAATCAAATAATCAGTCGTTAGTATCCAAGGAAGAATTTTATGATCCGTATGCCAATTTTCTAATCATGTAACAAAAAAATAGAAAGATAGAGAACAAAGTAAGGAAAAAAAAAAAAAAGAGGACGAAGATTGCTTTTGTTAAAATAAGACTTAGCTGTACTTTTTTATTAATTCAAAACTATATTTGGTCAGAATCTCTTGAGGTTAGAGCTAGACATTGTTTAAATCTAATTAGTTAATCTTGTCTTACTTTTTTTGGTCTATGTTTCTAAATGGTCCTTGATCAAAATTTTAATACTATTACTTTAATAGACATGATGATGACTTAGATCTCTGCTAATCAAAGTATATTGAATTAAATTAAAATACACCACCGCGTAGTAGAAAAAGCAAAGCCAAATTCAGTGATACACTACATTTTTTTCATCGTATGTTATACTTAAAGGGTGAAGCTAGGCATTAATAAGTGTTAAATAAGTGAATGTACAGGAAAGAACATTACGATATCCAGCTTTAATTGGATCAAAGTTAATTAGCAAATTCTGCAGGATGTCACACTGCTACTAACATGCTTCCACACTTTACTCTGCCACTTTTCTTTTCTTTTTTTCCTGTATATGATATTAATTAGTTTAATAATATATCTGCTTCACTTATACTCATGATTTAGTTCAGAGACAGTTAATCTTTCCTCTTGTAAGGTCCATATTCATCTAGCACATAATTTAGTTGGTGTGATCCAATCTTATTGGTTTTCTGAGCTAGCAACGTTTCTTGGGACGTGTTAAAGAAGTTGGGATTCTTTGAGTATTATTGGTAGGTTAAGACATGATTAATGAATTTTGTTAGAGTTAATATCTAAGACTCTTTAGATTTCATCAAGTGCTCTTATGGGAATTACTTGTTTGTAAGGATCTTTTGAATAATTTTCAAGGCAGCCTTAAAAAGGTTAAAATACATAGAAATCTTATACTAGACAAGAAGTTACTTAATTAGATTTTTAGAAGAGTTAATTTCATTCAAGGAATGCAAGGAAAAAATTTAAGCGTAATTTTTTTGGTTGATATTTTTGGATAAATTACATAGGCCTTTTTTTTTTATTTTGATAAAATTATATAAATCTTCTTTTCATTTTAAAAATATTTACAGATCTTTCTTGAAATCAAAAGATTGTCCAATATTTTAGTCTAATTTTAATTTTTTTATTAGAATACTCTATATTAACCTATATATATAATAAAAAATTAAATAAAAATTATTTTGACTAAAAAAATTAAAATTAGACTAAAATATAAGATATTTTTTTTTTAAAAAAATTGTGTATATTTTAAAAATAGATGAAAGATTTATGTATTTTTAGTAAAATTCAGAGAAAATTTTTTTAATTAATTTTAAGTTTTTTTTTGTAAAATAAATTGAAGTACAACTTTTTAAGTATTTATTGTGAGATTTTATAATAAAATTATAGACACTTGAATTCCTTTTAATTAAAAATAATATTCACATGTAATTTTTTTTATTGAAGTATTTCAAGAAAATACCTACAATTTTTTTTTTTTTACTTATTCATTAAAAAAATTGTATATTCCATAACATGACGATATTCACTTTCTTCTTAGGTGTCACATATAACCCAAAATGACAATAGGAAAGAATGTATAATATCATGAGGTACCGATCGATCTAAGATACGGCACCTTTGGATTATATATAATTAACTCTTTTATTAATCTTGTGCCCAGGCTAATAATATATTTCTCATATATAATCCATGACAAATTTAAAAGAATACTGCTTAAAACACTTCAAATTAACTAATGCTAGCTAGATCACGTTAATCAGAAACCTTGTTGATAATAATAATAATAACTCACTTACACATGATGTTACCATACGTAAGAGATTCTGTACCTTGTTCTGCATTGCATGAAATGCGAAGAATATGATGATGGTATTCTAAAACACATGCTTATACGTATAGATGTCCATAAACAAGTAGTACATGTACATCAAATATTTTATGCCCAAGATACCTATATAACAGTATAATAATGATTAAAGATATATTGCATAATAATATTCTATATATTGTAGTATACTACTGAAATAGGCCTAGTATTGCGTGTTGTAGTATGGACGGTCCATGGAGGCCCACACAGCCTTTTAAGAGGGCCTTTGATTTTTGTTAGTTTGTGAGCAGACAAAAGCAGAGAAGCTTCTTATCCTCTCTCTGGGTTTTCACACATGCAAGACACTCCCTTACTTGCTTAGAT
Organism: Erythrophleum ivorense; assembly: GCA_026724425.1. Classification (NCBI taxonomy): domain Eukaryota; kingdom Viridiplantae; phylum Streptophyta; class Magnoliopsida; order Fabales; family Fabaceae; genus Erythrophleum; species Erythrophleum ivorense. Next base: position 176,396 of record JAIUCV010000458.1, on the reverse strand, counting down.
TCTCCTCAAAAGCCAAAGACCCTACGACTATCCCTTTTTTTGTTTTGGCACTTTCGTCCCTCAATTTCCATCATAATTGCTGAACCTACCACAACTGCCTACCCTCTTCATGTACAATTTTGTAATATGCTTAGATCTGGGCAATTTCCCAAAACTTAGGTCTCAATAGTGGCCTATTTAGTTCTATGTCGTAAAGCTAGTTTGGTTCCCATCTTCAGCCACCCATTTCCCAAATCTCTCTCTCTCTCTCTCTCTCTCTCTCTCGCTAAAGTTTGATACATCTTTCATTAGAATGGCTCCAATGAGTCTCCCACCTGGGTTTAGGTTCCACCCAACAGATGAGGAACTCGTGGCTTACTACTTGGAAAGAAAAATCACAGGCCGTTCTATAGAGCTTGAAATTATCCCTGAAGTTGATCTTTACAAATGTGAACCATGGGATTTGCCAGGTACATCCAGTTTTATATAACAAGTTATAGTTCTTCTTTCTGTATTACCATAAACTTTCATTATCTGCAAAAACATAATTGATACATGTCCAAAATGTATTGGATATGATATGGGCCTTAAAAGAACTGGCTCGATTAGTATCGGCCAAAGGATTTTCAATTCGATTCTTACTGATAATCTTTTGTCAGGCATCAACTTAAGTGCTGTACGCACTACTTTGAAGTTAGAACGACTTATCTAATCCTTCAATTTTGAGATTATTGGATATTGCATATTTTGTCCAATTACAACATGTACCATGGTTCTTAGACTATCTATATATCATTGTTCTTCATTAATTCTTTTTTTTTTTGCTAATTTATTTTTTAATCGTTTCAAACTGGGAAAAAAAAAAGATAAATCTTTCTTGCCAAGCAAGGATATGGAGTGGTACTTCTACAGTCCAAGAGATAGAAAGTACCCAAATGGGTCAAGAACAAACCGAGCAACAAGAGCTGGATACTGGAAAGCCACTGGGAAAGATAGGGCAGTTCACTCTCAGAAACGCCAAGTAGGGATGAAGAAGACGTTGGTATATTACAGAGGAAGAGCACCACATGGGATTAGAACCAACTGGGTCATGCATGAGTATCGCCTCACTGAATCACTTCCTGCTTCTGCTTCTTCCTCCTTGAAGGTCTTGGTCTTGTTCAATTCCTTGCTACTTTCTCTTCTTCTCTAGTGTCTCTTCCTTTTTAAATTTATAGAGTGAGTTTTAGGCATAAGAGTTTCAAACACATATACTTTTATCATGACGTAAATGTGCTACAATTTTATTTTTGAAGTATTATGGTTAATGACATAGATTTGAGGGTCAACATAATAAACTTGAATTTAAAAAAAAAACTGAAACCAAGCTAGGGTTTTTGAGAAAATTAAGGCAGATAGCAAACCTTAAAATATATGAATATTATATTTGATTGTCCTGTACCTACGAGTACAGTAAGGAATATAATTTATGTTTTTCCAGCAAATAATTATATAACTGAATCGATGATAGAAGAAACTCTAAAAAGCCACAAAAGTTAATCACGATCTAAAGACAAGACAAGACAAGATCCTGAAGTTCGGTCTTGCTTTAGTCTTTATTAAGTTGGTCTTTAACTCACAGAAGATTTTATGGACACTTTTAAGATATTGATCTGTGACACCTTATGTATGTTCAACATGAATGTAGAGTATAGCAACCAACCCCTATCCAAGTTTTGAATCTTGTTCTACAAGGATGCACATGCCACTATTAATATTCTTACATGTCTTTTTCTTTATGATTTGCAAACTTTATTTTTCTTTTTCTCTTTACAAAGAATATATAGGTTGCAATCAAACATGATGGTGAAGAGTGTTTTCACTGTTGCATCCCTTTTATTTTGATTTTCCCATTCTCTTTCTAAATTTGCTTTTGTATATTACTCTTTTCTTGGATTCATCACGTTCATGAACAAAACATCATAGAAAGTTTGCGCGGTAGATACAGTATTTTACCCTTGAATACTTTAAAACTTACATGATGAATTGAAGGACAAACAATGGTTGTACTCGAACAAAGCTGAAAGTGTTAGTGAAGTCACGTGAATATATAATTTTATTTATAATCTCTAACACATCATAGCACATCACAGGATTCCTATTCATTGTGTCGTGTTTTCAAGAAGACAATTCAAATCCCAAAACCAAAAGAAGATCAAGAAGAAGAGCAAACAGAAAATATTGCAAAGAAGGGATCTAAGTTTAATATGTGGGTCTCAGATCAACAAGGATTAAGGGAAGATTCAAGTGGCTTCGAGATTTCAAGAGAAATGGAAATTGCAGATGAGAAAATTATCGTCAATCATGATGGTGACCATTCCAATAATAAATTTCCCTGTGATAATGCTTCATCTTCGGATCTCACCCAAGGGACACCGACTGATCAAACTGGTATAGCGGATAATGATTTTCAAGCCCAATTTGCTTCTGATGAAGCAAATAGTGCAGCTAATCCGTATTCTCCTGGAATGGACTATTCATCAAATCTATATCAGGTAACACTTTAGAATTTAAAATTCACTTTAATTTGTTTTCTTAGATGTTAAGTTGTTTGATCTTGTTATCATGGTCACGAGACGTAGCATGAGTTCATAGATGTATGGGACACAAAAAGCATGCTGGGCCATATATAGCATCATCATCATATGATGAATTCTTAATTAAGTACATTTGAACTATAAAAAAAATTAGAAAATTATATATAGATTTTGTGCAAAGCGAATTGGAGAGAAACAAAAGAGACAGGAGTTGCGCCTAGGTGGAACTCATTTGAGGGAGTCCTACTATTTCTATCTCTCTCTTATAGGATACCTTCCAATATTGTTGAAGTTTTGGGATCAAAAAATTAATATATCAAATCAATTATAAATAGATATATGAAAGTATTAGAGGCATTTTTATTTGGTAAGATCCACTTGTAACATATTTATTTGTTTATTCATAATTGTCTTGAATTACCAATTCTTTTCTTTTAAAACTGAGTTTACTTGAGATTAATTTTGTGATGCTCATAATTATAATCATTTGCTTGCAGTATATTTAACTTTTCCTTCTTCTCCTTCATGCCATTTAGGCATTTATGTTCATGATTACCTTCTTTGCCAAGCCTACATTTCCAACAATATTTTTGCTTTATATTGCTGCTTTGTTAGTTTGAAACTTCACTTTCACACCTTAAATAATGCATGAATATGTGAAACCTACAAATCTTTAGCGTAAACAAATTTACAATTGATTTATTATGTATTTAGTGGCCCACATGACATGTCTTGGAGTTCTCTTTTGATCTTAAAGTGACAAAAGTTGCAAGTATGATGAAGTTCCTATCTTTTCGTAAAGCTTCCTTCTCTAAAATCAATTCACTTAGACTGCTAGACTCCAATTTCATTGGCTTTTCCTTCACCATCTCCTATAACTTCTTTTTGACTGACTCAAAATCAAACGTTTTGTGAAGTGAAGACATCTTTTTCCCTCCCCCATTTTCCCTCATGGGTTGATACGTTACTTTCTAAAACTAAAGCATTTACATTTCAAACATCTCTGACTCATCCTCTTTATCTTTAATTACATTCTTTATATCAGTGTCTGGGTCTTTTGCCTATTCTAGCAAAAGCTATTCATTTACTATTAATAATTCTTCTCTTCGATTATGAGATCTGAGGCTGCTTCTTTTCCCTCGATTAGCGTTCAACTAGCTTTTCACAATGTTCAAATTTCTTTAGCTCCTTTTAGTTTACACATACAACACTATCTATGCATCTGATTGGCGACTTCAATTTCATCGGTTTTCCTTCTTTTAGTTTTAAGTAAAAACACCTTTTGTTCAAAGCCTCTAGGTCCTCTTTCTACTCTACCCCCACCCACTTGACCTCAATCGAAGTGGCTCTTTAGTTCAAATTGAGCATGATTTCAGTGAAATAATTCCCTGGGTTGAATTTCTGCCGTCTTCTTTGGATCCCAAGCATATATTACTTGTACACTGACCAATAATCTTGCTAATCTATTCTTGTTATTAAAGACTATAATAGAAATTATTCATTACTTTCACTTGAAAGTTTAATTGTGAGTTGAAAGAGTTAATAGTGACACGATATCAGAACCAGCCTCTATAACCAAGTGGTCATAGGTTCAATCTTTATTGTCATGTTCTTATTTTTCTGATTAAAATTAAGTTCCAATATAAGGTATGGTAAACTTATTCTTTGCCTATATTTCAACCCTAATAGACTATCGTCCGAAGGGATGTTAGTAGTAGAGGTTATGATGAAAACTATTATTTAAAACTGTAGACTTTTGAGTTAAAATATTTGACCTTAATATATCATTTTACTTTCAAAGAATAAATAAATAATTGATCAGTTCTCATTTAATGCGGTGCAGGATATGGAGCTACAAATCTACGCAGGCTTGCATTATCAACTTCCATATCCACCGTTGGAGCTTGAAGATTTCCCTCAAACAAATTTAGCAGAGATAGAGATAAAGCCAATGAAGCCTGAACAAATGATGAATGATTACATGGTATGTGACAAATACAGGGACTGTACTATGAGTGGAACCCTAGAAGAGATCATCTCTTTGTGTTCCTCTCAAGATAATAACTCTTTGCCAATCTCAATGCTAGATTGATAATACTAACCCTATAATGATCACACTCAAGCTACAGCACCAACAAAAATTCATTGACACAAAGATATATACTTTTGTTGGCTCAAATAACAACACAAAACGAGGATTATTTATTAGTTTTTCCAAATCCAAAAAGAAGAGGTTATAAATATGTGTAATGTACGAAACAGGAGTATGTGGAGTCAAGGCGGCTGGCATACATATGTTTTTCCCTTTTCTTCTTTCTTTCTTTTTCATTTTTTCTCTCTTGGGAGGTGGGGTTTTAATGTTTCTATATATTTATTTTTTGTTTTCATTTCCATATAGTCGGATGAGCAAAGTGTGAGTTTTATGTTTTAATCCGCTCTAATATGTCGCTGATGTGCTCCATTTATTATCGTTTTCACACAATTTTTTTTTTCATGTATTGGCTTTGAACGTGTATATATATATATATACAGGATTTAATGAAATTTTAAAATCTGATCATAGTAGTCTAATTTTTGGTAATGTAATATAAAATTCAACGAGATCCAATTTAAACATTGAAAGGCGTGAAGGATGAATAGGAATCTAGGATATGATCGTTCCAGGGCATCCTGTTAACGTTGACAAGCAACTGGGCCGAAGCTTAATTGATGAGTGATGATTGATGAGGGAGTTTACAACTTAAAATAGATGGTTCTTACTGTTGTGCTAGCCCAAAAGGTATGGACCATGAGTTCATGGAAATTGGGCCTCGAAGAGAGGCCTTCAGATCATGGACGCCAATTATTCTCATTGAAAACATATTCGTTTTATGACCAAAGAAAAAAAAATTTGTTTATTAACAGCCTAGATAAAAATAAAGAGGAAAAAAACAAAAATCTCATTGAGATTGGTTTATTACTCTTTTTTTTAATTCAAACGGATTTATTACTTTTAACATTAATCAAGACATTAAGATTCTGATATTTGAATATCAAATGTCAAGGGAGAGGAACAAGTTTAGGTGGGATATGAGAAGTAAGACCATAAATTAATAGCCAACGTTAGTGCGAAAGTTATCATAATTGTGTAATAAATATTTCTTTTCGATTTTTTCATTAATGATTTTCTTATCAATCTTGTTTATTATTTAGTATATGACAGTAATTAATTACCCTTTTTTACCTCTAATACTTGATTACTTCTCTTACTATGCTGACGTACGTATTAACTAAGTTACGCGAAAGATGAGAGAAATAACTAATCATCATGAATTTGTGATATCAATTATTGTAAATATGTAATAAATATTTTCTTTACTTTTTTATTAATCTTGAACAATAATTTATGACATCAACTACTCATTATTTTGATAATGCACTCTTAATTTCTCTGAAAATTTACATTTTCCCTAGCAGCTATTGTGAAAAATTTTTTTGATAGAAAAAAAAACTCTGTTATTTCTTTGTTTATATATCTTGGAACTTCCATGGTTATCCTGCCTTATAAAATTAGAGAGATTCATGACCACAATAGATTAAATTATATTTTTCAGAAGACTTTGGTTAGATTAGAGTAGCAAATATACGTAGTTTATTAAACTGAAAAGCAAGGTGGAATATTGTAAGATTAAAGAGGCAAAATTTGGAGATGCTTTTCCTTTTTCTAATTTTTCTCGAAACAAACCTTCAATGATCTAAAACTTGTGCTGAATATAAAATTATCCAATAAGTCAAAATTTAAAATCTTTCATTAAGCCTGATCCCTATATATGTATATGTATATATATATATATATATATATATTTCAATCCAACATTCTCCCAAGGTGCAAATATAGTTGTATCATAGAGCATTATTCAAAAATATATTACAAGAATCATATAGCGGCAGGACCTTTAAATAACGAGTATCATCTTCCATTTATTATATGTAATATATTTAGCATAATGTTTATATATATACACACACACACACACACTTTATAAATAAATCTCAATGTTTATTCCGGTTTTAAAATTCAAATATTTGTTAATTTCGTAATATGGATGTATAAAACAAAGATAACGAACTTATAATTCAAAAATTTATTACTTACATGTATTTCAACTAAACTAATAGGAACAAAAATATGGCTTAGGTCGCATAAAACACTACAAAAAATTAGCAATTTACAATAGTTGTTTTTGGACATACAATTGTCTTTTAAAAAAAAAATTAGAAGCAGTTGCAAAATCCACCGCTAAAATCTCTATCATGAGACACATTGCGATAGTTGTTTTCAATTATAGGAACTACTATCTCAATAAGTTATTTGCGACGGTTGACATAGTTGCTGCAAGTTATCACTTAAATTTAGCAATGGTTGTGTCGCAACTGCAAGTTATGATGTAGATATTGGAACGGTTGTGGAATGAATTCCATATAACGAGAGTTCGAACTATTGCTAATGCAACTATAACTACTTTTTATTTTTTATTTTTTTTATATTTGATCTTGAATATAAATGTAACTAAAAATAACGTGCATACGATAACCACAACAATTATAAATTATAATTAGATAAAAAATTAAAAATTAAATCTAATATATACAATAATATTATCACAAAATAAAAGTCCAACAAGTTAATAATAAGTCTTACTATTATGATATTATTTAATAAAAGATCCTACAAGTCATAAATGTTTTAATAGTTTTCTTATTGATTGGAAGATGGTGAAAAATGATCCACCACACTTATTTAATGTTTATTCTTTTGATTTTGATTAAGTATCTAAATTAAAAATATAAAATATCATTAAAAATATATAAAAAATTAAATTATAAGAGATAAATATTATTCAATGAATACATTATAAATATTATATAAAATTAAAATTAATATATAAAAATACTTTATTTACTAAATATTAAAATACATATTAAAATAGTTGTTATTATTACAAGTTGCTTTTCAACTATGACTGGTTAACACGTAACATATTACTTTGGACTAGACAGTTTTTTTTCTCGCTATAAATCACTTTTGAATTAATCTACTTTGCTAACTAAAGTTTAAGAACAAGTCATAATGGTATTATTAATGCCTTGTTTCCACTCTGCACAATGACAAAAAACAATAAGAAGAGTGGGCTACATCAGACAATTTTTTGCTAAGCACTTTGGAATTTCAAAGGCTTACCAAACCAATGGCATATAAGATTATCTTCCCCAGCCTACATAAGCATTCTATCACCTAAACCATATATATATATATATATAGAGAGAGAGAGAGAGAGAGAGAGAGAGAGAGAGAGGTTTATGCATTGATTTTTATCTAATTAAATATGCTTCTATCTTTTATGCTTTTATTAATTATATAGAACTAGCCCTGAGATACTATCTGAATTACGGGTTTCATTTCCCGAAAGACATCGTGATTCAAAGGTCCCACTTAATTTGGATGTCGACCAAACAATATATCTGTTATAGGGACAACTGTCTCTATTTATTTTACCCAACTAATGCAAACTACACACATATATCTTAGTTCTAACCATATCTATCAAACAGTTCTAACATCACAAGAGGAAATATACGTTAAAAAATCACAATATAAAAAAATACAATATATTAACCATTCATAGTTACAAAGCACAAAAATGAATGTTAAAAATTATATTAGAGGAGGTAGAGGTTTTTGCACCGCTGGCATTGCTGGAAGAATTCTTTCTCCTACAAGTCATTTTAAACCTTACTAGACATGAAAGGAGAAATAACTTAGAGTCATTTGCACAGTGTCATTCAAATATCATTCTTGTGGTTAATTCTATTTATGACCGAAAATATATAAAGTTATCAAAGACCAAGTAATGTCTATATGTGAGATAAAAGAAGATTAAGACCATATACTTTATAAGAAATTTGTGAAGTGTATATAATTTTTTGTAATCAAACTAAGTTTTTTTGTATATTTTTAATTGAGTAATAAATCTGTATCCAAATACTTACTAAAATAATATTCAAATTTGATAGCCACACCTTAAATAAATCTCTCAAAATAATTCAAGGAAGGAACAATGATAAGGCATGCTTTTGCATCTACCTTGGCATAAAAAAAGGGGACACCTTCTTTTGAACATTAGTCCCTTGGATCTGGTCAACTGACAAAAATGGTAATTTAGAATAATCTAAATATGAAGTACATATAGCTTTCAAAACAACTTGTTACTAAAAGAATAATAACCATTTTCAGGAGACAAATTATGGAGTAATTCCAGCAGCTTCTCCCGATTCTTTGACGAGATAATTTTTGCGTCTCGTGGTTTATTAGGATTAGCAACAAAAACCTGCATAAACATGCATGTTGTAGTATGTATTTGCAACAAGAAAGGAACGGAAGTTTCATCATTTCCGGAAGCCAAATATTTTTTTTCTTTCTCACTCTTTAATGTTACATCAACCTTAAGCCCACAACTCTCTTTGAAGTTCCATCATACATTAACGAAATTAGCCAGTTTAATTATTTGCATTTATTGGCACAAAAAACTTACTTTTAAGCACACAGCTCTGAATTAATTGATTTCACCAAATCTGAACAACAACGTTTATTTTACAAATATGAAAAAAAAATTGTAATCTAATCAATGCGCATTTGAATTTAGTTTAAATTCTTAAACTAACATAAAAAGAATGACGAAATTTAGAAAAAAGAATGTGAAGGAAATTGAAAAAAAGAAAAAAAGAGGACCGTGAAGGAAAAAAAAAAAGAAGTTGATAACTTGTTGCACTAGTAACACAGCTATTTTTCTTTAAGGAACAGTTATTATTTATGTACTTGCTAAAAAGTATCACGACGATTTTATTTTGTCTATAATTATAAAATAGTTAAAAAAAAAGGAGATATAAAAATAAGCATTCTGAAGTAAAAAAATCAAGGGCGCAGTTTTCTTTTTTTTCTTTGGGACAGATTCATTAAAAATAATTTGGCTAAACCAAGACATACAACCAAGAGATTGAGTAAGCTTATTACTTGAAATATCACTACCCCACCCTCCTTGAAAATTATGAAAAGAACAACGGAGTAACACAATTCTCACAAAAAGAAAAAAAGAAAATCTGAATATAAAACCAAGTCTAGTTAATGAAAATTCGTGCCTGAGTTATTCCAACAAAACTTATTCAATAAAACCATCATGGTCAATACACCTACATCACATTCAAATACTATTTAAACAAAGCATGCCCACATATCTTTTAAAAAGCCCACAACCTTCTTATTAACCGAAAGACGACAAACACTAATTCAAACCAAGTGGACAACATACGGGCCTCGCAACGGGGACACGCCAATTCATGGGCCCGTGGAATCGTCAAACCAGTTTGAATTCCTTCCTGTGGCCCAAACTTTAACAACAAGCAGTAGTGTAAATTTGATATGGACGAAACTGTCATTTCCGTATACCAAAAGAAAATATTAACATCCATTTGATATGCACGAGCTAATTCACGGCTACAAATTATCCTTGGCTTTTCAAATTGGAAATATTGGCTCCATCACGTTGTGAGTAGAGCCTTCAGATTGTATAGGAAGGTTAGTTATGGAAGTAAAATCAGTTCCGTCGAACAACAATGGCTTAATTTTCCAATCAAGCATGAAGTAATATGTTTTTTCCATGTGATAACTCTCTATTATTTATATTTTTGTGCATATTTTCTTTTAGTAAAAAGAGATTTAGCCTCTAACTATAGGGTAAATAATACTATTACACATAAAATAAACACACAGGATGAATAACTTCATACTCTACTTTTACATTGTCAATGATAAGTTTTGTTTTAATTATGAGTATATTAAGAACTAATCACACTTTTCTCTTGCTATAAGATACATGTTTAAGATAGGATTGAACTTGCTCATGTCAAAGAGGCTTCTGAGTATTGTTTCTTGCAGTTTGTAGAAGCTCGTAGTGGCCAGAACCAATCTTTGCTATGGCTGAAAAGGAATAAATTGAGGGCAAGTTTGCAAGGCAACTGGTGTCGCGACGTATCTTGATTGCGCCACGGCGAATCTTTACTTAGAAGCTAACCTCGCAAACAGCAAGTATGTGCTAAGCTGCAACACGAATTGAGAGCAGCTAAAACCATAGCGAGGAAAAGTTGAGTCGCAGCATACTGTCACACAGAAGAGAAACTCACCACAATGCGACATTTTGAGTCGCGGTGTGAAGCTTTTCCAATCCATCCAGTAGCCTATCTCGCCATGGCGCATCTTAATCAGGCCGTGACACGTTTTCACTTAAGACCAAACTTCGCCATGACACTATATGCTGAGTCACAGTGCGACTCATTTTATCAAAATGTTGCGTTCTTTTGGCTGAAATTTTGAGGGTTTCTTGTTTCATATGAACTTTGTTGCAGAGGGAGCCGTCATTCTAGGTCTTCTTTGGTCTATTCTGCGTGTGTAGAAGCTGGGGGGAAGAGCTAAAAGAGGCATTTTGAGACAAGGGATGCTAGGAATTGAAGATTGAAGTAAAAACAAGATTCATTTGAGTTTCTTCTTTCCTTCTTCTTTTCTTTGCATTTTCTCTAATGTATTTGAGTTTTGCCTTGAATTTGGTGCTGGTTTTCATGAACATATATAGCTAAACTCCCTACTCTAGGATTATTAGAAGCTCTTGCATGGATTAGTGGGTGTTCTTCACTCTAAACTTACTGCTACTGATGATATGTGTTTATTCAACTCCATGTTTATTGCTTTCTAATTGCTTAGCCAATAATTAGAATGATTTGTTACTTATACTTGAAGTTGGAAAAAGAAAAGTGTAGTAGACTAAGAATTACGTAGTATGAGTACTTGAAACTTGTTTGGCATAATGGGTGGTTTAGTTAATGAAGTAGGAATATTCATTAACCTCACATAGTCAATTGAGTATTGTGCTGTCCATTTACTCTTGGTTAATATTTATAAGGAATCATGAAGTTAATCAGATAACCTTATATGAAATTTGGAAAAATACTTATAGAAACAAATAAATCCTAGACTAGCATGTATCATCATTAAGGGCAAAGATATTGAATGCTGAAGTAACTTGCTATGAAATATAAGAGAGACTAATAATCCTAGATGCTAATATTCACCCGGGAATCCAAATATTGACCTTGAACTTTGTATAGCATATATTCTGCAAACATTTCTTATTAATACCCACATTTAAATTTGATTCGCTTGATTTAAGATAGGATGAAGCTTTTGGTACTTGACAATGTTTTGACGATAAATCTTTGAAGGAACAAATTTTTCTTATCACTATATTGCTTTTGCGATACGTATACTTGCGTGTGCACTTCAAGTAAGCAACACCATGCAATTTGGAAAAAAGAAGACATATACTTGCCTCTGTATTTCACACCATTTAAAACTCAATGATATGAATAATCAAAATATTTGAGTTTTGTTATTATTTTGAGTTGTTTCCCTAGTTCCTCTTCTATCATTGCATCACTCCAACTAGTATCATGGAAAGTTATGTGTTTACAATATACTTAACTAGTAGGTTATAATAGGCTGCAAAGCAAAACATCTTAATAAACACTATTCAGGCAACTGGAAAAGGGGAAAGAAGATTGAAATGCTATAATAAATGGAGGTATTCCCACTTGGCATTTAAAATAGAAAATGATAGAGATTTGAGAAAAGAGAAATAAGAAAAAGGCATTTGAACACTAGTTTACCTCTCTTGAAAATAACGAAATAAAGATTCAGTAGTCAAATCCATAAATTCTATTGACAATGTAAAAATAAAGAAGAAAGAAAACTTTATATCTTCTTCTCAATCTAAAGTTCAGGAGCTTGAATTGTTGGGTGTTGATATTACTAAGTGAGCGGTTAGAGTCATATCAAAGAGCATCTATTATACTTGTTGAAGCAATATGGGAAGCAAATGAATTTTGCTATGGTTTGAAGTTTTATGAGGAAACTTTGGATCAATTAAATAATATCCAATTTTTTGTACATAAAAGGTTTCTATCTTTTTTCTCTTCTCTTTATATGTTCTTCTCTCTTTACAAGTAGAAGGCTGATTAACATTTTACAAGATTCAATTGTGAGAGGGAGTGTAAAAGTTTACATTCAAAAGCTTCGCAAAGGAGACTTGCATGCTTTAATTAATTGTGCTTTTTTACATTTGAGGACACTTGAACTTTTAATGATTTAGGTACGATTTAAGAACTTAAAACTTAAAAGAATAATTTAAGATGATATATTTTGGTTATGAACATTTCCTCATAGGAGAAAATAGATATAGTTAATCATAAATCTTTACCTCTTTACTCCTTTCTTTTCTTCCATACCCTTATGAATAGTATTAAAAGTGAAGCATTCAATTAATTTGAATAAGAAGATCAAATAAAAATCTCTAATTAGATTTATAAATACTCAACAACTAAAAACAATGAACTCCAACATAATCCAACAATTTTTAAGCTATTAATCATCTAATACATCTTTAAAAATGGAACATTGAACTAAATACCTTAAAATGGCTTAACATGGTGAAAAAGAGACAAATTTAAGCTTCGATTGGCATACCTATAGTGGAAGTGGCAATTAGACAATGGCTTCTAATCGATTACAACCTAACACAGTGGTTGGAGCAACAACTGGATGAAGGGGAACCGTTTAGCTAGAAGGTTGTGCTGGTTTTTAAAAAGAAATCTCAAATTTGGTTTTATGGACAGTGTATGGGTTGGGGTATTTAATATATTTAGCAATGGTTGCAACTGCTTGTAAATAACTGCTATTAAAGGAAGGCATTTTTTTAAAAATTGTGGTCCTTAATAGCAATTTTGTCAAACCATTGCTATATAGTAATGGTTATAGACGCTTTCTTTAATAGTGATTATTTAGACAATCGCTACTAAATAACAATAGTTGCTCAAATTATAGCTATCTTAGTTTTTAGCAATAGTTGTAACAACTACTACTAAACAACCATTGCAAAAGCACTTTTTTTTTCCAGTAGTGTAAGGTATATGATCCTTAGACTTCCTTTAATGCATGTTTTAGTTAAAAGGATTAATTTGCATTTCTTAAAACCTTATGTGTCCTGTGAACAATTATCCTTATATGCACCTTAATGGGCCTACAATTTTAAGTCTAGTGATGAAGCTTTTTAACCAAATTCCCTTATGAACATGCCTTAAAATCAAGGTATAAATTCAGTAAGTATAAAGGTGTATTTAGATGTTGATTGTTAGTGTCAACACATCTTATCAAGTTTGAATACAAATAAATAATAACTTTCAAGTTGTCAACTCCTTTATATGTAAGTATGAAATTTTTTATACCTTAAAGGTATTTTATAACATTTTTTGTAGCCTTTTAATAATCCAAGCCTAGATGGCTTTGGTATTAACTCCAATATACCTATAGCAAAAGCTATGTCAAGTCTTGTGAGATGTAGGCATACATTAAGCTTCCAACTCTTAAGGCATAATGAATATTCTTCACCTCTTTTTCTTCGAGATCGTTTTTAGGACATTATACAAATTGAATTTGTATAAAGGCTATATTAGGTGAATAATCTTTCATTTATAACCATTCAAGAGATTTATTAATATAGTGTTTCTTTTTTAAATGATAGACCCAGCATATCTTAAGATTTGTCTCTCTATATGGATCCTCATGCCTATAACATATAATACTTCACCCATATCTTTCATATCATAGTTCTTTAACAAAAATGGTTTCATTTTATGCAATCACCTTAGGTCATTAAATGTAAGCAAACTGTCATCTACATAGAACTAAATAGATAATCTTGCTTCCATTAACCTTATGATATATACAGTGATCTATAATATTTTCAATAAAACCAAAAATGATTACATTGAATTTAAGTCCATGAATGAACTTTTAAAACTTATATAACATGTCCTCCCTTGGCACTTGAGATGATCACTTAAGTTGTTTTGTATATACCTATTCCTCAATGTGACATTAAGGAAGGTCATTTTCACATCCACTTATTATAATTCCAAGTCAAAATAGGCAACAATGCCATGATAATATAGAAGAAATCCTAAACTTAATTACTTGCTATGAATTCCATCTCATCTATCATAGCATTATGCCATTATTTGGAATTATCACTTCTTATTGCTTGTGAAAATGAGATAAGGTCCTTCTCAACATTTATGCCATTGTTAGATTCAAGTACATACACATATAGTTACCAGAAATTGTCAATTTCCTAATCCTCATTGATTTCCTTAATTCAACCTTTTGTGAAGGTTGAAGATGCTCAATTCTACCATCACTTAAGATGTCTCTTTAGTATTATAAGGTGCATTATTAGAAATAGTAGGTTCTATTGGATGTAGATATTCTTGATTTATCTTGGATTTATGGAACATCACTACAGTCAATATTCAACTTATCTTGATAGTTGTCATATAGAGCTACTATTTCGCCATTATTAGTGAAAGTTGTTTCTAGAACATAATAATCTTTAATGTCTATGTCATGAGATTGACCACCTCTACTATGTCATATTTAAAAAACTTGAAATTCCTAAAATCCACAAACCTAGCAAAATGTGCTAGATAATAAAATTTGTAACCTTAGACTTTTTTCGCATAACCTATTAGCATGCAATAGTAGTCTTAGGATCTAACTTTCTATCTTATGGATTGTACACTCTAACTTCCATATAATAGCCTTATAGCATTTTCAACCTTTTTAGATTTCAAAGGATGTTTTATCCTTTGTTCGAACTTTATTCTAAATCTATATATCACTATCTTAAGTGCCTTTTTTCCACAAAGAAGTAGAAAGTTTGGAATTGCTTAATATGCTCTTCACCATGTCTAATAGAGTTTGGTCTATTGTAACACCATCATTTCTAGTTCATACCCATCATGCCTTACATGCTCATATGAGGTATAGGAAGAATAAGGAGATATCTTTCTCATTGGAATCATACATTTACTTAACGTTGTGGCATGGTCAAAATTGCATTTCAGTGTCACATGGACCAAGTGAGCTCATTCTACACATCCTCATGTTTAATTGTACCATTACAACTCATTTCAATCCTAAAAACATGCTTTAAACCCATGGAAACCAAAAAGAGATATGAGACATGTATACTCATTTTCGGCCATACTTGGCCTCATTTCTGGGCAAAGTTTGAAAATTCACAACTAAATCTAAAAAAATCAAAAACATGTGATCTCAGTCATTATGGAAAGCTTAGGATATATAATTCATAATAAAAATATGTGGAAGCCTTAAAATCCCACAAACAAAGCGTTTGACACACAAAATCATCTGGAGGTCGGAGTGGGCTCTGCTACTGTCACAGTTTACTAATATGAACTTCAAAAATGTGTAACTAAATCCAAAAAAATCCAACGCATGCAAATGATACCACTATAAAAATATGTGGATGTTAAATAAAGAGGAAAAATATCTCTAGATCAGTTCACCAAGCCAAACTCTCAGAAATCAATGGAACAGTACCTCGGGTCTGGTAAGATGACTGATACTGGGCAGAACCTTCAAAAATGCATATCTTCCTCTCTAGACCTCCAAATGAGGCGCTTCCAGTTGCTACAAGTCACTATGATTGTCTAGTTTCTTCCTATAAAATTTTGGAGCTATTGGACCACGTTTTCCCCTTGGATGACACAATTCCATAATTGACCAAATGAACAGTATTTGTGAAAATCCAAATTTCTGATACCAATTTTGAAAAATCATAGAAAATTCTACGGACATCCAAATGACTTGATCTTTAGCTTCCCAAAAATTTCTAGAGAAGATCTAGTCACATGCCAAATTTTAAGGCAAGGAGAGGTCATTTGATCAGACTTAGATATCATGGGCAAAATGACCAATTCCTTGTGTTAAAAGAGGCTTCAAGGGTTCAAGTTTGCCTCTTCTACCCCTAAGGCTCTATGAGCACATAGGAAAGCATCAATATAGGCTATCAAACATGGCTCAAGTGTCTAACAACCTAGATTTGCAAAACTCACTCTCACACACCATCATTTACACCCATGTGGGCAATACTAAGATCTTGCCATTCATTCCAAAACTTGTTACATTATGCAATATAAGTTCAATTCTCATACATATACATTGAGTACATCTATTTACAAGTGCTACATCATGTACATCCTTAAATTACATCCCTTGACTTAACTACAAAGTAGTGACAAAGTGGCTCTTTTACAATTTCTTCACTAAACTCCCTAGCTTCAAGCTTGGTGGCTCTCATCTCTTGTCTCTCTTGGTCCACCTAGCATGTTAGGATGGTGGAGAGGGGGAGTGAGATTCAAAGAATCTCAATAGCTCATCTCTCATTTAAACATACATAAAGCATGCAAACAAGTCTCACAATGTATGCATGGGCATATTAACATGTGAAATTATAAGAAAAGTATTTTCAACATTTGAGTATGCCATACATAACATATAAAAGCTTGCCAAGCAAATGGATTAGCCTCACCCATTCACTTGTGGATTTTGGACTTGCCTCGCCCATTCTTTAAGAGGTTCTTACACTCAACCTTACTCTTGGGAGTCAACCTCACTTTTGGGAGACTCTTTACTTTGTCTCAACTAACTTTAGGGTTCTTGGCTCATCCTCACCATGGCTAAAAGGTTGTTGGCTTTTCCACACTTAAGCAAAGCAAAGCAATCACATAAGACATCATTGAAATTCATAAGATATCATCATGCTAGCATACTTTTCATGGTGTAAAACATACACACACACACATACAAGATAATGTAAGCATATATCTATGCATGAAAGAAGGTGGAGAGAGCTACCTTATTGGCTATTCACACTTTCCCTTTCAATTTGTCTCCTCCCTTGTTGGTTTCACAATCACCTCTAGATGAGAGTGCTTCTCTTGAGCCTAACCACACAAAAAGCATGGAATTATTCTCTTAACACTTTATTCAAGAAGAGAAATTAGGGTTTCTCTCTTTAGAATTCTACTAACTCTCTTTCCTCTCTCAAGCTCTCAAAAAGGTAGGCAAAGAGAAAGAAGTAAGGATATGTAAGTTTTGGTCTTCTTCAAGAGGGGTTTTTCCACTCTCCTTCTTCTGGACCAAGCTCAAAACCCAACTACTTCCACTAACCAAACCATAGGAAGAGAGGGCAAAGAAAGAAGATCAATATTTAAAGAGAAAGCCATGCAAAACCTTACCTTTTATTGTTCTTCCTTCCTCCTCTAGGTTTCTTTCTCTCTCCTCCGCCTTTTTCTCTGTCTTAGAGGGAGCTTAAGTCAGTTGGAAGGAGAAGAAATGAATTGGGCCGTTTTATTAAGTCAAATCCTCTTTTTCATGCTTTTTCGAACTAACCCTCGCTATAGCGAGCCATAACCCTCGCTACGGTGAGCTCGTGTCAGTCCCAGACTCCTGCCTTCACTACAGCGTGCGCTACGGCGAGCAACGCCTTGGTTTTTGTATGGGGTGCCCGCACTCGCTATAGCTAGAAGCATTTTTGTTATAACTAGAAGGCACTCTCGCTATAACTAGACCATTTCTCACTATAGCGCTAGCAGACTTAGAAAATTTTCAGCTTCTTTTTTTTTTCTTTTTTTTTTTGGTTGTTACATCTATCCTTTTAGCTACACCATTTATATCAAGTGCGCTAGGCAAGGTAACATTGTGTAACTATACCATGCTCCTCAAGAAACTTAACACATGGATAAAGTGCCTATCCATCATAAATGTACTATCAAAACATTCATATCTTTTATCTAACCTTATTATCTTAATATGTTTACCAGATTATTTCTCTACCTCTATTTTATAGACCTTAAAGGTATCACTTTTCTTATACAGAAGATAGATATAACGAGTAGTTATAAAAAAAGGAATAAATTATTTCTAACCATTAGACTTTAATTATGAATGCAAATATTAGTGTGCATAATCTCTAATAGTTTCAAAATTCTTCTAGCCCTTGTTTGTGACATATTGGTCCACTTACCTTTAATGCAATCCCCACATGAATCAAAGTTAGTGAAGTTTAGAGATTCAAGTACCACATTCTTTACTGATCTTCATTCTTTTAATGGAGATGTGTTCTAATCTCTGATGCCACAGGCTAAAGACTTTTTATGCATAACATAATCTTCAAAACTAATATTACCATGCACAGACAATAAGGTATTAGTTGCATCCAAACTAGTATAGATCTTATACAAACCATCATTCAATGTAATTTCCTAATAGATTTTTTTAATGGAAAATAGGTCCATAAATATTTAATGAAAAAGATTAAGGACAAGCTTATAAATACAAATTAAGTTCCTTGAAAAATTTGTAAAAAAGTAAGATCAAGATCCATTAGATAACCAACATTTAAACCTATCCTATATGTTCTAATTGCCTTTGCTTGTGAGCCAATCTAGTTTCTAAGAAAGACTTTATGCTCATTAAAACTCAATTTCCTTTGGTTAAGAAAAACCTTTATGGTATTGGCAACATGGATTGGAGCTCTAAAATCAATCCATTTTGTATTATGACAAATCTGAATCTTATTAGGCTTAAAACACGTTAAAGATAAGATTTTACCTTTCTTCACTAACTAGGCCTTTTTTTAGGGCAAATTTCCTTTATATCCTCTTTTTCTTAAAGAAGAATTATTAGGTTGCTTGCTTGTTTGTTTCATGAATAGAAGTAATGCCTTCCCTTTTCCTTTATAACTTTTTCTCTTGAAAAGTAACTACATAGGCCTCACATGGAACCTCACCACTTTTGGATTGAGCCAATTCTTCTTTTCCATACCCATGAGTAATAATTTATTTATTGTACACCTTTCCTAATGTGTGTTACCAAAAATCTTAAAATGGCCAATAGATAGAAGATAGTAAGTTGAGAATCGATTTCCTTAAAAGGAATAAAGGATTTCTTCAAAATAATTAAGTATCTATATTGTGCACATCCTTATTGCAAGTTAATTTCATGAAAGGTAATAGTGCCATCAATGTATTAACTAGTGACTTATCACATGGCTCATGTTGTTTGTCTATCGACTACAAGTAATCTTTGACCTTTTTCACATATAGGTATAGACCTATGATAACTAGCTCTTACATAAGATGTTATAAAACATTATGTTGAGGCGATTAGATTGCTTGCAGTACACATTTAATATTTTCTTAACTTGTATGCTAGTGCCAATGGGTAGCAATGGCTCACATTACCTAAAAAAAAATTAACAACAAAAACAAGTTGCTACTAAAAGTATACTTTTGGTGTTTACTTTTTTAGTTGTTAAAAGTCATTGTTAAAAAAGTATCTCTTCTTTTGCCAAAACTTTTATTGGTGACAACAAAAAGTCATCGCTAAAAATTTTTTATGGTGACAAAAATGTCACACTAAAAGTCTTTTGTGGTAACAAAATCATCACAGTAAAAAGCTCTTTAGTGGTGACTTATCTATAGTTGTCATAAGTTTTAAAAATTTTTTTGAATCAAAAAATTTTACTGCCAAAACTTTTATGAGGTTGCCATAAAATACCCTTTAGTGATAACATTTGTCATTGCAAAAACATTGATTTTTTTTTTTTCTAACAACTAAAGTCTATAAAAAAAGCAACTTTTAATGATGATTCAATGAGAACATCGCTAAAGCCACTTTTAGTGGCAACCTATGCGCCTTTTAATGGTGACCTTTGTTTTCACTTCGCAAAAGCCACTTTTACTAGCAACCCATTTAGGTTGCCACTAATGCTACTTTTAGCAATGGCTTTAGTCATCACTAAAGCCCTAAATCCTAAAATTCTAAAATTTAAAGTTTACATGTTGATTTCTAAAATTTAACTTTTAAATTTAATGATAAACGTCGCTATTAGATAACTAATAATATTATTTAAATTTAATACAAAATTTAAATTATTTGATAATATCTAAATAATAATAAAATATATTATTAAATGATATATACTATAAATATAAAAAATATTAAAAAATAAGGTATAACACTATAAATATAATAATTGTATATTAAAATAAGATATAATATTTTTCCTCACTCTTGCATCCTCAAGTCCTAACACAAAAAGAGGCAAAGACATAAATCCCAACCCTCACTCCTTTGTTCATTAAAGACCCAAACTTTGATTTCTGCCTAGTCTTTCATTTCTAGATCTCCCATAAAGATGGTCTCGTCTCTTAGATCCCTTTCTTCTTTCTTCCATTTGTTTTTCAATTTTCTTTTCTTTAGCCATTAGAGTGGTTTCAAATTCAAAAGGCATAATGGAATTTGAGGAGAAAGTCCATGAGAAGGTGGGGTGAAGTTTCAGAAATGAAACATGCAATGACGATAACCACTGATGAAGAGAGTGAGGAAGAACATGGAGGGAGGTTTCATGGGCATAGTGTGTAAGTTTCATTGCTATCGATGATGATGATGTTGGAATTTGAAGACACACGTAGCAAAAAAAAATGGTACAAAAAAAATCCCTTCCATGGATCTGTCATCTTTGCTTAAATCGAAGTAAGGTAAAAGAGATATACCTCTAGCATACAAAATTTTCTCTCCTTCTAATTAATCACATTTGGATCTCAAGGTGCTACTCTTCACAAACCAATACCCTCTATTGGTATCCACACAAAAAGGATTCCCAGCACGAATGGTGTTAGCACCACATCATGCAAACATGCCTATCTAAACTTGTCCATAAGAACAACATGGATTCTCAAGTGTGCAATAGGTCTCGTCTCTCTCCCTCTCTTTTTATATGAAAAGGAGACGAATCAATTTCATTCTCTTGCCTCTTTCTAGTTTGGGTGGTGTAACGTCCGATTTTTCGTAAAATACTGAAATGAGTCAATTTTCAAAGTAAATCCCCTGAGATGAGTGATTCAAGGCCAAATAAAATTTAGAAAAAATTTTAAATAATAGAAAATGAGGATTTGAGCCTTGGGTTACCCAGAAACGGGGATCGGCATGATTCAAAAAATTATCGAAAGGCCAGTGGCATTTTCGTAAATAAGTGTAATTTTGAAAAAGCACCTAGAAAGATTTTTTAAACTAAAATTTTGAGTTGCCCAATGTTCTTAGAGGCCCCAAAAACCATGGGAAGTCTCGGGACCGGTAAAGCCCTTCCGGTATACTCTTTTCTGACGTCGGTTAATCCAAACTTTGACCGATTCATTCGGAAAAGTTTTAGCTCCGATTTGAGTGATTCCAAAGACATTTTATTAAATTGGGAACCTATTTGTTATGATGGAAAAGACGGTTCTAAAAAATGAGCTAAAACGAAGCTTAAATGAAAATGCCAAGATGGAAGGGCAAAATGGGAATTTTTGTAATTGTTTGGTTCTTGAAGCCCCTTATAAAATCGTCCCCATCTACTCTCCCTCTTCACCGACTTTCTTCTAAACAAAAAATAGAGAGAAGACCAGAACCTTTGGGCACACAAGGGGGAGGAAGAAGAAGAAGAAATTTCAAGCTAAAGGTAGATTTTTATGTATGTTTTTCATGCTTTTTCTCCACCAATCTCTTCTCCTCTTTTTCCCTCTTCTTCTCCATGATTTTTTTGAAGTTTTAAGGGCTGTTTTGAAGGAAGAACAGAGGGAAAAGTTCGGATTTGAAGAGAGGAGCTTGGAGAAATCAAGATTTAAGCCAAACTAACTAAGGAAACAAGATAAAAATGTATCCTATGGTTGATATCTTCCATGGCCCTTCTTCTCCATTTCAACCCACATGTGTTCTGCCCTAAGGAGTCAGATTTTTAACCAAACCAAGGATGATTCTTAGGTATGTGATAGAGAGGAATAAGAATATGCAATGGAAACCAAGAAATAGGCATTAGAAATCAAGATACAAAACCTAGGGTTTTAAGTGCACCTTCCAATTTCTGAATTTGTATGATGCTTCCTAGGTCTAAGTAAGAGTGTAAATGTAACATCCTCAAAAAGTGTTAGTGACTTTAAGAAAAGATATAAGATTAAATATTAGGCTTAAAGAGTAGGGTACAGGATAGGATAAAGGAAAAGTCAAATTTTCACCTATTTAAAAATTTATTTATATATATATAATTTAAAAAGCCAAAGATTTAAAAGTAAAAAAAAAAAACTAATAAGATATATATCTTTAGTTAATTTTAAAATATTTTAAATTATCCGAGAGTTAACTTAAAGTTAGTTTTAATAACTAATAGAATAATAATAAAAACTAATAAGATATATATATCTATTTCAAATTATTCGATAGATAACTTAAAGTTAGTTTTAAAAGCTAATAGAATTTTAAAATATAATAATAATAAAAACTAATAAGATATATATATATCCTTAGTTAATTTTAAAATATTTCAAATTATCCGATAGATAACTTAAAGTTAGTTTTAATATCCCTTGCTTTGTGCTACGCTCTCTTCGCTTCGCTGTCGCTACGCTGGCTGTGGTATCAATGCATATCCCCGATCTCTGATCTTTGACCTTTGGTTCTCTTCTTTTCTCTTTCCTGAGAGCGAAGTGGCCAATCTGTATTGGGCACGAGTGGTAGGAAGTTTCTTGAAGTGAAGTAGCATAAGCACCCCGGCAATTCCTGATAAGGAATTGAGTATAGGGGTGACAATTCCATTGCTATACTTTTAGTAGTATGTAGTTTCCTTTGTTCTGCTGAGTAGGCTTAGTAGCTATCCAGTATTGCTCTGTGCTCTCTGCTCTTAGCAGCCTGCCTTGCCTATCGGCTTAGCTTGTAATCAGTATTCCTGCTCTGTCTATTGGCTCTCCCCTGCCTTAGGATCTAGCCTATCTACAGGCTTCTGCTTGCGTATCTATGTAATCAGTAGCGTAATATATTCCTGCCCTCTCCCCTGACTGAGTCATCTAGCTATCTACAGCATCGCTTTAGGGCGAGGGCAGCCTTTCCCTCTGTATATATATATATATATATATATCTAAAATCTAACCTATTCCTTATTTTTCACTCATCCATCTGTCTGTTCTATCTCACATCGCTAGAAGCCTATCTTCAAGTAATTATAACTTGTTCTTTCAATCCCTCTTTAAACATGCATCTCCATACCAGGTACGAGAGTAACTTTTGTTCTTTGTCTCATATATATATATATATATATATATAAACACACCTTACGCACTATTCAATAAAAGTGATATGTAATATGCATCTTTTCGTCCTTTTGTGAATTAAATAAATATATATAGGTATATATACAACCTTCATCCCTTATATATATATATATATATATATGTAATTATAATATATATATATATATATATATTCTTATGCAGAAACGCATCCTTTCATCCCTTTATTTTTCTAAAATAAATATACATACATATATATAATTAAATATATATTTGTAGGTATGTATATAATATGAATTTATGAATATAAATTTAATATAAATTTTTATACATAGATATATGTGTGTGTGTGAATTTGAGAATATAAATTTAATTTATATTTATATACGTAAATTATAAATTTTAGATGAGAAAATTAAGATTTAGGAATTTGGGAACTTTTGTATTTGAAAGAGAATTTTAGATTCTCTATGATAGCTTTTAAGTTTCTAAAGTAGTTTTAGAGTAATTTTAGAGTAGTTTAGAATAATATATAAGTAGTTTTAAATTATATATTGATGTTTTTGTATATGTGTGACTTTTGTAGATTTTCATTAAAAGCTCTTACTGTTTAGATTTTCTTGCCGTGTGACTACTTGTGAGCTAAAAGAGAACAGGTAATTCGGGGTATTTCCATGTGTGTGCAAACTGGTTTATTATTGTAATTTTAATTAAATAAATAAATTTATCTTGTTGAGCGTGATACAGGTAAATAAGCTGTATGATATTATGAAACGGTAAAAGTAAATGATTGTGAAATTAATGGAATTGCTAGAATCTTGTTAAACATGCTTGCAGATATAATAAAATTTTGACGTAGTATTTTTATTTTTAAGCATGCTTGTGAGCTTAAATTATTGATGTGAAATTTTAGAATATTATATTTCTTTCAAGCATGCTTGTTAGTCCTATTTGATATACTATATGGGGTTCTTTATTTTTCAAACATGCTCGTATGAATTTTGGATAAATATGACATGCATAAATGATGGGTTAAGGAGATGTTGGTGAGATATATATGATATGATGACCACGTGGTTTGCCTCCACCTCGCGCAAAGTGGTTGGCTTTTTGTAGGGCCCCGTTCCTCAATACTTACCTTGCTGGGTTTGTAAAGGGGAAACGTGGGACAATGACACCTTCTGATTTAGTCTTTTAAGGAGGGAAGCCATAGTCTGGGCTTGGGCTCTGTACCTTTGGCCGGGTACATCTCGAGCACCGGAGTAGCTTTGGTCGGCCAGATCGTGGATAAGCCTGTGGCTTCAGTCAGCGGTATAAGGCTGGACGGAGCAATATGGGAGGTTACACATATTGCATTTTATCATGTTGTGTATATAACTATTTCGAATTATACCTTATGATCTTTTTTATTAATAATTAATAATAGTGATGTTGGATTTGCATTGAGACCTATTGGACATGGTTGTTAGTTTGTATGCACATGGTAAGACTCTGGGTTACTGAGACGTTAGTACTCACCCTATTCTCTTAATATTTTCAGGTGAAGGGCTGAATAAAAGGCAAGGGAAGTTACCGGAGGAGTAAGCTATTGGCTCTTATACTCCTTGAGCTCATGTTGGGTTAATATTTACTTTTTTTGCCATGACTATAGGATATTTTTATTTGGTTTTATTATTTTGAATCTTAAAACATTATTTAGCTAGCAGTCTGATACTTATAGACCTTTGAATTTAATTTCCTAAAATATTCTAATATATGCTCGAGATGTGAACTGTGAGTCCCTATGTTTTGAATTGAATAAAATGGGTGGAGCCCTTATTGTTATATAATAACTTGAGCAGATATTATTGCTTAATAGGGTTGAGCCATTGTAAGTGAGTATTAACTAACATGAGGCGAAGTCTCAAGAATTTATAACTATATAAGTACTTGGCATATATTTAGGGGACGGAGTCCCTAGCCCAATGATTATTAGAGTAGGTGTTACAGTAAATGAGATCTTGAAACACCTTAGATGCTCCCCACAAGCTTCCTCCTTCAAGGAAGCAAAAAAAATTTCATGGAGGCCAAAGGATGCCATAGTCTCGGCCTAAGCTAGTTTATGTAGGTGGGGGGATTTTTAAATTTTTCTAAAGCTATTCTTGAGTCATATTTGATGAATAAAGATGAAGGAAGGCCTTGAAAAAAATTTAGAACTCATAGAAATTGATTTGGTGCCTTAGGTTCCATAATGTGACCTAAAGAAGCAACATGATGCTAGGCCTTTGATTTTAATGGTTTGATGACTCCAAGAGGTTTAAAAGGAGTCAAGAATCATATTTGAAAGGAAAGAATGATGCCTAGAAATCATTTGAGGAGTGTTGCTTCATTAGGTGCCAATATAGATCATAATGGAGCCTATAGAGCAATCTAGTATTTTATCAAGTGATGTAGCCTTAGAATATGTTTCATGGACTTAATTAGCTCCCATAAATTGTATCTAGGCCAAGAGAAACTATCTCCACCAAATTATGGGTGTGTGACCGAAAGAGGAGGCTTAAAAGCTAAGGAAAAAATGTGTGAAATTGTGCAAGGTAGCTCTCTCCACCTTTTCTCATGCATGGATGTATATTTAGCTTGTTTTAGAATGTATGTATGTGTATTTTCAAGCTAAGAAAAGTATGCTAGCATGCCTTTATATTCTATGATTCTTGATGCCATGTTATATTTTAAATGAATCTATGATGTTTGTATGAGTTTGCTTGAGTGAGGAGAGGCCAAGAACTCTTCCCTTTGGTGAGGATGAGCCAAGAACCCTTGACTTTGGTTGAGATAAAGCAAAGAGTCTCCTAAAAGCAAAGTGGGCTCCCAAGAGTATGGTTGAGTCTAAAGCTCTTAAAGAATGGGTGAGGTAAGTTCAAAATCCATGAAGAGAAGTATGAGGCCAATCCAAACACTTAGAGAACTCTTGAATGTCTTGTATGATTGATTCACATGCCAAGGTTGCTTTGAAAATGTCCATCACTTCCATTTTTCCATATATGCATTTGAAAAACTTGCTTTGCACATATTATGTGTGATTAAGTGGGAGATGAGTTATTGGGATTCTTTGAATCTCATCCCCTCCTCTCCAATGATCTAACATGCTAGGTGGACCAAGCAATTATGGTGAAGGGAGCCAACAACGATGAGGAAGAGAGATGGACAACCTTGTATCTTGTTTTGTTGATTTTGGAACCATAATGATGGTTCTCATGTATATGAGGTTGTATAGGTACTATGAACATTGAGACATGTGTAAATACACTATTATGTGATATTTAGATGTATGATTATGATATATGACCACTAGCCCATGTTTTGAGTATGGGAGGCTATAGAATGAGAATTTAAAGTTTAATGAATATGTGTATAAGTGAGGGTTGAATGGCCAAAATGAGATGTATGAGGTTTAGGACCATTTGGGAAGCTCACACAAGTCTTAAATATGCTTTTAGACTTACCCAAAAGGTGCCAACACCAAGGGAAGACCATTTGGCAAGTTTGGTACCTCATATGGAGCTAAATTTAACCATTATAGAACCCTATGTCACTTTTTAGCCAAATGAGTTAGTATTGATCTGAAATTTTACATGCACTTAGGTCTCATTGAGAGATTTTCGGAAAATTAAAGTTCATAATTTTTGGAGGTCTACAAAATATTTGATGATTTTTCTAAATTGGCAAAATTTATGGAAATGGTCTGATGTACTGTAACAATGGTCTGAAAATGTTTTCTGTCACTCGAGCCTCAAATGATGTCCAATTGCCATAAAATTTCATACAGAGAAACTAGACAATCACATGACTTGTGCCAACTAGAAGCACCTCATTTGGAGATATAGAGAGAGAGATACGAATTTTTGAAGTTTCTATCCAGTATTAGTCATCTTGCCTGACCAGAAGTACTGTTCCATCAAAATTTTAAAGCTGGGCTTGATGAACTGATTTGGAGATATTTTTTCTCTCTAGTTAACATCCACAAATTTCCAGATTGGTATCATTTGCATGGATTTTATTTTTTTGGAATTAATGAGACATTTTTGAAATTCATATCAGTAAACTATGATAGCATCAGAACCTAGTCTGACCTCCAGACCATTTTGCATGTCAAACACCCTGTGTGTGGGATATTATGACTTATACATATTTTTAGCATGAATTAGACATTCCAAGTTTTCCAGAATGACTAAGACTACATGTTTTTGATTTTTTTATATTTAGTTATGATTTTTCAATTTTTGCCCAGAAATGAGGGCAAGTCTGGCCGAGAATGAATATTCATGTCCCATGTCTCTTTTCGGTTTCCATGAGTTGAAAGCATGTTTTTATGAGGCAAATAAGTTGTAATGCTAGAATTAAATATGAGGATGCATAGCATGAGCTCACACGGTCCATGTGATACTGAAATGAATTTTTAACCATAACGCAACGCAAGAAAGTGTATTAATTCAATGGAATTTTTCACTTTATTCTTACTATATCTCACATGAGCATGTAAGGGATGATGGATATGAGTTAGAAATGATAGTGTTATAGGTGGTGTTGCAGCCTTTTTTGTTTTTGTTTTTTAAAAGATCACCTTTAGAAAACCCTAGCATCCCCTTTTATAAGAGAGCATTGTTAGGTCTCCAAACAAAAGTGTAACATTCGGCCCCTCTGTAAACGTGAGAAATGTGATATTCGGTTTTTTTGTGAACGTGCAAAACACATCAAATATAAAAGAAAGTCTCATAGAGTGAATAATTTGAGGTCAAATAAAATTAGAATAAAATTTTAAATATTAAAAAAATAAGAATTTGAGTCTTGAGTTACCCAAAAATTGGGACCGGAGTGGTTCAAAAAAATTTGCTGAAAGCATAATGGCACTTTCATAAATATGGATAACTTTTGGAAAACTTATAAGAGGGTTTTTTAAATAAAAAATTTAAGCTTTCTGGGGTTTTTAGAGGCCCTGAAAATCATGGAAACCCTTGAGACAGTTGAAACTCCTCTGGTGAATAATTTCAACAGTCAGTTGACCAAAACTTTGACTGAACGGTTCAGAATGATTTTAATCCAAATTGAGTGATTCCAAAACTATTTTATAAATTAGAGGACCTAAGTTTTATGATAGAAAATACGATTCTTGAAAAGGAGCTAAAATGAGCCTCAAATGAATTAGTTAAAAATGAAGGACAAAAATGACATTTTTAAAAAGCTTTTATGAATCCTCTTTTGATATATGAAGCATCCCTCTTCTCCTTCATTTTAATAGACCTTTTGTTTTGCCTAAACCAAAAAGAGAAGCTAGAGAAGAGAGACGCACTAGGAGAGAGCTCAAGGAGGAAGAAAAACTAAGAAGAAAAGGTATGTAAATTAAGACTTTTTTTTGTTCTCTCTTTAGAAACTCTCTTCTCCTTCTTCCCACCTTCCTTTCTATAGTTTTGTTTGATGAAGCATGGATGTTTTTAGGTTTGATTCAGAGGGAGAAGAGTAGGAATTCAAGGAGGAGTCTACACCAAGTGAAAGAGGCTTTGAAGGAACCAAGAAACCAAGGTATTTCTTCTTATTTTGTTACTTCTCCTTGCTTACTTCCTCTATGGAATTTTCATTCAGCTTAAGGCCCATTCCATAGGAGATAAATTTTAACCATATTAAGGTAGAATTAAGGGTTCTAAGATGTGAGGATTAGGAAGATACAAGTGGAATTAATTAAAAAGCAAAAGAAAACTAAGAATGGGAAGTTAGGTATTCAAAGACATAAGGAAAAAAATGATTTTATCCAAGGGTGTTTTAGGTGATGTGAGGATTTAAATGAGTTTCTAAGACCTCTAGGAGGCTTTCCAAGTGTGTCTCCTATCAAGGAAAAATAAAAAAATCCATGAACTCTTCCTCCCCCTCATGTGTCGGGCTAGGCTACTTGAATAGGTTAGGAAGCATTTTAATTTGTTTTAGCCTTGGTTTGGGACTTCATATGAGGGAAGAAACTAGGAGGAACTCTTGGAAAAAAAATTAGAAGTTATAGATTGGGACATGAGATAATAGCTTCTATAATGTAACCTTATGAAGCAACATGTACCTAGGTTTGTGAAAGTAAGTGTATGATAACTCCAAGGACCTCAAATGAGGTCAAAAGGCCTAAATATGGCAAGAGAATGAAGCCAAGAACTTGAATTATGGTAGTTGCTTCATTAGGCTATTAATGGAGTCATTATGTAACCTATGGAACAAAGTGTGTTCTTATGTGTAAGTTTGATGCTTTGACTTGTTTCAAAGATATAATTGAGTGTTATTCATGATGTTTAGGCCAAGGAAACCAAACCCTACCTAAGTGTGCTTGTGGAACTGAAAAAGAGAAGGAATAAGGCAAAGTAAAGCTTGCATAAATAACAAGGTAGCTTTCCACCTCATTCTTCTTGCATATTTGGTTTTATACATGTTATTGTATGCTTGTGTGTAGCTTAGTGAATTGTGAATATGCCACTTGATGTTATGATGTTGCATTGGTACTAATGTATTTTTTTGAATGTCCTTGGTTTGTGAAAAATGATTAAAAGAGTGAGGTGATGCCAAAAGTCCCTTGATATAGGTGAGGAGATGCCAAAAGTCTTAAGGCATAGATGAGACAAAGCTAAAAGTCTTATGGATGGGTGAGGTCAAGTCAAAAGTCCTTAAGCTAAGGGTGAGACAAATTCAAAAGTTTTAGAAATAGGATGAAGCTAGACCAAAAGTCTCTAGAGCTCATTCTTAATTTTGATGTGAAATTGTGGCATGGAAATGTGACTTTAAATACTCTATGTTCATGTTAGTTTCCACACTCATGCCTTTGATATGTATATGACATGAATGGGTGTTTGAATGGGTGTGTGAGCGATTGAAATTTCACGAATCTCACTCCCCTTCCCTCCTTCATCTTCATATGTCTAGGTGGTGCTTATGAAGAGAGAAATACAAGCCAAGGGATGTGAAAGACTACACTTTGACAATTATGTAATTCAGAAAATGATAGTGGCACTATTCATATGGTCCGAAAATTCACCTTTATCATTCATGGATCAAACAATATCCAATGGTCATGAAATTTTACAAAGAGAAACTAGACATTCACAGTAAGTCATCTTAATTAGATGTCTAGAGAAGGATATATGAATTTTTGAAATTTTTGTTAGGTTCCAAGCACACAGTTAAACCTTTATCATTGTTCCATCAATTTTTCGGACCTAGATGCTTTTGAATTAATCTGTAACTATTTTTTAACTCTAGTTAACATCTTTAGCTTTCCAAATTGGTATAGTTTGCCTAGATTGGATTTTTGTAGAATTAGTTATGAATTTTTAAAGTTTATATCAGTAACCTATATTAGAAATGCTGGACATCCTGACCTTTGCCACTTTCTATTGTCAAACGTGGTCTAAATGAGGTTTTCGTGGCTTGAAATTATTTTTATATAAATTTAACATCCAGATCTTTTCAGAAAGCTATAGGTTGCTTGATTTTGATTTTTTTAGATTTAGTTATGATTTTTCAAAATTGCTAGCAGAAAATTGAAATTTTAACCTGAGGCAAAACGTGAATGTTTCTGGTTTCTAGCTTTGGATCCACAGGTTCTGGGTTGTTTTAAGATGTTTATGATTTGTATGGATGAAAAATAAATAGAGAATGTTGTTAGCAAGTTCACGGGGTCCACGAGATGCGAGATGAATTTTTAAACCCCGATGTAACACAATTAAATTCATTATTTTTATTGTCTTTTCTTGGAGTTTCCTCAATAACACATGCAAATCATCTTGAATAAAGAAATGTAATGCTAGATCTATTATGGTATGAGAACAAGAAATTTTGAAATTGATATATATATAATTATCCTATCATAAATTGGATAATCTCCTATTCAAAATAGGAAACTATTTAGAGAGCAAATACATTTAATGTAAACAATACGTTCATTGAATCTATATGCCTTCTAGGTTTAATAAATTTGGACATTTTAACTTATGTTAGCCCATTCTTGTATGCAACCTTGTAGGCCCATACAATGTTGGCAGTGGGCCCAAAATTCCTTTTAGCCCATAAGTCATAAGTGACATTTAACAAGATATTATGACTACCGAAATTATATAAGGATTGATGATCTGATACAACCTATCCTATAACCCATGTCAAGTCCCTTTTGTTATATTATATTTAGGTCAAGCACAAGGCATGAAGACATCATTTTTGTATTGCTTGGCCACGTTTTCTCGATCTCTAAGTAGACCATTAAAACAAATAAAATTCCTTTCATTTAAGCACGACCATGTATTTTTCAGTTTTGCTTATCAAGAAGCCCAGAGATATCTTTCTCTTTTAGCGAATAAGTCCCACTTTAACTATTCATCTTCCTCTGCATGTATCTGATTGTATCCGATTACAACCTTTATGATCACCCAATTAAAGGTAACTTTTGATTATGTCAAAGTACAACATTCCTCATGTAGGAATCTATGGCGGTCTTAGGTCTGAGGGCTTGGTGATATAACTATAGATGAAATGTGTTTATGACCTAGTTCATGTAACTATCTCACAACGGATCGGTCCAGCACTTTGGTAGGTGCTTATGGCTTTAATTTGTATCTACATACATGATCATATCATGATTATCAATCAAAAGTATAATAGTCTTAATTCATTATTGTTCCCACAATGATGATCGACTAGGAACATTTAAGATAACTATAATTACCCAAGGATCTTATTATATGGTAAATATGCAAATAATAGAATAATGATAATAAGACTCTTTATTAAATCAAGACAATGTTCATAGTAAATTAATAGGCTTATGGCACAATCTCTAATAGATGAAGATGATGAGGAGAGGAATATCAAATTAGGTCCTCAGTTTTCTTTGAAGGGATAGCTCGAGAAGGATGTTGTGTGATTAGGATATTGGTTTGAAGGGAGTTTGAACTTAGTTTATTATAGTATTTAAAGGGATTTATTGTGTGATTAGGATTGCTTCGGTTCAAATTCTGTAGAATCTTTGAATTGGGCAAGACTATTTTAGCTTATTGTTGTTGGGCATTCTTTGTCTCTTAGAGCAAGTAAGTTCTGAACATTCCATAAACAAACCCCTTCTTGTATTTTTCACTCTTTTAGTTTATTGAATAATATCAAAATTGGGTTAAGTTTCTAAGCACAAGTTCTTTTGTTGGTGTATACATTGGGCTATATACCTTTTTTCTTTTTCGTTTTTCCTATTTTTGCTTTTTACAAAAATCATGGTACGTGTAGGGGTTTGCTTGAGGGACATTTTGCTTCTATGGCCATGGTTGCTTAATGCTTTTAAGGAGCAATTTTGGGTTTTTTTTTTCCTTCCTTGGCGTTATTGCTCAAGTGGATCTTGAAATTCAACTAGTGATGAGGTTGTTCTATTATTCTTTTATTCAATTATTATTGGTTTAGATGTCAATGTCAACAATTTCTAAATTATTTTCAACTTATTTTTAAGGCTTTTCATAGTCAATATATTGTCTAATTACTAATTAATGAGAATGAGAGAGTTCTTCAAAACGTTTTGACTTCCAATGTAAAAGGGATTTTCTTTGATTTTCCTTCAAGTCCTGTAGTATTGAATATGAGAATTTGTTGTTCGTAATGTACTTACAAGTAGGAGATTTTGAAATTTTGATGATTGGATTCTTCCATTTTTTCTCCAAATTTTCATTATAGGTAAAGAGATTCCTTAATAATATATGACATTATACATAGAATAGTTCAATTATGGAATAGAATGGTTAAAAGGAAATTGAATATAATGGCTTAAAGTTCTTTGAAGATTGTATGATCTTAGTATTCCTAAAAGTAGAGGCAACACATTACGAATGTGGCTTACATTCTTTGTAAAATTTGCAACCCTAAGCCAAAATTGGGCCCAAGAAGGGATTTGAGGTTTAAGCTAATCTCAATAGTATTTTGGTGGACTTTGCTTGAATAAGCAATGTCCCATATTCAAGTGCTAAAGTTTTTCCATTTCCATTTCCATTTTCTTGTAAAAACCTGTTACAAAGATTTGTGCAAGTATGTTGGATTCATTAAATGAATGCTTACATGTTGGTTTTATCATGCAAAGACACAATTATATATTTTGTCTTTATACCCCTTTTTTGTGTATATTTCAATTTTGCATTAGATGGGATTAGGACCATTGCGTATACATTCTAGAATTTTGTTATCATTATTAATTGATAAGGATAACTAACAAAGAGCCTTGCTGCTAATAGTTAATGCTATAGTTGATGCTAGTTGTGGAAGATTCCATAATCGATGGGCATAAAAGAGCAAAACAAATTGTTACTTCCTATTCTGTGATTGGTTTGGAAGAAAATTTGATGTTACTTAGTTGACAAATTTGTTTTTATTATGTGATAGTAACGAAGAGCCTTACTTCTAAAAAGAAAAATCTATAATAGATGTTAGCTACAAGAATCTTATTATGCTTTTTGGTTATGATGCTCTTTAATAGCTTCAATGATGGTTTTTAAGGATGTTATGGCTTTAAAAGCTATGGATTATAATCAAAATTTATTGATATATATATATGTAAGTTATTGCACTATTTTTTGTTTATTTTTATAAAGTAAGCTTCACTGTGGCACCAATGTTCATATATGTAGTTTGCTATATTTACCTTGATTTTAATTATTATATTTTTGTTTTGTTGTGTTATTTTTAGAAGAGTCATTATATCTTTGTTGATTCACTACATTGATCCTTTTAGAGAAATGTTTAGGCTTTTTCCCAAGCCCAACTTTAAACTAAGGCTCAAACTTTTTTTTTAGTGCTAGAAATGGATGAGGATATTTAAAACTTTGTGTCGCAATTATGTTATTAGGCTGCCTCCGTTACTTTGAAGCATCTCATACTCAGTTTTCAAAGATCAGGATATATTAATGTTAAAAAAAAGGTTGTATTATTTTTTGTGAAAAGTTAATATATAAAAATTCACTTGGCCCTTTGTCCTTTATCTTTTGTTCTTTATCTTGTTTGTCTTGTGCATTTAATGTTGGGAAGATGCAATGTTTTTGTTATTTAAAGTCCTAATCTATCGAGGATTGACTGTAATGGATTTGCATGCCTATTATGAATGTGATGAGGTATCATTTAGCTCATTAAGTTAATCAACCTTTGGATATCAAACATTATCTTGGTTTGTTATGATTTCTTCACTTGCTCTAAGAATATGGTGAGGATGTTGCCTAGACAAGCAAGTTGACTATAATATTTTGTTTATGTCACTTGTAATATCTTGATGGTTTTGCATCCTTGATCACCCCTATTTAACATTTTAATTTGTTTAGATTGCTCATGAATTTGCCCTATAATCATTCCATTTTTTTTCTTATCATTGCATCCCATGTTACCTCTCTCCCTGTAATAATGAATATAGGTATCATACATATCTAGAACTAAGTCGTTTTGGAAGATTCCTTTTTCTCCTTTATTTTAAGTATCAACCCTGCCACAATTATGGTCTTGTCATGTTTTGACAAAGTTTAGCACATATACTATGGAATATAGTTGGATATCAAGGACAAAGGTACTAAAATAAATTTTGTACTGTTGAAGATTTGAAATTTTATTCTAGTTGATTAACCATCCATATCAATCTCAATGTTGTTCTTTTAGTATTTTCCCAAAATTTTCTTCTGCCAATATTTTGATCTTCCTTACAAATTTTACCAATTAGAATTATGAAATAAATTTTAGAAAAAATTGAAAAAAACATTTTACTAGTGACTATAATCACCACTAAAATTTTATACATAAAAAAATTTTAGTAGTAGCTATTGTTAGAATTAAAGGGTACTTTTAGGTGCTACTAAAAGTTTGCTTTTCTTGATGACCCTTTGAACTAAATAATTTTTGGGCGACTTTTGTCACTTCTAAATATGATTTTTAGTAATGACTTTTTTGTCATTTTAAAAAAAATTTTGCTACAACAAAAAGTCAATGCTAAAAGTATTTAGCTACAACTTTGAAATTTTAGTGGTAGCAAAAAAAATTTTTTATAGTCTCAACCTAACAAAATCACAATCAAGGTTAAAATAGCTTAAATGAAGGAGGATTCCCTCCTTCCATGCTTGCAAATGTCTTTAATTGAAACAATCTTTTAGCAAAATCAATAATTTAAAAGAGATGAAGATGCTGCAAATATATATAACAAATTAATCCAGGTTCACATAACATAAATTAAGGCAATATCATTACAATTAAATGTATTTTCACCAATGCAAGTTATATTAGAAACATAAATTACGTATTACTAAAGTTTACCTATGGGCAAAGACTTTAATTTATAATTCATTAACAAAGATTAAATAAAAAAAATGATGTTTATAAAAACCATGTTTATAAAAACCAAACACAAATAACACAAACAAAATACAAACTAAAAGGCTTAACAACTTAAAAACAACAAATACACAATGAATAAGGTTTGAGTTCAGATTAAGTGAGCTTGCATTGATATTAGCAAGAACTTGGTGTACAAATCCCTAGCAATAACATTAAAAACTTGTTGCTTTTTTTTGAAAGTATACATGCAAATATATATATTGCAACAATAATAAAGTGATAAACATATTATCGTTCTCATGTGGATTTGTCATTAAGATAATTGCTAAGTACTAAAATTATGCATCTCAATTTAAATCAAGCCAACAATAAAAAGTGATAAGAAATTAAACTAAACTGAAGACATAAAAATAATGAAATAAATGAAAGATACCATTCTAAATGAAATTCGAAGTTAAAAGATACGAGGTTATGATTCCCTTTAACATTTTATATGAACTAATTACTTTTTTTCATCTTATTCTTAATGTCATTAACAGCTTAGGGTTCTAATTTACTTACAAATATCTTTCAAATTACCTATAGGTATTTCTTTGACCAATTTATAATTTTTTATGCAATTGATTTAGAGGCTTAACTAAGAATAGATCATAATATGGCTATGTGAGATTGGTAGGTATATTCCTATCCTACAAGCGAATCAATCTACTAAATTTTGCAAATTTCATAAATCCATAATACCTCATCTATGGTCAAGTCTTAAAAGCCTTTTCTAAGTTCGTTTATCTAAATCATCTAATGGTTTTTACACATTTAAAAGTATGAAGTACATGGATTGAGTAATTAAATTACACCATTAATTGCAAATAAATAAAGTAATTACAACATATTATAAGTTAAAGTTTATCATAATCCTAAATCAATAAGTTTAGCTCATAACTATAAGAAATAATAATATTAAGAACATGAGATAAACCAAATGGGTAAAGAAATATAAAGAAAAATAAGAAAAAAAAAGAAGAAAATTGATTTAGTTGGTGAATCTTTCTCAAACCCAAGAGTCTCCTGTGATAAATGAAATTCTAAACCCTTCTTTTTGCTCCTCAGAATGTTCAAAATGGTAGCCTTTTTCAAAGAATGCTAAAACCCCCTTAAAATTCTAAAAACATGTGGCTAAACATATTGTGTTTAACATTTTTTTTTTCTGAAATACATTGTGATGCTGTTGGATTTGTATATGTAGTGGTTAAGAGTGTTGCGGCACAAAATTTTATGCCACAACGCATTTTTATTCTATTTCATTAGGTGCCGTGGCACTTAGATTTATTGTTGTGGCGTTGCATTTTTTTAACAGTGCTTTTGAGCACCATTTTTTTCTTGTTTATTTTCTTCTCCTTTTTTCTTTTTTAAATTCTTTTTAGCCTTTTTTTACCAAGGTTTTCAACTTTTGTTACTTTGCATTTCAAAACTTCTAAATTTATTTTTTTGTAATTTTAATTCTACAAAAACATAAAATTCATTTGATTGCTATTTATAATTTACTAACAAAGATTAAATAATTTAAAGACTTAAAAATATAAATAAAAACACAAAACAAACTTAACTAAAACAAAAATGAAATCAAAACTAAAGAAATAAAATCAAAACTTACTAAATATTAACTTAACTAATATTTATTAATTTTATATACTAAAAACATAAAATAAATTCTATATTCATATGATAAATCCTTTAAAATAATAAAAAAATATGATAATTTAGGAATTTATCAAACACCTTAAAAATGGGAGTGGAGAAAGTGGTGGGATAGGATTGAACTCAAGTACATTAAATTCTTCTACCAGTTATAACCAAAGGTGCTCCTTGAGCCAAGGCTCTTTTGTTGCTTATTGACTTTACTTATCTTGTTTCATTAATTATGCTTCTCATTTAAAAAAGAATTAAATAATTAGGAAGAATATCCTTCAAAAATATGTTATCCCCTATCTTTTAGGATATTAAAAAAAAATAACATATATAATTTTGTATATGTTGGTGGTTAAATCTCCTATTGGCTTATTAGTCGATAGACATTTGCCGAGATAGGTAACTATCAACCTCCTATGATCCTTAATCTATGATAGGATGATGAAGATGAGGCACGACTTTCTGATTGGTTTCGAGATTGATATAGGAGGTGCAAAAATAAGGAAATAGGTTCAGTGCAATGAGGAATTATGAATACAAGATGAATTGATGGTAGGAACTTCAAAAGAAACTTGATTATAACTCAACTAAAGAATTAATGAAAAGTTGTTAACATAGTAAATAAATAAAACTGAGTAAAAGGAATTATAACTAAAGTTTTTTCTGTGTTGATCTTTGGGTGTGTTTTTCTTTATCGTTCATTGCCTTTTATAATATTTTGGATAATATACGTTCCATGTTCAACTATTACCCTTTCCCTAGTGTATATTATGCTTTGCATTGTGGCCTTTCCACATTGATCGTGCCATGTATCAGCCCACCAAAATTTTTAACTTCAAGAATTTATATTCTCTTGATTTTTTATTGTTTTTTTTTTAATGTTTTCTTCGCTAACATTCGTTGGCTAAACTATTCAACTAGCTATTCTCGATTGAAACCTTGAGTAGGTGTCTTGATTGGTCTCCTCAACTAGCGTTCTTGCCTCATATATATATATATATATATATATTTATGCCAACAATCTATTACCTATATTTTAGATAATTTCAACATTTTAAATATTTCTAACATATATATGCTTTGGTTAAATTAATGGAGAAAAATTTCAAGATATATATAGATGTGTCACATTCGAACTATAATTTTGTTTCACAATTGATGTGAATCGTTCTTAATTTATGAAGAAGCACATATCAAGTTTTCATCCATCAATATGAGTCAAGACTAAAATTTAACTGAAAAGCCACCCTAGTGAAGAATTAATATCACGAAGAATTCTCAAGCGTGTTATCTTTTTTTTTTTTTATCCTCTTTATGATACAAAATTAAATTCAACTTAATTATCTTCAATTGATAGTTTTCAGTTCCATGTCATGAATCATTGACGCACTTTCATTAGCCTCAAAATAAGGAAATTCTTGGACACATTCAATTTATTAACAAAAATTGATAAATAAAATTAATTATGATTGAACATATAAGTATGTCAGATATATGCTTTAGCAACTTTTGACATGTTTACATATTTATTTATAATTGACTTGACCTATCAATTTTTTATGAACCAAATTTATGTAAAAAATTTCCTATAAATAATGGTTTTCCTTTCATTAATATTCGAAGTGCAAAAATAAGAAGCCAACTGATCAATCCCAGGAACACCGGAATTAAGCTATGGATAGAAGAAATGCCAAGAGGACAGTAATTAGAGCAACAGGGTTGCTTATGATAATATTGTCACTTGTGCTAGGTTTGGTGGAAGCCAATAATATTAATAAACCTTTCTGCTTATCTTTCTTATTCTCCTCAGCTTCACTTTCACACTACTCCACTCAAGGAAAGAACGATGCACGAAGATATTATACCATGTCGTACACATTGTGCTCTAATGTGTTGTAATACATGTGACGTTCCTCTTTGGTTCAACAAGTGCTTTACTGATTGTGTTGCAAGATGTGGTGGGGCAAATTAATTAATCATATCTAAGGTATGACTACTCCAAAACCCAACTCTTTTCATTTTACACAGCCACTGGTAGCTTTAGCTAGAGATATATTAACAAAAATAGTTGGGTGCGAGGGAAGCCATAGAACTTGAAAGATGTTCTTTTTAAGGACATATCGATAAATTATATTATAGACATGATATATATATAGAGAGAGAGAGAGACACACACACACATCCCACACATTTTGACATGTATGAGGAGGTGTTTATCTACGGATATGCGTGCAAATATTAGAATTAAAAAGTTAATAACAAAACCTATCAAATATTTTGTTAAGTATTTTATTGGAGAAAGGTTTAAAAGTAAAGAGTGAATTTGTGTATATATGTTGTGTGGAAGTAGATTGAAGAGGAAATAAACAAAATTTGATTCATCATTAGTTTGTACTCTTCTCCTGGCAATCATTTTCGTCTCGAAAGTGAAATAAACCTAGATACGAGATGAAAACGTTATATATATGGTTATCATTTAATTATTTTTTCCTTCAACCTTAACTGTTAAAATGCAACATACAGTATATTGTAGAAACTGAAAATTATAGCATATCTTAATTATGTCTTTTATTTTTGGTCCCTTTAATCTCTTTCCAATTAGTAATTGGCACAGCTGGTAGATGAATTCCCTCGTTTATTTTATTCTTAAATCTTTTTAATTTATGGGAGGGGTGATCGGAAAAGCAGAACTTCATAAGCAAGAAAATTGAGGGGCCAGACCGGGTTTAAGACAAGCCCAGAGGCTTAACATATATATTGTCGGCCCAGGCCCTGTCTTTACTCGAGTTTTATACCTTTTTAGGCCTTGGTTATGTCCTGTTTTGAAAAAGAAAGCCCAGTCCAAGACCATCCCTATTAATTGTTATGTACTATTTTTCTCCCATGAATTAAAAAAAAAAAATTCAAATCATACGTCCAAAGAAAAATAACAATTCAAATCATATATCTAGCAATTTAATCTTTAGAATACAATTATCCTCATTTGATTTTATAAATTTTTTAAAATTCATCGACATAATTTTGCTATGACAAACTAAATGGATCGTTGGCAGAGCTCTTCCTAGAATCATATTAATAAATTTTTCAAAAATTATTGAAATCAAATAATATAATAATGATTTTATAAGTACTATATTTTGAGAGCCAAATAATAGTTAGCATATTATAAGAACTGGATTTGTTGGTTTGGTAAAAAATTAAGTGAATTAGTCCTTGATTTAGTTTGGTTGGCCTAAAAAATTAATCAATTAAAAAATTGATAAAAAATAAGTTGAATGAGACAAAATTTGACTAAATGGTCAAAACTAGACTAGTAATAAGTTTATTATTGATTTTTTTAAAAAATATTTTTTTATAAAATAATATAGTTCATCTTAGATAAATTTAAAAAAATTAAAAATAAAAAGTCGTAGGAGAAAGAAGAGATTAAAAAAAAAATTTAAAGAGAATATAAGAGAATTAAAAAAACATGTAATTAGCTATTTTTAATATTTGTTATCTATCATGTTCTATCTTTTAATAAGCATCTATTTCAAATATCAAGATATTTAGCCAAAATTAGTTATTCATTTTTCATTTGCTTTTTCATTTTTTATTTTTTTAATAACAAGTGAAATCTTTATATAATTTAAAATTTTTAAAAATTTAATATGAATTATTCTTCAATTTTAAGCATAGGTAGTTTTTTTAAATAAAAAATAATAATTTTTCAAACATTATTAAAATTTAAAATTTATTAGTATTTATTTATTATATTATAATTTTAATATGTAAAATTTTAAATATATATATAATTATCACCAATTTAATTATTATTTAATCACAATCAAATTATTAAACCATAAAATAATATTTTTATCGATTTAATGACTAGTTTACTTGTAAAAATATTTAATTAATTAGGTTGGTCTGACTTTTTAAACAGAACTTGAAAACTTGACAAATTTTGAATCAAAATCTAGCCTTGCATACTTTTATAATATAAAAAGCATCGTCTATAATATGAAAAGCGTAAGCACTTTCCACAATTGCACTAGTCCCAAAATTTAGATTGCAGATAACTTTATTTAAAAAAAAATCTTTTATATGCATATTTTGTCATTTGCGCAATATTACACAACTGACTAATCAAGTAACGAGAGACTAACAAGATTATTTTCTCGTAATATATTAATAATACTAATTAAGTGTCTATGTCTGAGCCACGTCAGACTAAGTCAACTTCATTTTTTTAATTAAAATGTCACTAACTTAGTTCTGTGGATAAATAGATAGATAATGAGTGTAAGATGACCCACAAACGGGTCAAGAAGTGAATATACCTGTCTCTGTCTTTGGGGGATATCTTCTGAGCAGATTTGATTTAACAAGAAACGTAGGGAGGTAATAACTAGTTTTGATTGCAAATTGTTTTGGTAGGCATTTGATTAAATATGATTTAATAATCAAATATGGGTTCATTAAATGATATAATCAGTTATTAAACTGCTTGGTAATATCATAATAGTCAAAAAATATTAAATTTAATTTTTTTGATATTATTTAATAAATTTATATTCTAAAACTAAGACATGGGGGTTATGCAAGAGTGTGTGTGTATATATATATATATGGTCTAAAAGTGTCACAGTCCAAAAAATTTAACTTTTATTAGTGCATAATCTAAACCAACTTAGATTAACTTAACAAGTTTAAAAGAACATAACCCTTTAATCAAAATAAAGACTAAAAAAAGTTAAAATTCTACCACACAAATGAAAATAAAAAGAAAAATAAAAATGATTCAAAGATATAATCTTTACATAATTATCAATTAATTACAAAGAAATCAAATTTAAGAAAATTATATAAGAAAATTTAAAGAAAGAACAATAATTTGTAGAACAAATAAAAGAAAAAAATTAAAAAAAGTTCATGGTAAAAAAAATGTGAAAGGAGATAACATAGGTTAGGGTTTTTACGCCACCTACACTTTGTACATAAGGAAAAATTACTATTTTCATATCAAATATATATAAATTTCACCATTATTTACAAAATACTTTGCAATTGAAGATTTTTAAAAGTTTAAAGTTTTTAAAAATTTAAGATTTGCTTCTCCATATAGTATAACAAAATAAAAGTTATTTAGAACATTTAGAACAAGATTTGAGATAAGAAAAATATAATTAAGATGTAAAAAAAAGTATTATCTTACTATTTATACACTTATTGTTAAGAATTCTTATTTTTTTGAAGTACGTCTTTAGTTGACAGAGTATCTTTGATGTTGCTTAAAATCAAATTAAATATAAAATTAACAACTAACTATCCAATTGATACCCTATAATATCAATTTGATTATACATAGCATATAATAGCTAAAATCCTAAATCTATATATATTTTTATTATCAATGTTAATCCTATATCCAAAATTTTCAAATTAAGTTTTTAAATTTAATCTGGACTAAAATATTACCTTAGGGGGCAATGAATTAAAAATTAAAGGTGTCAGGTGAGCCAAACCCAACTCACCGGCGGCCAACTTCGGGAGGAAGATGAGCTGCAATCCATTAAAGCATCAACAAGGGATGGAGGGAGAAGAAG
The DNA here is from genome assembly GCA_026724425.1 of Erythrophleum ivorense. Lineage (NCBI taxonomy): Eukaryota > Viridiplantae > Streptophyta > Magnoliopsida > Fabales > Fabaceae > Erythrophleum > Erythrophleum ivorense. The sequence goes on along the minus strand of JAIUCV010000458.1, from coordinate 133,123 downwards.
CATAGAAGGAAGAAGATGAAGAATATAGGAAAGAAGGAAAAGATGGGAGGAAAAGAGGAAAATTTCGGATCGCTACTTCTTCACGGACAGCCACGGCGGTTTACGGCGAGAAGATGGTGGGAACTGCGTCTCTTGGTGAGGGAAGAAGCTGGTGTGGGTTTTCTATTTGGAGAAGGCATTATGCGGGCGTTGCAGCAGGATAATAAATGAAGAAAGTGAAAAGAAAAAAAGAATTGGGGTTATTTTTATTATTAAACTCAAAATAAGAAATAAGGTAAATTGTTTTTTAATGTAAAAAATAAAATAAAAGTGTCATAAATATTTAGGTCAGATTATTTATTTAGAGATTTTGTGACATAAAATAATCACATTAAGGATAGATATCTAAGTGATCTTATAAGATGATTTTTAGATTCCAAAAATTAATTATTATTTTCTACTTCAAAATAATTTATCTTGTATTAATGAATTATTTTTAATTTTTTACTTAAATTTTAAAATTTCAGGGACCTATTTATAAAAATTATGGTTATTACAAAAAGAGATCATGTTCGCCACCAACTCCATACCAATTCCACAATAGAGGACATGCAACTTCTCATTTTTCTTTCTTGCAAGCAATTTTTCTTGGCAAGAATAGTCTCTTAGGTACCTATATTACCTCCATTTAGAGTGGCATGATATCTAATCAACTCAATTCAATTTTCTAGTCCTGGTTCTTTCTTTAATGATCCCCTCACATCCCCTCATGCGTTTCTTACATATAACAACAAAAATAAAAAATGTACGTTATATGCATATCTTATGTCCAAAATGGCAATTATTAACAAAAGAATTTTTTCTGAAGTAGTACCTGTTACGTGATTCATAGATTTTTATCACAAAGTGATGAAGAAGTGAAATTTACAATGAAATATACTACCGAATTGTGTATGACAAACACTGCATGGTCTAAAAGTTCCATGCAAGGTCCTCCATAGAGGAGAGGTCGTCATAAGTCATATATTCAGAGTTAAGTACACCCTCCATTAACCCAAAGTCAAAGTTATTATTAGAGCCCTCCAAACAACTATTATAATTGGCTTCTTCTCTGAGTTCCTCGATAACTCCCTTCTCACAAACAGTAGTACTCTTGTCCTTCTCTTGTTCTAATTGTGCTTCAACTCCTCCGTCCATTAATGCTTGAGCTCTAAAGATCTCAGTTTCAGCATCATCCCTAGAAACCCACACTCTATTCTCATTCTCAGAAAACCCAATAACTGAAGATGGGTAATTATTATTCATCATGCAAGAAGAAGAAGAAGAAAAGTTGGGTGCAGGCTTCCCATTAATGGATGATTCAAAGAGGAAATTATGAGACTTGTGGACGTTACTGTTTGAGACATTAATGCTTGAGGGTTGTTGATGTTCGAAGGAGAAAATGTTGGAGCTAGCAGTCTGAACATTCATATTATCGGGTTCATGGACTAGTTTGAAAATGGAATTATTGGAATTATTAATACATGCAGAAGGAGAAACAGAGGGTCTTCTATGAGAAGAGAGAAGATTGTGAGTTTGAGGGTCGAAGCCTTGAGAAATGAGTTTCTTTTTAATGCATGAGTTCCAGAAATTCTTCACCTCGTTGTCTGTTCTCCCTGGCAGGTGCTTCGCTATCTGGGCCCATCTGCAACCACACAAACTCGTTCAAACTTGAATATTTAGCATTTTTTTTTCCTCTTTTGGTAAGCGAAATTTTCCTGGGTTTTACGTTGCAACTGTAATCATGGATAGAATTGTGGGTGTTGCGAATATAATCTTTTCACAAATTCACATACCGTTATGGCTTGCGATGCATTGACTGTAGTTCGAAAGTTTAAACTTTAGTCTCACCTAAAGTTTGAAATTGCAAATTGCATTAATTGATATGGCTACAATATTGCGATTATAACAATGGTATGATTATTAAGATTCACCTATTATATTGCAATGAATTCTAGCAGCAATACGATTTTTTTTTTTAGCAAATAATATCTACTACATTATTTATGAAGCACATTTATACTCTCATCCTTGAGTGAGAATCATCAATAAAATATAAATCTTTAACATAGTAGAGCGCATATTGTGGTTGAACTTAACCCGTGATAAGCATCGTTAACCTAAGAAAGATCTCCTACAACAAAGTATAATAGGCAACATAATGGGATTGTGTGAATTTGTATAAAAATCACTCCACCCATACTCTGACTAACTAATTGCATTTGCGATCGCAACACAATTTGAAAGATTGTCATTTTGAGGGATTGAAACGATGTTTTACCTATTTCCGAGAATTCTATGAACGTCAATAATGGTTTGCTCTTCTTCGGCAGTGAAGGAACCCCTCTTGAGATCAGGTCTCAAATAATTTATCCATCTCAATCTGCAACTCTTCCCACACCTCTGCAACCCTGCACATATCACTACAACATATCATATTCCAGTAAGCTGGTCATGAAATGCAAAGAGAGAGAGAGAGAGAGAGATTTGGTGCCTGCAAGTTTTGGTACAGAACTCCAACTTTTATGGCCGTGAGTGGCAATGAATCTGACGAGCTTGTCATCTTCTTCAGGAGACCAGAGTCCTCTTTTGATCTTCTGTTTGCTGCAGCAACGATGGCCCATCTTCCCACACTACTCTTCCTAGCCTTGGACAATTGAGCATCTCACCTCAGCATTTATAAGAGGACATACCTTTCTGTATTTTAATTAATAATTAAAAGAAAATTACAATAAAGTACCCATATCATCAAATATTTACAATAAAAGATTTTAAAAATTAAAATTATTTTTAAAGATTATTATTATTATCAAGTTTCAAGACATTTTATTATGAGTTTTAAAAGATTTATTATTGATTATAGGAAAGTTGATATAAAAAAGTTTATCAACTTTCTTATACCAAATAATAAATCCTCTAAAATTGATTGTAAAATTTTATTAAATTTGATGATAATGATGATCTTTAAAAATAATTTTAATTTTTAAGATCTTTTATTATAAATATTTGATAATATAGGTTTTTTATTATAATTTTTTCAATAATCAATCCCATACGTAGAAGTCCTAACATTTCATGGTACTGTCCAATCTAAGTAGGGTAGAGAGGGAAGAGAGAGGGAGAGGAGTGGGAAGTGAACATAGAGTCATTGGCAAGTGCATGGAGAATTCCTTTTTTTATTAAAAAATTAAATTATTCTTATGACTTTTGAATTATGATTTACTTATATATAATCGTTTTTCTATTATAAAAATTATACTACTCTCTTCTTATTTCAAAAAATATTTCGTAAATAAATTTACTTTGACCAAAATATATTTGAGAATATTTTTAATTAAAATTAGAGCTTACTAAAAAATAAATTTTTTAAAATTTTATTTCGATATTATTAGTTTACATTTAAAATAGTCAATTTAATTTATTCTAAGATGTTATTATATATATATATATATATATATGATGATGATGCTTGCGTTGATTAATCAATATATATACTTAAACCACATATCATAGTTGAAATTAAATATTATTAATTATGATCTTTTAATTGGTTAGAGTTTTTAAAAGTATTTTTGTGTGAACATGTTCTTTGTTTTTAATATTTAATTATATTTAACTTAAATTATTTTAAATTTTAATAAATTTAAAAAATGATTATTTGATACATAGGAGGGTATTATTGTCTAAATAAGCCTAGTTGTAGGATAGCTTTTAAATTTTTATAACAAAAAAAATTATAATTAAATAATCTCTGAAGAAAAAAAAAATTATCCTAAAAAGCCTCTGCCTTATTACTCCTTTTACAAGCTAATCATTATTCCTATTGAATGGATACAATATACTAAATCTCAATATCTAACTTTAGAAGCCAATGCGACAAAGCTTAATGGATTTTTTTTTTGGAATAAAGGGTGGCATTTTCCTTTTATATAGTAGTTATACGTTCAGTTAATTGATAATAGCTAGGGTGACATTTTAAAAAAAAATTAATATAGGTTTAATTTAAGAGTAAATCTTAAGAGTAATATGCTTATTCAAGAAACAAACAATTGAGTGAATAAACAAAGAGAAAGAATCAAATGGCCCCATTATGTTATCATGAAATGAGAAATGAGCTGGAATTGAAACTTTAGGTGCACTCATTAGAGGATGTCCCTCTCAAAGGTCTAATTGAGTGTCTTTTGTAGTCATCTCTCATATTAACGAATGTTCATTTGAAAATTCATATTATTTCTATTGAAAAGTCCACTAGGGTTTATTACCCCCGACAATGCACAAATATAACTTGAATTAGAAGCACCTCCAGCTTAATCAATCTTCCAACGAATGAATTTGCATAGAGAAATTAATCTTGAGTCACAATTACGCACACAAGCATTTTCAAAAGAAAGGAAAAACATAAGCAAGGTGAATAATTGGTTATATTCAGACTTACACGTCAGGCTACGGAAAAACATAAATGGGGTCGTAGATTAAGTCTACTTTGGTGGGTCTTTCAACTCTGTAAGAAAACTATATTTTAACGACTGAGAATAATTTGGTTGCCTTATTGTTTTTAAATTGGTCCTATTGGATAATTTAAATTCGGTTATTCATTACGATAATACTATAAGATTCATGAAATATCACTTGCAATTCAATTCCAACAAGTTATTAAGATGACTTAAACTTAATTGTTACTTGTCTACAGTGATAGTAAACAAATAATTTAGAGTACTTTTTTCCTTTTTTGGAAAAAAATTGTGATCAATGATTATTTATAAATTTTTAAAAAGGAAAAATATTTTATCTACAATAAATCAAGAATAAAAATTTCTATTAGTGAAAAATCTAAAAGGAAATACTATCATCCAAAAAATTTTCAAAAGCAACGATTTATAATTAAGATTTTTCTTTTGAAGAGTTAAAACTGCTCTTTCTTGAACTCATCCATATTCATCCAATTGCAGTTTTTTTCTCTCTTTTTTTTTAACAGAGTACATATAATTCTGTTATCTACTTCATTTGTGCTATTTGTAATGTTCACAATTTTTCATTTTCATCATATTTTTAAATTGAGCATATTAACTTTTTGTCTATTTCTCTTGGTTGCTGTATACCTTCTTCATATTCTTTCATTAAATTTGAGTCAGTTATATCAATTTATATTTGCTTAATATAACAATGTATTCGATCATGTCTCTAATCCGTATTTTACAATATGTACCAAAGAAGGATAACGATAAGTCGGTGTCATCTAATACGGATGGGCATCAATAATTAATAACATATTTTAAATTTAAACTCTTGCTCTGTCATAAAAAAAGAAAGTTAAAGATATAATTATTTTTCATCAGATTAATTTATCCAAGTGTTTGAAAAATATGACAAATCAAGTGAAAAATGTAACGCAATATGCATCCTCTTTAAAGGGGATGAAATATATATAAAAAAAAAAAAAGATGAAAGAGATGACATGATTACAATATCCGGAGCTTAAGCATATGCAATTTTTTTCTTGATCAAAATAAATTGAGACATGAGGAAAATATGCCCGAGCTTTATGCCTATATTAGTGTTGGGGGTCAAATTATTGTCCTGCCATTATCATTGTTAACACAATAGATACTAATAATGATAGCCGTGGAAATTGTTCATATATGGTCCATCTAAAGAGAAATATTCCTTTAACCTTTCAAATCATAAAATTTATTTTTCCCTATAATCATTATGATTTCCTCTGTAATTTTTCCCATTTTCTCCTAATCTATATTCATGAGGCACAAAGAGTACAGAATACAGAAAAAAACTAAATATAAGTACGTGAAATGTTAAATTTCCCTTCGAAAGAACTTGAATTTCTATAATCCAATCAATCATGATAATAGTTCATCAAACCATGCATGTGAGTATGTTTAAACCCTTATGATGGTTACCAAAAAATTATTTATGTTGTCCTGACCCACAAAACGCTTGATTGCACGCGCGCGCACACAGAGCAAATGTTCTTACGTGATCATTTAGAGTTTCCCAATTTTATTTCTATTTTTAAATTAATTAGCAACAATCATTTCGGGCGTTGGCTTTCCATTTTGTTATGAATCTCGATGGTTACTTATTGGTTAATTCAGTGACCTGACTGTTTCAAGTATCCGGCCCGTGACATAAATATACAACATTTCTGAATCCAAATGAAATTGTACTATTCTTAACATGTAATGGACTCCTTGAAATGAAATGATGTATATTCTTAATATTATTATGAACTTTTTTTTGCCATTTATTATTATGAAATATTGTTGATAATTCAATTCCCACAAGAAAATAACATCCGAACTAGATAGCTAGCAAGAAGGATTTCTTTTTAATATTGTAATCAAGTGGTGCTTATATTAATTTTATAAGGACCTCAATTAATCTAATTCTTCTGCAGTTTTATGAAAATATTTATATCTATATAATGAATGAAAAGAGAAAGAAAGAAAATAGACTTGAGTGTTTAATTCAAGATTTAGTAGAAATATATAGATGAGCATCAGAGCGGCATATTTATTATATTTTATATTATTTATTCACATGCAGCTCCATTTTTTTGTCTTTTTTCTTTTTTTGGGTCAGATACATGCAGATCTTTTCATGCTTTCTCCATCCCTTTCTAATAATTTTTGGTTTTTGACAAAGTCATTGATCTCTTGTTATAGTCATAACTTTACAAGCCAGAATTGCCACTCTGATTATTCAGTAAGCAACCTAAATTATTCCACTCTGATCCAATATTTCTTAGTTTCTTATTAATTTTAGGTAACCCATTCGTTTGACATAAACTTCCCAAGAATGACTTATTTATACATACATATCCTTGGATGTTTTCTTGTCTGAATGAATATTTTTTTCTTGTCACAGTTATTATCAAAGATGTTAAGCAAATTCACTTTTTTGAAAACCATTCATTATTTCTACTAATAATTCAATTTCTTCTTCAATAAAAAATTAAATGTCCTGAAGTCTTACATGGTGTAATTAAAGTCCAGAAGCTGAAATAACATTTGTTTATAATTAATTTATTATAATATATTCCGTGAAACGGACAAGTTATCTAGTATTCTAATTGGAGTTGAAAGCTTCATAAATACTATATTTCCCTAGTGTCTTAGCACATATACAGAAAGCAAGATAATAACAGTTTTTCAACCCTCACAAAGAAGAAATGCTACAGATAAAGAGCTAGGGTTCATGTGAAGTGTTCTAGTGAATAATCATTCTTGCACTTCAAAGATAGTGATATTCTAATAAAAGTATATAATATCTCTTCCCAAACTTGACAAAACAACAAAACTCTAACTAATCCCTTTGTATATTCTTCATGTCACCTGCTATGACTTTCAAGACCTTCATGTCCCATCCTCTCTCTCTCTCTCTCTCTCTCTCTCTGTGTTAAAGTTTTTTGGTCGAAACTATCACTTGGATTGGGTCCAAATTGTAGTTGTTGGGCCCTTTCTTTTTGGGAAGTTGTTCAACTGGGCTCGCACCTCTGATGTCTGATGCATACACGACAAAGAAGACAGCACTATGAAACCAAACGATACAACGCCCCTCAATTGAGAGAAAAGGTTCATCAAAAGGATTTCATAGAAGAATGGGCGCCAGGTAGCTGTTTGGTACCACAATTAAAGAGTGTGTTTGGAAAATAAAAAACATGCAATTGAATTGGCTTGTAAAGCATTTTTGTGTACGCAATATTTGTTTCAAACAATTTTTCACACACACAGACCCACGCACGCCCACGCACGCATATGCATAGAGGTGGGCATTAGTTGGGTTTGACACAACTCAATTCCATCGACTCATCTTTGGGTGAAAATAAATAAATAAATAAAAACTATCGTCACCAACCTTCGATTGAGTTCGGGTAGGTTATGGAGGGTTATGCCTAAAAATTAAACATATATTTCTTTTGCATATTTAACATTACATATCTCTTAAAATTTTAGGGTCGATTAAATTGAATGAATATAAATTTTTATATAAAACTTCACTCGTAAAAACTTCAAATTCATTGACCTGTCCGAACTCAATCAGGGTTGGAGGATTAACTTATATGCGCAATCCTGTACACACATCATCACTAATTAATGAACGCTAATAATAATTTTTTTTAGATAAACTTCCTTCTTATTTATTGAAAGAACACTACCAAAAAAGTGAATTTCGAGACAGTTTGCTAAAAACTGGACATTACGATGTTTTTTTCCAATCGCTGCAATATAGTAGCAGTTGTTGGCCCAAACCGTTGCTAAATTGCAGCAGTTGAAGTTGAATATTACAGTTTTTAGAAAACTATCATTCCTTTGCAGTGGTCAACCGCCGCTAAATATTTGGAAACCCCATCAACCCCGCAACACTTCAGATTTGCAGAAGGGAAAAAAAAAAAACTTTCCTTTTCTTGTTTGCTGTGGCGCGATAAAGGAGAACAGCCCAGCCACTGCCATTCCTTGTCACTGCCGCCATCTAACTGCCTTTTGCCCCCCCCCCCCCCATAAGATCTGCATTTCTCTTCTATATTTCAACCATCTTTGAGGTATTTTTCTCTATATTCTTTCATTTTTTAACATTTATTAGATGATTGATAACTCAAAAATTGTTGAAATGTTTGATTATTGTTGGTTTTTTTTTAATTTTCGACTATTTAAAATTTAATGATAGATTTTTTCATTTATATATTTATGTTAATTTGTAAGAGGCTTTAACTTATTAGTGTTATGGTACTTTTTCTTTTTAAGTGGAAGTAAAAACAAATACAGATGTTTTTATGACTTGTTGAGGCGATAGATCCTTTTGTATTTTTATTTTTTCCGAATCTCTACTAATTTTACCTCTTGGCTTTATTGTTTTTAATCTTGTGTTGCTGTTTTCAAGTGATATAGCTTATGGTGGCTGATGCACTTGTAGAAGCAAACAATTATTTGGACATCTCATCTCACATTCTAAATCCTTCTGAATACTGAAAGGTTCCAAGGGCTGCTTACAACAAAAATTATATCCATAGCATATATCCAACATTTTTTTGAAGTATAATTTTTTTTTTATTTGGAAATTGTAGTTAGATGACACAATAATTAAAACATTTAGACAGCTCCAAGTAAAGAACTAAAGGAAGCAAAGGAATTGATCCTGCACATTCGTAGGAGGAATCTGTACCAGGTATGTTTTTGTTGGTTGCTTGCTTTTCTTTTCATTTTATCCTTCTATGATAGACAGTTTCATACTCAATATTATTACTTATATTTTGTACTGGCGAAGGGTAGGATGTTGCTCTTTTATTTTTCAGTTTTGTAATGAGTATGTTTGGAAAATGGGCCGGGTTGACCATAACCTGACCCAATTTTTTTGAAGGATAATTAATTAATTAATTAAATGATTTATTAATTTTTAATTAATTATTAAAATATTTATTATATTTGATTTTTGATTTTTGATTTTCAAAATTTAAATTAAAAGTGAGTTGTTATATTTTGAATAATGAGGGGTAACTGGTCAAGGGAAGTGGGTAATGCATGACCACCAGTAATTGGCCAGGTGAAGTGGGTAATTTTTACTTTTCACAACAAACTTTTCCCTGCTTCCTTTCCCTTCTTTCCCCATTAGAAACTGAGCAGAGAGAGAAAGTACAAAAAACTTTTGTTTTTTTTTACTGTGGGTGCATCTGCTGTGAAAAATGGATGGGGTTCCATTTGTTGATTCGATTTTGAACCTTGTGGGATAGGAGATTTGAAAAGATCCATGTCATGTCTATTACGAAGAGGTAAGTACCCCTTAAACCTCTTTCATTGGTATCAAAGTTTGGTTGGCTCGAGTATGCTATTCCTTTGTTTTAAATTATGATTTTCATGCTTTATTACATGCAATTGGAGAAAAGTAATCAGAATTGTATACGAATGTTCATGTATGAAACCTTGAACACCCTTTAATAATAGATTTTGATAGAGCTCAAATTACTCCACCAAACTCGTACATTAAGTAGCCTATATAATAATGATTATGTGGTAGAAGTATGGTAAAAATTAGATTAGCAATTAGAAAGTTTTTAATATTCAAAATATTTGGCAAACCATGACGGAATTGCTAAATTTAAAAGGTTGGTGTTCTCATCACAGGCACTTGTTTAAAAAGCTTGTTTAATAAACTTTTCAACACCACGAAGATTGCCTCAATAGAATGAGTATTAAGTGAGATATAAGTATCTGAAGTTAAGGGCCCCAAACTGAATTTTTAGAAAAAGTGGCTAACTAGCTAACTTTTAAGGCCTATAACTTTCTACTTAGGTGATGAATCTATGCAATCCATAACTTACTAGAAAGACTTTGCTGCAAACTTTTCAGTAACACTAAATTTACCTTAATTAGATTTAAATCAAGGGAGATATGATAATTCAAAGTTGACCCCTTGAAACTGAAAATCTAAGATATGATTTGGTTATGGTAGACAAAAGGTGACCTAAGGTGCAGAGCCATGACCCACGAACACATGTTGAAAATAATTCATAGGAAGAACTGAGGTATGATTTGGTTGCATCTTTAGAAGCTTCAGGTGAAATTTTCCCAGACTGCATACACTTTAATATTATTCAATTACCAGAAAACTCTATAGAAGCAATTGATCTATAATAATTTTCTTTTTACACTTGTATACTAGATCTATAACAATTAATATAAGAAATATTTAATTTAATTTCCTTTTTTATTCATTTTTTAACTTAAACTTCAAGATAAAGGAACGTGTATACTACATTGTAAAAGAGAGTGTGAAATGACATTTTTTAAACAGAAAAAAAAAAGATCAAAAGGTTTCAATAGTTGAAGACGAAAATTTAGAAAAATCATTCTCCACCTTTAAATATTGAACCAAACATTTACAAATTAATAAGTTAAAGGAATGAATTTGTATATTTTTTTTCAATAATAAAAGGTTTGTAGTTTGCTTGTTGAACATTACTATTGAGAATAAAGTATGGTTCAAAAATACTCTTACTGTGTGTTTGAATTGATGATGAGTAAAATTAGTTTTGATAAATTTGATTTCGTAGAATTTTTTAAAAAAAAACTTTTTACTTTTTAAAAAAAAAATTTTTTAAAAGTACGAAAACTATTTTTTTTTCTTCAACTAACCAATATGAACTTATTATGATTACACCTTACAAATGCAAGTACACACGTACACGTGAACATGCACATATGTTGTCTTTGCTCATATTGCATCACCAAACGTTTAACCATTATCATTATTTATCGTTTTTTGTTCTGTTTTTTTTTTTTGGTCTCACGTAACGAAAACAAAAAAAATTGACAAAAATTATAATGAAATAAATTATGAAAAATCTTATTATAGAATTAGTTGTAAAAAAATCCAAAAAATAACATTTCTAATTTTCTATGAAACAAAGAAATGGAATCTTATTTTGTGCAATACATATTATATTTTTTTAATTTTTATTTCATTTTCTTATTTTTTTAAAATATAAACATGATAATTATTTTTTATCTATTTTTATTTCTATACTTAAAATTTTGTATGCCTAGCAGTCCCTAGCCAATTTGGTAAGCAAGAATAATAATAAAAAAGACATATTATTAAATAAAAAAAATATATAATAAATATTGCATAAATTGAATATCTTCACTTTTTATGAAGGACTTTCCACTTTGCAAACTTTTCCAGAAGAGGGTTGATGGAGAAAACATCCGATTGGATTCTTATATTGGATGAGTTGTCTTTCACAAACTTATCATTTGGTTTGGTGTAACATTTATGCTCTTCTCTCGGTTTAAAAAAAAAAATTAATCATCATTTTTGCAAAATTACATGGTTGATAAAGATTAAATCTTATCTAACACATGGTTGACCATCTTTTGTAAATAGAGTTTTCACAGTTAATATTAATTTTCAACCCTGTTTTTTAAATTAACATGATGGGAAACTTGAAGGTGAAACTAAAAGTTCACTTAGAGGCCCATACGTGAAAAAAGCAAAAGATAGAAAGTAGGTCTAAATTAGAGGTAATAACTGTACCAAGTGATGCAGATTCAGTAATTAGGGGCTTTAAAGTCGAAAGAAGAAGGTGAAAATAATGGCGTGAATCTTCGAAGAAAGTACAAAAGTAGAACTAACAATAGTGCATTATTGTGAGAACCTTTTTAGTCTAAGTACGAACCAGTGAACCACAACAAATGTGCTCTGATACAAACCAAAGCTGTCGTTTATTAAGGAGGAAGAAGATAGATCAGAGGAAGAAGACATTACCTGCAATAGATTAGAGGAAGAAGATGAAGGAGCAGCCTGGTCACTAATTGAAAGCAGCTCCACGTTAGCAACAGATCAAAGGAAGAAGATGAAGAAGATTCTTGCCTATCTGAATAGGAATGTTTAGAAATAGATTGGAGTTGAGCACTTGACTAGCTTCTAGTGAGACTCTCCACTTCCTCGAGACTGTAACACTTCAGGGCGATACCTTCTCTTCCTTGATGTTGCCACAGCGGGATAGAATATCAATAGGGTGGACTATCCATACAGGCTTCCTGCCACTTTTTGTCGTCGATTGCCTAAAACTTCGACCTACGTTTGCTGAGATGTATCCTCAAAAACAGAGTGAAACAGAGTGAAACAGAGAAGCAGGTTTACATGCAACAAGGTTGGCAAAGATGAGTTTCGAACATAGACAATGTATCCCCTGCGTTTGTTGTATCCTCGGACTGGTTTGGGTATAAAGGACATTGGCCATTGGAGTGATTAACATGCCTTTAATGCAATGCGTTTGCGTTGGCAGAAAGTAGGTATAAAATGTTTTAGCCTAATGTGATTTTTACACTCCCCAAAGCAATGGTGTGACAGGTTAAACATGGATCCAAACATGTAGCAAATGGATTTCTCCTGTGCAAATCTTGGTTTTGGCTGAAATGCAGGTACAACAACGTGTTTCCAAATGCATACTTAATTAGGCCAAGTGCAATGCTCCATTTTTGTCTCCTCTTTAGCATGTTTTCAGCAATTATAAAACATGGCACCTGACAAATTCAAGAGAAACACTCCCTTAATGTCCTAGGCTACGATTCTCACCTGCTAAAACATTCCAATATAACTAGATGAGTTCTTTTCCTCTATGATTCTCAGCTTTTATTCACAAGAAATTTTAGATTCACAAGCATGGCAATGCTTTAAAGGAAAAACACTAACACATAGATACACGAGCATTTATAAGAATTAAAAGCACTTAGCTTTAATTTGCTTTCTATTCTACAAGTTTTTTTTTTCTTTTTAAATTATGGCCAAATATACTTCAAGTATTTGAGAAAGCTACATCCTTGGCATTTCTTTAGAGTATTGCTCTGATCAAATGATTCTTTAAATGAATTTTAAAATAGGAGTGATTCTTTATGTTCATTTAAATGAAATATATTTCCTTTCTTTTTTCTCCAATGTGTTTGGTATGAAGATTTCTCCAAGTTTCTCAAAAAACTAAACTTGATGGTATTATACCATTAGCCATAATCATCCCTTTCCCTTAACCACATTCTATCTTGTTAGTTAAGCTCAAGAAGACAAGATTATGGTTGTAGTATAGAGCACCTACGTAAGCTTGAAAATTATATGGGCCCATTGGTAGTTTATCGCAGGTTGTTATGTAATATTACCCCAAGTTTTATAGTCTTCTCGAAACATTAAACTTTTCATTTTGACATAGAGGAGTGAAACTCTATTTTTTATGATACTATTGACTTGTTAATCGATATCACTTATCCTAATATATTTTCAAATTATAGCATGTTGCTTTCCACAAATTACAAAATGCAAGAGCAGTTGCTAGTTTTGCTGCTACAGAGATCTATGACTTGAGTATACTTGCTCAAGACAATCAGCTTTGGATCTAAGGCTTTCAATCTTTTAGTTCATGTTCAAGGTGGATGTGGTCATTCATGAACTTGTTTTTTTATAGCGATTTGAGTACTAAATATTGTTGTTGATTCTGTTGTTTGAATACTAAATATTGTTGTTGATTATGTTGTTTGATTATCCACTGTATTCTAAATAGAATTAATTTATCTGTATCCTTTTCCTTGGAAGAAAATACTACAGCTTACATGATTTGCTGTTAACTTTTGTTGTTGCTAGAGTGATTTTGTGTGGAAATTGTCAAATTGAGATGGTATCTATCTTCCAATTTCATACTAGTTTTTTTCTTCTCATGGCAGTATTATTTACCTGAACATCTTTGAGTTAACGTATTACTACGTTTTCAATTTCTTAACTCTAAATGATGAAAACAATGTATTGCTTTTATGAAACTTTGTAAGAACACTGTGATAAATGGATAGTTTATTATTCTTGCGCCAAGTCCAAGATCTTTGTAGTCTATAAATTCAGTGACATTATTAAGTGTTTTTATAATGAATATTTTTTTGATAAGTAATGAGGCAGTATAGTGGATAGTTGTAGTAAATTGCTATATTGTAGCATAATATTCGACTGTTCTTTAAGATATAGAGAACCTTTTTATTTAATTAATTATTTAAATTATAATTATGGGGCTAAGAAGGCAACAAGGAGAGGAGAAATTTCTACTTAAACAACTGGAGAAAATAGAAAGGGGATTGATAATAAGAACAAAGGCATTGTCAGTGAAATGCAAAAGGAAATATTGCTCAGGATATAAGCATTTGCTATTTTTATCCTCTTATTTGGTGTTTATAGCTACAGGTGCTTTCTTTAATTATGATTAAAAGAAGATGACCCTGCACTTATTTGCTTTGGAATATCAGTTTAATAAAGTTTCAAAGCAGGCAAGTCCTGGGCTTCAAACCATAGAAATCTTAAAGTCTTTACTGTTTTGGTGAGTAGAAATTGTTGCTTTGGTTCAATGGCCATGGTAGTTCATAGAGTTTCATAATTTTATATAATTTCATCTTAAGATGCCAAAATACAATTAAGATTATAGATTTAAATGATGTTTTAGAGATATGTTCTGTTGCAACAGATTATTCACTAAATTGAACATTTATTTTTTTTCCAAATATTTTTTCTATGTCATTTATTTTCTAGTTTGCTACTTAATGTTATTTAAACATAAAAAGACATATTATATGTATTCATTAAACAATATTCATCTCTTATAATTTAATTTTTGTATATTTTTAATAATATTTTATATTTTTAATTTAAGCACCTAATTAAGGTAGTGTTCATCAAATAAGTATAGTAGAACATTCTTTTCTATCTTCTAATAAAGAAGAAGACGATTTGCAGATTTATAATTTGTAACATCTTTCGTTAAATGAAATCATAATTGTAAGATTTATCTATTAACTTGTACGACTTATTTATTCAATTGAAGAAACTTTTTGTTTCTGTGACATTATAAGTTCGTGTATTAAATTTAATTTTTAATTTTAATGACAATTTAATTTATATCTAATTATAATTTAAAATTATATTTATTGTGATTATTGTGAATAAGCCATTTTTTTCTCTATTTATATTCAGATTCAAATATAAAAATAAATCAAAAAATTGAAAAATTTACCCCAAAAAAATCGCTGCCAAGATTTATGTCGTTTGTTGCAACAGTTTCATCAACCATCGCAATAGACTTTTGCAACAGTTGTTTTCGCAGTTGTAAACAACTGTCACAATGTCACTTATGACAGACCTTTTTGCAGCGGATGGTAGCGGTTGCAACACCATCGCTAGATACTGAAACAACCATCACAATCTCTTAATCTTTTGGTAGTGATAGTATACTTTTATGTACATTATGACTTAGTGGAACATTGTAAATTGATATATAGATGAGGATGACCATTGTATTTTTTTTCTGTCATCTGTTCACTTTTGTAATTTATTTGTGATTGAATGAACAGTATTATAAATTTCACAGGAGCATCATATGAAAAAAATTTTGTTACAAACATTAATTTTGCACGTCTATACTTGTACTACTATAAGTTTAAATTTATTTATTTATTTCGGCGTTGGTGGGCATTTAAATTCGTTTCTAAGTTAGCTAATCATTGCCTATGTTTAACATTATCCATCTTGATTGTAGATACATCATTATGCAGCCATAGGTGTACCATTGTATCACTGGGTCTCAATAGTTCCACCATCACTTTTCTTTTCATAGGTCGTAGTATGAGTTAACCGCTCAAAATATTTGTATATTTTGTCCTCACATTTAGCATACAATATGTTGGGATTCTTTTCGGATCTTGAAATTTTGATGCATGCTTTTCTACCACAAAAGTAGATCTTATTTCCCACCCTTCGACCAGTAGTGCCATTGCTGTCACCAATAATGGAGGTAGCCATCACCAATTACTTACAAGGTATTCTTTTTTCATATCCAGCTGTATCATTTTACAAATTGAACAAGGTATTCCCCTCAAAGACTCTAACCATATGCATCAAGCAACATCATTCATTGCACGTAATTCGGAAAAAGTTAATACTTGCTACTAATGCATCAACTTAATCAAAATCCCATAGCATGAATTATCACCAGAAATATGGCTTAGAATGTAGATCGCAGAAGCAAACATTAATTAATATCTATAACTTGAACTTTTTTGTGGGAGAAATGAGTCCAAAGAATTAAAAAGCAGTATTTAGAAGATTTAAACTTTACTAATTCATATTTCATCTTTATTATTATGATTAATGTAGCGTAGCAGTAATTCTTGCCAAGGACCCTAATTGTTTTACCATGCTCCTTTCATGTGGAAAGTTATCTATAGCCTTGGAAGGGGAACAAAATACATGATTTGATGAGTCATGTTTAGGATATTGGACTATATGGTAGCCAAAGAAACCACTCAAAAATTAAAAGTACACAGTAAATAACTGCAAAAACTCGATAGTCCGGTTAAGGAGATGATAAATTTGAATGACACTTTAACTACATAATTTCAACGATTTGGTGAAAATGATCACAAGAATCAACCCCATTTTGACTTTTTCTTTTAAGTATAGAAATGTGAAGTCATCAAAATCTCTTTTATATCCTTCCCACAAAAATTTCAAAGCTAATCTTGTCCATAGGCAAACAAAGCTTACTTAACAATTTAAAAGATAGAAGCTGTTATATAAATTTATAAATTTAGGCAACAGAATGGCATGCTCCTTATGATGACCTTGACCTCAAAATCGTTTTCCTTCATCCTCCTTTACAGAAAATGGAGTTAGAATGGCATCCTCCTGTGTGTGAAAGCATGCCTTGGCAAGATCAAAGGGGATATGTAGAAGGGCAAAGTGGAGTGTGAAATCATTTTCGCCCTTATCTGAAGTGAAATCATTTTCCTTGACTACGTGCTTTAGCCTAATGGAGAAGAAAAGGGATTTGGAAAAGGGGCAAATGAAGTTTTGGCACTTCTCCAATGCTATGACTTTTGGGCTTGGGCAAAATGACTGTTGCTCATGATGCCAGGCAATTACCACATGGCCTAATATTTTTGACATGTCATGCTTTTGTCAGAAAATGAACAAATTCATTAATGGCAGGCGATTCTTTACATAATATTTGAAGATTAGTAAGGTCTAATTTAAAGTTTTGGAAGTTAAGGAATTTTTGCACAAAACCTGAAGTTGAGGATAGTCTCATGCATTTTGGCCAAAAATTATTAATAAAAATGTTATATATATATATATATATATATGGTTTTGAATGGATATATATTGTGAATTTTTTAATCTTAGGGAGTTTGATTGGTTTGCAAAACCTTACATTTTTTGGAATGTGATTATCAGCAATGGCATTTTTAGGTTTGGTGCAATGTAAACATTTCAAGGAATATTTTATTACATTTTTTTAAAATTTAACATTGTCATTAAGAATCGTTGATAATTTTCAGAGATACCCAATTTTTGTATGAGTATATTATTATTATACTATATCATATAAGTTTTTATGTATATATTATTTTATTTCTATTTTATATATTAAATATTATATTTTTTTATTTTCTATTTTATTAATTTGTATCTTGTTTAATTTGTTATATTTCAGTATTATTTTTAGTTTATTTGTTATTACACTATTTTTATTTTTATCTATATTTTATTTTAATATATAAGCTTTTGAATTTATTTTATTATTTTTTATCATTAATATAATTTTTATATTTTATATTATTTATAATTTTATTACATGTTATTGATTATTTATTATTTCTAAGAGTGTATTATGATAAAAACAGGCAAAATAGTTTTTTAATTTGATATTTCAAAAGCATTCTCTCCTCATAGTAATCCAACATTCCCATCTCTCCATAGAAATGAGAATGGGAGGTTTTGTGGAAATATATATTGATTCCTGAAAACGGTACATTTTAGGAAATCTTTTCTTAAAACTTGAACCAAACACACAGAAATATATTATTTTCATTTAACATTTCCAAAAATTTTGAAAAATTTTTGCAAATCAAACACCCTGAAAGAAGAGAATTAATCCGTTCATAATCATTATTCTAGAGAAATTTTATGACCCCCATTTTCATAATTAATGTGTCAAGAACTATTAGCTTTTTTGTCAAAAGTTTTCAAGTTGAATTTTAAGGTGAGCTTGATTTTAGAAAATATTGTAATTAGTATTTATCATATTCTATTTTTATTTCTTGTTTGTCTAATTTTCACTAACTACAGGATTTTTTTTTTGGGTGAAATTAAAGTCTGATATTTTCAAAACCAAAAGAACTTTTTCACTGTGACGCTATCTCACCTATTGGCAACTTGGGTTAAATTTCTTTGGAGAATATTCTGAATGTAATAGATTGACGTAGGACAATTCGCCATTAAAGTCATCTAGAGAAAAGATTCACTGCACATAATTAAAGTACAAAAATATCTTTGACTGTAATAACCATAATATATATATATATATATATAATAAATTAAAATAAAGCGGTATTGCTAAAAATGTTTAAAAGATGTTTTTGGTTTTCAGTCCATTTTAAAAATTATTTTCACTCAATTGATCAAGCATAAACAAATTTTTATGACATTTTCTGTTCTCAATAAATATAACAATAAATTACTAATTTAGTCCTTAAAAAATATTTTTTTTAAAAAAATTATATTTAAGGACTAAGAAATAAAAAAATTTATTTTTAAGAACCTGTTACCACTAAATTTAACTCTTTGTTGCTAAATTCAATAATAATCATTCTAAAACAAGTGATAACAGATTTTTAAGAATAAATTTTATTTTATTTTTTGATCCTTTATTATAATTCTCCTTTTCTTCTAGTTTGATTTCCTGAAAATAAAATATCTCAATTAATTTCTAATTATTTTGCCTCAATTAAAATACTCCATTTGTTTGACAAAGTCACATAAATGAAAAGCTGATATGTCGTAACGCCTCAAATGTGACTATTAATTAACTCGTAATCTGGATGTACCTCAGTGTTAAGATGCCCAAAACAAGGCCAGTTTGTTTCACCGATTTCTTGTGTCCTATTCTCAGCTTTACTTCGACGTCAGCTTGGGTTCCTTGTCCCTCAATACTTGTACTTGGATCACACTTCATGGGAAAGTGTTCTTCTTGGGCTTTATTAAACAGACGGGGATAACGACTGCCATTACAAAACTGAGAATTGGAGAAAAAGACCACCATCACCATTACAAAAACCAAGTGCATGTGGTCCTGGAACTTATCGCAAAAATAATTTGAAAATCACATGCAAAGCAAAAGTTAAAATCCCCACAGGTGTGCTTGCACTAAGAGAACCCGAAGAGGTCGCTTGCTGCAATAAGAAGACATGCAGTTATATTCATGTGTGTCGCTGTTCTTCCATTTCTGGGCTTTAGAGCCAGAGCTATATATTGAAGGATTGGCCACAAGTAAGTTCAAAATTTCTAGTTGCTACTTGCTACGATGTTGATCACCAATGGATCAATGGCGTTTAACCTCACTAGTGCTGAGGGATTTGGTCGAAAGAGAAGTGAACGGCGAATGGGTATTCCGAGTTTCTGACCTTTCCAAGTTTTTCTTAATTTGTTGGTGATGGGGTGGGACTTGAAGTTTTGAAATTTGGCCAAATTAAGTTAATATTACATTTTGGATTGCCTATTAATCACTTAACAGCCAGTAAAATTTACGTTAATGCCGCGTCTGCTTTTCTGTTAATTTCTAGTACTTTTCTTGGATGAAGGGATTATTTTGATTAATTGGTCACTAAATTGAAAACTTTTATTTATTTTTTAGAATTAAATTAAGATAAAAATGATTTTTTAAGGACTAAAGTAATAATTTACTTTAAAAAAGGAAAAACAATCGAAGAACTTTAATTCAAATGAAATTTCCATTAGATATAAATGTTGAGGTTTTTATGCACATTAGTTTGATGTTTACTGTTAAATCAAGCATTTACCGTTTATATTTTTTTAATCAAAACATAGGCAGAGTTGTGATGGTCTGAGGGTAGGCCCTTGCCCCCTTATTTTTTTTTAAATTTATATGTATATAGTGTTAAATTTTTTAGAAGTCTTAAACTTATGCAATTTTTATAGATATTTTTAGTGTGTCTTATCATAGTTTTTTAAATATTTTTTAATCTTTTTATATCAAATTTTGTATAATTTTAAAATTTAAAGTTGAACGATGTAATTAAAACTTGTTTATAAACTCTCAATTTCAAAACTAAATTATAATATTTTGTGAAAATTAGCATTTGCTTGAAGTTCCTTAAGTACGTGGTTAATTTGTGTTTTCATGAAGTCATAATTTTATTGTGTAATTAGGTTAAATTTTGGGTTATTTTATTTGTTTTTATTTGATTAATTTCTCATTTAATTTTTTATTTTTAATTGTACATCTTAAACAAGGATTTAAATCTGGGAAGTGGAGATTCACAAAGTCCAGTGACGGCCCTATTTGATTTAATTATGTATAACAATTTTTTTTTGTTTTCAAGAATAAAAAAACAAAAAAACCTGTTTGATAATGTGTTTTTAGTGAAGTGTTTTGTAAAACAAAAAAAACAAAATTTTGTTTTCAAAAACAAAAAACTCAGAACACTTTTTAAGTGTTCTGTAATTTTTGTTCTATAGAATCAGGTAAAAAATAAAAAACAATTACTTTTCAAAATAATGATTCAAACAGATTTTTTAATTTTTTTGTTCTCAAAAATTTATTCTTAAAAATATATGTTTTAAAAATATTAAAACAAAAACAATTTCAAACAGGCCTTAATTGCAAATATTTTCTTGGAGATGCAATTCACTCTATCCATCACGACAAGCAGCTCGTCGGTTGCAACAAGCATAACTAATTTTCGTGAGACTAATTATGATTGTGATTTACTTGGTTGCCACGAGAAATATTTAGTTCTTATAAATTCACTTCTTTAGCGTGAAATAGAGAGTTTTACTATAAGAACTCAGGGTTTGTTTTACTGAATTTGTGTGATAAAACTTTTGGCAAAATTTTTTCGCGCACTTGTCATAATTTTTAAGTTTTTCACATATTTTGCGACAAATTCTAGTGATTTTCTTTTTTGTGAGAACTTTTTGAAAAAAATATTATAAAAAAATGCTACAGGATGTAGGAATGAAATGCTAATAATTCTTGTAAAATTTTTCTTGAGGATAAAATTTAAAAAATAATTTTTTTAATTATCACAGAAAAGCACCATAATTTACTATAATTTTTTTTATTCACATAGTAATTTGCTGCCAAAATAAAAAATTTGTAATTTGATAATTCTCATGAAAAAAATTTATAAGAATTGTGAAAAGAATTTTAAAAAAATTAAAAAATAGAACGTTAAGTAAATTTTTCTTTCTTACAAAAATTTACTGTAAAAATTTAAAAAAAATTGCAAAATTTAAGAAAAGAAATATATTTTAATTTTTATAAAATGTTTTTGTAAGAATAAAAAATTATAATTTTGTTAATTCTCATAGAAAAAAAATTATGAAAATTTTAATTCTCACTAAATTTTTTTAATGGAAAAAAAAAGTAAAAGCAGAAGGTTAAGTAAAACGTACTGAAACCCTAACCTTCCTCCACCTCCGGCCCCTCGCCTTCCTTCTCCTCATCCTCCCTCCTCCGTCACCGTGGAAGAAAAACGCACTGACTGCTACTCTGCCTTCACTCTGTCATTATCGTCATTTCAGGAATTCCATTTTTTTTCTCACGAACTTTCCCAGGAAATTGAAATACAAAAGCCTTTCCAAAACAAAGCTCACCGGGAGGAGTTAGCTAAAATGCAAGAACGATTTTGCCGTCCTTGTCTTCTGCATTCTTACTACTCTCTTAACTCTCTTTGACCTCAACATCTTCTCTCCTCCAATTTTGGTCATATTGAGCATTTTGGGTTGATCAGGAACAGGTTACAGGCAATTTTTTCCATTTTTCCTTTGACGTTTAGTTTTTTCTTGTTGATTTGATTAAACGAGAAGGTTTTGATTCTATAATAATGTTTTCTTGTTTGGTTGGTTGTTTGTCAGTTGTCATGAATGAACACATTTAGAATATCTTGTTTCTTTGTTTACTTTTGTAATTGCATGATCAGTTTGAGAGCTTTTTCATTCGGGAATTTTGATTCCTTGATTAGGAGAGATTCAAGCATAACAGCGGAATTCATTCCCTTAAAAAAAAAAATACAGGATCAAAGAAAACCGTTTTGTTATATCATTAGTAGAAGGAAAATAGTTGAGATTCCTGCAATCTTATTGCAACCATTTTCCTCCCAATCCTTTCATTCGCAAACACATATATTTGTTTTTCTCTGAGTTCACAACGTGGGTCCTTATCTTATTTTCATTCGTTTAATGTTCTATTCGACCAATTCCGAAGATAAATTGGGGATTGGAAGATTTTTAATCCATTTCTTTTAGGTTGTTCATTAATCATCGTTTCCTCCGAATGGCTCGTTGAGACCACTACTTCGGCTACTTGGAAGTACGATGTGCTGCGGAAGAGTAGTCAGTGCATTTTTCTTTGCCTCCTTATTTCTTTCTTCTTCTTCTTCTTCTCCTTCTCTGATTGTGTTTTTCCTTCATTCCAGATTTCTTTCTTCTTCTTCACGTTTCACTGATTGCTATTTTTGCTAAATTTTAATCATAAAAGACAATAGTTCAATCCAAGAATAAGAAGGATAATAAAATAATTGTGCGTACCTGATGATCCCATATGTAGTTGTTAAGAATTTGTCTGGCCGAGTTACAACCCACTTTGCCTCTTGAATTTCTTTGAGTCAATGATTAGAATTAACAGAGAGTGATAGAGAGTCAAAATAATATCTTGTATCTTCTATTGTTGAACTGGTTTTTTAAAAGGATGAACGTGTAAACGTTCATGTTGACCAATTCAATAACTGTCAGATACTTTTATATCTTTATTTTTAATTTTAATTATTATATATATATAAAAAAATCATTATATAAACGAAACTTTCTATTAAATAATTATGACTTCGTCAGTATTGTAATAGGGAACTTACTGACATCCAAAAAGCTGTGAGTTGGGCTTCTAGCCAGATGGGCTGACATATGTGACCCACCCATCACAGATCACATATGCATATATTAAGCCCAATTTGTCTTAAACTTAATAATTTGTAACTTAACCAATTAATTTTAAAGTGTTGCTTACCAAATAATCAATTAATGCTGATCCACAAAATATAAAATAATAATTAACGAAATTATTTCAACAATCTCCCACTTGGATAGCATTAATAAGTTATTTGATTCTACAACAATAAAGGCCATTGGTATTTATTAAGTCATTTCAAATACAGATAGTGGAATTACTCATAATCACTGGATCCTATGGGGAAACAAGTGATATTAAACAAATGAGAAATTTCATATCATCCGTTTCAGTTTATAAAAAAATTACACAATATTACTTATTCCTATAGGAAAACAAGTAATAGGTGCATGAATAATACAAGATCATTGATTCCTATGGGGAAACAAATGATATTCAAAGCACCTTATAATGAACTGAGTACTCATAAACATTGAAAATTATGGAACATATGTTTTAGACTCCCACTAAACCTAGACATCCTCAAATGACTTAACAACACCCATATGAGTTACATGATTCTTAAATACTCTTACGGGTAAGCCCTTAGTCAATGGATCTGCAAGCATGTGATCACTAGGAATGTGAACTATTTGAGTTTGAGATTCAGCAATCTTCTCTCTAACAAACAAGAGTTTAACATCGAAATGCTTTGTCCTGCTTGAATTCTTGTGATTCTGAGAGAAGTAAACTGCAGATGAATTATCACAGTAAATGGTTAGAGGGCGCGATATAGATTCAACTAAGCGCATGCCAGATATCAGCTTCCTCAACCATATAGCCTGACATGTGGCTTCATAACAAGCAATATACTTTGCTTCCATAGTTGAAGTAGCTGTTAGTGTTTGTTTTACACTTTTCCATGCAACAGCTCCTCTTAACATCATGAATATATATCTAGACGTGGATTTACGGTCATCCAAACAAGAGCCATAATCTAAATCTAAATAGCCAACAACTTCAAGAGAATCTGACCTACTATAAGTCAACATAAAGTCCTTGGTACCTTGAAGGTACCTCATTACTTTCTTAGCAGCAGTCCAGTGTTCTTTACCCGGATTACTCAAGTACCTTCCGAGCACACTAATAGCAAAAGCTATATCTGGACAAGTGCATACTTGCACATACATAAGGCTACCCACAGCAGAAGCGTAAGGTATCTTAGCCTTTTCGGCTTTCCCCTTTTCGGTACTAGGACATTGTGATCTGGTCAAACTTTCTCCTTTCTGAACAGGAGCAGCAGTGGAAGAACATGAGTCCATTCTAAACTTTTTAAGTACTCACTCAATATAGGTAGCTTGGGATAAGCTAAGAATGCTGCATGATCTATCACGATGAATCTGTATACCAAGAACAAAAGTAGCTTCACCCAGATCCTTCATATCAAAATGAGATGACAATAAATGTTTTGTATCATTAAGAAAATTCACTGAGTTGCTAGCCAACAATATATCATCCACATAAAGAACAAGAATTACAAAGTTGCTTCCTTCAAATTTCTGATAGATACAATGATCTGAAATATTTTCAACAAATCCAAGAGAACTAATAACTTCATCAAATTTGAGATACCCCTGCCTGGAGGCTTGCTTTAGTCCATAAATAGATCTTTTCAATTTGCACACTAGATGCTCTTTACCAGGTTCAACAAAACCATCTGGTTGAGTCATATATACTTCCTCATACAAGTCTCCATTCAAAAAGGCAGTCTTGACATCCATTTGATAAAGTTCAAGGTTATAATGAGCAACAAGAGCCATGACTACTCTAAAAGCATCTTTTGTCGAAACAGGAGAGAAGGTCTCTGTATAATCAATACCTTCTTTTTTATTATAACCTTTAGCTACAAGTCTGGCTTTATACCTCTCAACTTTACCAGTGACTCCGTGTTTGGTTTTGAAAACCCATTTACAACCAACTGTCTTGAACAAAGTTGGTAATTCTGAGAGCTCCCACACATGATTACGATGCATTGAGGCAATTTCTTCATTCATTGCCTCTAACCATTTAGAAGAATGATAACTGGACATTGCTTCCTTATAGGACATGGGGTCCACACCATCAACAGCTTCTGAGTCAAATTCCTGTAAATACACCATATAATCACCAAAAATTACAGGTCTATGAGTTCTCTGAGATCTTTTCAACTCTATAATTGGTTCTTCATTGTCTTCCAAAGGTGCTTCTTCTTCACCTTCTTTTAGATCCCTGATATTATCTGATCTAGCTGAAGGCGACGATACAGGTAATAGAATACTTTCATCACGTATAGAGATTTCTCTAGGAACAGTTCTCCCACTTTCTAGGGCATCTTCAAAGAAATATGCTCGATCAGACTCAATGACCCTCGTGGTGAGATCCGGACAATAAAATATGTACCCACGTGATCCAATGCAATATCCAATGAAGAAACCAGTTACAGTTTTAGAATCAAGTTTCGACTGTTAAGGATTATAAGCTTTTACTTGTGCCTTACAACCCCAAACTCTTAAGTGTTTCAAGGTAGGCACTTTGCCAAAATAAAGTTCATACGGGGTCTTTGGTACTGACTTAGACGGAACTTGATTCAGAATATAAGCAGCTGTTCTAAGTGCCTCATCCCATAAAAACTCTGGTAGGGAGGAGTGACTCATCATGCTTCTAACCATGTCCATGAGAGTGCGATTTCGTCTTTTTGCAATCCCATTTTGCTACAGGGTGCCAGGCATTGTATACAGGGCCTCAATACCATGTTCTTGTAGAAATAGAGCAAATGGACCTGGATTTCTACCAACCTCAATATATCTTCCATAATATTCTCCACCTCTATCAGATTTCACGCATTTGATGGTCTTACCAGATTTTAACTCAATGGCTGCCTTGAAATCCTTGAAGGCTCTCAATGATTCTGCCTTTTCATGCAGAAGTTCAATCCAACCATATCTCGAATGATCATCGATGAAGGTGATAAAATATTTGAAACCACCCATAGTTGTAGGTGCAATGGGTCTGCATATGTCAGTATGAATGAGATCTAAGATGCTCTCAGACCTTTTTACCCCTTTACTCTTAGCTCTAGCGAGAAATTTTCCCTTAATGCAATCAACACATGCCTCAAAGTCTGTAAAATCAAGATTTTGCAACACCCATTGACTAACAATTCTTTCTAATAGAGCTCTAGAGATGTGACCTAGTCGTCGATGCCATGATAACCATGATTTTTATATACTTTATTCTCCTTAACTTAGGCATTTTAATGATTAAATATGGCTCTAAGACTTCAATTAGATAAGATTTTATTTTAAGTGGTCATATCTATATTTTAAGAATTTATTTGCAAATTATTGGTTTTTAATGCTTAAATTTATCTTAAATAATGTTTGTGAATATTCCTATTTGATTTTTCTCACTTCTTTATGCAGAATTTTAATATGTAATTAGAGCTTTGAATAAAAAATTAAATTGAAGAAAAGCAAGAGAAGAGATGGGCCTTAAGTGTGTTAATGTGCAATCTCAAGAGCTTCAAGAATTTCAATGGAAATTAAAGCTTGAATGAACTTTTCCATGGAACCCACACACTTACATGAAGTCACATGATCATTACACACATGCATGACTCAAGAAGAAAGAGCCACGAGGAATGAGCAAAAGGAGAACAATGAAAAGAGGTAAGCTTGAGCTTGAGTTTACGTGGAAAGAGAAGGAAGCAACACAAGCTTTGAGTTCAAGAGATATGCACGGGCTAGATGAAGAGGAAATAAGCAAATAATGTGTGAAGAGAAGATTGCATGAAGAATCATGAAGCAAGCAAGCTCGAGCTAGCTGGAGAAGGAGTAAAGCAATGCGTGAGAAGCATGCAGAAAACACGTTAGAAGCTACAGCAGCCAACATGGAAAACAAGCATGCAAGTGAATGAAGGAAGGCTTGAAAGAGTTGAACACACAGGAAGCTACTGGCTTTTGGAGCTGAACGAAGGAGAAATAAAGGGTGTGGCTAGAATAGAGGAAGGAACAAACACTATAGATGAAGAAACAAGGAGCTGCAGTTTCAATGTGGTGCAGAATGTATGTGCTACAATTTTACGTAGAAAACAGAGCAAGCAGCAACATCTAGCAGAAACACGAATGAGCAGAAGGAGTTGTACATGCGTGCATAAATGAAGAGCAGCTCACGTGAGTTCACACTCATGCAGCTCCAGAATAACAGAATGCTCGAGTCTATGGACAAACGCATGAAGACGCTGAACTGGGCAGAACCATGCATGAAGAACAACGTCTTTAGCTCGAGAAAAGCAAGCTGAACGAGCTGAACAACGCTGGACTGGGCAGAGGGGTGAGACGCATGAAGAAGCTTGCACGAGCTGAAATAACGAGCTGGAGAGAACTTGAACAGAACAAAGCTGCACGTGGATAAAGGATTAAATGAAAGGAAGCAACGTGAAGAAACTAAGCAGAGAACGATGAAGCTGCATGATACGAAGAAAAACACGTGAAAAACTAATGAGAAACAGTAGAAGGAATTCATGCATAATAAAATAACCAGCGGGGCCCACTCTCATACACACATCCATGCAGCTCCACCTTATATATACATGAAGCAGTTAACACGTGAAGCTGGCATGAAGATACATTAGGAGAACACGTGAACTGATGCGTGAAGGAGAAGAAGAGAAGCACGTGAATTTTAATGAGGAGAAGGAGACTTCATTATGCACGCTTCCTTCGTTCAATTGTTCAGCTCATGACAATCCATTATCCATTCACAGAATCCAACCATCTCACGCCTCAATGTTTACGGAAATCTTCATCTATATATATCCTTCGTTCCCATTCATTTGAGGGATCCATCCATCAAGCCATTCATTCATTCCTTCATTCATCCATTCCATCCATCCATCAAGCCATTCATTCATTCCTTCATTCATCCATTCCATCCATCCATCTCCACATTCCATGAAGTTCTAATCCACCTTGAGGCTAGCTAGGAGGAAGCTCTTGGAGAAGCTTGAATCCATAGAGAAGACATAGTTTTTGGCTAAAAATTTCTTTATTTTTCCTACATTTTTTCTCTTTCATTTATTTTCTTCGTTAAGTTATATTTGATAGGGAATTTGTATAATTATAATTAGTGGCTAGTTAGACACTAATTAGGAAGTATTTTTGTTGATTAATTGATCTGATTAATTCCAATATTATCTGAATTCCCATGTATGCTTCGAAGGTGTTCGATAAAATACATGAGTGAGATTATGTGCTTAATTGTTTAATTTGAGGATTCCTTAATATTTAGTTGGTTAATTAAATATTTAGGATGATTCAGAGGCTAATCAATTAGTTAATCAATCAAATTGGATGTTCATTGATCTTAGAAACAAGAATTGACAGTTTAATGCAGGATTGAGGTTTCAATTCAACGTTAGATCGTTAATCTCTTGAATCTTGAGTGGTTACCCAAGATAATTTGTTATGAACACAATTAGGAACTCTTAGACCAGAATTAATCATAATTGGATTAGGATAAGGATAGTGGATACCAAGAGACAAATCCAAAGCTAGTTACAAGTCCATCTTTCACCCATAATCCATATAATTAGGTAGAATTTAGGAATTTTAATTCAATTTAGTTTTAGGATAGTTTAATTAAATCAAAACCCCCTTTAGTGTAGAAATTTTAGAGTCTTTTAACATTTGGAAAACTCAATTAAACATTGAACGCCAATTCCAAGGGAGATGAGCTAGATTGTGCCATTGGCTACATATTTTATCAACCTAGTATTATTTTAAGGGTTGCGCGACGAGACACTCATGCCACAACATTGAAGAGTCCTCACTAGGTCTCTGACGTTTTTGCCCAACAACAACATTCACATGAACATCGGAATATTCAATTGTGCAATTATTCAAATGATATAAACCATTTAACATAAATGCGGTGCCAACAAGTTGTGAATCATAAAAGACATCAATCTTTCCATTTCCTTGAATAAATAAATAACTACATTTGTCTAACTCAGAAGTTGAAATCAAATTCCTTCTTGCAGAAGGTATGTAAACAACATTATTCAAATTTAAAATATGTCCAGATGATAATCTAAGAGAAATTGATCCTATGCATTCCACTGCAACCCTGCCTGCAATCCCCAAAACAGACTTCTCTGCTTCACTTGGTATCCTCTGGTTTCTGAGCCCTTGCAAAGAATTTACAACATGGACAGTGGCACCACAATCCAAGAACCAAGAGTCAGATGATGTTTCAAGACTATTAGATTCAAAGCAAACTAGAGCCAGAGGGGTATATATATAAAATGTACCTTCCTTCTCCTGCTTATTCTTCAACCTATAGCAATCGGCTATCTTATGCCCCATTTTCTTACAATAACTGCACTTGCCCTTGAAGAACTTCTTTTGTTGAGTATTCCCCTTGTCATTATTTTTCTTGAAATTTGATTTCCCAGCCTTCTGTATCTCATGCTTCTTTCCCTTCTTTTTATCGCAACTACCTGATTTGCTACTTGAGCCTTGAGACAAATAATTCATAGATTGCGATTTATGCTTCTTTATTGCTTCTTCCTCTTGAGTCACAATCGAAATCATTTGGTCCACAGACCATTCAGCTTCTTGTGAATTGTAGGAGGTTCGCAGAAAATTATACTCAGTTGGTAATGATTCAAGAACATGGAAGACTAGAGCACTTTCTCTGATATCAATCCCATATGTCTTCAGTTTGTTATAATATTGGACAAGTTTCAGAATATGTTCCCTTACTCCAGACACTCCATCATATCGTGTGCTGTGAAGTAAAGACAAATAATAATTCTTCTGAGTCTTATCAAGCTTTTTGTACTTCTCACTAATGGCTTTCAAATACTCAACTGCAGTATTTTTATCAAGAATACTTTCCCTAATTCCTTTCTCAATTGTAAACCTGATGGTTGCTAGACAAAATTGATGTGAATTAGACCATTGCTTATGATAAGCTTTCTCAGTAGCATTAGATTATGAAGTGAGATTCGCTGGTTTGGGTTCCATAAAAGCCAAATCTTTTTCTAAAATTGTAAGGTACATATTTAGGGACTCCTTCCAGTCATCATAATTGGTCCCATTAAGAGTCTTCACAAGTGATAGTTGCTGGAAAGCTGAAACCGAAATTTAGACAACAAAATTGGAAATATTAATTATGCATGCACAACATAATTATATGCAAAATTTCCAATATAATTTCAGTTATGCAACTATGTAACATCAAAATACTCAAAGAAGACTCATATGCACACTAAAGATTCAGCTCAAGATCCATAAATGTATTCAATATAACCATACCTATAGGGTACAAGAAATATTAAAACATTATACTACATGCTTATCACTAAAAGTCCAAATCCTAAAATTATATTAACAATATTGTACCTATAGGGTATATCAATTATTAATATAATATTCATTATACAAATAAGAATTTTTTTGGGGCCAAAATGTAAATATGGTGAAATATTGGGGCTAAAATATAATTACAGTTGAATATTGGGGCCAAAATATAATTATAGAGAAATCTTGGGGCCAAAATGTAATTAGATCAAAATATTATGGCCAAAATATAATTAAAGATAAATATTGGGCCAAAATATAATTATATCAAAATATTGGGGCCCAAATACAATTACAGCGAAGAATTTAAGCGTAATTATAAGAACTTTAAATCCAACGGCTCATATCTTATTATTTCGCTGAACGGCCAGGATTATATCATGAAATTGACGGACCAGATTTACTTGATCAAATCAACGGTCCAGATCGCGTCTCTCTAATTAAGTGAAACGCACGTTTCACTTAAAGAAATTGGACGTATCAGATCGCATCTCAAGATTGAACGGCCCATATTACACTACCACATTAAATGAAACGCACCGTTTCATTTAAAATGGATCAACGACTCAGATTAGATCATAAACGGATGGCCTAGATTGCTTCTTCAACCTCCGTCGGATCCCTAAAAACCCGACGTCGACCCAGCGCATGACCCGTCTCCAAAAACACTAGAAACACCAGCGTTTTCGAGCCTTTCTCACTCCGGCGACATCAGCAAAACACCAGAAAGACAATGCAAGAAGGTTTCTAATGTATCGACACCAGGATTATGTGCGTCGAGATACTCTCTATGGGGATAGATCGAAGATCTTAAACGAAATCGTCAGAAGATCCCAAGATTACTATATTCTGATGATTATATTTAGCAACGCTTTGATACCATTTGCTAAATTTTAATCATAAAAGACAATAGTTCAATCCAAGAATAAGAAGGATAATAAAATAATTATGCGTACCTGATGATCCCATATGTAGTTGTTAAGAATTTGTCTGGCCGAGTTACAACTCACTTTGCCTCTTGGATTTCTTTGAATAAATGATCAGAATTAACAGAGAGTGATAGAGAGTCAAAATAATATCTTGTATCTTCTATTGTTGAACTGGTTTCTTAAAAGGATGAACGTGTAAACATTCATGTTGACCAATTCAATAACTGTCAGATACTTTTATATCTTTATTTTTAATTTTAATTATATATATATAATCATTATATAAACGAAACTCTCTATTAAATAATTATGACTTCGTCAATATTGTGATAGGGAACTTACTGACATCCAAAAGGCTGTGGGTTGGGCTTCTAGCCAAATGGGCTGACATATGTGACCCACCCATCACAGATTACATATGTATATATTAAGCCCAATTTGTCTTAAACTTAATAATTTGTAACTTAACCAATTAATTTTAAAGTGTTGCTTACCAAATAATCAATTAATGCTAATCCACAAAATATAAAATAATAATTAATGAAATTATTTCAACAATTTTTCCCCTTATTATCAATGTTGTGTCTGGTGTTTTATGCAATGGAGTTCGATGAAGATTAGGCAATGGTTTTGCCCAAGATTGGAGATGCAATACGCACGAGAAAGATTGAAGAGGAACTGGTTCTACACAGGTTCAATTTCAATTCATGTTCTTCCCTATCGAAGTCTTACTTTTTAGTCACTCAAGAAAGAAAAACTGCGAAAATAGATCTGCCTTAAATTCCCTCAATTACTCTCTCTCATGAAATTTGTACTGTCTAAATTTTAATCTAAACGATTTAAATTTATTTATTTTTCATATTTTGAAGCTTAAAAATTATTTTTATTGAAATTCAAAATTAAAAGACTTTTTTTGTTTTATATTATGTTCTTTTTATTTTTTTTAAATTAAAAAAAATTTAGACCATTGATGACTCTCTAATTTATGATGAAAAAAAGAGAATATATTTGAGATCAAATTAGGGAGGCAAGCATTTTTTTCTTGATTAATAGAGTTAAAAATGGATTCAATCAAATAAAATAAAGAAAGTATTTTATTGTATTATCTTTAGCAGTTTGAGCCTCACTCTATGATTGATTTCAATTTCAGAAAAAATAAAAGAAGAAAGAAAGAATTAAGAAAAGAGAGGGAAGCTGAAAAGTGAGAAAGTACAAGTGGAACAAGCCTCCTCGCTACAGCTAGGATTCAACTCGCTATGGCGAAAACACACTTTGGCTATAGCGAGTGAGGCACTTCACCACAGCGAAGTCGCGAAGCATACAAATTCCAGAGAAAAGCTCGCCACAGCTTAGCAGTAGCGAGAACAGCAGAAATCTGAGAACTTAAGAGCTTTCACTATAGCGAGAAGCACTCCTCGCCATAGCGAGATCAGACCATGAAACACAGTTTAATTTAGCAAGCTAAAAAAGACGGGGGAAGGCTAGGGTTTGCATCATTCAGCATACAGAGGAAGTTCTGGCCGACTAGGAGAGAAGAAAAATACATCAAGGGTGTTGGAGGAGCTTCAATTTGATTAAAAATTCATCAATTTTATCGATTTTCCTTCCTATTAGGTGTTTCTACTCCATCTTCCCTCTTAGTTGATGATAGTTAACATGTTTGCTGAATTTGTTTGTGGATTTCAAGCCATGAGCGGCTAGATTTTGTAATCCTTAGGGATTTTATAAACCTTTAGTCTGTGGAGATTGTTTTCCCTTGTTGCTTATGCAGATTATTGAAAATTATAGTGTTTAATCTGAAGTATATTTCATTCTATTGGGTGGCCTCCTTTAGTTTGATTGTGGATTGAGTAATTAACCTTTGAAGGAAGGAAATTGCTTATAGACCAGTGGTTAAACAACTTAAGATTAGATATAATCTAATTTACACTTGAGATAGAGATATCTTCAAGGACCCTAGGTAGTCGAAAGAAGGTTTGTACTTAATCAATTATTATCCACTCCTTGAGACATCAAGAGTGAGTAGATATAAGGGATCAATTGGATCGAAAGAAAATTGCACCTAATTCAACCTTGACTCTAAAAATTGCCTTAAGCCGTTTAATTAAAAGAAAAATAATCGACAGTTGATATAAGAGGGATTAAAATTCCTAAGGTGTTTCTAATTGCATACTTTCAATTACAACCATCGTTTATTACTTGTATTTACGTAATTTTCATAAATCCAATTGCAAATTGATTGTTTAACTAAAATGAATATAAGGACTCTAATGCCTAATCGCCAATTGTATTAATTCTCTGAGGGAACGACCTTGATTCATCACGTACTACATCTGCGACCCGTACACTTGCGGTGTCATAATTCAGTAAGCATCAAGTTTTTGGTGCCGTTGCTGGGGAATTAAGGCAATTGGTGAAGAGAATTAGATGGCTTTGAGTAGTTTTAGCTTAAACACTTACTTTCTATTATCTACTTTTTCTTGGTTATTTACATTTTCAGTTGTTAGCTATAGTAATTCAGTTATTACATTTTTAGTAATTACCTCTTGATTCTCTTAGCTTAGTAAGACTCTTGATCTACACTCCTTTGTTTTCATAGGTACATAGTTTATGCCACCTAAATCCAGATCTAACAGAACACCTAGAAAGACGAGGAGTTTAACGGATATTTTGGCTAAGGGGTCTACACTAATTCAAGCAGAAAGTGAGATAATCATTCCTAACACAGATATGGCGAACGAAGATAATTAGAATCGTACTATCAAAGATTTTGTGGGAAGAACCATGAAAACCACTCAACCTAGCATTGTGGTCCCGGATTTTCAAGCTGCTAATTTTGAGCTAAAACCTGTGATGATCTCCATGCTGCAACTCAATGGACAGTTCACTGGTGAGAGGTCTGATGAAGATCCCAACCGTCACATTCTGTCATTTTTGGGAGTCTGTGATTCATTCAAACAGAATGGGGTGCCAAAGGATGTGTTAAGACTTAGACTATTCCCACTCTCTCTGCAAGGAAAGGCTAAGGAATGGTAGTTAAATTTACCAGAGGGTTCAATAGACACTTGGGACAAGCTAGAGGCAAGGTTCAGAGCTCGCTTCATTCTAAATAATAGAATAGCAGATGCCCGTTGTGAGCTTATCAACTTTAAGCAAGCTTCAGATGAGCATTTGTACGCTGTATGGCAGAGATACAAACATTTACTCTGCCAATGCCCGAGTCATAGAATGGATAACTGTGCCATTGTTCAGAATTTCTGCATACGCCTGACTCCACAAACTGACACTATGTTGGATGCTATCTTAAATGGGCGTTGTTCTGGCTTTGGACACACTATCTGAGAGCTATGTGCAAAGAGGAGGTGATAGAAGGATTACTGCTAATGTTGCTAGCACTCAAGAAGACTCTTCCGTACCACTAGCAACTATTCTCTCTGCCTTGAACAAGAGGTTTGATATGTTAGAATCTCAAGTGCAACGAAGCCAGCAATTGAATGTTTGTTCTACCCAAGTGACTCCAACTGCTTGTGAGAATTATAGAGATCTGCACTCAACAAAACATTGCCCCTTTGCATTAACGGAACCAGTTAATTATGTGGGGAACTTTTCAAAGAATCAGAATCCATACTCGAACACTTACAATCCTGCATGGCGAAACCATCCGAATTTCTCTTGGAAGAATGGTCCATCACTTAATCAACCATCATCTTTTGGAGCAAAGCCAAATCAACCTCCTAGGTTCTCTCAAGTAACAAGGTAGAATGTGCCTGTTCAAGAACCCAAAACGAATCTAGAAGATGTACTGGCAAAGTTCATGACCACTCAGATCAAAAATAATGAAGAGCAAGCCGGTATTAATCAAGAGTAGATTCTTCCCTTAAGAACATAGAGGTATAGATGGGGCAACTAGCATCTGCTGTGAATGCACTGTACCAAAGAGGTTTGCCAAGCGATACAATTCCCAACCCAAGAAGAGAGGGTAAGGAAGAATGTAAAGCTATCACTTTGAGAGGTGGTAAAGAACTTCCTGAACTACAAGTTCAAGTGAAGGAACCAACTAAGATGAATTCTAAGGGTCCATCAGGCATTATTCAGATAGAAGGTGAAGAACTTTAACAGAAGAAAGAGAAAAAGGCTGCCAGTTTTCCAGTTTGAGTAACAAAGAAGAGGACAAGGAAGGAGAGTCTAAAGTGGAAAAGTCTGAAGAAAAGGCAGTGGTACATTCTAAAGTGGTGTCACTGCCTCCATTTCCACAGAGATTGCAAAAGAAAGTCCTTGATGATTAGTATAAGAAGTTCTTGAACATGTTTAAGCAACTTCACATCAATATCCCTTTTTCTGAAGCCTTGGAGCAAATGCCTAAATATGCTAAGTTCCTTAAGGACATGCTTAGCAAGAAGAAGCGGTTTACTAAATTTGCAACAGTGGCTTTGACAAAGGAGACTACAAATATCCTGAAATCCAACCTACCAACCAAGTGCAAAGACCTTGGTTCCTTTTCAATCCCTTGCATGATTGGGGATAAATTTGAAGGTCGAGCACTCTGTGATTTAGGATCTGCTGTGAACCTTATGCCTTTATCTGTTTTTCGAAATCTACAGATGGGAGAGGCCAACCCAACGACGGTGACTTTGCAGCTAGCCGATAGAAGTCTCTCTTATTCACATGGAATCATTGAAGATGTGTTAGTGAAAGTTGGGCAGTTTATTTATCCCGCTGATTTTATTGTACTCGATATTGAAGAGGATAGAGACATCCCATTGATAGTGGGGAGGCTATTTCTAGCTACTGGCAGAGCACTAGTTGATATGGAAAAAAGGGAGATAATAATGCGACTGGGAGATGAGCAAGTCACTTTCAGTGTGGAGAAAGTCATGAAGCATCTGGGTAGTGTCAAAGAATGCTCACGAGTGTCTATTGTTGAAGAGATGATTCAAGAAGAATTAAACTCTTATGCTTTCACCGATCCTCTTGAAGCAGTACTTGTTGGTAAGTCAAGTTTAGAGGAAGTGAAGAGAGTGGAAGTTGAGCACAAGCTTAATACATTTAGGCCTATAGCTAAGCAGAATGGGCATTTTGAATCGCTGGAGCTGACTTCACAAAAAACCCATGCTCTACCACCTTCCATCAAGCAGCCTCCATTATTGGAACTAAAACCTCTTCCTCCGCATCTAAAATACGCCTATTTGGGGGAAGGAGAAACTTTGCCAGTCATAGTCTCATCTGCATTAACATTTTTCTAAGAGAAGCAGCTGTTCAAAGTGTTAAAAGAACACAAAAGAGCTATTGGTTGGACCATAGCAGATATAAAAAGGATCAGTCCAGCCATCTATATGCACAAAATTCTCTTAGAAGATGACCACAAGAAATCAGTGGAAAACCAAAGAAGATTGAATCCGATAATGAAAGAAGTGGTCAAGAAAGATATTATTAAATAGCTTAATGCTGGCATTATCTATCCCATCTCGGATAGTGACTGGGTGAGTCCGGTGCAGTGTGTCCCTAAGAAAGGAGGTATGACAGTGGTGCATAATGAGAAGAATAAAATGATTGCCACAAGAATAGTCATAGGCTTGAGAGTTTGTATGGATTACAGGAAGTTGAATACGGCTACAAGAAAGGATCATTTCCCGCTTCCATTCATCGATCAGATGTTAGACCGGTTAACAGGAAAAGAATTCTTCTGTTTCCTGGATGGCTATTCTGGATACAATCAAATTGCTATTGCCCCGGAGGATCAAGAAAAGACCACTTTCACATGTCGATATGGGACTTTCACATTTAGACGCATGCCTTTCGGATTGTGTAACGGTCCTGCTACATTTCAAAGATGTATGATGTCAATCTTCTCTAACATGATTGAGCATGTAATGGAAGTCTTTATGGACGATTTCTCAGTATTTGGCATCACATTTGAAAAGTATCTGGACAATTTGATACGAGTCTTGCAAAGGTGTGAGGATACTAATTTAGTCCTAAATTAGGAAAAGTGCCACTACATGGTTTGTGAAGGTATAGTACTTGGGCATAAAGTGTCTAAAAGAGGGTTGGAAGTGGATCAGGCCAAGGTTTTAGTAATTGAGCAACTACCACCGCCCACTAATGTGAAAGCTATTAGAAGCTTCTTGGGGCATGCTGGGTTCTATCGGCGATTTATCAAAGATTTTTCACAGATAGCAAAGCCTCTTTCTCAATTGCTTGAAAAGGATACCCCTTTCAAGTTAAATGCAAATTGCTTGAAAGCCTTTGAAGAACTTAAACAGAGACACATCACCGCACCAATTATAGTGGCCCCTGATTGGTCACTACCCTTTGAGGTTATGTGCGACGCGAGCGATTATGCGGTTGGAGCTGTGCTTGGCTAGAGACATGGTAAGGTTTTTCATCCTATTTACTATGCAAGCAAAACCTTAGCGGGAGCACAGGTAAATTACTCAACTACTGAAACAGAAATGCTTGCTGTTGTCTTTGCTTTTGAGAAATTTAGAGTTTATTTGATGGGTACTAAAGTTATAGTCCATACTGATCATGCTGCTATTAGATATCTCTTATGTAAGAAAGAATCTAAACCTAGGCTAATTAGATGGGTTTTACTATTGCAAGAATTTGATGTGCAAATTGCTGATAAGAAAGGAACTAAAAACCAAGTCGCTGATCATTTATCTAGGCTTATGAATAACTCTGATTGTGTGAATAATCTCTTGATTAATGAGAGCTTTCCTGATGAATCTATATTTGCTGTGAATTGTATATCTGTGCCTTAGTATGCTGATTATGCCAACTACCTGGTCAGTGGCATTGTGCCAGATGAATTAAATTTTTATCAAAAGAAAAAGTTTCTGCATGATGTGAAATAGTTTGTGTGGGATGAACCATTTTTATATAAGAAATGTGCTGACCAAATTTTGCGAAAATGTGTGCCTCAAACTGAACAAAATGACATTCTTCATGCCTGTCATTCTGCTCCTTATGGTGGTCATTTTAATGGCAACGTACTGCTTACAAAGTGTTACAATCTGGGTTTTATTAGCCTTCACTGTTTAAAGATACTTATTTGTTTGTTAGTCATTGTGATACATGTCAGCGAACAGGTAACATCTCAAGGAGGCATGAAATGCCCCAATCAGGTATTTTTGAGGTAGAATTATTTGACGTATGGGGCATTGATTTCATGGGACCATTTGTTTCATCTAGAATTCATCAATACATTTTAGTTGCTGTTGAATATGTAAGTAAGTGGATTGAGGCTGTAGCTTGCCACTCTAATGATGCCAATACGGTAGTGCAATTTGTGAAAAAAGAATGTTTTTACTCGATTTGGCACACCTAGGGCAATCATTAGTGACGGGGGGACTCATTTTAACAATAGATTGTTCAAGGGTCTGCTTGAAAAATATGGAGTCACCCATAAAATGGCTTTGGCTTATCACCCTCAAACCAACGGCTTGTGTGAAGTAGCCAATAGAGAAATAAAAAGGATTTTGGAAAAGACTGTAAACCCCACTAAAAAAAATTGGGCAGATAAGCTCGATGACGCTTTATGGGCATACAGGACGGCTTTTAAATCTCCAATAGGTATGTCTCCATATCAATTGGTTTTTGGCAAAGCTTGTCATCTGCCCATTGAGCTAGAGCATAAAGCCTTTTGGGCTATTAAGAAACTAAATTATGATATAGCTAAAGTGAGTGAGAAAAGACTAATGCAACTTAATGAGTTGGATGAGTTTAGATTGCAAGCCTTTGAAAATTCTAGAATTTACAAAGAAAGAACTAAAAGAGTTTATGATAGACACATCTTACCAAGGACATTTACACCTGGAGACCTTGTGTTACTTTATAACTCTCGTTTAAAGTTATTTCTAGGTAAGTTGCGATCAAGATGGTTTGGCCCGTTCAAGGTAATTGCTGTGACATCTTATGGAGCCATTGAAGTTCAGGATGAGAAATCAGGAGATCAATTTAAAGTAAATGGTCAAAGGCTTAAGCATTATCTGGGTGGTGACATAGACTGGCAGACTATAGTCCATACCTTGGCTCAACCTCCTTGATTGGAGACAAAGTCCGGCTGAGGACTATAAACCAAGTGCTCCTTGAGAGGCAACCCAAGTTTTCTTCTTGTGCTTCTATTTTAATTTATCGTTCTTGCATTTTTGTTTTGATTTTTGGTGTTCTTTGTGTGTTTTATAGGTTAGATGTTGGTACTGGAGTGCTGGATATTGGGAACAATGTGATTGGTAGGAAATACCAACTTTTGACATGATTTTCAGGGAGTTTCTAACCTTACTTTGCATTGTGCATCTTTATTCTAGTCATGTTGATCAACTATGTTGGTTATGATTTGAGGAAATTGAGTTGATGTGAGAGGTAATTTTAATAGGGTCATAGAATGCTTATTTGCATATTCAATAGTTCATTCAAAAAAAAATTCACTATAGCGAGAGGCCCACCTCGCTACAACGAGGTTGCTTATTTTATATCAGGTATAATAACCAGAGAGTCCCTCGTCATGGCCAGGCTGTGGCGAGCCCTATGAATAATACTAAGTGTCATCGCTATAGCGAGCCAACCCTTTCGTCATGGCGAGATCTATGCATCCATTGTGGTATAAGGTCCAGAGAGTATGTCGCTATAACCACGCTATAGCGAGTGACATATACACAAAAAAATTTTTTAAGTCTCCTCGCTATTGCGAGATAGTCTTCCTGCTACAGCGAATGCTGCATACTCTTGAACCACGTACAAACACCAGAGACTTCCTCGCTATAGCCTCACTACAATGATATTCTTCAGTATCTAAGTTTTTACAAGTCTTCTCGCCATAGCGAAGAGTTCCTTTCGTTGTTGCGAAGACTGCAGCCCTGCTTATACTTTTTCTAGAGAGTACCTCGCTAGCGAGGTCGCTAATATCTGAGCCAAAATACTTCATTACGTCGCTTAACCAAACCTACGCTCATTCTCGCTATAGCGCCTCTGAACTCTCTTCCCTGAGATCTTGTCCTTCGACCAAATCTCTTACGACCAACGCTCCCATTCCCCTCGCATTCTAGTTTCCTTGCATCAGGTAAGTCAATTATTCATTTTATCTCTTGAATCATGGTGATTTTAGGCATTTTTTAGAACTTTAGGGCTAAAGGACGTTTCGTATGAATTTGTGTAGTTTAGGGTTAATTATTCGTTTTGAATGCATGCGCTGTGCTAGTTGCATATTTCTGTGCAGGGGACTTCATTTAATTTGGCATTGTTCTGCATATAATCGCATTTTGCTAACATCTGTTCGTTCTCGCTATAGCAAGCATCAACTCATATTCATTTGATGCTCACTGAATTATGACACCGCAAGTGTACGAGTCGCAGACGTAGTACTGATGAATCAAGGTCGTTCCCTCAGAGAATTAATACAATTGGCGATTAAGCATTAGAGTTCTCATATTCATTTTAGTTAAACAATCAATTTGCAATTGGATTTATGAAAATTACATAAATACAAGTAATAAACGATGATTGTAATTGAAAGTATGCAATTAGAAACACCTTAGGAATTTTAATCCCCTTTTATATCAACTGTCAATTATTTTCCTTTTAATTAAACACCTTAAGGCAATTTTTAGAGTCAAGGTTGAATTAGGTACAATTGTCTTTCGATCCAATTGATCCCTTATATCCACTCACTCTTGATGTCTCAAGGAGTGGTTAATAATTGATTAAGTACAGACCTTCTTTCGACTACCTAGGGCCCTTGAGGATATCTCTATCTCAAGTGCAAATTAGATTATATCTAATCCTAAGTTGTTTAACCACTGGTCTATAAGCAATTCCCTTCCTTCAAAAGTTAATTACTGAGTCCTGATACTATCACAATTTACTGATACGAACTTCAAAAATATCCAATTAATTCCAAAAAAATCCAATATATGCAAATGATACTAATCTAGAAATATATGGATGTAAACTAGAGAGAAAAAATATCTCCAGATCAGTTCATCAAGCCCAGATCTCAAAATTCTATGGAACAGTACTTCTAGTCAGGCAAGACTATTGATACTAGATAGAAAATTCAAAAATTCATATCTTCCTATCTAGACCTCCAAATGAGGTGCTTCTAGTTGGCACAAGTCATTGTGATTACCTAGTTTCTTTGTATAAAATTTCATAGCAATTGAACATCATTTGAATCTCAAATGACAGAAAACAATTTCAAACCAATTGAATAGTGCAGTAGACCAAATCCATAAAATTTTTCAATTTTGAAAAATCATCAAATATTTTGTAGAGCTCCAAAAATTATGATCTTTAGCTTCCCAAAAATCTCTTACTGAGACCTAATTCCATGTCAAATTTCAGATCAAGACTAACTCATTTGACAAAAAAGTGATATAGGGTTCCATAATGGTCAAATTTGGTTCCATATGAGGTACCAAACTTGCCAAATAGTCTTCCCTTAGTGTTGGCACCTTTTGGGCAAGTCTAAAAGCATATTTAAGGCTTGTGTGAGCTACCCAAATGGTCCCAAACCTCATGTATCTCATTTTGCCCATTCAACCCTCACTTATACACATATTCATCAAACTTTAAATTTTCATTCTATAGCCTTACATACTCAAAAAATGGGCTAGTGGTCATATATCATAATTATACATCTAAATATCACATAATAGGGTATTTACACATGTCTCAACGTTCATAGTACATATACAACCTCATATACATGATGAACCATCATTATGGTTTCAAAATAAACAAAATAAGACACAAGGTTGTCAATCTTTCTTCCTAATCGTTGTTGGCTCCCTTCACCATAATTGCTTGGTCTACCTAGCATGTTCGATCATTGGAGAGGAGGGGATGAGATTCAAAGAATCCCAATAGCTCATCTCTCATTCAATCACACATAATATGTACAAAGCAAGCTCTTCAAATACATGTATAGAAAAATGGAAGTCATGGACATTTTCAAAGCAACCTTGGTATGTGAATCAATCATACAAGACATTCAAGAGTTCTCCAAGTGTTTAGATTAGCCTCACACTTCTCCTTATAAATTTTGGACTTGCCTCACCCATTTTTTAAGAGCTTTAGACTCAATCATACTCTTGGGAGCCCACTTTGTTTTTGGGAGACTCTTTGCTATGTCTCGACCAAGTTCAAGGGTTCTTGGCTCATCCTCACCAAAGGGAAGAGTTATTGGCCTCTCCTTACTCAAGCAAACTTATACAAATATCATAGATTCATTTAAAACATAACATGGCATCAGGGATCATGGAATATAAAAGCATGCTAACATACTTTTCTTAGCTTGAAAATAAACATATACACATTCTAAAACAAACTAAACACACATCCATGCATGAGAGAAAGTAGAGAGAGCTACCTTGTGCAAATTTACACACTTTTCTCCTTGGATTTCCCTCCTTTGCCTCAGCTATACACCCATAATTTGGTGGAGATGGTTTCTCTTGGTCTAGACATAATTTAAGGGAGCTAATTAGGTTCATCAAACATATTCTAAAGCTATACAATTTGCTTAAGCCCTAGGTTACTCTATAGGCTTCATTATGGTCCATAATGGTGCCTAATGAAACAACACTCCTCAAATAACTTCTAGGCCTCATTCTTTCCTTTCAATTATGAATCTTGACTCCTTTTAAGCCTCTTGGAGCCACCACACCATTAAAACAAAGGGCCTAGTACCATGTTGCTTCTTTAGGTCATAATATGGAACCTATGACCCCAATTCACTTTCCTTGAGTTCTAAATTTTTTCCAAGGCCTCCTCTTATATTCATTCACCATATATGACTCAAAAATGGCCTTAGAAAAATTTGAAACTCTCCCTAGCTAGGTGAACTTGCTTAGGCCGAGACTATGGGTGCATTGGCCTTCCATGGAGTTCTCTTTGTTTTCTTGAAGAAGGAAGCATGTAGGGAGCCTCTTAGGGATCTTAGGAGCATGTTTTAACATTCGATTAAGCCTAAAAACATTTATATAAAATCATATTTGCAAGTGAGCATTTGGATCCCTAATGATTCTATCTTATTTCTTAATACTCCTTTCTTGATTCTATTGGTTCATTCTTAATCCTTGCCACCTAAAACCTCTAATCCCTCCATGAATTAGGTAGAAAACAGCCCCTAAGAATTGAGCTCATGGTGCCCAAATTCGTGCAAGAGGAAGGAGGAGAGAGAAACTACCAAAGAATGCAAGTTTTACCTTATTTTCTTATTTTTCTTTGCTTGCTCTTTGGCTTCTTTAGCCTCCTTACTTGATTTTCGAAATTTTCCCTCTGTTCTCCATTCAAAATAGCCCTCAAAACTTCATAAAAATCATGGAGAAGAGGGAAAAAGAGGAGAAGAGATTGGTGGAGAGAAAGCATGAAAAACAAGCAAATTTCCATACCTAAAGGCTTGAATTTTTTCTCTTTCTTCTCTTCCCTTGGCGCACCACTTTCAAATCTATTTTAGACTAGAAAAACATCGATGGAGAGGAAGGAGAAGGGCTGGACATGATTTTAAAAGAAAAAGGGTAAAGTCAACATACTTTTTTAACTTTTCATGTTAGTCCCTAATCCATGGTTTATCCGTTTGATCTCATTTCAACTCCTTTTCAAAATCCTTCTTTTCCATCATATTCCTTAGGTTCTTAATCATAATAATTGCCTTTGGAATCACTCAAAAAGGATCTGAAACTATTCCAAACTATTTGGTCAAAGTTTCGATCAACCGACAGCCAAAATCGTTCACCGGAGGGGTTTCAACTGTTCTAGGGGTTCCCATAATATTCGGAGCCTCTGAGAACCTCAAAAAGCTCAAATTTTTCATTTAAAAAGCCCTCCTATGAGATTTCAAAATTTTCTAGAAATTACAAAAATGCCCTTACTTTCTTCGGCAAATTTTCTAAGCTCTTGTGACTCTGATTTTTGGGCATCTTAAACCTTAAATCCTAATTTTCTAATATTTAAAATTTTATCATAATTTTAGTTGGCCCCAATTCCTTCTATTTCGAGGACTTCCTTTTATATTTGACTTATTTCTGACGTTTACAGAGAAACCGAACATCGTGTTTTTCACATTTCGCGTTTCTCACGTTTATG
The DNA here is from genome assembly GCA_026724425.1 of Erythrophleum ivorense. Classification (NCBI taxonomy): domain Eukaryota; kingdom Viridiplantae; phylum Streptophyta; class Magnoliopsida; order Fabales; family Fabaceae; genus Erythrophleum; species Erythrophleum ivorense. Next base: position 88,187 of record JAIUCV010000458.1, on the reverse strand, counting down.
GAGAGACCGGATGTTACAACTTACATTTACTTGGATCAATTTTAAACGGAGACAAATTTATTTGACTTTTCTAAAGTATCTATAGAAAAAAAAAAAATAAATAATAATACTCATTAAAAAAATGATAATAATGCTAAATCATGTATAATTTATAAGCAAAAAGGTAAAGTTAAAACTATCCAAATATCAAGCCAATTTTGCTCAACAAAATAAACATATAAAATAACTTTCATGCCAAATTTTAGCTCAATATTTCATAAGAACTAATATAAAAAAATCAAACAAGAAAGCTAAAAAAAACTACTAAATAAGACATCTGTATAGTATAGTAAAAATTTTATATTTTATATTTTGTTACAATGGAAGGGGAAAGATTATCTTTATTTTATATTTTGTTTTCTTTAAAATTAAAAAAGAATTAAAATTAAAAAAAATGACCATTGGATAAAAAATGAAGGGTTAAGATGTTTTCCATTAAACAAAGTAGTGGAACAAAAGATTCATCTTCTTTACATTAAGTTACATAATATGATACATTAGTTTATATATTATCAATCCTACATATAAAAGATCAAACTCAACCAATGTAAGAAACTATCAATCCCCTATATAAAATATCAAACTCAACTAGTGTAAGAAACTTGATTAATTAATTCATCTTATTTTATAATTTTTTCAAATATAAAAGTCTTAGAGTATGGGACCTCCATATAAATGAGATCAAATGGATGGAATTGGAATGCATTATTTTGTTTGACTATGCAATTAGTTGACTATTTCTAATATATATTCCATAATAACTCATAATAACAATAATATTTTTTAACAAAAGTATTAAATTCAAATGTGGATGTCCTTGTATATATACCTAAAAAAGAGTTGAAAGTGTCATTAATTAATTTGTTCCTTAACTATAAATAACATGATAATGAGTGCCCACCCATCTTCTTTAATTATTTGAAATAATTACTAATGATGTGATCGGTTCAATATTTAACAATCTAATACTTAATCTGATCTCTGAGTTTCTTCATCTTAATATTTGTAAAATCAACATATAACTTGACAAATAAGTTGGTCTTGAAAATTAAATCTGATTTTTATTTTTATTTTCAATTTTCACCTCCATTCACCCTCTAGGGTAATACTAATCTTACAACTATTTCAATATGTTAACTATCTTTTATATCAAGTTGTATGTGGAGTGCAAATAAGAAAGCAAAACTCTCGCAGGATGTCACAAAAATGAGAGAACATTTTTAAAAAATATACATATGTACTCATAATTACTTTTTACCTCTTCCTAGTGAAGTGAATTTTTAAACAGAGTTCCCTATATATAAATTTCATCTTGGGGCATTGAGCTTTACGATCACTTGTTTTAGAGATAAGAATTTTAAAACAAAGTTCCTTGTATAAAAGCTTGCTAGGCTTGATAGAGAATTTAGAAATAACTCTAATAGCTTCTCAAATATTATCTCATCTTAACCATTCATCTCCTTTTTTGGCCACTATTTCTTTTATTAATTCACATTTCTACTAACATTCTTATAAGTTGCACCAAACTTATTTCTAATATGAGGCTAATGAGGTCAAGGACATTATCCCTAGGATAAAGGGTTTCAAATGAGAGGTTCATCAACAACCAATAACAAAAATTAACACATGTAAGGAATTAAAAACTAAGGCACTAATCAAGAATTCATAGAGTTCCATTGAGTAAGGGCATTAATTAATTTTTTATTTTCTTTGTTCAATAAGCATTAGTTAATTTTCTGAAAATGGGAAAAAGGTTCAACATACAACAAATAGGAGAGGTATTCCTACTTTAGGTAATATAAGATCTTTGGTAAGAACATTCAACTCCATAAAAAATAATATGAAAAAAAAATTAGATAAGTTTTTTATTATCATATTCAAAGTTGTATAGGAAAAGTAAGCATTGTGGAGAGAACATAAAGAAAAGGCATAGAAGCACAAAATACAATAAAGTTAGAGATAACAATGGTCAAAGAGTAGTTTCTTATAGAAAAGTTTTGCGGCAAAATCTTTTCATTTTTTTTTTGGAAAATTTGTGGCAAAATCTTAGAACAATATGGAATTCTCTTAATGGTGCTATAAGTAGAATAATGAAAGGTAGAAAAGTGTCCTATGAGATCCATTTATCAACTTTTATCACTTGGTTGTTAGCACTCAATAGTAATTTTTAATTGGTCTTTCATCTTATCTAACTTAGTTATGCATATTATTTTCTATATATATATATATATATATATCAATTTTTGATTGAAATCTTTTTATAAAGTAATGCTAGCGTTACTGAAGAACTCTAACAATGTCATAGTTCAGATCATATAAATAAAACAAGCCAAAGTTCAACCCGCTGGGAAAGGGTGCATGTAAGTGGAACAATAATAAAAGATAGGTAATAATAATATCATTTTTTAAATAATAACAATAATAATAAAAGATCATGTAATATATAAAACTAATGACTGGTTTAGTAGTTTTGATATAAAAGTAGCTCTTCTTATATAATTTATATAATATTTTATTATTTTTAAAATAAAAATATAAGAATTATTTTTATTTTTAAAATTATTTTTTAATTTCTTCAACAATGGTATTCATTTTATATTTTATATATTAAACAAGCTTTAAGATTTTTAATTTAATTATTTATATAGTGGGTGATGAGTGATGCAAGTGCGCCAAAAAAGGATAATTTTTACATGGTTAGATGAGTCACTGACATACAAGGCTGATTATTAAGGTAACCATCTCAATTTTTTCTCAATAAAATTATAGTTATTATCAAACAAGAAATATAATTAAAAAAACCCAACAAAGATTTTAGGCAACATACCTTTCTTGAAACATTTTGTTATCTGGAAAATCTTTTGGAGAGCAATGTTGCAATTGTTGAATGAGTTATGAATCTTTAAAGCATATTGACCTAAAGATTGAATGTTAAAAAAAGGAAATATATGAATGAAAAATTTAAAAAAAATCCCCTATCACACGCAAATAGAAAAGGGAAAGAAAGAACAAAAGCAAATAAGCCAACACACACTTGAAGTAACATGAGGACATGTTCAAGACCATAAGTGATTTCAATAAACAATATGAGGACAAAACACTGATAAAGAGACTAAAACATGGAATTTTTCTTGGTTTTCCCTTTCATATTTATCAGACATGTTTCTAATGTGTTCTCTATCAACATTAGTGTGTAGTAAATGACTTCAAAACAAATACAAAGTGAGCTAATTTGTATAACATGGAGGAGGCATAAGACACAACAAAATCAAGAAATAGAACTTGCAACTTATATGATGGCCAATTGGAAGACCCACAACTGAAGTAAGCGTTGGAAGTTCAAACGTGAACTTTGTGACAGTATGGCTTAGTTGTATGCATTTAACTAGTTTAAACTTCTTGAAATTCTATGGGTCCAAGCAACCTATAACCATGTGTATGGCATGATGTGAGCATAACAAGTTACTTAGCTACCAAGAAGGATAGGTGCAAGAAACTCAGTCAAGCCCAAGATTTAGTTCCTTAAGTTTTATAATATCTCTAATTGACATAATGCTTCACTTTAATTTTAGTTCCTTAATCAAAGGTGTAATAAAAATTTTCTTTACTCTTTAGTTTCATCCTTTCAGGAGTGTAATAAGAATTCATATGAACAATAAATCACTCTCTGAAGAGAAAAATGAAAATAAAAACTTTGTTTTTAGTATTTCCAAGGGGAATAGTTCACAAAATGAGCCATCAAATGCCATTGCCAACACATGGTAACTCATTTACAATTGTTGTCATAGATAAACAGCAAATAAAAGAAATAAACATAAATAACTAGTTAGAGCAAAGTTCTCCTGCAACAAACAAGAAAATTGAATTTTTCCTACCTAGTTGAACAAATTTCAAGGACTGCGATCAAGTAGGTTGAAAGATTGCTATCAAGTGATTCAGATTTCAAGGAACAAATTCTATAAACCAAATTTGAGAAATAAAAAAATGGACTATATAGCTAGGTTTTATTTAACTTTGAGTTGTACATTAAAAAAAATAATTAAGAGAGAAGGAAACTAAAACAGAACATTAAATTTCAAAAGCAATGTGACATTTATATTTTATATCAATAGATAATCATTGAAATCCAATTCTTCTTCTTTTTTGTTTTGTTTCTTTAGTTGCACATTAAAAGCCTTAACGCACTTACATGCAATGAAGTGGAAGCCAAGGCAACGTCATGATATCAACCTCTTATCATGTGTCAAAAAGAACTACATGATCAAGATACAAAGCTGTTCCTTCTCCATATAATTAGAACATCAAAACTTGAACCATAACAAAATCATTGCAAGTGAAATTCTATCACTTGTCTTTCTAATTTTCCCAGGAATCGATAAGAGAATTGATACATGACACAGTTCATTATGAATTATAATTTTAAAACAAATGAAAGAAAATTTTATGACACCATATCTATAAGACAATGTTGTTATCACACTTCATAGACATTAAGAAATCATAGTATATGCTCTAGAGTCATATGTACTGAATAAGTTATCCTAGTAACGAAAGCAAAACAATCACTCCAGAGCAAAACTCAAATTATTAAATAGTTTCATTTGATTAAACATTCAATATTCCACTCTATAGGACTAGTAATTAATTAATTGTAAATTTTGGATGCAATATAACTACTCTTCATGCTTCAATCTCGTTTCTTGGCTCATAGATATGCACTTTATTTCCTGCAATTATGGGAATCATCCAAGAATTCAAAGTTAAATGTTGTCTTTCATTCTAAGTTCAATTATTTGTTGAAAGTGTCACATTAATAGCACCCAAGCTTGCAAATAGAAAGCTAATACTTCTAAAAGATTGTATACAATTATCATGCACTAGTTTCATCAACAAATTGGTAAGGAATATTGATGTTTAAGTAAATTGATTGAAAAATATAAAGGAAAACCAACATGCAAGCTAAAACTTCCTCTTCCCTTATTTTCACGTCAAAAGAAGAAGACTCACAAAGCAAATAATTTTAGGGGAGAAAGCTTTCATGGAGAAATCAGTTTAATAGCAAAAATGGAAGAAGAACTTGTTAGATTACATGAGATTGAAAGGAAGAAGAATAATGGAAGGAAGGAGTAGCAAAACTTGCAAAATAGGAGAACTTACCTGAAGAGACGAAGCTAAAATGAAGGGAACAAGGAAAAAAAGCTTTGAAGGAAAGGCTATCGCTCGACGGAAACTCATGATAGTGAAAGGGAGGTAGGGAGCACACTAGGGCATGAAGGAATAAAGGGGGAGAGGAACATCAATTTTTTGGATCTGAAACCAACCAGTGATACAAAAAGGGGAATTAGGGATTGAGGAGGGATGGTGTCATTGGATGATATTTAGGTAAAAAAATATAGGTAAATTTTAAGTTTTAAAATTTGGAATTTAAAAGGCTAACAAGATGTATACTTTCTTTTGTTTTATTTATTTTGTCTTTTTTTAATTTGACACTAAAGAAATATACATTATATAAATAATGTAATTATATATACTATATATAATTGTATAATATGTATAAATATAGATAATATAATTAATTAATATTAATAATAAATAATAATCTATTGACAAATTTATTTATTTATTTTATCTATTTAATTTAGTCCGTTTTATATTTTTTATCTTTTTTTATTTTAGGTGTTATTATCTTTATTAGATAGTTATCTAAATTTACTAGGATTATGTTATCTAGGTTAATTAATATAAGGAAAAGACTAACTAATATCTCAACTATATATCTTAATTATATATAATATTTATAATTATATAATATGTATAAATATAACCAGTATAATTATTTAATGTTAATAATAGAAAATAATTTATTTACATATATTTTTTTATTTTAGTTATTTTTTATTTGTCTTAATTATTTAATTTAGTCAAGTTTATATTTATATTTTTATCTTTTTATTTAGGATTTGTTATCTATATTAAACCTTTAACCCTAACCTCAGAGCAAACAAGACAACTATATCATCTTTATGAGATAATTTAAATTTTAGGGATCAAAGTAAGACTAAGAGATGAAAGTTTCTGAAATTCAAATACAATATCATTTTTTAGATAATGATTTATATTTTAATAAATATTGAACATATTTATTTCATAAATTGTTAATTATCTTGTTAATTAATAATTAAATAACTATACCTCCATTCACCCAAAACAAAATCATAATAATAATAAAATTATCTAGTTGATTTATTTTTTATTATAAATTAATGATTATATAATTCTTAAAACTGGATAAACAGTAATTAAAAAGAAACTACCAATAAATATCATATAAAAAATAGTTTATGTGATAAATTTATTCTTTGAGATTATTTAAACTAAAGTTATATAAATTTTTAAGAGATAATTATTAAAATTCTAATAAATATTGAACAAATGTATTTCATACACTTGTAATTATTTTGTGAATTAATAATTAAATATTTAAATCTTAATTTAAATTTTGTATTTTAATTCCTATTAAATAAATTATTTTCAAACTGAGAAATTGGTCAATCAAGGGCATGGAAAAAAAGAGAAGGATAGATAAATATAAATATTGTTTTATTAAACATTTTGTTTTTTTGGGTTATGCTGAAAGGACCAAATAATTGAGCTATTCATTTTTCTTATTAAGGATATAACTATAAGTAAAAAAAATTAAGATTTAGTTTTTAAATCTTAATTTTAAATATTGATGTTTAAATTGTATAATTTAAAAATAAAAAATTAAAAATAAAAACCTGTTATTTTTTGTTGTCATAAATAGCAAATTTAAAAATTTAAAAATTATATATCTTAAGATAAACATTATCTAATAATATTCAAACTATTATGTCATCTTTATCTAAATATTCTTTAACTCTTAATTTGAATTTTGTAATTTAATTTCTATTATATCTATCTTGCAATAATTATCTTTTTAACTAGAATTTAAAAAATTAAATAGAATTATGTATTTGCCTTTTTTTTTTCATTTTTTTACTAATGATTGGCTTGCGGCCAAACTCGATGATAACAATCAACCTTATCTTATATGATTGTAAACTGTAACACCTATGCTAATTTTGCTAATTCCCTTTCTCTTAATTTTCATGTTTTGTATAATCCTCCTAATAGTTGTATTTCTTTTCTAAAGAGTTGCTCATTCTATACTTATGTAATTCCTTTGTAAACCTATCATATGAAAATTATAATTTTTAAGTTTTTATTCTCAATTTTTTAGCAAAAACATAGTGTGTATATATATAAAACTATGAAGCATAATTGAAAACAAACTACTAATAATTATTCTAGAAACAAAAAAATAGCTAATATGATAAATATATATTTTGAGATTATTTAAAATAAAATAAAATAAACGTTTATGCATTAAGTATTAAAATTTAAATAAGTATTGTATAAATTTATTTAATAAATTTGTAATTGTAGTCATATTTTTAATTAGAAATTAAATAATTATAATAAAATTATCTATTTAGTTTATTTTTTCATTATTGATTAATGATTAGATTACTCATAAACCTAGATAAAAATAAATGAAAAAAAAAATTGATAATTGATATATAAATAAAGATATTACTTAAGTAATAAATATATTATTTGAGATTATTTAAATTACATTAATATTATTTTTATAAGATAATTATTAAATTTTAATCAATGATGTACACATTTATTTCATACATTTATAATTATCTTTTAAATTAGAAATTAAATAATGATAATAAAATTATCTATTTGGTTTATTATTTAATTTTAATTAATGATTATATAGCTCCTAAAACTAGATAAAGATTAATCAAAAAGTAACTCCTAAAACTGCATTACTAAGATCTTTCACCCACTTCATTATTTCTACTAGACAAAATAGAACAATCTTCCTTAAGCCCTCTAAGAAAGATACTGTAACATGCAAATCTAAATATTGAAAAGAAGAAAAAAAGCTTAATGAAAAGAAAAGAGGAGAGTTTGGGTGTGAGCAAGTACTAAAGAAGAGAATGAAAATATGATTTATAATTGGAAGAAAGGGGAAAGATGAAATTTAGGATTAAATTAAGTATTTTTTAGTTTTTTAATCAAACATTTTTCTAAAAAATATGATATATCTATAATTTAAAAAAAAGTATCATATAATATTAAATTATAAATGAATAAATATTAAATATGCAACAATTTTAAAACCAGATTGGTTATTAAATTAGTAGAAGCACTAGTTCAGTGTTCACTAATCTCATTATGATTGAACTGGGGTTAAATTAATAATAATTAAATATATTTTTTTAATTTTATATATTAAAAAATAATAAAATAAATAAATTTTAAATATTTAATTAATTACATGCTTTTTAAAATATTTTAAAATTTTTTAATTAAAAAATAAAAATTACCCATGATTAAAATTTAATATTTAATATTGAACTTCTTGACTTCTGAAATTATATTAAGATTTCATTATCATTAAAAATAAAAAACCAAAAAAAGGACAAAAGGCTTAAAAATACTAAATTAGAGAAAGTAATTTATGAAATGTAAAAAATTTAACTAAATTAAAAACATAGTTATAATTATAAAATAGTATGTATATATATATATATATATATTTTATTAGTTTTGTTGTTTTTAGATATTATATATATGACATATATATATATATTGGTTATATTATTTTATCTAAAAATTTATATATATTAAACAATTCATAACATAATTGTAATAACATTGTAGTATAATCAACTAAAATATTAACAATTTATTTTAGGTCTTTATTTCAAATCTCAATAATGAAACATTTAAAAAATTATTAAACTTTTAATGACAATCTATAGGTGTTGTCGTTAAAAGTGGATTTTAGTGGCAACGTTGGTCGCCACTAAAAGTCTTTGCACAACAATTTCTAATTTAAAAAACAAAAAATTTGCCAAAACTTTTAACAGTGACCAAATGTTGCCACTAAAAGAGACTTTTAGTGGCAACCTATAAAAGTTGCCATTAAAGGAGACTTTTAGTGGCATATAAAAGTTGCCACTAAAAGTTAATTTTAGACGCGATCTAATGTTGTCATTAAAAGTGTTGACACAAAAATTTTTAAATAAAAAAAAATTTACAACTTTTAGTGGTGACCAATTATCACCATGAAAGTCACTTTTAATAGCAACTATATTCATGTTGCTATTAAAAGTTATTTTGTAACGACATTTTTGTCGCCACAAAAAATTTTTAGTGATGACTTTTTTGTATCGCCATTGAAGATTTTGCCAAAATGAAGGATGATATTTTAGTGACTATTTTTAGTGACAACTTAATAAGATCACCACTAAAAGTATAATTTTAACGATGACATTTTTAAGTCACCACTAAAAGTTTTCATTAAAAATTTATGTTTTTTAGTGGTTTTAAAAAGTGAGAAAAAAATACCTATTGAATGTGGGTTTACATAATATAATTTTATTTGAATAATTAGTTATAAAATTTAATTAATTCAATCCGAGAAACATTTCACTAAAAAATAATGAATTTTAAATCTTTCATTTTTCTGTAAAATTTCAATTTGCATGTTTAATTGCTTCTTTTCAAATGAACTCAACAAAAAGGTATTAAAATTTTGTGATTGCTTCTAAAATGAACTCGACATTATAAATTTTTATATTTTATTAGATAATTTTTTTCCCTTCAAAATATTCTTTTGAATAGTTCCATAAGTTATTATGATATTGTTAAATGATGGTATATTGTTTTAATGTATTTTTAATATATATCACATGAGTATTGAATAAATATTCATGGGTATTTAGGTGGTGAAGTTGTTATGTTAATATGAAAAATAATTTTTAATACAATATTTATTTAAATTTAAACTTTGTTTTTATATTTAAAAGGGAGAAAATCAAAATATTATTAATGAATTAATTTCATTTAGTTTAATTGAAAAGTTTAAGGATAATCATTTTATTTAAACAATATACTATCTATTTAATTAAATAGGATATAGATTTTAAAAAAAACCAAAATCACATCTAATCTAAATATCACATTTTTATTATGACTCAACCCTAGACAAACCTTTGCTATGCCACAACTGGAGAAGACAAAAGCAGTGGATTGAACTTGCGAGTATGACTTAATAGAAACTAAATCCTCTTAAGTATGCTTTCTTTGAAGTTTGCCTGAAGTGAGAAATCCTGGCCGTTCATCGCTGTAGATGTTGAGATTATGCCATGTAGCGCCTTAATCTTCTCCGACCTTCTGCTTTGCCCTTTTTTATCATCTCTCAGCTCTTCTCTATCAAGAGCCAGGCAGGCAGTGAGCCAGAATGATGAAGAGACATTTTTTATTTTGATGCTTTCAAGGATGAAAGAAAGAAACACAATTAGAAAACGTAGCAGCAACAAAACATAAAGAAAAGCCGGTTGTTCTCCCTTTCGTTTCCTTCCTCCTCCTCTTCTTTGTTACTTTCTCTATTTCAGAAAATGGTCATCACCCATCAGGAACATCCCGATCTCTCTTTTTTACCCCTTGGCTGCTTTTCTTTTTTTCCTTTTTTCTTTTTCTTGTTCTTTTTTCTTTTTTTAAATGATCATTTGAATCTATGGAACTACTTGTCACCTTCATCATCTGGCCACCAGAGAATTAAATCTTCACTGTCTATTTTCCGTAATAAATTTATTGCCAATATATTCTCAAAATTTCCAGATGGGTTTTTGCACATGCTTGGTATTGTTCAGTTGCAATATGTGGGAATTCGAACATTTGATTGAGTCTTTTCAAAGCCCCATCATGAGTGAGCGCTGGCCCAGTTGTGAATCATCCAACTCCTCCTTTGAAAGGAAATAACTACAACGGACACATGTAGATTCAATATCCAGGTGTCCTTTGCATCTTCATTAAGAACCCAGAATGATTTTAATATTTTGGTGGGTGTGCTGCCACATTTTGCTGATTTGGTTTATTGTTTTGTTCGCAATTCCAGACCAATTTTTAAGCTACCTGAAGGTTCCTCTTGATATTCTGCTGTTAGTTTTTCATATGGACCATTTAATAGCCCCTGTTCTATTCCTTATTTGAGAGCTAAAAATTCTTCCCTGGACGAAAAGAAATCTTATCTTAGAACTCTCATCTTATCTAATTCTGACTCTGAGTTTTGCTGGAGAAGGTGTCTGGGCGTGTGGAGATGGAGGCAAGCCGAAACATGATAAAGGAGAGCAGAGCAGAAAGTCGGAGAAGATGGAGGCGTGTGACAGATGAATCCCTGCGTTTTGTCGACGTGTCTCCTCTGGCCTCCTCTTTTGACAAACTTGTGCGTTTTGATGATTAAGGCGCCACATGGCATGATCTCAACCCTTGAAGTGACAAACGGCTAGGATTTCTCACTTCAGGCAAACTTCAGAGGAAGCATATTTCAGAGGATTTGGTTCCCGACTTAATATAAACTCATGAATCATTAGGATGTATCTACAAATAAAGAGAAAGATTCCCCAAGAAGGATAAACAAAACAACCATAAACTAACGTAAGTGACGGACACGCATGGTGGAATTCTCCTCCTACATGACGAGCTGGCTACGACTCTTGCAGAAACTAACAAAATGTCATATATCTATCAAAATCGTCATCCCAAATCCCACGCTTAATTTACAGTCTTTTAGGAGATGCCCGCAGATTCCTTTCTCATCTTGAAATTAATATTAGTATATTTCTAAGAATTATGAAAATCTATATTTAAATTTATTACATATAATTAACTAATTAAAAATATAGAGAGATTCTTTAATGTGGAAAGCTGAGGTGAATAATTTTTTAGTGTTTGATCCCACAAAAAAAAGACTTTCTTTAGAGATAAAAAAAAATATTTAAAAGTAATCTTTTAAATTAAACATCTACTTTTTTTTTTTTAATTTGGGATACACAATCGATGTCTAGACAGATAATTTTGAAAAAAAAAAATCTGTTCTTACTATATTTTCTTTACAAAAATAATCACTACAATTTTTTTGGGGAGAAACCAATATAACATTTAAAAATGTAAATATAATTTTAAAATGGTTGATAAGATTATGAGAAACTAATGTTTTGAAAATCGAATCACTTAGTGAATTAGAAAAATAAATGGTTCATGATTTATCGGTCAAAATAAGGTAAAATCGTGATTTTATGAGTTTTAAAATTTTAGAATTATATAAGTAACTTAATATATTAAAATATAATATATACTAGTTAAGTAAATAGATAATTTAATAAAAATGAATAAATATTGGCTTTTTTGAAATATTATCATATACTTTTGTTAAGATAAATATATTTTTGTATAAATAGTATTTTCACTGATAACAGTCATTTCTATAAATTAAAAAAAAAAGAATAACAGTGAAAGGCAATTAGTAATGTAGCATACCAATTACTTTGAATGATAGGCGTTGTTTGATATATAAATGAAAATGAACGAAAAGAATAAAAAATTAAAAATGCTTTTATAGATAGAAAATGATCTTTATTAATCTACTTAGTAAACTTTTGACATAGCATAACTTGGGTAAAACTGAAGGCAAGAGACAAAGAATTGAGGCAAATCTACCTCTCAGACCAGATAGGACACGAGTGGACGCTATCAGTATAATTTCGTTCCAAGTTAGTGCATCCAAATAAAATAATTAAAAATTCAAATAGGTTGTGTAAACAAAACTTCTGGTTATACAACCTATTTGGATTTCTGTTGATTGAATTGAATCAAATAGTGAAATTGAGGTATTAGAGTTTCACAGGTTTTCCTTATTTTCTTTTCCTTTTGTTCGTTTTATTTTATTATAAAAGATCTCATTCTCTCTCTGTTTCCCAGAGCCATCATTTCTCTTCTTCACCTTTGTTTTTCAGTTTCTCTTCGCCTTAAGAAGGCAAGTGTTAAAGAAATGTTCAGGATCAAAAGACAAAGCAGATTAGCGACGATTATGAATAATAAAGGAAGAAGGAGGCGAACATTGCACAGCTATCTAGAGGAAGGTGAGGATTGAAGTGATTAAAACAAAAGTTTAAATTAAAGGACGTTTTCGTATTTGCATTCACTAGGGGGGGAAAAATCTTGACCCGGCCAAATAACTTTCGCAACTGATCATGTTTAATTCTTGATCAATTTTATCAATTTTTGGCCAGTTTTTGACTAATTTTGAGGGCTAAATTGAATAAAAACATGGTTACTTTATTGATTTTTTGTTAAATTAATCGTTCCAATTTAATTTTTTGTTTCATCCATGCGAGAGATGTATTATAAGGGCACTATTATTTTCAAATTTTGATGCTTCATAGAAATATGATCATCTAATATATATAATTTTTTTAATTAAAATTATAAATTTCTTTGAATTATTCTTTTTTTGAGAAATTTTAATAATCTACTTCTTCACATATCTAAAATATAATAATTCTGTATAACTTTATGATTAATCAATATTCAAGAAATTAAAACAACTAGGAGTGGGTTCTCTGCATTGCACGAAAATCAGAAGAAAAATGAGAGGAGGAAGACAATGAAAAAAAAGAAGAAGAAATGGAGCCTGTGGTAAAGCATGACTAATATGGCTTATGAATAATGTTTGAAGTGAAGATTTTATGGTAGAGTACATATATATATATAGGTATATATAAACAATGATCTTACATAAAATTTACAAATTGTAAAGTTAAAAAGAAAAAAAGGGAAGCATTATCCAACCACTACAAAAAAATAGATTTTTAGTGGCAATTTTTAGTGGCGACTAAAAAATGTTGTCACTAAAACTATATTTTTAGTGGCGACTTTATTAAGTTGCTACTAAAAATAGCCACTAAAACATTATCTTCCATTTTGACAAAACCTTATGTGGTGACACAAAAAAGTCGCCACTAAAAGTTTTTTGTGGCGACAAGAATGTTGTCGCAAAATGACTTTTAGTGGCGACACAAATATGATTGCTACTAAAATTGATTTTTCGTGACGATAATTAGTTGCCACTAAAAGTTGTAAATTTTTTAAAAAAAAATTTTAAAATTTTTGCGCCAATATTTTTAGTGATAATATTAAGTCATGACTAAAACTAACTTTTAGTAACAACTTTTATGGGTCGTCACTAAAAGTCTCTTTTAGTGACAACATTTAGTCGTCACTAAAAATTTTGACAAGTTCTTTTTTTATTAAAATATTACTGTGCAAAAACTTTTAGTGGCGACGTTGGTCGCCACTGAAATTCACTTTTAGTGGCAACATATATAGATCGCCACTAAAAGTTTGACAATTTTTTTAAAGTTTTATTATTGAGATTTATAATAAAGATCTAAAATAAATTGTTAATATTTTAGTTGATTCTACTATAATGTTCTTGTAATTATGTTATGAATTGTTTAATATATATAATTTAAAATAAAATAATATAACCAATATATATGTCATATATATAATATCTAAAAACAACAAAACTAATACATATATATATACTATTTATAATTATAACTATGTTTTTAATTTAGTTAAATTTTTTACATTTCATAAATTACTTTTTCTAATTTATTATTTTTAAGCCTTTTGTCCTCTTTTTTTAGTTTTTTTTATTTTTAATGATAATAAAATCTTAATATAATTTAAGAAGTCAAGAAGTTCAATATTAAACATTAAATTTTAATCATGGGTAATTTTTATTTTTTAATTAAAAATAAATTCACAAATATTTTAAAAAGCATGTAATTAGTATTAAATATTTATAATTTATTAATATTTATTAATATTTTATTATTTTTCAATATGTAAAATTTAAAAAATATATTTAATTATTATTAGTTCAACAACAGTTCAATCACAGTGAAATTAATGAACATTGAACTAATGTTTCTACCAGTTTAATAGTTAATTTAGTTTTAAAATCTTTGCCTCTTTAATATTTATTCATTTATAATTTAATATTATATGATAATTTTTTAAAATTATATATATAATATTTTTTTAGAAAAAAATTTGATAAAAAATATAAAAATACTTAATTTAATCCTAAATTTCATCTTTCCCCTTTCTTTCAATTGTAAATCATATTTGCAATCTATTCTTCAGTACTTAGCTCACACCCAAACTCCCTCTTCTCTATTCATTCAGTTCTTTTTCTTCTTCTTTAATATTTAGATTTGCATGATACAATATCTTTCTTAGAGGGCTTAAAGAAGAATGTTCTATTTTGCCTAGTAGATATAATGAAGTGGGTAAAAGATCTTAGTAATAGAGTTTTAGGAGTTACTTTTTTATTATTCTTTATCTAGTTTTAGGAGCTATCTCATCGTTAATTAAAATTAAATAATAAACTCAATAGATAATTTTATTATCATTATGTAATTTCTAATTTAAATGATAATTACAAATTTATGAAATAAATGTGTACATCATTGATTAAAATTTAATAATTATCTTATAAAAATAATATTAATATAATTTAATAATCTCAAAGAATATATTTATTACTTAAGTAATATCTTTATTTATATATCAATTATCAATTATTTTTTTCACTTATTTTTATCTAGGTTTATGAGTAACCTAATCATTAATCAATAATGAAAAATAAACTAAATAGATAATTTTATTATAATTATTTAATTTCTAATTAAAAAGATGACTACAATTACAAATTTATTAAATAAATTTGTACAATAATTATTAAATTTTAATAATTAATGCATAAACATTTATATTATTTTATTTTAAATAATCTCAAAATATATATTATCATATTAACTATTTTTTTTGTTTCTAGATTAATTATTAGTAGTTTTTTTTCAATTATGTTTCATAGTTATATATATATATATATACACACACTCTGTTTTTGCTAAAAATTTGAGAATAAAAACTTAAAAATTATAATTTTCATATGATAGCTTTGCTTTACAAAGGAATTACATAATTCTAGGATGAGCAACTATTTAAAGATCAGCATTTAGAAAAGAAATACAACTACTCGGAGGATTATACAAAACATGAAAACCAAGGGAAAGGAAATTAGCAAAATTAGTACAAGTGTTACAGTTTACAACCATTTAAGATAAGGTTGATTGTTATCATCAAGTTTAGCTATAAGCTAATCATTAGTAAAAAAAATAAAAAAATTATAATTCTATTTAATTTTTTTAATTTCTAAATAAAAAGATAATTATTGAAAGATAGATATAATAGAAATTAAATTTCAAATTTCAAATTAAGAGTTAAAGAATATTTAGATAAAGATGACAGAATAATTGACTATCATTAGATAATGTTTATCATAAGGTATATAATTTTTTAATTTTATAATTTGCTGTTTATGACTACAAAAATTAACAACTTTTTATTTTTTGTTTTTTATTATTAAATAAAAATTTTAAATTGTACAATTCAAACATCAAGATTTAAAATTTAAAATTTAAAAACTAAATTAAGAGACTCAAAATATCCAAAACAAGGTTAAAGCACAGGTATTGCAATGCACAATCATCTAAAACAAGATTAATTGCTACCATCAAATTTGCTTGCAAACTAATTATTGCCTCCACTACCCATTTTCTATTTTTTTAGTATGTCACTTGAGTGATTCATTGTCTGACTATTTTTTTCTCTTTTTTTGATTTATAATTAAAAATATTATCATTGTTATCAGGTTTGATTAATTTAAAAAGATTAAATAATACAACTTATTAAAAAAACATGTAAAAGACATGCATTGAAGTGCATGTTAATTCTTTTTAATAATTGTAATTTAAAATTAATACAAAAAAGTAGCAAGTACTTCTTATACATGTATTTTTATTTCTTTTTTAATTATAATTTATATTTATATTTTAAAAAAAATTATATTTTATTTATATTAGTTTGAAATCAAATATAATTCCAACAGGAAATCTTTTGTTATAAAATATATTAACATTTAAGGTGAAATTGAATTTTCTATTTACTTTTAAAAAATCTTCCAATAAAAACCAAATGGAATTTACGAATTATAAAGAAGCTAGCATTTTTTTTTGGCATAAAACAACAGAATCAAAATATTAAAAAGAAATTATGCTTGTACGTAAGTGTTTTCTTATTTTTGCCCAAATGATATTTCATTCCAACAAGTGCTCAACAAATTATTTCATTCTTGAAATTCCAATAAAACATGAATTTAATTATAATTATAAATACTGACTTTAATTTAATTAAAAGTGTAAAGCAACGGAAATAATATTCTTAAACTTTGGTCCAATGTCAAATCATTTCATCTATATCTTAAATCATTGAATGCAGATTCATAATTTTTTTTTTTTACTTATATCCTTAATAAGAAAAATGAATAGCTTAATTATTTGATCCTTTCAACATAACCCAAAATAAAAAGTTTAATAAAATAATATTTATCTATCCTTTTCTTTCTGTCCATGCCCTTGATTGACCAATTTCTCAGTTTAAAGATAATTTATTTCATAGGAATTAAACTACAAAATTTATATTAAGCGTTAAATATTTAATTGTTAATTCACAAAATAATTACAAATTTATGAAATACATTTGTTCAATATTTATTAGAATTTTAATAATTATCTCTTAAAAATTAATATTACTTTAGTTTAAATAATCTCAAAAAATAAATTTATCACATAAACTATTTTTTATATAATATTTACTGGTAACTTCTTTTTAATTATTGTTTATCCAATTTTAAGAATTATCTAATCATTAATTTATAATTAAAAAATAAATCAACTAGATAATTTTATTATAGTTTTTTTTTGGTGAATGGAGGTATAGTTATTTAATTATTAATTAACAAGATAATTAACAAGTTATGAAAAAAATATGTTCAATATTTATTAAAATTTAAATCATTATCTCAAAAATGACATCGTATTTGAACTTCAAAAACTTTTATCTCTTAGTCTTATTTTGATCCCTAAAATTTAAATTATCTCATAAAGATAACATAGTTGTCTTGTTTGATCTGGGGTTAAGGTTAAAGGTTTAATATAGATAACAAATCCTAAATAAAAAGATAAAAACATAAATACAAAATTGACTAAATTAAATAATTAAGACAAATAAAAAATAAATACAAAAATATATGTAAATAAATTATTTTCTATTATTAATATTAAATAATTATATTGGTTATATTTATACATATTATATAATTATAAATATTATATATAATTAAGATATATAGTTGAGATATTAGTTAGTCTTTTCCTTATATTAATTAACCTAGATAACATAATCCTAATAACTTTAGATAACTATCTAATAAAGATAATAACACCTAAAATATAAAAAATATAAAAATAAAATAAAATGAACTAAATTAAATAAATAAAAATTTTGTCAATGGATTATTATCTATTATTAATATTAATTAATTATATTATTTATATTTAAACATATTATATAATTATATATAGTATATATAATTATATTATTTATATAATGTATATTTCTTTAGTGTCAAATTAAAAAAGATAAAATAAATAAAACAAAAGAAGGTATATATCTTGTTAGTATTTTTAAATTCCAAAATTTAAAACAAAATTTACACATATTTTTCTACCTAAATATCATCCAACGACGCCCTCCTCAATCCCTAATTCCCCTTTTTTTTTGGTATTAGTAGTTGGTCTCAGATCCAAAAAATCGTTGTTCCTCTCCTCCTCCATTCCTTCACGCCCTAGTTGTGCTCCCTGCCTCCCTTTCACCGTCATAAGTTTTTGTCCAGCAATGGCCTTTCCCCCAAAGCTTTTCTTCCTTGTTCCCTTCATTTTAGCTTCGTCTCTTCAGGTAAGGTCTCCTATTTTGCAAGTTCTGTTACTCCTTCCTCCTTCCATTATTCTTCTTCCTTTCAATCTCAAGTAAGATCTTTCAATTTCTTTGATCTTTTGCCTAAAAAAGTTGTTGAATTTTTCGTATGTTGATGTGTCTGTTTTTTTGCTTTCTACTTGATTCGAATTGCTGTAATCTTTTGCTTTCTTTGCTTTTTGTTCCTTCATATGTTAATATTTGAGTAGATAGAGTTATTTCCCTATTCCCTTTTCAAGATTTATTATGTTTTCAATCTATGATCTGATTTTCGTTTCTTACAGTTTCTTTTATCTGTTATCAGTTATCATAAGCATTGTTTCCGTACGGGGTCTGAAATATATTGGGTTTGTTGCACTTTCTTCAATGGGCTTGTTCTTGTTAATTAGGGTCCTTCAATTTTCAATCTATAAAGGATTATTTCTGCATCAATAAAATAGAATTTACGCTAATTTTATAGATTGCTTGAGAAGGTAACAAAATTTAGTGCAACTTCAACACTATATCACACCAACCCAATTGCCAGACTCTCTTTACTTACACACATGCCTAAAATCATTAGAGTTGGGAAAGAAGGTTAAGTAGGGACGATGCTGAGTGATGACCTGCCCTACACCTGCACTATACCCTTTCACTCATATAAACACGCATTAATGTTGATCTTAAGACATTTCCCCACCAAGTTGTTCATATTATAATAACTGGACACATGACTTTTTTTCTCATTTTTCAGTAATATGATAGTGGATTTGACATTCTTTTGAACAAGCTATGTATTTATATATTTATTATCATCATATATTCCCCTATTATATAGTTCTCTCTCTCTCTCTCTCTAATTCAGCATTTATTTAATTTATTTACTTTTCCTTTTGGTACACAATATAAAATAAAATCTGGCAGTGCAAAAAAGCATTGCATATTATTGTGTTTAAGTCATGAATCATAAGAATTTACAATACATTACATGAAACCGTTAGACCTATGTTGTTTAAGAAATATATTTATGCTGCGTGAATACAGAAGCTTCCCAAGAAAAGCCAATCAAATAATACTTTCACATGACAATTTGTTACTAATTTTTGTTTGTTTTAATATATTCCTGTGTTCTAGTTACTCCAAATCTACCAACAATAAGAATCAGGTTCCAAATTCTATTTTTAATTTTCTTTTAATATATGTCTTTACATTGGTAGGTTTCCATTGCACAGACTTGCAGTTGCATATACTTCTTGCTACAGCAGAGACACAGGAATGTTGAATTTAGAGAGTCTGCTAATGAACAAAGACAACGGTAATTGTGCTCTATACCTTATTATATTGTTTTAATTTTGGCCTTTGGATCTTAGATGCATGAACTTTAGTATCAATTTTGGTGTGGCTCTCTGTTGTAGGCTTGTTGCTATGTAATACAGTTCAATTTCCCAACTAGTCTTTTGTGGATATATTTGTTCTTGCTTTATTTTTCTTGCCATATCTGACATTCAACTTCATCAAATTTTAGTCCCCATGTGTATTTATTTTCCTAATTTACTTATGTTCCTATTTTGTGTTCTATTTCTATATATTATGTTTTTGAGTAATACAGTCCTATATTTACATGCATATTGGTGAAGAGGGTGGCGTGCGTCTATATTGTTTGACATTTATAGGTCCACATCCACAGTTAATATATATAATATAGGATAAGATTAGGGTCTTATTCTTGACAAACAGGACATACTTAGGGTCTTATATATATACTGTTATTACCTGATAATAATGAATGAGTAGTCATGTTGGTATATATATCAATAATTCATTTGCTTAAATATATATATATATAGAGAGAGAGAGAGAGAGAGATTGAATCTCTCCCATCTTCAAGGCTAGCTCTTGAGGAGCCTCTTCTTAAATCTTTTTCTTTA
This sequence comes from Erythrophleum ivorense, assembly GCA_026724425.1. Taxonomy (NCBI): domain Eukaryota; kingdom Viridiplantae; phylum Streptophyta; class Magnoliopsida; order Fabales; family Fabaceae; genus Erythrophleum; species Erythrophleum ivorense. Next base: position 67,404 of record JAIUCV010000458.1, on the reverse strand, counting down.
ATAATAAGGACTTTTTTTTTCTTTATCCATTTGAGATATATTCTCAACCCTTGAAATAGTTCCTCACTCCTATTTGGGTCTATGGCCAATGATTTGTTGAATGTTGTGCATCAATTCCTCTATTATTCATCGTGGAGCTTTTCTTGTTGCCAACTATTGCTAGGATACTAGTACTATATATGTTAATATTGTTATTTTAGTCCTCTTAAATCTGCATTGCCATCCGATGTTATTGACATTCTGTAAGCATTTATTAACATTATAAAGAGCCGACCTCTGGATTTGTCTTGGCAAAACTTTCCACAATGACTTTTTAAATCTCTCCAAATTTTCATAGATGGTTTGCTTTAAAGATAGATTTTAAGTATTAGTGATGTCAGGATTTAGTCAGCTATCTTGAAATAAACTCATTCACTATAGTTGTTTCTTGAAATAAGAGAATGATATGATCTTTAATTCTAAGGACTGACAGAAACACAAGATTTGAATAAACAACTATTCTGATCCCAATAATTGGTTCTATCTTGCGTTAATGTACTTTTGTTTGCTTCCCTTTATCCCATCTTAGTATCATTCCAAGGACTACTCTTCTAGAGTTGTCTTGTGCAAGTAGCACAATGTCTTCACCTTCAATTTATTATTATTTACATTAGACTTTATTGTTTAAATACAATTTTTTTAGATTCAAGGCACATTGATAGATAGCCTATGAGCAACGAATCACAGACACCCTTAATGATATTTATCTATTTTGATTATGTCCTCCCACTTTTCTCTTCACTAGGAGCTAATCCTTTTGTTAAACTTATAGTATCATGTATCTATTATTCCACTCTTACGCCTAAAGGTATTAGTCAAATGATTTTTTTTATTATAGATAACCTCTCTTTTCCTCTTATTGCAAGTTTACATCTAAATGGCTTATTAAAAGAATTTTGAATTTTTGCTTTCAATAATCAGTCTCGTATGTTAGTGACTCATCCAACCATGTAAAAATTATCCTTTTTTGGCTCACTTACATCACTCATCACCCATTATATAAATAATTAAATTAAAAATCTTAAAGCTTGTTTAATATATAAAATATAAAACGAATACCATTGTTGAAAAAAAAATGGTATTCGTTTTATAAAAAAGAAATATAATATAGGAGGGTTCCATACTGTTCTAAGATTTTGCCACAAATTTAAAAAAAAAAAAAAGAGAAAAGATTTTGCCACAAAACTTTTCTATAAGAAACTACTTTTTGACCACTTTATCCCTATCTTTATTGTATTTTGTGCTTCTATGCCTTTCCTTTATATTCTTTCCATAATGTTTACTTTTCCTGTACAGCTTTGGATATGATAATTAAACACTTATCTAATTTTTTTTTTCATATTGTTTTTTATGGAGTTGAATGTTCTTACCAAAGATCTTGTATGACCTAAAGTAAGAATACCTCTCCTATTTGTTGTATGTTGAACATTTTTTTCATTTTCAGAAAATTAACTAATGCCTATTGACCAAAGAAAATAAAAAATTAATTAATGCCTTTACTCAGTGGAACTCTATGAATTCTTGATTAGTGTCTTAGTTTTTAATTCCTTACATGTGTTAATTGTTGTTATTGGTTGTTGATGAACCTCTCATTTGAAACCCTTTATCCTAGGGATAATGTCTTTGACCTCATTAGCCTCATATTAGACAATAAGTTTGGTGCAACTTATAAGAATGTTAGTGGCAAAATGTGAATTAATAAAAGAAATAGTGGCCAAAAAAGGAGATGAATGGTCAAGATGAGATAATATTTGAGAAGCTATTAGAGTTATCTATAAATTCTCTATCATGCCTAAAAAGCTTTTATACAAACAAGTGATCATATAGCTCAATACCCTAAGATGAAATTTATATATAAGGAACTCTATTTAAAAATTCACTTTACTAGGAAGAGGTAAAAAGTAATTATGAGTACATATGTATATATTTTTTAAATGTTCTCTCATTTTTGTGACATCCTGCGAGAGTTTTGCTTTCTTATTTGCACTCCACATACAACTTGATATAAAAGATAGTTAACATATTGAAACAATTGTAAGATTATTATTACCTTAGAGGGTGAATGGAGGTGCAAATTGACCAAAAAAATAATCAGATTTAATTTTCAAGACCAGCTTATTTGTCATGTTATATGTTAATTTTACAAATATTAGGATGAAGAAACTCAGAAATTTGATATGTATTAGATTGTTAAATACTGAACCGATCACATCATCAATAATTATTTCAAATAAATAAAGAAGATGAGTGGGTACTCATTATCATGTTATTTACAGTTAAGGAACAAATTAATTAATGACACTTTCAACTCTTTTTTAGGTATATATAAAAGGACATCCACATTTGAATTTAACACTTTTGTTAAAAAATACTATTATTATTATTATTATTATTATTATCATTATTATCATGAGTTATTATGGAATATATATTAGAAATAGTCAACTAATTGCATAGTCAAACAACAATAATGCATTCAATGCCATCCATTCGATCTCATTTATATGGAGGTCCCATACTCTAAGATTTTTATATTTGGAAAATTATAAAATAAGATGAATTAATTAGTCAAGTTTCTTACTCTAGTTGAGTTTGATCTTTTATATGTGGGATTGATAGTTTCTTACATTGGTTGAGTTTGATCTTTTATAAGTAGGATTGATAATATATAAACTAATGTATCATATTATATAACTTAATGTAAAGAAGATGAATCTTCTATTCCACTGCATTGTTTAACAGACAACATCTTGACCCTTCATTTTTTATCCAATAGTCATTTTTTATTTTAATTTTAATTCTTTTTTTTTAATTTTAAAGAAAACAAAATATAAAATAAAGATAATCTTTCACCTTCCATTGTAACAAAATATAAAATATAAAGTTTTTACTATAACATACAGATGTCTTATTTAGTAATTTTTTTATTTTTTAGCTTTCTTATTTATTTTTTTTATATTAGTTATGAAATTTTGAGCTAAAATTTGGCATGAGAGTTCTTTTATAAGTTTATTTTGTTGAGAAAAATTGGCTTGATATTTGGATAGTTTTAGCTTTGCCTTTTTGCTTGTAGATTATATATAATTTAGCATTATTATCATTTTTTTAATGAGTATTATTATTTATTTTTCTCTTTCTGCAAATGCTTCAGAAAAGTCAGATAAATTTGTCTCAGATTAAAATTGATCCAAGTAAATGTAAGTGATCAACATGTTAAATTTTAAAAATCTACTTTAGTTATTGTTTATTCTATACACTATTGATGGAGTGTTTAATAGAGATGGGATAATGAAATTGTTATTCAAAGTTGAAGCCAGTTTATTATTGTATTACTTTTATGCTTTTAGGAGCCAATAAGGATATTATTAATTTTGAAACTTATGTGATTTGCTTTACTTTGCCTTTTGTAAAAAAGAAAAAAAGTAAAGAACTAGCTATTCTAATAGATTTTATTGTGTTTTAATTTTGTTTCACCTTAGATTTGTGTGGCAGTAGGTAAAACTGATGGTGTTATAGAATTGATTGAGTTTAAATTGCCTTTTTTGTTTTTATTTTAAGTTAAAGCATATATGTTACTTTATTGGATACCTTAATAAATTTATATTTGAATTTGATAGTGTAGAGTATGAACTTAGACTAAATTCAATATGAATGACTAGAAATATGAAATAAACTTTAAAAAACTTTTCAGTGGCGACCATAGTCACCATTACATTTTTTTTAAAATAAAAAAAGTTTTAGCGGCGACTAAAGTTGTCACTAAAAGTTGGCGCATTAAAAAATCTATTTTAGTGATAACCTCATGTGTCGTCACTAAAGAGGTCACTTTTAGTGACAATTATTGTCGCCATTAATAGTCTCCTTTAGTGGCGACCTCTAATACACAAATTGATAGAGCTTTAGTGGCGACAAGAGCTTTAGTGGCGATATTTGTTGCCACTAAATGACAATTTTTAGTGGCAACAAACAAAGTCGCCACTAATACTCTTTTGTTACTGAGGTATTAGTCTCGACTTAGTGGCGACCAAATGTCGCCACTAAAACTAATTAGTGGCGCCTTTTTAACTTTTAGTGGCGACAAGTCGCCGCTAAATACCTATTTTTTTGTAGTGAACGGAATTGAAGGACAATGGCAGCTGTCTAATTCCATGACATGAAATAAACCATTTTTTTAGGCCAATACATCACAGCTGACTTTCTCTGCGTTCTTCATCATCCATTGTATCACAAAGTGCTCTCCCTTTTGTCTCCGGTAAAAACGCTCCGAACAGCCCACTGAACCCTATCACCAACCCAAACACCCCATAGCACCAAAACTTGTTCTTCCTTCCCGCCGTCACCAGCAACGGGCTAAACGCGCCGCCCAACACCACCGCCTGCCTCGCCATCGCCAAGGCGGAGTTCCGTACACACGTCGGGAACAACTCCGTCGTGTATAACAAATATACATTAAACGCAGTACACGCGCTGAAAAATGACACCAACTCAAACCCAATTTGCAGCTTCCTCCACGGCTTTCCTTCCATTATAGATAATACACTGAAGATACCACTTAAGATGGTACACACCCCAATCGCACTTCTTCTATTGAAATTGCCTATGAGGATAAAGGTTAGAAGAGACGATGGTAGCTCTGATAAGGCATTAAATGTGACACTTAAATAGAGATTGAACGACAATATTCCAAGGCCCAGAGGCATCCCGTAATATACCAAACCAATACCAACGCCCATAGCCATGATCGCTAGCATTCTCGTGAGAGCCCATTTCTTTTCGATTAATACCTTCAGTGCCGAGTATAAATCCATACTATTATTTAAACTTTCTTCGATGCAAGACATTTCAGAGATGGCCAAATTCAATGTACTTCGAGATATTAATGTGATGCTTCGTAGTGTATTTATGGCTTCATCTTTCTTTCCTCGTACGAGGAGCCACCTAGGAGACTCGCATCCGAGGAATTTGACCAGTAAACTGTAGAAAAAGGTAGGGATGGAGGTGTATATATAAAGGTTTCTCCATGAAGAATCTCGGTTTAAATAAGCCATGGCCGGAAGCGAGATGAAGCCCAGGGTGAAGCAGAAGAATCCGATGACACCCACCTGGCCTCGCCACTGCTTTCCGACGAGCTCGGTGGCGAGGACAAGGGCGGAGGTGCTGATGGTGGCTCGGCCGAAACCGGAGAGAAACTTGAGAAAAGAATAGACCCAAAGGTTGGAGGAGAAGGCGGCGACGAAAGAAGAGAGGGACATTAAAAGGGAAGACAAAAAGAGCATGTTCTTGCGACCCAAAGAGGTGTCGGCAAGGGTGGAAAGGGCAAGCCCGCCCACGAGGCAGCCCATGAAGAAGGAGGAGGCCGGGAGGCCCGTGGTCATGGGGTCTTCGGGTTCCAAGGCCCACTCTGAGATGATGGAGGAATACGCGCCGCCGTGGTGAGCGGGGGAGGACGGTGGAAGTTGGCCATCGGTGAAGACGGTGATGAAAGTCTGTTGGGCGTCGAAGGCCCAAGCGAAAGAGACGAGAAGGGCTTGGAGGAATTGGGAGAGGCTGAATTCTGCTAAGCAGTGCTCGATTGTGGAGCCAAGAGAAGGAAGCAGGTTCTCAGGCTGTAGAGGTTCTACTAAGTCATCCCTGGATTTGGTTTGGGAGAAAAGAGTGGTTGATATTGAATCCGCCATTAATTTTGAAGTAAATGTTTGAGGAATTTTTGGAGTCAAGTGTTGGGTGAGTCTGCGAGACGCGCGCTTTATACAGGGGAGCCATTTCGGACCAATTGTAATAGGCATTACTATCATCTATCAGTCACTAATATATATATATATATATATATATATTGTATAGTTGTAAGTGTGACATAAAAGTAATTTGCTTTTTATGTTTTGCTCAAAATCAAATCTCATTTATGAATGATATTATCAAATTAAGGTTGATAATTCCTGAGAGATGTAATTTCGTCTTATGTGCTAAAGTAGTCGCTAAATTAATATATATATATATATATATATATATATCATGTGATGTATTGATGACAATTAAAAATAGCTTTGCAAAATGTTTTATATTTTCCTTACTCATAAGAAAGATTAATTGTTTGAATAAATATTTCAAAGAATGTTATTTAATATATAAATAAATTTGTATGTAAGAGTATAAGTACTTAACTATATAACTTATAAATAATGACACTCATAATTAATGTTTATCATTAGAAGAGTTTAATTAGATCAATAACTCTTATAACAAAATTTTGACAATTTTTTACGTGAAGAATTCAAATGATTTGGAATAATTATTTTTATTATTATATTCATCAAAATTTAATGTAACAATTTGCGTTATTCATAAGATTCCGAAACATATTTAACCAATTACATAAATATTGATTGAAGCCTCTAGATAGTAATAAACAAATTAATAAGATAACTTTTCTAGTCTTAAAATTTTGGAAAGATTATCAATTTCAGGCCAAATGTTTATTTTTTGTCAACTTTAGTTTATATATTTGCCAAAATTCTCAATGTGATCTTAAATGTTAACTTTGTCTATAGATTAATGGAAATTAATGACATATTGCTACATGTGAATAGACAGTCATTACAACATATTAATGTGTATTATATGCTACCTATATAGTTATTACATTATGTAATTTCATAACTCTAGGTCCTAAACATGTCTTTCTACTTTTCTATTCTAACTAACCCTCTATTACCGTTTAATTAGTCCTCCTTTGGGCAGAGAACTGGAGTTGATAAAATTCCCCAATTTAGAGCTTGGGATTTGACCATGGGCATGAGAAACGACACACCATCAATTTTTATTAATTAATGGACTTACTATTTAAGATAGTATTAAAAATTTCAACAAGGGTGTGAAGAAAATTAACACAATAAATATTTGAGACAAAATTAATAATGATTCCAAATTTTTAAGACAATAAATAATACTTCTACCTAAAATATTAAACAAAAAAACTAGATGCAAGCATCTAATTTTTGACCATTTTTAATTGATTTTTGTGTGACTAGCGATGAATGTGGTTCCACCACTAGTTGGGCCTTGCTTCGCGTACACCTGTAACGGTAGAAATTGTCCACCTCCTGTGTCATGTCTTACCTGAAGTAAACTGGAAAGGCATAAATAGGACAAAGCACATATATCATTGAATGTTGCCAATGAGTATCTCCAATAAGAAAGAAGGCATTTGGACTTTTATGAGGCCTAGTTCATGTCAAGACTAATTCATTTGGTCGTATTTTGATTTAACTCAAGAATATGGCACTTTTTGGTACCAACTTGGGTAAAAAAATGTGCCAAATGGTCTTCTATCACTTCTATGACCATTTAAGCACATCTCATAGTATAAACACAACATATATAAGTATTCAAAATGGTCCAAATCATTATGAGCCCCAGACTCACTATTCCACATGCATAAATACACATTTAAGAATAGGCTTTCAAAAACCAACATCACATATTCTCATTCACATGGCTCCAAATATGATTCATACACTACATTTACATACTTTTACAATTGATCAAGTGTTTACATCTAAAAAATAACTCACACATACAAACTTTGACATTTAATTACATCACAAAATAAGCTATTGTCAAGAGATAGCTTCTTATGCTCCCATTATTGCTTTCTTAGGCTCCACCTAGGCATGGTTAGTTAAAAGAGGGAAAGAAGTGAGATTCATGGAATCTCAATAGCTTATACACTCTTTCAAGTAAGTATATAGGCATATAATCATGTCAAAAAATACAAGTATACATCCAACATAAACAAGAGTCATACAAACCACATTTTCCATATTATCAAAATATGTCAAAGTCAAGATCAAGTTTTAGGGACTTTTGCCCTAGCCTTGTCCCATTTATGAGACTTTTAGATTGGCCTCACCCTTTTTCTAAGGACTTTTGACTTAGCTTTACTTGTCGTTGAGACTCTTGGCCTTGTCTTACCCATTATTAGGGACTTTTGGCTTTACCTCACCCATTCCAAATGACTTTTGGCATAGTCTCACTCACAAAAAGTAAAACAAAAGCCACTTTAAGAAACATAATGTTACCATATTAATCAAGCAATGGCAAATGGCATGTCTCAAGATTCAAACATACATACAAGTATCCAATGACAATCATACAACCATAAAATGCATACAAGAAAGGATAGAGGGCTACCTTAGTTCAAGAAGACAAATTCTTCTTTTGTTTCCTCACTTCCTTAGCTCGGCCTTATACCTACACATGGGAAGGACTTGATTCACTTGGCCTAGATATGTCAAACAAGACACAAACAACCAACTCTACCCTCACATAACCATTATATAAGTTACATCTAGCTTATGACATCATTATGGTTCCATACAAGGGTATAATGAAGCAACCTATATAATTCAAGGTCTTGGCTCCCATTTCCAATCATTCTAAGTCACATGACTCCATTAAAAGTCATTAGAACTATCACAAATTCAATCCAAGGAGCCAAATATTAAGTTGCTTCTTTATGACTAAAAAGGGAACCTAACTTCCAACTTTGGTATCTATAATTCATATCTAGACCACTTTAAATCTTAGAATAAAAGAAAACAATCCCTAGGTGCTCTCTTTCCTCCTTGTCTGAGAATCACCCATACTTGGAAGCCTATGGATTTTCTTTCAATTTCCTAGGGGATTAGGCATCTATAAGGCTTCTTAAATGTCTTGAGAGCTCATACATTCTCTTAGACAACCTAAATTAACCTTAGAAAGATTCATATTTGTCAAGGTGCAACTAAATCCCTAATTATTACAACTTGCTATCTAATGGTTCATTTTGATTCCTAATTGCTTTATTGGATTCTCCATGCCCCAAACCCTCACTTACTATCATGTTTAGATCAGAATTGGACTCCTATTATATAGCCGCTATTCTAACCGAAACCATGAATGAAGAAGAAATCAAGAAGAAGGAATTATATTATGATTTACTTACCTTATTTACAAGACTTTTAAGGGAGCTTCCTTATGTTACCAAGAGCACTTTCAAATCCTCTCTTCCCTCTCCTAAACCAACCACATATAAGCACCAATTTAATCACTAAAACTATGAGAAGGAAGAGGAAGAAGAGGGGAAGAAGTTTAACAAAGCAAGGAGTAGGAAAAAGTAGCTAAATCTTACACTTTTAAGGCTTGCTTCCTCCTCCCTTTTGTAACACTATAATATATTAATCACAACTAGTCTCTACTTAGGCTTGATTTCATATGATTTCCAAATAAAAAGAGCAAACTGTGGCATTTCCATGCTAGATATCTGGGTATAAACACTCAGATTTTGCCCCATGGATCTCGTAAATCCATCAATCACATACTCTACTCAAACTCCATTTATACAATTCATACATAGCATAAAACAATTCATGAACTACGGATATGAAGCCAAAAATCCCAAAATATAATTTCTCAAAACGGGCCCAAAAGTAAGATTTTTTGCTCTAACTCTGAAAAATCATAACTAATTCTAGGAAAATGTGAATCAAACAAACTATAATTTTCTGAAAATCTTTAGGTGTTAACTTTACATAAAAATAATTTTCAACCACAATCTTAGAGTTTGGACCATGTTTGACATCAAAAAAGAGATAAAGGTCCGGCTGTCCCTGGTACTAATACAACTTGCTGTCATGAATTTCAAAAATTCATAACTAATTACAAAAAAATCCAATTTGAGCAAACTATACCAATTTAAAAAGTTACAAATGTTAACTAGAGGAAAACAATAAGTCCAGATCCTTTTAGTAGCCTTTGGACCTCAAAAACTGATAGAACAGTAATGAAGGTCGGATGGCTTCCCTGATGCTGACACAGAACTTCAGACAATTATTTCTCCCTCTATAGACCTCCAATTGAATATCTAATTTATGCCCATAAAATTTCATGACAATTGGATACCGTTTGGCTCATGAATGACATAAATTTAATTTTGGACCCCTGATAACAGTGCACTAACCAAAACTATCAAAATTTCTTAGCTTCAACAATTCTCCAAATATTTTATAAACCTCCAAATATTATCCACTTTAACTTCCCAAAAAGCTCTTAACAAATTTTAGATGCATGCCAAATTTTATATTAAGAAGAGCTCATTTGGTCATATTTTGATGTAGCTTACAAATTTAGCAATTTTGACACCATCAATGATTCAAAATGGGGGTAAATGGTCTTCTACATGCTCTAGAACCTTTTAGGTAAGTTTTAAAGCATAAATATAGCATATATGAAATGCTCAAGTGGTCTAAATTATCATACATTTCAAACTCACTATACTATAGGTAAAAATACACTACTACATACAAGTCACAAAAGGGTCAAATCTAATCTTTTCATTACTTTGGTTCCATACATGGATTATACATTATTTATACATACTTTTACACTTGCTTACATCTTAAAAAATATGTATATAAAGACCTAGAAGAAGAGTTAGTGAAAGTTTAAAAGGAGAACCTCTAATTTCTTACATACTTTATAGGGTTTGCCATGATGAAGAACCCCTTAGCTTTGTGAGAAATTGTTTAGTTCTAAGAGAGTAATTGCATACTATTTGTTGTGTCTAGACTCAAGAAAAGCAGCTGCATCTAGTTGTGATTGTGAGACCAAAAAGGGAGAAGAGAAATCAAAAGGGAAGACTTGTGTTAGCTTATAAGGTAGCTTTCCACTCCTTCTTATTGCATTCTTAGATATGTAATAGTCATTGTATACTTGTGTGTATGCTTGTGTATATGCTTGTATTGTGAGACATGCTATTTGATGTTGCCTTGATGCATTGGTACCAATATACTTATGTTTTGGGTTATAAAAATTGCTCGAGTAAGATAGTACCAAAAGTCTTTGAGATGGGTGAAGTGGAGCCAAAAGTTCCTAGAAATGGATGAGACAAGGCCAAAAGTCTCGTAACTGAGTGAAACCAAGTCAAAAGTTCCTAAACCAAGGGTGAGGCCAATCCAAAAGTCTCAAAAATCGGGTGAGGCTAGACCAAAAGTCCCTAGACCTTATTCTTGGCATTGATATGATATTTATGGCATATAAATCATGTGTTGTATGATTGTGAATGGTTGAATGCCTACTTGCATGCTTTAACTTGTTTATATTCCTTGATTGCTTCCTTGAATGAGTGTATAAGTTATTGAGATTTCATGAATCTCACCCCCTTCCCTCTCCTATCTCATATGATTTAGGTGGAGCTCAATAGCCTAAGACTGGAGGCCATAAGGCATAGAAGGCTTTTGTTTTGTCACTTTGCACACTTTTGCATAGTTTCTGAAAGCTGTCTTGGAGACATCTTCAGTTCTCACTCTCAACAGGTGATACCCAGATCTAAAATCTATCTTGAAAAACATAGATGCTCTAATCAACTGATCTAACAAATCATCAATTCTAGAGAGAGGATATTTATTCTTGATGGTAACTTTATTCAACTCTCTGTAATCTATACATAATCGTAAGCTACCATCCTTTTTTCTCACAAATAATACCAGAGCTCCCCAATGTGAAACACTAGGGTGGATAAACCATTTCTCTAACAATTCCTCTATTTTCTTTTTCAATTCAGCGAGCTCGGCGGGAGCCATCTTATAAGGAGCCTTGGACACTGGTCCAGTCCCAAGCACTATGTCTATAGGGAACTCTAACTCTCTCTCAGGGAGTAGACCACTAAAGTCAAAATCTTTAGGAAAAACTTTCAAGAATCCCTGACAACTAGGATCTCCTCTATCCTTTCCTCTACCTCAGCCTGAATAGAGAAAAAAACTAGAAACCCTTGACATCCATTCTCTAAATGCCTCTCAACTTGGGTAGTAGTTACAAAGGATAACTCAACTCCTACCCTAGGTATGGTCCCACAAGCAGGTAAGGAAATGGTTCAGTATTCACAATCAAGTACTGCATTATTTGCAGCCAACCAATTCATACCAACAATCAAATCAATATCATAGAAGGGCATACAGATCAAATCAATAGTGATATGACAATGATTGAACTGAACAGTGACATTCAAACAAGTATGGGAAGTAACCACGTGACCTCCAGTGGGTGTAGTCACAGATAAATTAAATGGCAAGACACTAATAGTCAGATCCAATTTCCTCACACAATCATAAGATATAAATGAGTAACTAGCACCTGAACCAAACATAGCAACTACAGAAAAGCTATTCATTATCAGCGTATCTCGAATCAAACTAGGAGACGCACTAGCTTCCTGCTGAGTGAGGGTGAACACTCAACCCTGGGTCTGTGGCCTAGGAAGAGGCACTGTATCCATCTGGGGACAGTTTCTAATAATGTGCCCTAACTTTCCACACTTAAAACATGTCACTGGAGACTGCTGGAAGGATGACTGGCATCGACTTGCCCCATTGTGACCTTCTATTCCATGGCACCTTGCCTCTCTTCTTGGTGCTAGGTGTCATGCTAAAATCCTCTTCTGGTCTCGGTCTTTTCATTTCTAAAGCCCCCTTTTGACTAGCTGTTATCGTAGTAGGCATGATAGCTTGCAGGTTAGTCTCAATCACCCTACTGACTTCCACAATGGTATTAAATTTCCTGATCCGCTGTGGAGTAACTCTGTCACTAATCAAGGGCTTCAACCCAGTCTCAAACTACTCACATCTTCAGGGTTTATCATCACATCTCTGGAGGTAAGAGGAATACCGAGACAACTCAATAAACTTGGCTACATATTGATCAATAGTCATCTCATCTGTCTATCTTAAACCCATAAACTTTATCTCTTTCTTCTTTCTCACCGAACTAGGGAAATATTTCTCGTAAAACTCGACCAAGAAACTTTCTCATGTGATATGTATTTCTTGGTCTCCATCAAAGGTTTTATGCTATGCAACCATCTATCGGCTTAGCATGAAAGTGATGAGCTGAGCTTTCTGTTCGGTGGTACAATCTATCACTAAGAATATTTTCTCCAACTCCATAACCCAAGCCTCCATCTTATCTGCATCTAACTCCCCATCAAACGAAGGTGGACTATTCTGTCTAAACTACTTCAACAGTTTCTGGATAGGCGTCTGGGTCTGAGTAGGCTCCTGGGAAGATGCAAGTGGAACACCAGATGTAGATGGCTGAGGTACCTGGCTTCCTTTTGCCTGGCCAGGGTATTTTACAATTACATGATCATGTCATGTTATTGCTGAGCAATGTACCTCTGTTGTTCCAGCATCTCCTGGTGCTAGCCTATCATGGCCTTATACTAATCAAGTCTCTCCACGATGGTCCGCAGAGGATCCTCAGGCCCAACCGAAACCTCTGGCTCAATTCTTTGAGCCCTGGGTGGCCTGCCTCTACCCCTACCCCGTCTAGTCTCAACCATCTTATTTGTAAGGAAGTAGCGACCCTCAGTTTACAATTGTATTTCAAGTATATATGTATATGTATGCTACCACTTCCATGGCAATTCACACTAAATACAGGTAAATCACACCATTCAAGAGTCCAACACCGAGCAAAAGTGCTTGAACCTTTGCTCTGATACCAAAAATGTAACACCATAATATATTAATTCTAACTAATCTCTACTTAGGTTTAATTCTATATGATTTCCAAAGAAAAAGAGCAAATCGTGACATTTCCATGCTAAATATCTAGGGTATAAACACTTAGATTTTGCCCCATGGGCCCCATGAATCCATCAATCACATATTCTACTCAAACTCCATTTATAAAACTCATACATAGTATAAAACAACCCATGAACCACGGATATGAAGCTAAAAACCCCAAAATATAATTTCCCAAAACGGGCCTAAAAGTCAAATTTTTGGCTCTAACTTTGGAAAATCATAACTAATTCTAGAAAAATTTAAATCAAACAAACGATAGCTTTTTGGAAAGCTCTAGGTATTAAATTTACACTAAAAATAATTTCCAACCACAATCTTAGCGTTTGAACCATGTTTGACATCAAAAAAGAGATAGAAGTTTGGTTGTCCCTGGTACTGATGCAGCTTGGTATCATGAACTTCAAAAATTCATAACTAATTCTCAAAAATCCAATCTGAGTAAACTATACCAATTTGGAAAGATAAAAATGTTAACTAGAGGAAAAAAATAAGTCTAGATCCTTTTAGTAGCCTTTGGACCTCGAAAAATGATGGAACAGTAACGAAGGTTGGATTGATTCCCTGATGTTGACACATAACTTTAGACAGTTATTTCTCCTTTTATAGACTCAATTGAGGTGCTTCTAGTTGATATAGGTCACTGTAGATGTCTAATTTATACCCATAAAATTTTATGACAATTGGACACCATTTGTCTTATGAATGACATAAATTTAATTTTGGACCCCTAATAACAGTGCACTAACCAAAACCATCAAAATTTCCTAACCTCAATAATTCTTCAAATATTCCCTAAACTTCCAAATATTATCCACTTTAGCTTTTTAAAAATCTCTTAACAAACTCTAGATGCATGCTAAATTTTATATCAAGAAGAGCTCATTTGGTCATACTTTGACGGAGTTCATAAATTTGACAATTTTGACACCATAAATGATTCAAAATGGGGGTAAATGGTTTTCTACATGCTCTAGCACCTCCTGGACAAGTTTTAAAGCATAAATATAGCATATATGAAATGCCAAGTGGGTCAAATCATCATACATCTCAAACTTACTATGCTACAGACAAAAATACACTACTATATATAAGCCACAAAAGGGTCAAATCTTATCTTTTCATTACTTGGGTTCCATACATGGACCATACATCATTTATACATACTGTTACACTTAATTACATCTAAAAAAATATATATACATAAGCACTTTGGCTTTCCTATACATCAAACTATGTAAAAGTGTGCAAAGTGTCAAAACAAAGGCCTTCTATGCCTCATGGCTTCTAGCCTTAGGCTCTTGAGCTCCACCTGAATCATATGAGATGGGAGAGAGAAAGGGGTAGCAAAAGCGTCAATATGAAAAAGAGAAGAACACAAAATAAAAATATGTCTCTTTGACAAAAAGAGAGAAAAGGAAGGTCAAGATAATATTAAAAAACATATATATATATATAGATCAAATTATGGATACCCATCATCCATAATACCTGTAGCAGATGCAAATTCTCCTCTAAGGTGTTATGGGAGGTGAACAGAATGGTAGAATTTAAGTGAGGTAATGTGTGTCTGTCTAGACTAAGATTTATATAGTATTGATAAATAAATCAAATTAATATATGCTCTTATGAAATAAGAGAAATATCATAACATGTAATTCCTACTACATGTACTTAATAATTATAATTGGAAAGAAAATTAATATATCCCTATTTCATTGCTGTGTGACTCCTATAAAGGAACAAATTAATCCTTTGATACATGCCCTTATAATTTTGACAATATCATGAGGTGATGAGTTAGTGTTTGTTACTTTAGTATACATCTTATGGTCATAATAATTTAATCTAAAAGAATATTACCAGGAAAGCAATTGATTCTGATCTAAGTGGTATGTGGACAAAAAAAATTACTTAAGATATACACAACTATGATAGTATCTAAGGTATGCCTATTATGAATTGTTTCTAGTAATATTATAAGTATGGATATTATGCATATGAAAAAAGTAATTTAAATAAAATTAAACTCAACAATGATTAGATTTGTCGTGAGTATAGAATATAATGAATATGGGTAAATCTAGAGCATCTGAGACATATAAGTATGCATTTAATGTACATTTAAGGGGTGCATCTTTTATACTAACCCTATAATAGGATTTATAGTGTAAGAGCTCATGAAAATTATGCTTAAGCAATTATGGTAGAATACTTAGTGTGAAAGTTCAAGAGGAATTAAGCATTCTATGTTGTTTATTTTATTATGTGTTAGTGGGAGATATTGAAAAATAGGCCGTCCATGATAGGCTAGCCCATAACCTAATCCAATAATTCAATAGAGAAAATTAATTAATTAATTATCAACTAATTAATTATTAATTATATTATTATTTTTGAATTTGAATTTTAAATTTTTTAAATTCAAAATTTGAATGGGTTAGTTATTAATTAATTTTTGGGCAAAATAAACATCTGCTGAATAATTGGGAAACTGATAAAAAAAGTTAATGCACGATCAGTTCCCTCTTCTCCCTCTCTGCTTTCTGAAAAACACACAGATCACATAGACTCTAAAATCTCACCATATGGACTATATGTATCCGTTGTGGAGCAAATATTAGAATTCCTCTAATGATTCCAATTAAAATTGCATCGGGCAGAGAACTTTGGCAAGATCTTCTTCCATAACACGTAAGTACCTAGAACACAATTCCTTCAATTTCTATGTAAAATTATTTTGAAATTTATCTCAATGGTAAAACCAAAACTAAAAGTTGGGAATTTAACTTGACAGTTTTCCTACATAATGTAATTAAAATATTTTAAATTAAGCTTAAAAGTATTATTTCAAAATTAAATTTAAAAATTTTAAATTTATGTCATAGATTATCTTTAATTATCATTTTGAGTCTAAAGATCTTTATTAATTATGTTATGTAAATTTTTCTTTGGACATTATGTGGTTAATTTTAACCTTAACACTATTTATGCTCCTATCCTGCCCTTATCACACTAGAGCTATCTTTGTGGTAATTTTTCTAGCATAAATTATTAGTCCATGAAATATTATTTTTTTTAATTGGTCAATTGAACTTTTCAGTTTGGTTATTTAAAAATAAAATTTTTCAATTTATTGCTCCCAAACATTTTCTTCTTATCAAAT
The DNA here is from genome assembly GCA_026724425.1 of Erythrophleum ivorense. Taxonomy (NCBI): domain Eukaryota; kingdom Viridiplantae; phylum Streptophyta; class Magnoliopsida; order Fabales; family Fabaceae; genus Erythrophleum; species Erythrophleum ivorense. Next base: position 50,580 of record JAIUCV010000458.1, on the reverse strand, counting down.
GGTCCCAAAATACTTCCAAATGATCCCTAACTTGCACAAAAATAGGAAAAGAAACATATCATGGCAATGAGATCATTAGATCATTTACAATAATGTTAGAGCCTTCATAAATTTTTTATATATTGACCCTTGAATAACATGGCCGTGTATGACGCGGGTAAAACAGAATGCACATATAATTAGTATTATATTAGTATTATATGTGCATTAGTATTATATATGTGGTTGTGCCTAAGAACAGAGTAACGACTAAAGCTCTGGTACTTTACTCACTAAAAAACGCAGTGAAGATGGAGAGCTCTATAGAACTGGGAAAGAAAAGGCAATGAAATCATTTTCAGCAATGAAAAGATCTCGAGCTCCACAGTGTAATGAAGAAGAGCATAAAAGACTCGAGAAAAAAGTTCAGAGGACAAGAGGTTAAAAGCTGCTTTTTAATTTTGGATCTTTTGGTTGGCGGGTGCTCTATTAGTTGCCATTAAGGTTTTGAGATCAAGGAACAAAATGATACGCCAATGAATTGAATGGTATATCTATTATTGGGTAGAAGTGTAAGTTTGAAATCTCACATTGGAAGGAATTTGACTTTGAAAAAGATACTTAAGTAAATAGACTTATTAATTTAATAATTTTTAGATTAGAGTCAAGATGTAAAATGAAGCTTAAGGATAAAATCTTTTTCCCTACACTCAAGTAACATGACATGTGATCATCTATGCTTCCCCTGTAGGCCTATACTCGAAAGTGACATGTGACGTGATCATCTATGGTCATTTCCAACAAGGCATTTGGCATAACAACTAATTAGATATTTAGAAAGCCCAAATTGGGGTTTTTAACCTAGGTACGTCAGCAATAATAGTTAATTCTCTGTACACATAATTTCAGATCTTAATTCTGCAGATACATTAACCTATTTTTTTTTTTAATTTTTAAAGGGTCACGCCTCATGCTGAGGGGTGACCCTTAATTTTTTTTAAAATTTTTTAAAAAAAAAAAATAATTTTTTTAGGTCACGCCATTGTGCCATGAGTCAAGGTCAACTTTTGACCTTGACACATAGATAGAGGAAGACACGTGGCAACTTTTGATAGAATATTTTTTGATTACGTTGCCACATGGACGAATTTAACTGGTTTATAAAATACGCTATCTTATCTTTAATTTTCTGATTCTCCTTCTCCCTTTTTAAAGTCGTTTTCTTCCTTCGTCCCCACAGATCTCGCCGTTTTTGCCTTCAGGTTTTTCCTCTTCTTCTTGTTCTTCTTGTTCTTGTTCTTCTTCTTGTTATGCGTTTTCCAAATTTATATTTTCTTCATCTACATCATCTATCCTCTCATATTTACTGTTTATATCTTTTATATTTTTGATTAAAAGAAGAAGGAAGAGATTAGCACTCCATCACAATAGTTACATTGTTCAACAAAGAGGATCTAAAGAAAAAAAAAAACTAATATGTTTTACGTATGAAAAAATATGATTATTTGTAATTATTTATTGAATTTATAATATATTTTTTGTTAGTGATTTAAATATAGTTTTGAATGAAATTATTTAATATTGTGTCTGAATTTTAAATTTAAAAAATAAATGTATTATTAGTGATTTGAGTATACATGTGTTTCTATAAATTTTTTTGTTAAAATGAAGTTACATTATAAGTAAAATTAGGACTTTTGTAAAGATACAAAAAGAAAAAGAAATAGTTAATGTTTGTGTATTAAAAAAATAAATTAAAATGTTAAGGAAAAAGATGTATGGAAAAAAAATTTAAAAAAATTGTTTATTGTATGATGTGATAATAAATATTAGTAAAAAAATATAAAATGATGAAAGAAAAAAATACTAAATAAATATTGTAGTTAGGAAATAATATATTGAATAAATTCTTTTATAAAAATGCTATGTAAATATTAGATAAAAAAATACTAAAGAATTATAGGAAATTGTAAATAGCATAATATGAGTCAAAAACTCAAAAAATTAGTGTATAAAAATAAAAAGATCTAATAATGTAATGATAATAAAAAATAATAAAAAATTAGTTAAAAGTTGTTGAAATTTATGAAAATATTATTTAAAGTTGTTAGATGAAATAACAAGAAAAATTTTGTGAACCATATACTAGAAAAGAATTAAATAATAAAAAATTGTAATAAAAGAATAATACGTAGAAAATAACAAAATGTATAATACTATAAAAATAGAATAATGAATAAATTTTTATAATATAAGTAAAAAATATATAGTGACAAAAATAAAAAAGTTTTAGTATAATTATAAAAGTAAAATATGATAAAATTGTAATGTAAACAAAATAAAAAATATAATAGAATGAAAATAATATCTTTAAATAAATTGTTAATATTGGATGACATTATAGTAAAATATGATAAAATTAGATAAAATTTTATAAAGAAAATTATTAGAATAAAAGATTTCAAAGACATAAAAAATATTTAACTATTAAATGAAAAAATATAGCGAACAAATATTGTAAAAGAATAGGATTTGTTAGAATGAATTGGTAATGAAAAAAATATATCAGTTGGATGAAGGATTGCAGTTGTTTATAAATGTTGTATAATGTTTTGGGTATTGGTGACAGTATTGCGCAGTTGGGCAAAATGAACAACGGGAAAGAAATTATATGTTTATATTCAAATGGACAAATATGCGAAACCGAAGAAGGTGTAACGTTTATTGCAGATACAATTGATGTAATAAGTGTCGACAGTGACATTTCATTAGAAAGGTTAAAACAAGAGGTTGCAGATCAATTACAGTTAAATTCAGATCAATATGTATCTGAATTAGTATATAGGCATCCAGTGTCATTAAGGCCCACAAAGTACCAAGCATGTAAGTTAAGGAGGGATGCCAATGTCCAAGCAATGTGGATAGCAAATGCCAAATTTCTATCACAACTTGGTTCAGTTGAATTATATGCGAAAACAGCATCAAAGGAAATAGAAGTGAATACAACAACTTAGGCTACAGTAGAATATGTGGCAGACCCACTCCCATCCTCCAGCCATGCCAACCTCACAGATAATCAATATTCTCCTATTGGTTTAGGAGACTATACGGTTCAACCAAGTTCATCTTGTTTGCTTGTCAATAGTATTGCCTAACCAAGTTCGACACATGCACCAATTAGTGGCCCTATTTCTCATTCAGATGAGACAGAGGATATAATGGATGATTTCGAGGAGGAGGATGAATATGATGCTGCTCCTTATGATTGCAATGATGGTGGTAATACAGATGATGATGAAGATACCGATTGCATGGATGCCACCGTTGATCTAGCAGCCCCCATTAACATTTATACTGACTCAACGGTTGCATTTCTTGAACAGATAGATGCAGATGGTGCGCAGATTCTTGATTATGCTGAAGTGGAAGATGCAGCAGTAAACACGAACAATGACTAAGAGTTATATGTAGGCATGCTATATAATGATAAGCGATCTTTTCGTCGAGCATTAAAGATATACTCGATACGTGCACATCATACTTTTAAGGTGTACCATTCTTTAAAGAAGTACGAAGAATACCGGTGTGTTCAATATGAAAAGGGATCCTGCAAATGGAAGGTCAGAGCTTGTTACCAAAAAAAGGAAAATCTTTGGGAGATAACAAAATACAATGGGCCCCATACATGTGTTTCAGCATCATTGTCAAAAGATCACCCAAAATTAGACTCTAATGTCATTTCAGTATATATTGTATCGATGGTGACTGAAAACCTCGGTGTGTCCATCAGAGAGGTCATTGAGCGAGTCCATTCTATATTTGGGTACAATGTCACATACAAGAAGGCCTGGAAGGGAAAACATCGAGCCATCTCACATGCATTTGGAAATTGGGAGCAGTCCTATGCTTTATTACCCAGGTGGCTAGCTGCTGTTCAATATTTTATGCTCGGCTCGTACTATGACTTCATGCATAAAGAACATGTACCGACGAGTGCAGCTAATGGTAAGTCAGTCATGTTTCATTGAGTATTTTGGACGTTTAGGCCGTGCATCGAGGCGTTCAGCTACTTGAAGCCTATAGTCTAAATAGATGGGACTTTTCTCTATGGGAAATATAAAGAGACTATTTTAATCGCAAGTACACAAGATAGCGAGAGGAACATTGTCCCACTTGCATTTGCTACAGTAGAGGGAGAAACATATGAGGCATGGGTATGGTTCTTAACCTCCGAGCTCACGTGGTCAAAGATAAAGATGGGTTTTGCTTGATTTCTGATCGTCACGCTAGTATCTTGACAGCTGTGGCCAATCGGAACGTTGGGTGGCAGCCTCCGCAGGCTCATCATGTGTTTTGCCTTCAACATTTGGCTAGCAATATCAACAAAAAATTTAGAATGCAATGGCTGAAAAAATTATATACTACAATTGGTAAAAATTGCTATCACTTAACCTTATATAAATTTTTTCAATTTCATGATTAGAATTTTATACGAACTATTAATTTTACTATCTACCTATCTATAGGTTATTCATATGAGCAGCATAAAGTTGATGAAGGACTAACTCATATACGTCGACTTGACTCGCATGCTGCTAATTGGATTGACGAAATACCCAAGGGTCAATGGTGTCGGGCGTATGATGTTGATGGTAAGCGCTGGGGGCACATGACAACAAATTTAGCAGAAAGTATAAATACAGCTTTTAAAGGAGTTCGGTTCTCACCGGTGCTTGGGTTGGTTCGAGCAATATTCTATCGATTAACTAAGTATTGGGTCCAGGGAGCTGAGAAGGAAACTGCACAACTTGAAGCAGGAGAAACTATATCTGAAGATATCAGATTAAAGTTAGTAACCAGAACTCGAAGAGCATCAGCCTGCACAGTTCGTGGATTTGATAGACGAGGGTCAACGTTTGAGGTGGAGGAGCCATACGATCCGATAATCAACAATTTAGGCGATCTTGTAAAATTAACTTAGTAGCTCGAACATGTGATTGTGGTGAATTTCAGGCTCTGAAATATCCCTGCCAGCATGTCTTAGTAGCTTGTGTGCACATTCGAGTTGACTATGTACAGTATATTGATGAAGTATTTTGGTTGGAGACTATTTTGAAGGTCTATGAGATTGAATTTCGCCCAATTGGTGGCGAAGTATATTGGCCCCAAGTACGAGGCCCAACACTTATTCCAAATCCTGCAATGAAACGTGGAAAAGGTCGTCCAAAGTTAAGTTGAATACGAAATGAAATGGATTGGCGAGAAGCTCCAAGAGATTTACCGCGCTGTGCGTTGTGTAGATAGACAGGTCATAATCGCGCGACTTGTCCATCACGTTGCCCCCCACACCCATAGTTCCATTATTCTGTTAGAGTGTGTTAATGTATTATTTAGTGTACTGCCATAGACTATCTAAAGTGTATTTCAATGTTTTTGTTTTTGTGTTGTTATCAACTATGTTGCTTTGCACTATTTAATTAACATTGTTTTGATTCTATATGCTATTTAGTTCATTGTTGTATTAGACCTATTTTATGCAATAGAAAATTACATTGTTGTGTGCTCAATTGCTTTTTGCACTAACTAAATATGATGTTGTACAGTTTTGTACGATAATATTATGTCAGAACCGAGGCTTGTTGTTCATCTAGGTCCAGAGGACGAGTCATTGTTGTATTTACAGACTAAACACGTCTCCCAGGCAGTGTGGTTGAGTAGGGTATGTTATTCTGCATGTGTAGAAATCAACTTTTTCCCTCATGACTATCAGATCATGTATAATGGTTCACATTTTTTCCTCTAACAGGCATATCGTATTTTTCAATTACATTGAGTTGCGCATGGTCACAATTAAAGACTCCTCCAGTAGCTATAGTGCCACATCTTAAAGCTACTGGCTTCTACGGGGTGTCTCGTCTTGCAGCACTTGACTTTGACCCTTCCCTTGTTTCAGCGCTCATCGAGCGATGGCGGCTAGAGACACACACTTTTCACACTACTCAGGGCGAGTGTACCATTACACTCCAGGATGTAGCAGTGTAATTAGGTCTTCCCGTGATGGGTCTTCTAATCACTGGTTCACTGAATTTCGATTGGCGAGACATCTGTGAGATTCTGCTTGGGGTTGTGCCACCAGAGGAAGAGTTCGATGGTCAGAGACTTAGCATTACTTGGCTCGCTAACCAATTTGAGGCACTTCCGGAGAATGCAAATGATAATGACATATTGTATTTCACTCGTGCCTACATTTTTCGTCTCATAGGTGGTGTTCTTATGCCAGACAGGTCGGGACATAGAGTTCTTCTTATGTACCTGACATTTCTTCAAGACCTCCAGGTAGCAGGTCAATGTAGTTGGGGCTCCGCAGTGTTAGCATACCTCTATAGAGAGTTATGCAATGCCACTGATTATAAGGAGGTTAATATCAGTGGTTGTTTGACATTACTTCGCTTATGGGCTTGGGATCAATTCCCTAGGCTAGCCCCTGAGAGGCCCCCACCTCCAGATTTTCAGCTTGATGTATATGATGTGCTTCCTCCATTTGCTTATAGGTTTGAATGATAATTCAAGTTGAATGCTTACTGTATGATTTATGTTGCTTATATAATTCAAAGTTAACAATGATTTCCTTTTACGTCTCACAGGTGGAGGAGTGTGGGTCAACATCCTCGTCCAAGAAGATTAGCAATACGATATTACAGAGTATTGCTAGATCAGATGAGAGTTGACGAGGTCTAAAACACTATATTTGAGTTTGTTGCATGATTACTTTAATGCTAGTATACTCTTACAGCTTGTTATTTTGTTATTTGCAGATTATATGGCGTCCATACTATGCGGATGATATACATCAATTGATACTTGATTATTATCTGGTCTCTTCGGATATTTGGCTAGCATATGTGCCACTTATTTCCTTTCATATTGTGGAGTGGCATCATGTAGATCATGTTCTTCGACAGTTTGGACGGATGCAACCTATACCTTGTACTCCTTATAATTTAAAGGAGGTTCATACACTGACGCTCAAAGGCAAGACTTATTTAGATTGGCATAAAGAACATGAGATTTTTGTGCAAGCTTGGTGGAATTGGCAAAATACTTTGTCACTTACACCGATATCATTAGAGCCTCTAGATCGATATTCAGAATATATGAAATGGTACTGGAGGGTTACCCGGCGATGGATCCATCCTATCAGTGGTGCCCAAGGTTTTGTGGTAATTTTTAAAATCTAGCACAATTATCTTATAATTTTTTTTTAATTTCAAATTAATATGACTTTTGATTTTTAGTTTTAGGCCGATGTAGCTGATTGCTTGCGAGTACTTGCTATGGACGACCATTCACTGTTAGGTCACAGAGTTGTTACTGATTGTACTAGCATTCTTGATGCATTTGGCGAGCATCGAGATATAACGATTTCTCAGGCTGCTCCTCCTGCACCTTAGTTGCCTAGACCACAACTTCCTCCTACTCGCACGGCTAAGAGAGCTCATGGATTTATGTCTACTAAAGAACCAATAGTGGACGATCGGCCTTATCGTGATACTGCTTTTGATGTTGGTACTACATCTGCGATGCCTAGTCCTTCTTTTTATACCTCAACAGAGATGCAAGACCCTCTTAGTATTGCTGAACCATCTTCTTTTCCAACAACACAATCGCAAGTACACTATGATACAGCAGGTCCATCTTCTTCCATGCCACCAGTGTATTTTCCTGATTTTAGGGATATCAGTTCTTCATTTTATATGCCAAGCGGTTCTGTCCTTTTTACATCCCTATTCTCAGATCAAACAATGTCTGCTTTTAGATTTGATTCTGGGTCATCTGTTAGATCACAACAGATGGGATATATCACACCAGATCAGCCTATTCCTCCAATTCAGTCACCTCAATTGAATCTTAACGAAGCAGATGAAAATGATGGCGATAATGAAGAAAAAGCTGAGCAAGAGTCTGAGGTCCAAGAGACAGAAGAAGAACAGCATCCTTCTCCACAACGTGGCCGACGATTAAGACCACGAACTAGATGTGGCACTGAGAGCCATTTCTTTTGAACGTTCCATCTTTTTTTGTACTCGTAATTTTATTTTTTAGACAATGATAACATATTATAACTACTTTATTTTAATATTGAGTTCAACAGTTAATTCTGATTAATTTCTCATTTAAATTTTTAATACTCTTACTTATTTATATAATTTTAAAAAAATTTACTTTCTCAATTAACTTTTATTTTATAATTTTGATGGCAAATAATTTTTTACCTTTTATCAATATTTTTGTTTAGTTTTATGATTTTGTTACCAAATAATTTTTTCTCTTATTAATATTTTTGTTATGTGACTTAACACTTCTAACAATTTTTAAAAAAATATACCTCGTAGTTACATGAGAAATATATTATATATATTTCATGTAATAGTTATTATTTTTATATTATTTATCTTATTTATTTATTTCTTAAATTTTTTAACATCAATCTTAATTATTAAATTTTAAAAAATTTAAAATTTAATCTTTAAACTATTTAATATTTTTAAAAATAAATACAGGCGTGACAAAAAAAATTATTATTATTATTCTAAAAAACGGGGTCACGCCTCTGCATGAGGCGTGACCCCAAAATTAAAAAAAAATATATATTAAGGGTCACGCCTCAATATGAGGCATGACCCTTTAAAAATTAAAAAAAAAAAGATTAATATATCCGAAAAATTAAAATTTGAAATCATGTATATGGAGAATTAACTATTATTGCTGACGTACTTGGGTAAAAAACCCGCCCAAATTGCCTACCAAGCACACCAAAATTGCTGATGTCAGCTGGAAAGCTCATTCTCTTGAACAAGTCTTTTATTGAGTAGAGGCTTAAAATCGAAGCATTTGATTTGGGAGGGGAAGCTCTTTTAACTGGTTCATGCTTCTGCTTTGTGCTCAATTATTGCTGTTAGATTCAGCATTCCCATGATAGCTTCTTCTTGGCCATTCATGAGAATCCACCCGGGAGACTCACTATCACTAAGAAAAAAATAGGCATAAGAAATAGCAGGAATTGATGACCACAAGCAACGAGATATCTATTAGGGAACTCTGGTGACATAAGCTATAGCCAATAGGAAATTCCCATTTGGAACCTCCACTCTCTCCCAGTAAAAATCCAAACCGCATGTTATGATTGATTAGTGGAAAAACCCAAATAGGAATCTCAAAGTCGAGCAAATCCAAGTATTGGTGGACAATATAGCGGTAAAGATTATGATTGATGATTAGCAAAACCCACATACTCATCTCAAAGCTGAGTAAGACCAAACACTGGTTGACAATATAGTGGTAGACAATATAAAAATTGTCTGTACAGAATACTTTTCTAATGAAGTTGCCTGATTATTTGGCCATATGTCCAATGAAGCTGAAAATTGCAAAGCTGAAATCTTTAGACCAATATTGGATTGAATGTTGAAAAGTCCACACTACGATGAGTCTGATAATGAACAAGAATAAACAAGTGAAATGTGATACATTGGTAATGGAAGATAGAACAGCAATCTGGATAACCAACGAACAGCAAAAGTTTCATTCACTTTCAAAAAAGTAAAAAATAATAGTAAAACCAAAACAAACAAAACAGAGGACAAACGAACCTACAGAAAACTACTTGAGTAGACCATAGTATCCACTTTACACAGTTATGCTTTCCTTCTCCTCCTGTTGATCCATTGTATCACAGAGAGCTATTCCTTTGGTTTCTGGCAAGTATAGCATAGAAGAAGCACTGCATAATATAACAACCCCAAATACGCCATAGGAGAAAAGGTCATTTTTCCTCCCTTCTGATATAAAAAATGGACTGAATATGGCACCAAATACAATGGCCTGCCTGGCCATTGATGTTGCAGTGTTCCTCACACTTGTGGGAAACAGCTCTATTACGTATATGAGAAAGACATTGAAAGCTGAACATACAAAGAAGAATGAAACTAGAGCAAGGCCTAGTCTTGCTGGTTTTAGCTCATTTTCTATCACAGCACACATTAAACAACAGATCCCACTTGCTGCGGAGAAAGCCAGAATGGAAGTTTTTCTTCTGCAGTTATCCAAGAAGTAGGTGGCTATAAAAGCTGGTATTTCCAATAAGGCATTAAAGATAACGGCCAGGTATATGTTGGATCCCAAGTTTCCCACGTTTAAAGGCATGCCAAAATACACCATTCCAATGCCAAAACCAAGCACCATAACTGCTAATAGTCTTTTAAGAGCCCAACTTTTCACAAACAATTCTCTAATTGATGAGTAGAGGTTGAAAGTTGGAGCATTTTGTTGGGCAGGTACTTTTAGTAGGCTTGAAGTTAAATTTCCACCACCTTCTGCTGAAGCATTAATGATTCCTTTGAGTATAGCCATGGCTTCTTTTTCTCGACCTTGCATGAGAAGCCACCTGGGAGACTCAGTAACAAAAATATAAGCAGAGATGGAGTAACAAATTGTAGGAACTGATGCCCACAGGTAAAGAGACTTCCACGAGGAATCTCTGTTAACGTAAGCTATAGCAGGCAAGGACAGAAACCCTATTGTGAACCAAACATACTCAAGGACTCCCACTCGAAACCGCCACTCTTTGCGCACTCTCTCTGTCAGCAAAACCAGAGAACATGTTCCAATCTATGAGCGGCAAAACCCAACCAGAAACTTCAAAGCAGAGTAAATCCAAACGTTGGTGGAGAAGATAATGATGGCTGAAGCAACTGACATGGTTAAACAGGAAAGAAAAAGCATGTTCTTTCGGCCAAGGGATGAATCAGAGAAGGTGGCCAGAAGAAACCCACCAAGAAAGCACCCCATGAAGAAGGAAGATTGGGGTAAGCCTGTAATGAATGAACTCGCACATTCAAGGCTCCACTGAGATATGACCGTCTTGGAGGAGAGTCCATTCCAAGCCCAAGCAGATCTTGGAAGCTTGCAGATATCAGAATCTGAGCTGCATGTGGTGTGATTGGTAGTACAGTGCCATGGTGGGTGGGCATCAGTGTAGATACTGATGAATGATTGTTGTGCATCAAAGAGCATTGCTAGGGACACAAGGAGGGATTGCAGGAGTTGCATCCACCCACAGTTTCCCAAACTCTGCTCTATCATATCATCCAAAGATGGTAGTAAAGCTTCCTTCCCTTCTGAATCAGACTGTGTTAAAATTTGGATTGGCTCTGCCATTTCTGTGAAGTTTTATTGCTCTGATAGCTTTAGGTTTTGAGAATGAGAATGGCTTTGTAGTGCCGGAGAATTTTGAAGTCTTTTTTTTTTCTTTGGGGGCCTGGGGTGAGTTTTGAAGTTTGAACACATTTGTCTAAGTCAACTTAGCGAATATGCCTGCATTGTTTAATTTATAATATGGGACTCGTATTAATATTTATTTTCTATATTAAATAAATTATTAAATTCACAATCTATATTAAATAAAAGAAGGTGCCAACTGTTTCCAGGGAGAATATGTTATAAGACAAGAGAGAGGAACTGGAGAGAGATATTTTACCGAGGATGAGAGTAATACAAGAACAAGATTAACTTTAAACTAAATATAAGAAAATCATATATAGGGGATCCACATCCGGCTACGGTGTGGGTCTCAGTTCTCGTTGTCTTGGCCTTGCTAGCCTTGGAAGGTTTTCTATTTATAGTCTTCTTTATGAGTTAAGACAATAAAGATAACCATAAGAAGTGGGGTTGTGAAAAGTATTTGTTGAGAGTGAGTTACAGTGCTTGAGAGTTCTAAATCGCATTATTTAAAGCAATTTAATGTGTCAGTTCATCGTACATAACTTGAGTATTGGTGAAGTGGATCAAATTACCTTCCATCTATCAGAATTTTTGGGCTAGAATTAAGGCTTCCATAACACCCACCATGCGTGAAAAACATATTGCAATGGTCAATGAGATAAGACGCATGTGAGTGATTTGGATTTTTTTAATGACTTTCTGAAATTGAGATTATCAAATTTAAAGAAAAATAGATATAAAATATGTTAAATCTACTTGAATTATGGGTTCTACTTAAATAGTGAATATACTATGTCTCAGTAATTGTTTATTTCTCTTAAAAATTGGCACGATCAATTTTAATGAAAAATTGAAGAAATTTAAATGCGATAACGTATAATAATTAAAGGTTAAAATAGTAACTTAATTTTTTAAATTTTATTTATTATTTTAAAATGATTCTTTAAATTTAAATTGTTTTAAAATAATCTCTTAAATTTTCAAATTGTCCCATAAAAACCTTTTTTAATTAGGTCTGTCAACTCCATTAGTATCTGTTAATTTTGCTTGTGAGGTGGATGCTTAAAAGAACAGTTGACATGATGAAACACCATTAAACTAAAAAAAACAAATGGAAAATCAGGTCAAATAAACGCAGTTCACGCCTTCCCTTGGTTGCACTTCACGCTCTTCACTATTTCTAGTCTGCTAGGGCACACAGGGGATGCTTCGACAGCGGGATCCTCCGACGGCGGCTGGTCCTTCGACGGCAGCGTCCTCTCTCACTTCGAAGACAATATCTTTGAACGGTAGTGAAGTTCTGCATAGAATTTATAATGAGGTTATCTTTTCTTTCTAATTATTTGACATAATTTTCCACGGTTTCTTTCTTGGGTTTGGAAGCTGATCACGAGAGGGTAAGATAAGAAAAAGCCTCACTGTTCTGTGTATTCTTTTCTTGTTTTGTTTTTCCGTTTACTTCGTCTTCTGTGAGAGCGTGTAAAGAAATTAATTGATATATTGTTTGTTTCTTCACTAAATTCTTACTGGACTTTCTGTTTTTCACTTCTATCTTTTTAGCTCATTTAAAAGCACAACAGTTGATGAGCTTCCAGTCCTTAGTACTCGAGCGGAAAAATAAGAGAATGTAGAGTTTCAATCTTATTATTGCAAATAATATTTATCAAAGTTGTAATTAGGAGAGGGAGAGACAAATTGAGAGAGAGACGAAGTAAAAGAGAATCAACGAAGGGAAAAAGAGAGAGAGGACGCTGCCGTCAGCGGAGGATCCCATCGCCATGGAACACAAACACCGCCATCGAAGCACCCATTGTGAGCCTTAGCAGACAAGAAACAGTGATGAGCGTGAAGGGAGAGCGTGAACAGCGTTTGATTACATCTGAATTTCTCCTTTTATTTTTTTGGTAACCTTAATGCTGATTCATCATGCCACCTAATCTTTTAAAATACATAAAATGATACAAAATTAATAGATGTTAGTGCAGTTAACGGATCTAATTAAAAAGGAATTTTTATGAGATAATTTGAAAATTTAAAAAATTATTTTAAAATACTTTAAATTTAAGAGATCATTTTGAAATAATAAATAAAGTTAAGAAATTCAAATACTATTTTAACCATAATTAAAACAAATATATTAATTCAAAACTTACTATACTAAAATAATTATAAATACTACAAATAGTAAAGGAAGGTTTTTCCTTGGCAACCCAAAAAAAAAAACTGAAAGAAAAATTTTATATGAATCAGAGATTTGAATTTAACCTTTTATTACCTACTCATATTCTTCACTAGTAAACCACATTTAATGACTTAAAATTATGGAATTTTTAAAATGTATGCGGGGCATCAAATTTACTGTGAAAAACATTCAATAAATTCTTATTTAATGAAAATATAATAAGAACCTTTGTAAATTATATATTGATTAATAAATCTATATTAATAACAACCATAAAAGGGACATAATTATCTAAAATAAAAAATAGGTAAAAAAATCAGTATGTAACATAAATAAACTTCTTTTTAGATATTTTATCACTGACACGCTTGCAAAAGTATTCCTTAAATGTTTCTTAAAAATATATACTTTTGAAAAATCTATGAAATTATATGTCAAACATAATTAATTTTCTTTTATTGTTAAACGCATCAAAGATAAAAATCAGAACGCTTTGAACCACCTAGGATAATATTATTTGTAAGTTAATGTAATTTCCTTAAAAAATTAATAAAATAATTGCCCCAAAAAAGTTGATATGCTCAATAAAATGGATCGTTTAAATTATATGGATACAATGAACAATTATCTCTCTCATAAAATCAAACATATATTTGTGACCATTATTATAAAAGAATTTTAAAAATAAAATCCAAAACAATCCCAAATGCACATAAAGTGTTCCAGTTGGGTATCTAGACAACAATGTAGTTTCTAAATCCGCCAAAGGTGACTGTAGCAGCCTTGACTCTTATTTCGTATATGTAATATCTCAATATGTTAAATATTTATTAATATAGACATCATTCAGTTAAAGTTATGCGTTTGTTAAATTAATTTATAAGTAATTATTCAATTTAACTTAAATTCTTAGATTTGAAATAGCATGATAACTTTTAAAAAAATTGCATTGAAGTATGATGAAGATTGGTCTTATACCTCTAATATGTATCAAATGCCCGGATAATAACAAAGACAAAACGTAAAAGGATTAATTCTTGAAATTAAGGCTTAAATATAGTTTTGCCTTTAATATCGTCCAATTTTAAATTCACTGCATTTAATTTTAATTGAATGAATCCTTCACTGTTTAAAAATAATACAATTAAATTCTTTTATCATAATTCTATTTATCTCTCTCAAAAGTTAACACCATCAATTAAAAAAAATTAAAAAATTCCAAATCCACATGAGACAATGTACAATAATGAAACTAAATGTGCTGATTCATGACTTGCACTGCTAAGATAATTGAATATAAATACTAGTAGTAAAAGAAGGGTTTTCCTTGGCCAACAAAAAACAAAAAGATTTAAATTTATACACTTCTTTAACCGGCCAAATTACAAAAGACAGATATAATATAATAATATATTCATTGCTTACTTCATTCTTACTTGTAAATAAGCTAGTTAGAAAAACCCTCCTAAGATCGCATAAAGAAATTTAAAAAAAAGTCATAGATGACCCCATTGGTTTAAATCCAAGCTTATAAATCATTATGATTAATTATATTGAAAGTTCTTCGGCCTTAAATTTAAAAATGGTTTTAGCACCTCATTCCATATGAATGATTTCTCCAAGATATCCTCTCAACTCTCTCAGAGTGGTTGAATTTTGTTCAATTTATTGCACAAATTGGACAAATTGTACTAGTTTATTTTTCGTGTTTCAGTTTCTCTTAATTTTTTTTTCATCCATAGATGATATTATGATTTACAAATAACATGAATTCTTATGTTTCACTAAAATTTAAATACTTAGCTTCAATTGAATTAATTATTGATAGCCACTATTTTTGCAATAGATTCTGCAAGCGTACGAATCATTTTTGTAATATAGTGAATCAAGATTGTCCCACAGAGAATTAAAATAAACTCAATCAGGCCTATGGAAATTCGCTTTTATTTAAGTCAAGATAAGCAACTACCAATGTAAGGAATTAAAAGAAAATAAATTTAAACTAATACTGAGCGTAGGATTGTTCTGATGAGATTAATCACTAAGGAGTATATGAGGTTCTATCCCCTAATCGCCACACATTGAGTTGCTCGATTAACTGGTTAATTAATGATTTGAAAGTTAAGGAGAGTAAGTGAGTCCAAGCATTTCTCGAATTACTTAGACTTCTATCCTAGTTGATTGCAGGTCCCCCTCACAATTAATTAGGTTAATTGTATTTAATCTTTTTCATTACTTAGAGCTCTTGAATATACTTCTATACCTAAAAACAAAACTAGAGTGACCTAATCCTAATCTTAAGTTGCTTAATCAACTGGTCCATTGGAATTTTCTTCTTTCAAGAGTTAATCTCAATCTCCCAATTCTACAAAAGAAATGTCCAAACTCTTAAATGAAGCACAAAAGATAGATTAAGCATTCAAATAATTAATTAACTCAATTTAACTTTGTAAAATCTCTATTACATGACAATAGGTTTAAGTAAACCTATGATCTAAGAAATCTAGCCACACATGGTTCTGCACATTATAAACAAAACCAGAAATTCAAATAAATAAGGAGTCATGAAAGAAAAGATAGAGAATATAAGAAAACCCAGTGAAATTGCATTAATTCGGCCTCCAATCTTTAACCCAAACTCCTTCTCTTCAACCCCTAGCTTTTTGGTGCATTTTTTTCCTCAAAAACTCTCTTTCAGGCTTAGAATGGTGAAACCCTAGTTGCCCATCTCATTTTTAGTTCACAAATCAAAACTGTGCGTTTTAGTAACCGATCTCGTTATAGTAAAAGGTGTCTTTCGCTATAGCGAGAACTTATGGGTTTCTATATCCTTGCTAATCTAGCTATTGTCTACGCTATAACTAGAAGCTCCCTAGATTTTGTATGAATCACGACTTTGTTATAGCGAACTGACTTTCTTACCATAGCAAACAAGCGTCCTAGCTACATCGAACGACATACTCGCTATAGAGAGTGGACTTGAACAATTTGCCTTTTGAACTTTCAGCTTCTCCCTATTTTCTCATTTCTTTCTAGTAAATCTTTACCTTTCTCCTGAGATAAAAATCAAAATCAAATAAAGCTCAAAACTAATAAAAATATTGCAAATGATATATTTTATTCATTTTCTCTGATTGGATAAAAATTTATACATAGTCATTCAAAATATAAGCAATTTGACTCCCTAAACCATCATAAAATACATCTTTCTTTTACTAAAATTAGGGAGTTATCAATTATAAATGGTCTTATATAAATTTTTTATTTAAGATTTGTTAGATTAGCCTGTTAATAAAATGAAAGAGATAGTTAATAAAATAAAATAAACATTTTAAAACTTTTATATATTATTTATTTTTATTTTCATTTTTATAATATTTTTTATTGCAGTTAAGCAATCTTTGAATTTGCTTCTATCATCTTAATATATATATAGATATATGTTTAGTACAATCAAAAGTAGACCATTCATTTCAAAATTAAAAATTAAAAAAAAATCTTTTAACCTGAGTCCAAAAAAGACCGCCATCAACTGATTACAAAATGGAAGTAATCTCCCAACGGTGAGCAGTATATGCTTTTATAATGCAATTTCCTCCGTTAGAATCTGTCACTTTTGTCTAGTTCCCAGATATATTTACTTTCACTAGCTCCTTCTCTCTCTCTCTCTCTCTTTCCGTCTTTTAGACTCCCAAGCACCACCACTTTCTAAAACTCTACTTTGTATCTTCCTCATCACCATCGTCTTCATCTACATTAATTATTCCTATTCTAAGCAATTCTAGGACTTCACCACAGATGGGTTCCAGATCAGCGCGGTGGCGCCAGACTTGGTCTCCACAGCCATTGACACCCTTAATGGAAGGTCCAGACCCTGAAATGCAAGAAGAAGGAACCAAAAAGGAGAGCTCATGGGAAGCCATAAGAGAATGGTTCAGACCTCAGAAAGTTTCCCCAGGAGGCAGTTTCTCTTCATCACACTCATTCTATGGAACCATCCAAGCCAAAATCCAAGATTTGAGGCTCCTCCTTGGTGTCCTAGGCTGCCCCTTAGCTCCAATACCCTTGGCTCATGATCCTGCGCATACCATTCACATCAAAGATATCCCATTTGTAAGATCTTTCTGTACATCCCAATGTCATCTTTTTGTGCACTGTTTTCTGTTATAGTATGGTTAGGTATCATTACGCTTTTGTTCTGGACGATTTTAAGGGTATACTACCCCATTTTGAAACAAAATGGATGGCTCTAAGATAATGCGATTTCAAACAGGAAAACTCAACAGCCAAGTACATTATACAACAGTACTTGGCGGCCACTGGGTGTCTGAAACAGCAAAAGGAGACGAAGAATATGTATGCCACTGGAATGGTGAAGATGATATGCTGCGAAACAGAGATTTCGACGGGTAAGAACGTCAAGTGTTTGGGGACAAGAAGCAGCGACAATGGCTGCTTCGTTCTGTGGCAGATGCTGCCGGGAATGTGGTCGCTAGAATTGGTGGTCGGTGGCCACAAGGTGGTCGCCGGCAGCAATGGCAAGGCCGTGTGGCGGCACACGCCGTGGCTTGGCACCAATGCAGCCAGAGGCCCCCAACGGCCGCTCCGTCGCATCATTCAGGTAATAACACAAACATCTTATTTGCATATTTTCAAATTTCTTCAACTAGCCCACATGTTAGTATGTCATTTGGTTATACCCATAACTTCATCTATTCTCGAGGGGGATTTTCAGTGCTAGTCCAACAATTAAGAGTTAATAAAAATTTTTGTTACTTTAAAAATAAACTTTTTTAATTTGGTTGAGTATTCCGTTCATAATATTCTCGCCATGTTAAGTTTACAAATAATTAATAATAATGGATGATATTGTCTTAACGTAAAATTGTCTCATGTCTAATTGTCATTTAACTATACCATGACAGAATAATATATTATTGAAGTAATCATAATATCATACTATTTTGATATTCCACTATGATATATTTTAATGACAATTATGCATTTAAAGGTTATATTAAATTTACATAAAAAAATGTCACTTATTCTTTTAAAATATTTATTAAGAAATTTAACATAAAAATGATTTATATTAAAATTGAAATATTTTTTTGGAGTATTAACATAAGTAATTTAAAATTTACGTTATCAAATTAAAATAAAGTTTGTCTTTCCAAAACTAAAATATCGATTCACTAAACAATTAATGAATATATCGACAAAGAATTCACCCGTATAAAAATTTGTTTACCTTCAGAGAGAAAATTAAGAGCCCTCCACTTCTAGATTTTCTTGGCAGGCAAACAAAATTTGAACGCAATGTTACTTTTGTTAATTTCCTATATTTTTTTTCTTCCTTTTTGAATCTTTTGTTTCGTGGGTAGGCTTTATTTGTCAGAATTTGAGGCTTGGGGAGACAACCCAATAGTTTCGAAGCAGTTTTACCAAACAAAGATAAAGATTAAGGAACAAAATGAAACCTCAATGAATGAAGGGTATATTTCTACCTGACAAAGAGTGACAATGATGGAGAAACTGTTACAAGCTTTACCCTACAGAGTAATTGTTTTGTTAGAATGCTTAAAACTTTAAACGCCATTTGATTGTCTATCTTACATCATCTAAGCTTGTTTGCTTATACATAATGATCATAATGATCTTGGGATTGCCACCTTAGTACAGGTGCCTACGGGGACTCTCTATTATTGTCCTTATCCTTTTGCTTTAACTTTTCCCTTTTGCGCTTTAACGAATACTCCTTCATCTACCGCATTATT
Source organism: Erythrophleum ivorense (assembly GCA_026724425.1). Taxonomy (NCBI): domain Eukaryota; kingdom Viridiplantae; phylum Streptophyta; class Magnoliopsida; order Fabales; family Fabaceae; genus Erythrophleum; species Erythrophleum ivorense. Next base: position 31,362 of record JAIUCV010000458.1, on the reverse strand, counting down.
GGCCCTCCTTTCTTGACTAGTTTTCCTCTTTTGTTTGTGCTTTGTTTTTCTTCTTGCACATGAAAAACTCGGAGCAGATTCTCTCCCATAATAAAGAGGATTTTATAAAAGAGAGAGAAAGATAAATGTGTAAGGTTCGTTTATTAAGTTCCATCCATGTCTTTTTTTTCTTTTTTCCTCTTTAACTGAATCTTTTTCTTTATAAAAGAGGATCTAAATTAAAAAAAAAATCCTTTTGTTCAATATATTACTAATTTGACTTTTTTTTTACATGATTTTGAATGCAAGTAGAAAATTTAATAGAACAAACTATATATAGAGATATTGTTAGGATTGATTAACAAGCCCCAATTCTAACTTTGAAAACACTTAAATATTGTATAGATTAGCACAAAATAAATTGAACTTGCAATTTATTGTACTGTTAGATTTTATATTGTATATTTTAAAAAAATTGTTAATTTTCCTATGTAATTGGATAATGGGATATCATTTAAGAAGCACAGCCAAGGGTAATTTTGGTTTATATGTATATCAAATATTTTATAATTAGACTTGACCTTAAACCGAGCTTCACCTTTCATTTTATATAAGATTTTTTTCAAGATTCAAATTTGGATTCCTAAAAGTAATAAATCAAATCCCAAATTAAACAAAATAGGTTATAGCCTTTTTCTTTTTTGAAAAATAAATATGATCTTGATTTCCACAAATTGTATAACAGGGCTTGGATCCAAAGAGCACGGCAAGCTTATTCACCAACGCCCAATGCTTGGGCGAGAGCCGAATCGGGGACGTTGATTGCTTTGTATTAAAGGCATCCGCGGATCGTGCGGCTGTGATTGAAAGGAGCGAGGGGCATGCAGAGGTAATAAGGCATATATTATATGGGTATTTTTGTCAAAAGAGTGGCCTCCTCATATACCTTGAGGACTCTCACCTTACAAGGGTTCAAATGGACCAAACCATAGATAATGATCCGCTGTACTGGGAGACCACCATAGGCAGTATCATCAGCGACTACAGAGACGTCGATGGGGTTATGATCGCCCATCAAGGGCGGTCCATTGCGACGGTGTTTCGATTCGAAGAACTGTCGATGCAGCATAGTAGAACCAGAATGGAAGAGCTGTGGACCATTGATGATATTATGTTCAATGTCCCCGGCCTCTCAATGGACCATTTCATTCCTCCTGCTGATATATTTCCCAATTCAAACTTTCCATAACAAACTAAGTTCGTTGCAAATTGTTTTTATTTAGTAAGTAAAAGCACAACGTACATTTAGAGAGAATTAAAAAAAGAAAAAAGAAAAAAGAAAAAGAGAGTTGGTGAAAAAACAAAAAGGTAGACTTTATACATATTCCTACTTCTTTGTGTTACCTTTTCTTTTATTGTACACGGTGTAGTATTATAGAGGATATAAAAGTAATTTTCTTCTAATTGTGATTTTAAGAGTGAATTAACTAGTTCATCCTTAAAAGGTAACTTGTAAATGTCGTTAATCAATCAATTTTTGTTTTGTTTTACATGACTTAAATATACAAATTGCCATTTTTACATCAATTCAGTCATTCTGTCATTTCATTTTTGTATTTATAGGTAGTTGTTTGTGATCTCTTCTTTCCTTGCAAGGAGATTGTGCGTAAACTATAAACAGAAGGTCACAAATGGGTACACATATAGGATAAGATGTTAAATTTAATCGAACAGGTGACGAAAGGATCAATTTGATGTAAAATAACCATTTGTGTATTCAAATTATGTAATAATTAAGGGACAACAGTGATGTGCAGACAATATTTCAAGAATGAACTAAGTAATTTGCTTAATTTATCTTAATTAGAGGGTATAACTAACTAAAGAACATTGGTGGGATTGTGTAATTTTTTTTTTTGGGGTTCTTGTTTATCAATGTATGTTTTTAGTTATATAATTTTAAGTAGATTCTGTTTGAAGAATCCAAGCTCAAATGACAAATTTAAACGAAGGGATGCTATAAATTTTTGTAAGATAATTCCTCGTTAAGAGAGGTATAAATGGTTTAAACTTTATATAATTATGTACATTTCGAGAAAAGTATGTGATGAATAATGCATGCAATTTTAATTTATATCATAAGTACAATTTTATTGTAACCAGTTGAATGAACTCTATAGCTAATATAATATCATTGTCACTGTCACTATTCTTTCAAATTAAGTTAAAGCAAAGATCAATGAAAACAAAGAAAGTTGTTGGAATGAGGAAAAGTGGAAACTAGGAGTAGACCAAGGTAAGTTAAAGTGTTTGATTAAGGCATATGCGAATCCTTGGACTACACGGGAATTTTATTCAAAAGCTTGGAAAATATACACCAAGGGTAAGTTCAAAGTATTTTGGGAAATTGAATTCATTTATTGATTTTTGTTTCAAACGGTAACATTTTTATAATATAAAAATTGTAATTAATCTTTTAACTTATAAAGTTTATTATGATAATTTCTATGATTAAAAAAATTGGATAGAGCACTAAAAAATCAATGAAATGTCCATAAGTTTGAACAATTTAACTCATTAAAATCAGCCATAAAAAATTAATCACAAAATCATAAAATTAATAAAAAAAAATTGAATCTTTGGAAACGTCAAATGATAGAGAACGAGATGAAAGAAAGGATATTAGATTGAAGAAAAGTAATTTAGATCTTTTCTTACTTGGTACGTCATTCTCTTAGAGAGAGACAAGGAAAAAGTGTGATACAAATGAGTAAAATTATATATGGGACCCATCTTCTCTCTTTTCAACCAGTTTCTCTTTTCTCTTTATCTCTCTTCAATAGGATGACATCCTTTTTGTACTGAGTAGGAGAAAATCCAGATTGGAGGAAGAAGGATGGAGAGAGAATAGTTTTAGAATAAATCTTTTGTAATATTTCATAGGATGCAATTGGAAAAAGAAAAAATGAAGAGTTTCCAACATTGAAAGTTGCTTCTAATGTTGGCCCTAGACTCTTAGTCTCTCACTTTTCAATTTCATGTTGTGCATTTATTTTGCTAAATGCAAAAAATCTTAGCCTAAAAAATTTAGCTAGGAATGGATGTTGTCCAACCCAAAGTTAGACCCATTTTCTTTCTTTGCCTTTGAGGAGCCTCTATATATTCAGCCTTGTCCATCATTCTATCAACTACTAGCAATATTAGTTAACTAAAAGAAGATAGATATGAAAGAAACAAAAACACCTAAGTTTGTCTTCAAAGAAAAGCACCCTCCATTGGCAAGTAAGCCCTTTCCATTTCTTACTACTTTTGCTCTCCGGCAACCAAAACATAAAATAAAAGGTTCACTATGATTTCCTAACCAATAACCTATAAGGACAAAATAACAAACACTCTTATCCAAACACATTACTAGGTATCCTTATTAAAATAAATGCCCACATTCCTTGATAGCCTCTTGATAACCTTTCTAAATTCATGCCATTTCAGCACATTTTTCTTGAATTGTGCATACCTTTTAGTGTACTTTTGTATATAAATTATACTCAAAATAAGAAAATGTGCCTTTTTTATAGCTAAGCTTAATTGTCTTACTTTTAGATTAATTATGCAATTTTAATCCTATTTTAGGATAATTTTTTTATACGTTCATAGTTTTATACTTTTACAGATGATATTAGATAAGCCACTAGAGGTTAAGATGCTTGTTGGAAGCTTTGTCTAGTAGAATATAATTCACCGCGACCAATTATTTCATAGAGGAAACGGAACAATTCAAAAAATGTTTCGCCACAGCCAATACTTGGACAAGAAACCGGAGAAAACCTGAGGTTGCTTAGCCACGGTGAAGCACATGTTAGCCGTAGTGAACTCTAATTTACTGAAACACTGTGTTTTGAGGTTTGACAGACATTAGGGCTTTAAATATCCCTCATTTTTGACAAAGGGGAGGATCTTCCATCTTCTAGGTTGCTGAGGGAGCTTGTGTGCTAGGGTTTAGAAATTTGGGAAGTGATTGGAGCCAAGGATTGAAATTTTGGAGAGATTTAAAGCTTTTTCCAGCGGTTTTCTTGATCCTTTTCTTCTCCTTCTCTTGTATTCTGTTATGGCTTCAACTTCCTTGTATTTTGTTAGCTTATGGCTGATTATGAGTAGGTAGACACTTGTTCTAGGATTATTTTAAACCCTTGTTCTAGGATTATTTTAAACCCTTGTTCTAGGATTATTTTAAACCCTTGTATGGATTGACACTTGATTCTCTCCACTTTTATGATTAATGACATATATGTGTTGATTTCACTCCATTCTTAATGCTTCTAGTTGATTGGCCACCAATTAGTTGTTTGTTCACTTGAGTGATGCTTGAGAGAGCTAACTAGAGTACAGAACTTGAGTTTAATCATACGAGAACTTGAAATTTATGAATTGAATGCATGGTTTTGTTGGTGAGGTGGAGATACACTCATTGACCTTGCATAATCACATTATGGTTTGAACTTAAAATTGGGATTTTATTAATTGTAAGAGAGATCAAGCAATTAATAGAATTACACACTTGTTCTTGACTTGAAAAAGCTTTTTAAAGTATTATATGATCCTTAGGCTAGCACATATAGTCATTGGTTATTTTTGTGAGGGGAGGTTATCCTTGTGTTATGAAGTATAAGGGGGAGAAATAATCCTAGGTCCCTTTATATACTTAAAATCAAAAAGATCTTTTAGCTTCTGTTACAAATTAACTCGCAAAGCAGTTTTTACATTTTACATTCAATTTCGATAATCAATTATTTTGCTTAACCTAGTTTAAAGCATGAGTTTAATGACTAACTAATTCCAACTCTAATTCTCATGGGAACGATAATCTTCTTATACTACTTTGTCACAGCCCATGCACTTATGGTGTAAGCCGATTAGCAAACACCTCCCTTGAACTTCTAAGAGAATTTCACTCTTGTACAATAAAGTTTCTCATCCACCGTAGCCTTTTTCTTGTTTTATGCCTTCTTAAATCTTTGGCTAAGCCCACCTCATTCTCTTGTCCAACTTTTATAACACAATGTTCTCTTCATTCTTAACCTTATCTCATTTTCATCTTCTGCTTCAACTTCTCCAGTCTACCATCTTGGCATAGATATAGAGAGAGAGAGAGAGCGAGAGAGAGAGCGAGAGATTCATAGTATTCCACCAAAAAAAAGAGAGAAGGAAGAAGATGAAGAAGAGAGCCAAAGAACAAAACCTTAAAAAAAAGACTATATAGTTAAATAATAAGAAGTGAGACGAATATATGGAATCATAGAAAGATACGTTCAATCGGAAAATGCCTATTTAATGGTGTGGCGGAAAGAGAAATTGAAATGGATTCCAGTGCCTTTGTATATTTGGTAGCCAAATCCTAAAATGGAAAGAGAAAGTCTTGCTCCATGTGTTTTCCAATTCTTTAGTGTGGGAAGAGGAGAATAAATGTTTGGAGCCAAGACAATGAAATGTCCTTTTTGCCCCCTTAATTGTACTCAACTTCACAAGCTGGAATATAATTTGGTAACATGTAGTTGCAAATTCTTCTTGTCCTTTTTGGTTCATTGCACAATCCAACTTTAATAAAAGTAAAACTCAAGCAAAGGGCTTTTCGCCCCTTTGATTGTATTATAGCTTCACAGAATAGGATATAGTTTTGCCACGTGTAGCTATAGAATTTTCTTATGTTTCTTTTGTTCATTTCACAATCCCACTTTAGTAAAAGTAGAACATAAAGAAAGGGCATCTTACTTTTTTGACCAAGGGCATTTATGTCTTTTACTACACTTTCCTTTCCATTCCTGCATTATTTTCATTCTACCAAACATACAAATGGAAAGGCATTTTGTTTCCTTTCTCTGTTATACCAAACAAATTTGATTCCATTCCATTTCATTCAACATTCCTTTTCCAATTTTATTGTAACATTTTCTATATATCAAACAGGTCGCATGCCTTTGTTGTGCATTGTGTTGCTTGTTTAATTTACCTTATTTATGAAGAAAATTGCATGAGAGAAAAATGAAATGGATGTATTGGCCAATGTGCCCAATTCAAATAGGGATAATCCAATATACTACTGCATTTTTATGGTCAATGTATCTTACCTGTCAATGTAATTGAATGCACCCAAAACAAAATTATGATTTTTCTTTGCTAAGAAAAAAACTTTGATTTTTAATATATCATGTTATATAATATACAAATTAAAATAATATATGCTTAATTATTACCAGTTAAATAATAATTTAAATAGTAAAACATGAATCAATTTCTTTATCTATTCAATAATTGATTCAATTTTAAAAATGTTGGCAATTTTTGTATTATCTAAATTAAATATTAAATATAATTATAGCTATATATAAGACTATTAAAAAAAATTTCTATTGTTCAATAGTCATTTTGGTAGTGGACTAGACTTATTAAAAGCATTTTTTTATATTTTTATTATTAGATTTTCTAATAAAATTACAATATATGTACAAATTTTTTAAGAAATTCAATTATATGATGCTAAGTTGTAACAACTATACACTTATTATATTTTAATTTAAAAAAAAACTTGATAACTATCTAAATTTTTTCCCTTAGCATTCACTTTTCTCTTTTTCTCCGCCAACTTTCTTATCATTTTTTGGCAAGTTCTCCAATGATCATGGCAAATGCAAATCAATTGGATATATGTTGTGCAAATAGTTAGTACTAACTCACACACACTCTCTCTCTCTTTATCTCTCTCAAGTACAAATAAATATAATTTGCATCCATATCATTTGCTCATCTTAGCAATAAGCAGAGGGTATTCAACATTTCTAGGTCATCCTGATCAGATCTGGATGGCCCAAATTTCATCATTTATTTTCTTTTTAAATCTTAATCATTATTTTTTTTAAATTAACAGTTTAAAGATTGTTTTTCATTATACATTCTGCACCCTTCCAAAAAAATAAAAAATAAATGAAATAAAATTTAGATCATCTAGATTTGATCTAGATAGCCTAGGTGTCTTGAGCACCCTCTGCTCATCGCTAAGATCAGCAGAGGATCTTGATTAATTAGAATTCCAATTTTATTCCAATGCCAACGGATTCATAAATTTTAGATCTAGGTGTATAAAACATCTTTAGTGCCCATCTTTTATTGAAAAAGATGTAGAGTATCTAATTATTGATGATCCTCAATGCTCTTTTTAAATTATAGATTATATAAGCTTTATTCATGAAATTTGTTATTTTAAAATACAAATTATAGATTATAGTTGCTTAGTTTGTTAAGAACTAAAAGAGAAATAAAAAGAAATACATAAAGAGAGAGAGAAATAATAGGAGTTAACATTGATTTACCCAGGGTTTTATATCTATTTATATGCTAGTTTTCTACCCAAATCAATTAATCCCTAAGTACCAAATTAAGTGATCAAAATTTTGATTTTAACCACCCCTTATATTTCTTTTTTGCCAATACCTTTAGGTCGTTTGGTTGTGCAAGAAAAAAGGAGAGGTAGAGGTAATATTTTTTGTAATGTTTATTATACCTTTGTTATCATTATTCAATAGAATATGTCCCTTTTTATTACTTTTTTATGTAGGGTACGAGGGACATTTGCTATCCATTCATTCACTATACACACTCCATTCCCATTTTCATACCTATAATTCTTTGTATCAAATGACCCATTGGCCTGCACATTAACTGCTAGAGAGTTTACAAGCTCGCTTAATTTCCAAAAATCATTTTAGAAGAACCAGTTTGTACTTCTTTATGTTTCGTCTCCAACTCTAGTCTTGTTCTAAAACAAAGAATGTTACATATTGCCATATGCTATAGCAAAATTGGTATTAACTTTTGATTTTACAAGAAATCCTTTAAATCTTTTTTTCTTGATTTTGGGCATCACCCTACATAATAATCATAATTTTTTTGTAATTCAAATAGATCATGAAAATTTAGAATTTAAGTAAGAAAAGTAAAAATAATTCATTAATGTAAAATAAATTATCTTGGGTTAGAAAAAAAATAATTAAATTAATTTTAAAGCCTAAAAATTATCTTATGCTCCACCTAGATATCTATCTTGTACCTAATAAGATTCTTTTATATCTTAAAGCCTTTAAATAAATCATCTCTATTAGGGCCTAAATTTTTAAAGGATCTTTATTTCACTTCTTAGACACAAAAACAATTTACCTTGCATCTTGTTCTGAGTCTAAGAGTTAAAAAGCCCTAATTCCTTTCATTTTGTTCTTTTCCCCTTTTCTTCTTCCTTTCCACTTTCTTCATTCTTTCTCCTTCCTCATGACTTGCAATGTCTTTCCCCCTTTTGCACAAAATAATGTAGCATCTTCTTCCTTTCCAAAATGCAACTCTCTTCTTGCTCTAACCAACCACAAGTCTAATTTGGATCCTTTGAAGTATGAATTCAATAAAGTGCCTCTGAAGTAAAAAGAGTGACATAAGAAGTGTGAGTATGTATGGGGCCCAGTTCCTTTATTTTCACTCACTTCCTCTTTTCTCTCTATCTTTTCTACTTCAAAGGCATTTCACACTTCAGAGAAATTAAATTTGCTACAAGTCACCATCCCGCACCCACTGCACTATTATCATCCTTATTCTTTGACATGTTGCCTTGCCAAAGGTCTTTCACATTACCCGCAACTCTACCATTTTCTTCCTCTCTTTTTTTTTCCTCACGGCAACCATTAATCATGGAATTTCATGAAGGTTGGCTTTTCCTTATCTTTCTTCATCTTCTTCCTTCCACTTCTCCTTTTCCATTATTAAATGATTCTTATATGGTTGTAATTCTTGTTCCCTTCTTAAGATTATGCTCTTTGATTATGAACCTCCAATGTTTAATAACCACACTTTAATGTTTAATTCTTTACTCCATGAAGTAATTTCTAAACTCAATTCAAATTTAGGAAATTTAATTTAAAAGACCTAGATCTAGAGTCAATGGTGTTAATAGGAAACTTAAGCTAAAATTAAGGTCATAGCTACTAGAGGTTGTATTTAATTAAATTGATATTACTATATGTCAATTGGATGATTACACTAATGTGATTTTAGGTGACATCGACAATACCTCATCAACCAAAGTTGTGCCTTAAGTTAGTAGCAGAAGGGACCGTTATTATTGGGTCTTTATTGGTGAATATATAACTAAAAAAGTGACACCCTTCATTTATTCAATAATCATGATTTCTTGTCCTAACTTTTCTTTTAAGAAATTCTTATTATGTTGTTTTGTGAAGGAAACAACTCTTTAACTTTTAAACCTTCAATTATTTAGTGTACCGTTGATATTTTTGTGGTAAATGTGGTAGTAATATGATAATTGAGCTCCATCAATTTATTACTTATAGTAGATAAAAGTTGATATTATGAGTCCTTGATGCGAAGTAAAAATAATGATAAAGTCTTTAACCTTGGTTATTTCCCTTAATATGTCTCCATTTTTCATAAAAGAGTATTATTTAAATTTTCTCTCTTATTTATCTTATCAATTTCTTATTCTTACTTTAATTTTTAAGTAATTTTTAATTAAGTTTGTACAATTTATCAATAGTTACTTAAAATTGTACCTTTAATTTTTTCTTCCAAATTATCCTATGTAATTTACTTTTATTACATTAAAAAGTGATGGATGAAAATTTGGTTAAGACCCCATAGTTGTTAATGGGGTAATAGCCTAGATGCACCTAGATGTGATGTGATATACAATACAATGGCAACATGGTGGTCTAAAATATTGTGAAATACAGTGTGTTAACACTGAAATTTGAAATAAAATATAGTGGCACTGTGAACAATAATGAAATATGGGTCTCTCACATGATGCCCATGTAATATCATTTTTTATCTTTAAAAATTGTATTTTATGAAGTTGTCTATTACTTGAATGATGATTTTGTTCAACTTTTAGAATATTTATGAACCAATATATATTATTTTATTTTCCTTGTTTAATTTTCCCTCGTATATGAAAAACTAATGTGTGTGCCTTGTTTCGTTTACTACGTACTTTGTTATTTATATGCTCACTAAGTCAATTTGATTTAGCCCTATTCTTTAATATTTTTCAAATCAACAAGTAACCAAGTGACGTGGTATAACATTTGTGTATTTCCAATCACACTAAATAGGCTCTTTGTTGATTGCTTTAGAAAATTTCATTTTAGCATCGAAAATTAACAACGGATGTCAATTTTGTTTCTAAAATGAACATTTAGCAATGGTATTAGCAACGGAACACAAAATTGTTTCTTTTTTTCTTAAATTGCAAATTTAACAACGGATTAGCAACAACAATATCCGTTGATAAAATTTAGAAACGGATAGATGATACTAATTCTATTTCAAAATAAAAAATTAATTAAAAAGAAAAGTTTTATCTTGTTTATTTAGAAACAAATTTAGCAACATCAAAATTGTTTTTAAACATATTTTAAATTGTCAAATAATAATAAAACAATAACATTTTAAATAATAATAATATTAATAATAATCCCTTACTTTCCTAATTATTTATTGCTAAAATTTATAATTAGATGGATGATACTAAATCTATTTCAAAATAACTAATTAGTTAATTAAAAAGTATACTTTTTATTTAAAAACAAATTTCGCAACATCAAAACCATTTCAAGACATATTTTAAATAATAATAATAATAATAATCCCTTACTTTCCTAATTATCTATTTCTAAAATTTAGGATTAGATGGATGATGCTAAATCTATTTGAAAATAACTAATTAATTAAAAACTATACTTTTTTATTTAAAAAAAAATTTAGCAATATTATAATCTTTTTAAAACAAATTTTAAAAATTTAAATAAACATAAATTTTATTATTAATAATATAATATTATTATGTTTAACAATAATAATAATAGTATTATTATTTTAACAATTATTATTATTATCTCACATCCCTCAACTCCCTCACGTTCCATTTATCTAAAGCCTATCTGAATCACGATCAGGCGTAGGTGGTTTCTTAAAGCATCAGAACTTAGCAGTCCAAACAGAGAGAAAATATAGATCAAGAACAATTAAGAGGAAGACACCAGGAAGAATTAAGGGGAAAGCAAAGTTCAGGTTCGTCTCAATCTTCCTTCCATTATTCATGTGTTTTGCTTTAATAAGCCAATGATGTATGTGCAAAAGAGCCAAATTCCTTCCAGTGGTGAAGTACCTCTTGTCCTTGTCTCACGATAAAGTCTCTTTCTTTGTCTTTTTAGGCTAAGTTGCCATCTTCTATTGTATGACTATTCGGTCTGTCTTATATTCAGTTTTCTTAGAATGTCGATGGTTCTGCTAGCGTATCAGGTCCGTCCCATGAGTTAGGAATGTCGATGCTTTCTTTCATGAAGTTTATTGCTCTAAGTCTTCCCCTCCTAGACCTTAACCTTATTCTGTCTAAGCTCTCATAACATTTGTCTTTCTTCCTTCTCTGCTACTCTACTTCCCAGTTATCCTGGTCGGAACTTGGATGCAACACTTGTACAAAGGTACATGCATAAAGGTTTGGAACTCTTTTTTGAATCTTAAAGAACGGACCTTACCATATTCTCGAGCCACTGTTAATATTTCATTATATTATTCACTCATTGTGAAAGCTAGATGTGGAGCATGAAACAAACAAGGCATTACCTATCACAATCTGTAGTGTTCTAGTACGAAAGAGACAAATATACAATGGCACAATTGTGATACTGTCATACTCAACTTTATCCACATACCTTAGTAATGAATCATTCACAAAATTGTTGTTTAAATAGGTTTATATATATATTGTGGGTTAATTGTCTGTTGCGGCTGAGAGGCATATTAATTGTTTTAGTTAATGATTATACCGGTAGTGCCAATATGCCTCTCTTTCTTGTTCCTTATTAATAAGTTTTTTCACCTCTTTTATTATAATTCATGTTTATGTATTAGCCTTTTGGTTTCAGAATATCCATAGTTACTGCTATTTGTATATAGAGAGAATTCAAGCTGGTGCAATATTACAATGTTACTAGGAACCTGGAGATGACTCTTTTTTATATTTTGTTGTTTTTATTTTTAAAGTGAAACATTTCTTGATAGTCATTAAATCCTAGTTGATTTGTAAGTGTTGTTAAAGGTAGGCCAACAAGTATAGTGTCTTTATCCATTTGCTAAAAGCCACCCAATTGATAAACCAAATTAGTTTATAGCTAGCTACTACAACAATAAGGATTATCATCAATTTCCACTCGCTGCAACTCTAGTAATACCCCAGTCACCTTTTGTCTGCATCATATATGACTTTGTGTCTTTTCTCTTATGGATTTTGAAATGAGAATATCATTCTTATGACAAAAAAAAAAGATATACTTAATTTTGAGTAGCCAAAAAAATCTAAAGAGTCAATGAAAAATTGTTTATTATACTTAGTTTGATAATAGTGATAGAATTCAATAAGAAACATAAAAATATGTACAATAGAACAAGGTGCTAGAAATATCTACCAAAACAAAATCTCCCTACAACAATACGTCAATTTTTACCAATGAAACATCTTTTTCAAAAGGATAAAAAGTCTTTTCATAAGGGAAGTGTTGAGAAGTCAACACCTCTAACAAGGGTGTTAAGTGAAGAAATTTGGGCAAAGGTATGTGATTTACCAATAGTGATGGAGAATTTTGGGAAAGATAAGATTCCTACGTTTGGTGAGCAACACAATTGGACAAAATGCTCTATTTTTGGGGAATTGCCTTATTGGCATACAAACCTCATTCGACATAATCTTAATGTGATACATATTGAAAAGAATGTGTTCGATAATATTTTCAACACTATCATGGATTTGAAGTGTAACACCATAATGATTTAACTCTAACTAATCTCCCTCTAGGCTTGATTCCATATGATTTCTAAAGAACAAGTATAAACCGTAGCATTTTCATACTATAAAACGGGGTTCAACGCTCATAATTTTTTTCGTGGGTCCCGTGAACCCATCAATCACATACTCCACTCAAAATCCATTTATACAACTTATACATAGCATCAAACAACCCATAAACCATGGATATGAAGCAAAAAACTAAGAAAATGCAATTTCTCAAAGGGCCCAAAAGTCAGATTTTTTGCTCTAATTTTGAAAAATCATAACTTATTCTAGAAAAATGGAAATTAAGCAAACCATAGCTCTCTGGAAAGCTCTAGATGTTAAATTAACACTAAAAAGAATGCCCAACCATAATCTTAGCGTTTGGACCATGTTTGACATCAAAAAAGAGACAAAGGTCCGGCTGTCCTCGGTACTAATGCAGCTTGCTGTCATGAACTTCAAAAATCCATAACTAATTCCACAAAAATCTAATCTAGGAAAACTATACCAATTTGGAAGCTATAGATGTTAACTAGAGGAAAAAAATAAGTTCAGATCATTTCAGTAGCCCTTGGTCAAAAACTGATGGAACAATAACGAAGGTCAGATGGCTTCTTTGATGCTGACACAGAATTTCAGAAAGTTATTTCTCCCTCTACAGACCTTCAATTGAGGTGCTTCTAATTGGTATAGGTCACTGTGGATATCTAGTTTATCCCTATAAAATTTAATGACAATTGGACACTGTTTGATCCATGAATGACATAGATTCATTTTCAGACCTAATTGCATAGTATAATAACCAAAACCAGAAAATTCTCCAACTTCAACAATTCACCAAATATTACCCACTTTAGCTTCCCAAGGAGCTCTCAACAAACTCTAGAGGCATGCCAAGTTTCATATCAAGAAGAGCTCATTTGTTCACATTTTGACGTAGCTCACAAATTTGATAGTTTTGGCACCCAAAATGGTTCAAAGTGGGTCCAAATAGCCTCCCACATATTCTAGCATCTCTTGGGCAAGTTTTAAAGTATAATCATAGTATATATGAAATGTCCAAGTGGTCTAAATCATCATACATTTCAAACTCACTATGCTATGGGCTAAAATGCACTATTGCATACAATCCACAAAAAGGTCAAATTCCACATTTTCATTGCTTTGGCTCTCTATATAATTCATACATCATTTATACATGCTTTTACACTTGCTTAAGCATTTACATCTCAAAAGAATATGTATACATAAACGCTTTAGCTTTCCTATACATCAAACTATGTGTGAGTGTGCAAAAGTGACAATACAAAGGCCTTCTATGCCTCATGGCCTCCACTCTTAGGCTCTTAAGCTCCACCTGGACCATATGAGATGGGAGACGGAAGGGGGGTGAGATTCATGGAATCTCAATAGCTTATACACTCATTCAAGGAAGAAATCAAGATATATAAATAAGTCAAAGCATGCAAACCATTCACAATTACACAACACATGATTTTCATACTATGATTTCATGTCAATGCCAAGAATAAGCTCTAGGGACTTTTGATCTAGCCTCACCTGAGTTTTTGGGACTTTCGGATTAGCCTCACCCTTGGTTTAGGGGCTTTTGGCTCCACCTCACCCATCTCAAGAGACTTTCGGCACTACCTCACCCGAGTAATTTTCATAACCCAAAACTTAGGCATATTGGTACCAATGCATCAAGGCAACATCAAATGGCATGCCTCATCATACAAGCACATACACAAGCATACAATGACTATTACACATCCAAGAATGCAACAAGAAAGAGTGGAGAGCTACCTTACTAGCCAACACGAGCCTTCCCTTTCAATTTCTTTTTTTCCTTCTTAGTCTCACAAGCACAACTAGATGGAGCTGAGTCTCTTGAGCTTAGACACAATAAAGAGCATGAAGTTACTCTCTTATAACTCAAATAAATACTCACAAGTTATGGGGCTCTTCATCAAGGCAAACCCCACTACGTATGTAAGAAATTAGGGATTCTTTCTCTAGAATTCCACTGACTCTCCTTCCTCTCTCAAGTTCTTAAGAAAGGAAAGCAACGAAGAAGAAGTGAAGATACATGAGTTTTAGCCTTTTTCAAGAGTGATTTTCCACTTTTCCTCTTTTGAACCAAGCCCAAAACATAGTTAATTCAACATCCAAAACCATAGCAAGAGAGGGCAAAGAGAGAAGAACAAAACTTTAAAAAGAAAAGCTATGGAGATCTCAAGTTATGCTTACCTTTTTCTTGTTCTCCTTCCTTCTCTATGTCTCTTTCTCTCTCCTCAGCCCTTTTCTTTGCCTTGGATGAAGCCTAAGTTAGTTAAAAGGAAAAGGAATGAATTGGGATGCTTTAAGAAGTCAAATTCTCTTGTTTCACACTTTTCTGGACTAACTCTAGCTATAGCGAAGCATAACCCTTGCTACGGCGAGCACGTATCAGTCCCAGACCCCTGTTTTCGCTAAGGGGCACGCTACGGTGAGCAGCTTCCTGGTTTTTGTATGGGATGCCTGCACTCACTATAGCTAAAAGCATTTTTGCTATAGCTAAAAGGCACTCTCGCTATAGCTAGCAGACTTAGAAAATTTCAGGACTTCAAAAAATTTTCAGCTTTTTTTTTTCTTTTCTTTTTCTGGTTGTTACATTTCTACCCTTCTTAAAAGAAATTTCATCCTCAAAATTTAAAGACATACCTCAAGGGAATAACTCTAGATATCTTTGCCTCATTTTATTCTTTAATTCCCAGGTTGCTTTCTCAGATGTCAGGCTTCTCCAGACCACTTTCACCAGAGGAATGTTCTTGCTTCTCAGCATAGCATCCACAATTCTCTCCGGTTTCACTACATAAAAAAGATCTTCTTGTAATTGCACATGCTCATATTCTATGACATGTGAGGGGTCAGGTAAGTACTTTTTCAACTGGGAGACATGAAAAACACCGTGGATTTGGGCTAGGTTAGGAGGTAAGACTACTCGGTAAGCCACAGATCCAATTTTCTCAAAAATTTCAAATGAACCAATATACCTAGAACTGAGCTTCCTCACTGTCATTGACCGACCTACTCCCGTCACCGGAGATAATATACAAGTTAGAAAAAATATTTTCATCTAGTTTCTTTGACTCAATGGAACATTTGCCAATTCACTTACCATATGAAGCCAAAGTTGGTGGTCCCGTACACGATCGGTGGATGTATCCATTTGAGCGGTAATGATCTAAATACTTACTTTTTGTATTAAATATTATCTTTCTAAACTAATATTCGATATTAATTGTCATAGGTTCTTACACCATTTGAAGAAGAAAGTTACCAATAAAGCTTATGTGGAGGGTTCCATTTGTGAAGCATATCTCATTGAAGAAACCTCATCCTTTTGCTCTCATTATTTTGAACCCCATATTCAAATTAAGCTAACCACTGTAGGTCGTCATGATGATGGGGGTAAGGTTGATGTACCTAATGGATGTTTGTCTATTTTCATTCACCCTGGTCGTCCTTCTGGGTTGGAGCACATACGGTACTTAACCGATGAGGAATTTAATGCCGCCACAATATATGTTTTATTGAATTGTGAAAAGATTGAACCATTTTTAAAGTAAGTTCAATTTATCAATTTCTTATGAAATAATACATGGAATAAATAGCTAACTATAATTTAAATATTATAGTATTTTTGAAGGTAAATTAAGAGCAAGATTACCCCAATTATCAGCAGAAGACATAGAGTGTCAAATAAACAATGAGTTTGCAGCTTGGCTAAAATCATAAGTAATGTTTCATCTAACTTGTAAACTCTAATGATTATATTATCGATGTCATACTTGAATCAACTGACTTCTATGCTATTTTAATAGGTTTTTGATGGTTCCAATGAAATTATTAACAATCGAGTAAAAGATTTAGCTTGTGGTCCTTTTAGAGATGTTCACACGTGGCCTCAATACAATGTAAATGACTATAAGTTCCACACAAAAGCATATGGTGCAAACAAATCAACAATGAATAGCGGTGTCTGCATTAAAGGAACAAATTATGCATAGCTTGAAAGTGACTATTGTGGAATTCTAGTAGACACCATAGAATTAGAGTATCCTAATCCAACCAACAAGAAAATAAGGGTTGTGTTGTTTAAGTGTGATTGGTTTGATCCTACTATTAATCGAGCATGGAGAGTACATAATCAATATGGTCTAGTGGATATTAACTTTAAAAAGAAGTTTAAAAAGTATGAACCTTTCATCCTAGCCTCTCAATCTGAACAAGTATACTTTGCAAAATACCCTGTTAATAAAAAAGATAGAGATGATTGGAGAGCTGTATGTAAAATAAAGGCTAAAAGCATTATTGATTCACTAGACTTGGCTTACCAGGAAGCTAAAATGTCTATGCCAGTTGAACCAATGATGAATGATGAACTTCAATGTCTCAGTGCTAGAGATGGAGAAGAAGAACATGTAATTGCAGATCATGAAATAGAAAGGGAGATACTGAAGAGTCAGATTTTAAGTCTCAAACTAAGGACACTGAAGAAAATGAAAATTTTGAAGATGATGAGGACATTGAGGAGGAATAATTGAAACTTGCATTTATTGTATTCCATGTAAATTTTTGTTTAGCTTTTCTCTTAAGGATATTCATGTTTTGTTTCATTTATAGACTTATAATTTATTTTACTTTATGGCTAAAACATAAGATCCATTTTGCTTTTAGATTTAGTACTTTGCTTTCTCAATGGACTTAATACATGAAGCATGATAGTTGACACTTAATCTTTGTGAACTTTCATTATGATTAAAGCATACAAATGCTTCCATGGCTTTCTCTTTTGTTCGTTTGTTATTATAGAAAAATGCCAAGAGAAGGAGGTGCCAGACGTATGCATCGTGGAAGTTCATCACAAGATCCTCTATCACAACAAGGGGATGTTAAGGAATCACAACCCAATCTCACATCACAAAATGGAATTCCTAACAATCGGATCTTGTTGAAAGTGGAAGGAGATAGGTAAGTCATTTTTTTATATTTTAAACACATTTTAGTGTGAAACACAAATAACTTTTGGTTTTTCTTTTTTTCTTTTCCTATAGTTTTAATCCTTCTGGTGCTTCGAGACAATTGGTTAATATATTCAAAAGATCATTCAACAGTCCATGAGCTATGTGGGGAAAGGTCCCACCACATATTAAGGATCGTTGGTTAGGTGAATTTCAAGTACATAAATTTTATTGCCATATATGAGTGATCCATTTACAACCTATGCCCTTCTACATGTTGCTTTAATTTTAGTGTCATTCTATATATATATATATATATAATGTTTATTATTTTACTTTTTCAAAATAGTAATTTATGTACAAATTGCTTAGTGTAATTGATCTTTTACATTTCATTCTTTGATTTCTTTGTTTTGTTAATTTGATAATATATTGAGGAGTAGATTAATGTTGTTTTATCATGTTATAAGTTTATCTTTATGGTTAAATTAATATATTTTTACTTTTTTAATTCATTATATTCATTATTTGATGTAATATGGATGACTTTGAATCTTTGTATGGAGAAATCTATTACAGGACCAGAAATTGTTGTGACTTTGTTTGGCTAAATTTAGCCATAAATTTTTTTAGGGTCTTCATTTATATTGGTTATGTAGATTTTGATTATGCACTTTAGAAATTAAAAGGTACTTGCAATGTTAGCCATAGTACTTCATTTTAATTTTAATATTTTTTGTTTATTAATGTGTTATTTCATTTAATACTTACAGAAATTGTATTATTGGAATGAAGATGACCACATGGCCATTAGAACACTTTTTGAACATAAAAGGAGTATACGGTTGAGTGGTACTATAAACAAAGCTAAACAAAAATTTTATGAGAAAGATATAATCCCTAAATGGATTAGTCAGAATCATTGGGATGAAATGATGGTTTATTGGCAAAGTAAGGAGTTTAAGAACCAGTCAACCACTAATTCTAAGAATAGGTTGTCAAATAAAGGTGGGTTAGGTACATCCTTGTATACAGGAGGATCAATTCCAGTTTCTGAATATAGAAGAAAATATGTAAGTGTTAAATTTTTATATTTTATACTTATTATATTTTAGTTACTCCATTTCAATTAACTATTTGTTTGTTTATTTTAGGTAAAGGAGAAAGGGGTAGAGTTTACTGCCTCTGAGTTATTCTTAATGACACATAAGACAATAAAGAATGATTGGGTTGATCGTAAATCAAAATCTGTGTGGGTAAGTATGACATTTTAATATTTATGATATAGAGATAGTATCTTTATTTAATAATTAATTTATGTTATATCAGGCTAAATTTAAAAATATCATCAAGGGGCATAAATATTTCTATGACTGAGTTCCAAACTTTTGGAAGACATTACAGCTGTTGTATTATAAATTTTTAATATTATATTTTGAATTTCTACTTATTGAATGAATCTTTAAATTTTTATTGATATTTATTATACTGAAACATATATTAGTATATAATATTTACAACAGAATTTAGCAATGTATATAGAAAGGATTTATTTATTGTTAACCATCATTTTGCAATAGATTTAGAAACAAAGGTAGAAAGATTTTGTTTTTAACTTTCATTTAGAAACAAATTTAGCAACAGATGAAATTTTTTTTAGACGAATTTAGCAACAAGTTGTTCTTTTCAAAATTAGCAACAGATATACAGTCGTTGCTAAAGGTTGAATATTTGTTTCATTTTGACTAAATTTAGCAACGCCCATCTTTGAAATTAGCAATGACATTGTTCGTTTCTATTTTAGCAATGGATTAGCATGGGCATTGCTAAAATTTAGCGAGGCCTAGTTTGGCTAAGGATTTAGCAACAACATTATTGGTTGCTAATGTATGATTAGCAACGATCATTTGCTCATTAGCAACGGATTATTCCGTTGTTAAATGTCTTTTTTCTAATAGTGGAGGTTAGACTACATGATACCATGGCTACCAGATATTGAGTTATGATAAGTTTTTAAATTATCATATTTTTCTTATTATTTTAAGAGACTTATTATATGAATACATAATTTATTTTATGTTTTTAGTATATAAAATTAATGAATTTTAGTTAAGTCAATATTTAGTCAGTTTTTGTTTTATTTTTTTAATTTTGATTTTCTTTTTGTTTTATTTAGTTATGTTTTTGTTTTTGTTTATATTTTTAAGTGATTAAATTGTTTAATCTTTATTAGTAGATTATAAATAGTTAGTAGATGAATTTTATGTTTTTGTAAGGTTAAAATTACAAAGAAATAACTTTAGAAGTCTTGAAATGTAAAGCAACAAGAGTTGAAAAGATTTGCTGAAAAAGGATGGAAAAGAGGAAAAAAGAAAAAGAAGAAGAAGAAAAAAAAGAAAAGGAAAAAAGAAGAAGAAAAAGATGGCATTCAATGTCGCTATTAAAGAAAATGCAGTGTTATGGTGGCAAATTTAAGCGCCACGATGTCTAGAGAAACAGAAAAAGTGTTAAACGTACCATTTTTAACTACGTTTTTTTAGGGTTTTAAAAGAGTTTCAGCATCTCTTTGAGGAGGCAGCCATTCTGAAGATTCTAAGGAGGAGAAGGAAGGGTTTGGAGCTTCATTTACCATGGAGAAGCTTGAGTTTAAGGAATATTCACTAATTAAATCAATTTTTCTCTTCTTCCCTTGCTTTTCCTTATATTTCTTTACCCATTTGGTTTATGCTCTATTCTTAATATTGCTATTTCTTGTAGTTATGAACTAAACTTGTTGATTTAGGATTATGATAAACTTTATATTATAATATATTGTAATTACTCTATTTATTTGTAATTAATGGTATGATTTAATTAATCCTTGTGATTCATGCTTCTAAGTGTGTGAAAACCATTAGATGATTGTTTAGGACTTGACCATGAATTAGGTAGTATGAGTTTATAAAATTTGCAATGTTGAGTGGATTGACTCATTTGTAGGATAAGAATATACCTATTAGCCTCACATAGCCATATTATGAAGTATTCTTGATTAAGCCTGTAAATCAATTGCATAAGGAATTATAGATTGGTTAAGGGAATGCCTATAAGTAATTCAAAAGATGCTTATAGATAAATTAGGGTCTTAAACTATTAATGACATTAAAAGTAAGATGAAGAGAGCTAATTAGTTCATATATAATGTTAGGGGGAATCACAATCCCAAATCCTTTTGCTTTCCAATTTCATTTAAGATAGTGTCTCTCATTTATTTTGTTATTTTTATGTTCTCATTTTAGTCTAGATTGTTATTTCTTTTATTGTTAGCTTGATTTAGATTATAGTATATAATTTTAATACTTAATAATTATCTCAATGACAAATTCTTGAAAATAATATTCTATTTATCATTTTATTACTATTGTAATACGAATACTTGCATGTACATTTTCAAAAAGGTAATAAGTTAGCATGGGTAGAGTAGGTGTTGTTTTGTTTCTGCGACTTGTGTAACACCATAATTTCTCACCCATTTCATGCTATCTTTATGCTTCCCATTATGCATTTCATGGAAGAACCAAGGGAATAGCATAAAAATAATGAATATTTTTGTGTTGCGTCGTGTATAAAAATTTCATTCAATGTCACGTGGACCGTGTGAATTTATACAACATATTATCATATTTAATTATATAAATACAACTCATTTGGATTATAAAATGTGGCCTCCAACTCATGAAACTCAAAGGAAAACTCAAAATAGGCATATTAAATTTCAGCCAAAATTTTGCTCTTTTCTGGTTCAACTTTGGAAATTTATAACTAATTTTAAAAAATTGAACTCATGCATTATTGGTCATTCTGAAAAGATACGGAGGTCTACTTCATACTAAAAATATTTCTAGATCATAAAATCCATCACAGAGGACGTTTGACATTTGAAAATGTCCAGAGGTCAAGCTGTCCCCTGGTGCTGTCACAGCTTTCTGTAGAAAATTTTAAAAATATCCAATTAATTTCACAAAAATCCAATCTATACAAATGATATCAATATAGAAAGATGTGGATGTTAGCTAGAGGGAAAAAATAACTCTAAACTAGATCAGACACACCAAGACCTCAAAATCCAATCAAATAGTAATAGAGGTCGGCTAGAATTCCTAATATTGGATAGAATTTTCAAAAATTCATATCTCCCTCTCTAGAAATCCAAATGAGGTACTTCTAGTTGGAACGAATCAATGTACATGCCTAGTTTCTGTATATAAAATTTCATAGCAATTGGACATCATTTGAGCCCTATGTGACAGATTTCATTTTCAGACTAAATGAATAGTGCAGTAGACTAAAATCAGAAAATTTGTCAATCTTGAAAATTCATCAAATATTCTGTAGACCTCTAAAAAATATATTCTTTAGCTTCTCAAAAAGATCTCAACAAGCTCTAATTTCATGTCAAATCTCAGATCAAGAAAAGCTCATTTGGCCAAAAAGTAATATAAGGTTCTATTATGATTAATTTTGGCTCAATATGAGGCACCGAAGTACCCAAATGGCTTTCCTAGGGTTTGGCACCTTTTGGGCAAGTCTAAAAATATGATTAAGACTTGTGTAAGCTGCCCAAATGGTCCCAAATTTCATGCATCTCATTTGGACCATTTCATCCACACATATGCATAATTCTATCAAACCACCAATGAAGGTAATTTGCCACCATATACCCATTTCACATTCTAATAACTATAAAACATAGTCTCTCATTCATACATAGCATAAATATCATAATTACACATGTCTAAGAGGTTATAGACCATATACATCAAGGGGTTACAACATTTGACATCATTATGGTTTTAAAAAATAAAAACTAAGCATGTTAATGTCAAACTCTTCTCTTCAAGGTGGTTGGCTTCCATTACCTTGTCGACTTGGTCCACCTAGTATGTAAGATCATTGGAGAGGAGAGAATGAGATTCAAAGAATCTCAATAGCTCATCTCCCATTCAATCATACATAATGGATGTAAATAAGTCTCATAAATGTATATATGGTCATGTAGACATGTGCAAGCACTCAAGAAACATTTTCATCATTTAAGAAAGTCATATATAACATACAAAGGTTTGCTAAGCAAGTGGATTGGCCTCACCCAATTTCTTATGGATATTGGACTTGCCTCACCCATTCTTTAATGCATTCTTGGACTCAACCATGCTCTTGGGAGCCCACTTTGCTTTTGGAAAACTCTTTGCTTTGTCTCAACCAATCTTAAAGGTTTTTGGCTCATCCTCACCATGGCTAAGGGTTCTTGGCCTCACCACGCTCAAGCAAACCCAAGTACACATCAAAACATCATATAAAATATAATATGTCATAATAAAATCATGGTATATGAAATCATGCTATTATACTTTTCATGGCTTGAAAATACACATACACACATTCTAAGACAAGCTAAGCATACATCCATGTATGAGAAAAGGTGGAGAAAGTTACATTGCACACAATCACACATTTTTCCCTTTGGATTCAAGCTTCTCTTTTTGGCCACACACACACAAGAGTGTGGGGGAGGTTTCTCTTGGCTTAGACACAATTTATGAGAGCCAATTAGGTTTATGAAACAATTTTTAAGGTTACACAACTTGTTTAGACACTAGGTTGTTCTATAAACCCTATTATGGTCCATAAATGCACCTAATGAAGCAACACCCCTCAAATAATTTCTAGGCTCTATTCTTTCCTCTCAATTATAATTCTTCACTCCTTTTAAGCCTCTTGGAGTCATCACACAATTAAAACAAATGGCCTATCATCATATTACTTCTTTAGGTCATAATATGGAACCTAAAGCACTAACTCACTTTCTATGAGTTCTAAATTTTTTCCAAGGCCACCCTTCTTATTCATTCATCATATATGATACAAAAATGGGCTTGAAAAAATTTAAAACTCTCCCTAACTACTCCATCCATGCTTGGCCGAGACATAGCCCATTTTTGGCCTCATTGGAATTCTCTTTGTTTGCTTGAAGGAGGAAGCATGTGGGGAGTATCTTAGGGATCTTAGGAGCTCATTTAAACTCTTAATTAGGCCTAATAATTATCATGCAAAGTCATATTTTTCAAGATGCACATAAAACCCTAGAATTTACATCTTGAAATCTAATAGTTTTTTGTTAATTTTCTTTGCATATTCTTAATCTCCACACCCTTTTTCCTTAGATTCATGCTTAGTTTGGCTTAAAAATAAGATCCTCATATGGTTCCTAGGGTTAGGCAAAATGGAGAAGGAGGGAGGATGAAGGTATCAACCATACGAAGAGAAATTACCTAGTTTCCTTGCTTATTCTTCCTTGAATCTTACTTTCTCCAAGCTCCTCTCTCCAAATTCGAAAATTCCCTTGAGTTTCTCCCTTGAATCAGATTTATAAACTCCATTTTAATCAAAGGAAACAAAGGAGAAAGGAAGAAAGGAGCTATGGATGAAGAAAAGCATAAAAAATTACCATGGAAACATACCTTTAAGCTTGATTTTCTCTTCCTTCTCTTCTTCCCTTGGTGCGCCATTCTCCTAGGGTTTTTCTTCTGATTTGGGGCAGAATAATCTGAAGCTAAATGGGGGAGAGTGTGAGGCACCACCTATTTATAAGGGAGGAAGAATCACTTTTTCAAAAATTTATATTTTACCCTTTGTTCTTTGCATTTTTGTTTCTCCTTCGTTTTAGCTCCTTTTTTAGAACCTTCTTTTCCATTATAAAATTTAAGTTCCCAATTTAGTAAAATTCCTTTGGAATCACTCAAATCAGAGTTAAAACATTCCCGAACAAATCCATCAAAGTTTGGGCACACTGACGTTGGAAAACGTCCATCGGAAGGGATTTAACTGTCCTGAGGCTTCCCATGGTTTGTAAGGCCTCTGAGAACCCCAAAAAACTCAAAAATTTCATTTAAAATGCCCTCCTATGCGAATTCCAAAAATTACTTAACAAAAATACCATTACGTTTCGTAAGCTTTTCGTAAGAAATTGTTTCTTCATTCTAGTTCCTTTTTTTTTCGTCCAAGCCTGGGATTCTCATTTTTAGGAGTCTAGAATACTTCATAAATTTTTCAAGGCCTTAACTACATCATTTCAAGGGACTTCTTTTGTATCCGGTGAGTTTTGTTCATTTACAGAGAAACCATATGTTACGTTTCTCATGTTTTCTCTAGTTTTTGGAGAATCGGATATTACAACTTGTATGGCCATAGTTACTTTGTGTTGCTTAATTTGCTTTGAGAAAAGTGTTGATTGCTATATTGTGACTGTTTGTACAAATTGGGAACTATTTATATTGTAAAGGAGGTTTTGCTAGATTTTCAGCAACCCCCTAAATGACTTTGTAAAGTAAATAATGTGTTTTGAAAGTGTGTGGTATAATTTTTGAGATCTTCTTAAATAGTTCTTATCATGATCAAGTGAAAGTATTTCTTTAAACTTGCTAAGCTAAGCTAGGCTATGTTGTCTTAGTTTTGCACCAGTTATGGCCAAGGATTTTGGGTTGTAACACTTTCATCATTGATATGTGACTTATACCAACTTGCTCACTACATAACCAACCAAAGACAGATAAAAACACTAAAGAAACTTTGTTACTGTTACCAACCATGTCATAATTCTATTATTTTTGCCACCTTTTTAATTTCTATGGAACCACTGCATTTTTTTGCCTTGTAATTGGGCAAGTAGCCTTGCATTCAATAAAAAGGATGGCTTGAACAGCCTTACCCCTATAGATATGTCATCTTGTAATCCTACTAAATAAAAAGTAGCTAATAATATATGTAATCCTTTAAAGGGTTTAATATGCATACTAAATGATTTAAATGCATCTTGATATTTAGCAACACTTTTCCTTTGTTTTAATTGCACTAAGCCATCCATCTTAGTGAATAGTATTTGATAATTTCCATGATTCTATAGATCTATATTGTTCCTTGGCACTTTTTTTTTAATGTTAGACAACCTTCATGAATATAGTAATCTGAATGGACAATCTAATGAGTAAACTATAAACCATCAATTTGTTCATTAATATGGATGTGCATTCAATCTTCCAATTCTTTAAGAGTAGTTTGCGACCAAGAGCCAAGGAAGGCCACTCTAATACCAATGTTAATGTTGAAGAATGACATAAAGAAGACTACTTGAAAATAACATGAAGAAGGCGTGCTTTACAGCATGTGTAATTTAGTATATTTTAATATTAATTTTATTATTGTCTAGTAGCTTTTTAATATTAGTTTTTATTTATTCTAGAAAGCATTATCTTGTAAGGTTTTTTTATGATCTTATTTTAGGATAATCATATTTTAAATGTTAATCTATATTGATTAGGATAAGATTATTTTAACTATTTTGTTTAAGATAGAATTCCTAGATAATAGGAGTTTTCAAATAAAATATTTTATTATTAGCTTTAATTTAAACCTTATCATTATCTATTGTAGGAATTTGAGTGGCAAAGTTTGTTTCCTCATTTCCTATAATGTTATACTATTTTCATTCAATAAAACAAGTTCAGAAGAAATTTAAACCCTAAATTTTTACATAGCATCAAAGCATACAAAGTCTAAATGACAAAATATGGATTTGAATGACAAAATACATTAGTGGTTAGTGTAAAAAATCATACGTTGATTGTTAGTATGAGAAAACTATACATCAATAGTTAGTTAAAACCAAGATCTTTGCTTCACAAAAAGCTGAGGAAAGAATACCCAAAATAAATCCCCTCACTTTGAAGTTGTTACACATACCAATGAAATTGAAGCCGCTACATAAACTAGTGAAATTGAAGACTAGTGAAACTAAAGCTACTGCATAAACCAACAAAATTGAAATTTCTATATAAACTAGTGAAACTGTCTCTCTAAATTGTTCTTAACTTGAGGGTGAGTGTTAAAGAACAACACAAAGAAAATTATTTAAAAACAACATAAAGAAAGCGTGCTTTACAACATGTGTAATTAGCATATGATAACTCCCTAATTTTGATATTTTATGGCATATGTTATGATGGATTAGGAAGTCATATGGTTGTTTTTTTTTACAAATTTTGTATTTTAGTATAAAATTTTCTCCAATCAATGTACATAAATACAATTTAGCCTTTGTAGTCATTTTAGCAAATCTATGTTTCATTTAATTTTGATTTTAATCTCAGGAGAGAGATAAAGACCTGTTAGGAAGGAATAAAGAAAAAGGGAAGGTTGAAAAATAAAAAACAAGCTATCTAAGTCTTCTCGCTATAGTGAGGATGCCAATTTACTATAGCAAGTTTGTGCTCATACAAAATCCAGGGAACTTCTAGCAATAGCGTAGGCTGTGGTGAGAAAACTTAGAGTCTGGAACTGGTAAACTTTTGCAATAGCGAGAGGTATTTCTTGTTATAGTGAGGCTCGTTTACTAAAATATATAACTTCAACTTTTTGGGTTTAAAACTTGAGAGGCAACTAGGTTTTTAGGAATCTGAGCCTTGAGGAAGACCTTCTGAAAGGAAAAATACACAAAGGAGCTCGAATTTGGGGCAAAAAGCTTGGATTGAAGATTGGAGGCCAAATCAACACATTATCATTGAGTTTTCTGATCTTTTCCATTTCTTCTTCCATGAACTCTTGTTCCTTCGAATCTTTTGCTTGGGTTGCAATGTTCAGAGTCATGTGTGGCTAGATGTAGTGGATCCTAGGTTTACTTGAACCTATTGACATGTAATGGAGATTTTGTGTAGTTAATTTGGTTTGATCTTTGATTTAAGTGCTTAATCTGATTATTTTTGTTCATTTAAGAATTTGGTCACCTCTTTCATGGATTTAGGGTTTAAGATTAGTTTTTGGAAAAGGAAAATCTTAATGGATCATTAGATCGAGCAATTTAGGATTAAGTTGACCTAATTTTGTTTTCAAGTATAAAAATATATTTAAGAACCCTAAGTGGTTTAAAAAGATTGAGCATAATTAATTTAATTAATTGTGAGAAAGATCCACAATTAAATAGGATAGAAGTCTCAGTTATTTGAAAGGCACTTAGGCTTACATTAATTCCTTAACTCTTAGATCACTAATTAAAATAATTAATTAAGCAATTCAATTTTTAGCAATAAGGGGATAGGAACCTAGGATATTTTACAATGATAATTCTTTTTAGAACAATTCTAAATACTCAGTTATTCTTTCAATTCCATTTTATTTTATTATGCTGATATTTTGGTATTTATATTGACTTAAATAAAAGTGAAACTTCTTAGGCCCAACTGTGTCTAAATCAATCCCCTGTGGGATGATCTTGATCCACTATGTACTTGATCCATAGACTTGTGGAATCCATTGTAAATTTGTGGTTATCAGCGTAGTTTAATATTAATTTTATTAGTATTTAATAGCTTTTTAATATTAGTTTTTATTTGCTTTAAAAGACATTATCTTGTTGCATTTTTTATTATCTTGTTTTAGGATAATCATATTTTAAATTTTAATCTATATTGATTAGGATAAAATTGTTTTAAACATTTTGTTTAGGATAGGAATCCAAGATAATAAGAGTTTTCAAATAAAATATTTTATTATTAGCTTTAGTTGAAGTCTTATTATTATTTATTGTTGGGACTTGAGTAGCAAAATTTGTTGGCTCCTTCCCTATATATATTCAACTATTTTCATCTAATAAAATAAGTTCAAGGAAATTTTAAACATTGAATTCTATAGTAAAAAATTAGAAGAGAAACAGAGAGAAAACAAACAAACAATAAATAGAAAGAAGAGAATTTTAGACAAACTCCACTAAGAGTCAAGACTATTTTAAACAAGACTTACATCGTTATATATGCTAGTTTTCTTGCTAAATCAATTGGCCCCTAACTAACTAACTAGTAGACATTTACAATCATATATCATAGTCCACCACCAATGTGACTTTCGATTTTTATAAAAACGATGAGAATGAACTAATTATAAAAAGAAGTCCCCTAAGTAGAAAAGTTTGAGGCCAAATAAAATTAGAACAATAATTTAGACCTCAATTAATGAGAATATAAGGGCCAAGGTGCCCTGAAAACATAGTCAAAATAGCTAAAAAAAAAAATTAACAAAAGCGTAGTGGCATTCTCATAATTTCTAGAACTTTTTAGAAAACTCAAAGGATAAATCTTTAAATGAAAAATATAAGTTTCTTGGGATTCTCAGAGGCCTTAAAAACTATAAAAACCCTTAGAATAGTTCAAACACCTCCAATTTACATTTTAGAGTATCGGTTAACTCAAACTTTGACTAATTTGTTTGGGAAGGTTTTTAACCCAATTTGGGTGAAACCAAAGGTATTTTATAAATTAGAGGGTACTTAAATTTTATGATAGAAAAGATAGTTCTCAAAAAAGAGTTGAAATGAGCTTAAATGAAAGAAACCAAGTTAAAGGAATAAATTGTCATTTTGAAAAAGTGTTAAATGGACACCTAGACTCCTTAAATCACGTCCCCCTCTTCTCCAACCCTCAGTGCTAACTTGCTTCTAGTCCAAATAGATTTTGAGGCAGCTCCAAGAGGTGCACCAAAGGGGGGAGTCAAGTGAGGGAGAAGAAGCCTAAAAAGTGTAAGAAAACCTTACTTTTCTATGTCTTCTCTTTCACTAAACCTCTTCCCCTCTTTCTCCTCTCTTCTCCTATGGTTTCAATGATTTATTTGGATATGTTTTGTTATTGGTCCAATAAGTGGAAGAGAGGAATTGAAGGAGAGAGCTAAAGCGTAAGAAAGCACCTTGGAAAAGCTTTAAAACAAGGTAAGAATCATAGCTTCTCCTTGCATCTTCTTGTTGTTCTTCATGGAAAGAGTTTGGCTAACATTAGGCCTAAGCAAAAAGGAATGATTTCTAGTCTTAGCAAAGAAGAGACATAGGTTTTAGAGTATGAGAAATAAGATTATGCAATGAAATTCAAAAGAAAGGCATTAGAATTTAAGTTAACAAAGTTAGGGATTTTGTTGCACCTTGATATGTAAGAGACTTCCTAATGATAATTTAGATTATCTAAGAGTATATATATGTTCTAAAGATAGCTAAGAAGTCTTACAAGTGGCAATTCCCTAAAGAGAAATAAGCAAATTCCATGGGTGCACAAGCTTACATAGGTCTTGGCCAAACATGTTCCATGCACCTAAGGAGAGTTTTAAATTTTTTTAAGGCTAAAAAGGGACTAAATATGATTAGTAAATATCAAAGGAAGCATTTGAATGAATTTAGAATGTATAGTTTGTGAGATGAAGGTGTAGACTCCATTTTAAGATATAAAGAAGCAACTTATGTCTAAACTCTTAAAATTGAAAGTATGATGGCTCCAAGGAGTCTGAATGGAGTCAAGAAACTTAGATTGAATAAAAAAATGGAGCCAAGATCATGAATTCTAAGAGTTGTTTCATTGTGTCTTGTATGAAACCATAATAGAGTCATAAAATAAAGTAGCTTACATAGAGTTTGTATAAAGCTAGAACTTGCTTCAATGATGTAATTATATCCTATTTGATGTGTCTAGGCCAAACGAATCAAGTATCACCTAGTTGCAAGTGCTTGGCCAAAAAAGGGAAAAAGAATTAAAGAAAAAGTGTGTGATAAATGCTTCAAGGTAGCTCTCTAACCTTTCTCACATACATTGCTTAGATGTTTACTTGTCTTTGAGTGCTTGTGTGTATGTTTGAACTATGAGAAATGTATCTAGCCATTGCTTGCATGTTATGGTATCATTATGTTTCTTGAAATGTGCTTATGAATGCAAAGTGGTTTAAATGGGTTTGGTTATGCCAAAAGTCCCTTAATATGAGTGAAGATGAGCCAAAAGTCCTTAAGAATAGGTAAGACAAAATCAAAAGTCTCAAGAAGAGTGATGCTAAGTCAAAAGTCCCTTGAAAATGAGTAAGAAAAATCCAAAAGTCCTAAAAAAAAATAGGTGAGGCTAGATCAATGCCTTTAAGAGCCCATGCATGACATGTATGAATTCCTATGATAAGGAAAATGTTTTACGTATGATTACTAATAGCTTAAATGCCATGTATGCATTCTTTGACATGTATATGCATCCATTATGTATGTTTGAAAGGGTAAAGAGTTATTAGAACTTTTTGAATCTCACTCTTCCCCATTTTCCATCTAACCATGTCTAGGTGAAGTTCAAGGAAGCAAAAATGGAAGCCAAGGAGCATGATGTGCAATACTTTGACAATAGAATAGCTTATAATGTAAATGTAATGTCAAAGTATGTATACATGAGTAGTTTATGACATGTAAACCATTGAGCATGTGTAAAAATATGTGAATATCATGTATGAATAGAAATTGGAACCAAATGTATGTTTCCATGAGTTTTTGCCACCCATGAGCCTTTATGTGCATGCATATAAATACAAGTGACAAGGTGAGAATCAGCTTTATGATGATGTAAACCATTTGGTATGTTTCTATAGACTATATGCTTTTAGACTTGCTCAAGTGATTGT